>CM052539.1:141757691-141772990 GCA_028533065.1 Trachops cirrhosus
GGAGGGTTAGCAACAGGGGAGTGGGAGGAGGAGAGAGGGGGAAAAGGTATGGAGAATAAATAGCATAGATGGTAGGTAGAAAATAGACAGGGGGAGGGCAAGAATAGTATGGGAAATGTAGAAGCTAAAGAACTTATGAGACATGGACATGAACTAAAAGGGGGGAATGTGGGTGAGAGAGGGTATGCAGGGTGGAAGGAAGGAAGGGGGGAAATGGGACAACTGTAATAGCATAATCAAAAAAATAAAAAAAAATAAAAAAAGACAAGAGGTAAATCCAGACAAGGATAAGGAGAACAGGGAACCCTTGTCCACTGTTGGTAGGATAGTAAGCTGGTACAACCACTAAGGAAAATGGTATAGAGGCTCCTCTGAAATTTACAAACAGAACTACCATATGATTCAGCAATCCTACTTCTGAGAGTATATCAAAAGAAAGTAAAAATACTAACTTAAAAAGATATCTGCATCCTTGTGTTCATAGCAGCATCATTGACAATAGCCAAGACATGAAAACATAAAAACAATCTATGTGTCTATCAATAGATAAATGAATAAAGAAATGTTTATACATATTATGGATAAAATTAAATATATATGCATTATATATAGTGGTTAAAATTATATATACATAATTTTAATATGTGTTTATAATTTATAATATATAATATAGCTATAAAATTGAGAAAATCCTACTATTTATGACAACATGGACCTTGAAGGCATTATGCTAAAAGAAATAAGTAAAGAAAGGCAAATATTATATGGTATGACTTATTTGTATAATCTAAAAAACAAAAATCAAACTGTACATAAAGAGATCAGATTTATGGTTACCAGAGATGGGAGATAGAAAGAGGAGGAATTAAAAGAAGGTAGATAAAATGTATGAACTTACTGCTATAAGATCAATAAGTACAAGGGCAGTATGTACAACGTGATGACTATAGTTAATACTGGTGTATATTATATCAAATAGTTGTTAAGACAGTAACAACTATTTATTATATATGAGATAATAAATGCTAAATAAACTTGTTATAATCACTTCACAATATATGTAACTCAAATTATGATACTGTATGAGTTAAATTTATAGTGATGTGTACTAATTATAAACCAACAAACTGAAAAACAAAGAAAATAATAAAAAGACCTTCCTACCCCATGATATATTTCACATCCAAAACACAATTCATTCCATCCTCAAGCATAGTTAACCTCAAACTTTTAGTTAAATCAAGATTTGCTACTTATAATTATTATGTAAATATACTCAGCTGAGTCCTACTGTATATCATGGTTACATTTCCTTTATTTTCATCATTTTTAAGAGTTTAATAATTACCTCACTTTATTTATATGCTTAGTTTTCTTTGTCACTAATACATCTCAAAATATATACAAGAATGATAGGCATCCTTCCAAGTAATTCCAAACCCATTGGATTATTGTTTCTTTTTAATTTGAAGACATCTATAAGAAATCCTCTGTTGTTCTATAATCTCTACTGGTTGTTTTCTATGGTCCCTGTGGAGCTGGGTACCTGGGACCCTCTTCACTATTATTTTGTGATCTTCCTGCACACTAGTTGTGTGGGATCCCCTAGTTCTTGGCTCATTTCTCTCTTTCTCATTTTACTTTCTTGTTTAATAATGCATAAAGTAAAATAACTCTCTGGGAAACTTTGTGGATGGTAAACATGCCTATATTTTAAATTCACAGTTGCTTAAAATTTGGCAGGTATAAAAATCTGGGTTGGAGATAGTGTCCCTTGTAATTCTGAATATTGTGCCATTGTCAAATTTCCAATGTGGCTCTAAGTCAGTCCAATGATATCCAGGTATCCGATCTTTGGATGTGATGTGTTGTCTTTCTCTTTACTCAGGAAGACTTTTATGCTATTATCTTGTCCTGAAATGTTGTCATCATAGGTCAGTCTTTTGTCATTCAGTGTAGTAGCATTTGGGTAATCCTGTCAGTCCAGAGAATCATGATATCGATTTGTAAATTTTTCTTTTATTGTTTCTGTATTGTATTGAAGTTTTCTTAAGATCTCTATTCTCATTTTTTCTAATATTTAGTAATTGAAGATTGGACATTTGGGATTTATTCTAACATATTTTTATTGTATTTTATATTTCTACATCTTTGAGTCTTCTTTCTTGAAGGTTTATTAACTGTTATCATGTCAAAATTCTGCTAAGTTTTTTAAAAAAACTATTATATTTTAAACTTATAGTAGCTCTTTTTTGTACTCAGAAATTTGCTTTAAAATCCTGTTATCACTTCAAGGATACAATATCATTATATGAACTGTCACGTTAATTACAGATTTTAAAAATACTTCATTTAAGAGGTCAGTTGCATCTGTTAGTCTTGACAGAACTCGCTGACAAGGATTACAAGGGAGTCAGTTCCTTCAAAAGGGGCTCTGCAAATGGTCATTTTTTTTTTCTCTTGGATTGGTCAGTTTTTCTAGATAACTATCTTCTAATCTCTTGCCTTGAGAAATAGCAGACTTTTGTTGGCGTTCTGGTAATTGAGTGGGGAATATAAGCATTTCCTCATTTAATTATTTAATTGAGCTTAACTATTGAATTGTCTCATTTAGTCTCTGTTCTCAGAAAGTGACCCGTGCTGGATGTCTCCAACTACAGAGTGTCCCTCACAGACCACCAGGTGCAGCCCACCTTCAGCACAGGCTTCCAAAGGACTGCTGCCTCTGCTTCATGAGATTTCTGAGGTTGCACAGTGCCAGTCTGCTTGCTTCTTTTTGGCAGTTGAGTTTTAGCTGCTAAACTAAGCTGTCTCCTTGCCACTGTGTGTTATATTGTCTGAAATCTTAATGTCTTTTCTATTACTTCCTCCTTTTGCCTTAATTTTTAAAATTTGTTTTTATATCTATTATTATTTTATGGAATTTTGGAAAATGAATGCGAATAAATGTGTATGGATAATCTGCATATTTAACCAGATACATTTCCTCTCTGTTATAATAGATAGATACTTCAAGTATCTTCAGACACAGCAATGTTCCTCATATAAATCTGACCTTACTAGTCACTCTTTCTAAAACCTATTTTACAAATTGTGCTCCTTCTCCGAACAACTACATTTTGGAATGTTTGGAGCTCAGGACTAAATCGTGTTTTCTATTTTGCCTTTTCCAGGCCCAGAGCCTTATCTAACATCTATAGTCTAATTCCTAAGTGTATGTCAACAGCACCAAGCACTATCATATGTTACAAATGATTAATCCAGAGTCCCACTGAACATCTTCAGAGGTATTCATAAGTAATATCTCCAAGCAAAATTTTGATTCTTTCTTTCCCTGTCAAATTGTCAATACTCAATTGGTGTTATATATTCAGTGATGAGAAAGTAAAATGGAAATTTGTATTTCTTTGAGAGCACATGAGAATATGGCTCTGTATATACTCATGTATGTGTAAAGGTTAGCTTAAGAATTTAAGAAAACTAAGTCTTTCAGTAATGCAAACTTCAGAGTATTTCCATCAGATGTCCTCATTGCCATAGATGGATTTCTATCAGAAGAGAGGAGCACTCGGAAGAAATGGGTTACAGGGTTGAGCTGGATGCAGAGAAAGCCATGTTCCTGTGAGAAAATATCTTTATGTGCACAGAACATGGCTGGAGGAACATCAGGATGAAAGTGGCATGTGACAGACTGAGTTCTCTGCCCTTGCATGGCTAGTTTTATGATGAATCTGGTATATCTTAGGTTCCCTGGCTGGGGCCCTATAAATTAAACTTACAAGAGAGATTGGCAAGAGAAATACAACTGAGGTGTGTTAACATGTGCATCATGCATATGCATGGGAGCATGCAATAAGTAACTCAAAGGAATAATTAGAACTGGGGTTTATTAAGCTAAAAAATACATTTTTTAGAGACATACTATCACAAAGGAAAAGGACTTTGAGCTTTCAGGTGTGCAAATTGAGGGAGGGCAAACACATGGGGAAATGAAGGCAGAGGAGGCATCATTTTTGCAGGTTTCTTATGTGGACTCCCTTAGCTCTGACTCTGGTCTGGTAGACGTCTGGAGTTTTCTCTAGTGGTTCACTTCTGCCCTTCCTGGTGGAGAAGGCAGGGAGAGATACCGTTACCAGTTTACATCCTGCTTTTAGATAAATAGGGGGAGAAAGAGAGCTTTTCTTGTATCTGCTTTTTCTCAATTGCCTTCAGCTCAACATAATCCTTACGCCAAAGTGGTATGTTTTGAAGTGGCACATTCTGATACTCTTTGGTACTATTCTACAAGTAAGCACACATCGCTTACACATCTGCAGTCTATTAGAAAATCGTAGGTTTGGTTTAAAGCAAACCCCTTTTAAAATGTTTTAAGAAGTTCATTGTGCTGCAAATAAAAGAAATTTCCTTCCTTTTAGATTTTTAGAATCTTGATTTTAATTTTTTGTTCATCAAAAAACTTAATAGGCTTTCATAAAATTCAGTGGTTTAACATTTTAATGTGAACACGGTGTGATTATATTTGGTCTTTGCCTATATCACAACTGATTTTTGGATTCCCTCTTTGAGATTAAGAAGAAAGATATCATAGATTGTCTACTACAAAATCAGAAAGTTTGGGATAAAGGAAAGCAAACAGGACAAACAACTGTTGACACTCCTTGTGAAACACTATAGTGTATTGCACTGGTGATGAGGTCAAACAGAGAGAAGATTTCACAGACCACTGATAAAGATATGGGAGAATTCTTTGGAAAAGATAGTTGATGAAAAAGGCATAGTATGATTATTTAAATGTGGTAAACAGAGCATTCTTATCATAAGGTTATTTTTATTTTCTTAATACTATTAAAGTGGTACCAATTATCATGCACAGGTTTGGGAATTAAATAATTCATTGGTTCAAAATATAAACATAAATTATTGCATAGGAAGAAAAGACAATGGCCATTTATATAACTATTAAGTACCCCTCCAGCTTGTTCTTCAAACTGGGTTTTACAATTGGCTCATCTTTGTCTTAAAAGTACTCATCCCTTCACCAAATGCTCCATGCTCTGCTGCTGCTAAGGTCTATTGCTATAACGAAACTCAGTGCCTCTTGCTGTATTGTAGAATTATTATCATCAACTTCAGTAATTCCACAAATATGTATTGGGCACCTATTATGCACTAGATATTGTGCTTAATGCTGGGATTCCAAAATGTATAAGGTCAAGTGTGTTTTATTTTATGAAAAATATTTTAATAACTTTATAAGTAAATTTAATATTGTGTTACAGAATTCACGAAGGGTTTGAAGGGCTGACAAATTTTTCATGCAACCAGGTGCATAAAGCTCTGGAGATAGTGGGACAGATTGGACTCAGTTTGCAGGGAAGATGAGGAGAGGATGTCTAGTTAACACACAATAGCAGGACGCAGTCCCTCTGACTTTCCTCAGCTCTGTCCTGCCACGCCTCCAACCCTCCCCACCCCAAATGCTTGAAGTCTCAACTTATTCTTACTATTTTCTCCATTCTGCTTTATGACCATTTCATTTTAATTGGCTATTTACCTTGAGGCTATGTCTTCCAGGAGATTGAAAATAAACCAGTGTGGGTAGTTTTCCTCTTAAAGCTTTTGGCTGACCAAACATTTTGTAAGACACAGTTGGGAACACTTTCTGGGTCACATCAATCTTTCCCATTGTTCGTACAGTTTCTACTTTTTCCAGTGCAATAGAAGCTAATATAAATTCTTTGTTTATACTTCTATATAAACAGAAAGAAATGCATATCTTCACTTCATGGATAGGGTTGTATTTAATGGAATAAATAGAATATCTTCATATGTCAGTTATAAGATTTCATGCTTTAATGGCATACTTAGATACTTGAAAACAATTTCATTATTTGCTTTTTGGCAATTCAAACAAATCAATAAATTAATCAATTACTCTAGTATATTATGGAGTACTTGTGGTGTATTTTATTGTTTGGGGAGTTTTGATGCCAAGCTATTTTTTGGATTTTATGGACAAAGCAATACTGTGTAAAGGATCTACGTAGGTGAGGAATAAGTCCCTATCCTTTACCTTGTCTCGAATCATTTAGTCTTTGTGTGACCTCATTCATTATTTAGCTTCTCTAGTTCTTTCTACACTCTTTTATATCATGAGATTACACTGTCCTGAAATGAAGTGATATATTGAGGTCCTTTCTGATTCTCAAAATTCTGATTTGATATCCTTCAAGTCATAAAAATTATAATTAAGAAGGTCAAAACTAACTAGTTTTAAAGCAAGAAATACATGGATGTTTTATTAGATACTTATGGGTAGGCTGGATTATTATGCTGAGAAAGTTGATTTCCCTGTTTCCAAACCTTTGTTCTGCAAACTCATTTTACTAGCTACTAGTGAAGTAGGTCTACCTTGGTAGAAATCTTTAAAAATGAGCCTGATATGGGTGTTTTTTTTTTTTCAATCAGGTGGGGTGCAGAAATCTGCAGACCCTTTTTGAGTTCTGTTTGTCCCTAAATCTATTTAAAGAAATAAGAAAAAAGTCATTTAATTTTTTTATATTTAAAAAAGTTGAATTTACTGAGATCTTCATGGCTCCAGGAATGTACTGGCTAGTCCCACTCTTACTCAATTTACACATTTGTTATTTACATTTAATCTGCAGTGATTTTGACACAGATTTTTACTTGCATAGAATAGTTATCCATTGAGTTTATATTTATAATGGAATAAAACAAGATATGCAGACCAAACTGAAAATGCATTGTGCATGGTGAAAATTCAGGTCCTTAGAATATCTTAAAAGTTAAAAGTATCTGGCTTAGGTGAAAAAGATGGGTGGGCACTGAAATCAATATAATTTTTTTGTAAATCATTTAATTTTTCAGTCTTGCATATACAGATCTATAAGATGCTAAATCAATTGATACATCTCTCTACATAAATTTAGGGATCATTTAATTATTCTTGGAGTTTGCATTTTCTGTGACATGTGCATGCATACATTCACTGCTTCTATGTTAAGGCATTAGAGACTGTTTGGTATAAATATTACAGCGTGAGGAAGGCTGTCCTTTGAACATCAACACCACTGCTTAGTATCTATTACTTTGTAACTTTAACTACTGGAGCATCCATTTTATCATCTGTAAAATGATGAGGCTAAAATTATACTTAAGTCATTGTTATTATTATTAATGAATTGATTATAATAACCATTGTAACTTCTTTTTTGTTTTGTTACCATGACTTTAGGTTTTCCTTGTTGTTTAAGGTTATGAGAAACTTGCCTGAGTAGTTTTAAATACTAGTTATCTCTTATGAATCAACAAAGAAATAATACAGCTACACAGGCCACTCTACATGCTTTCTGTTTAAAGATATAGTTGTATTTATATTAGATATTTGAATGTGAAAAAATGTTTTTCAAATAAGAATGATTATAAGAATATCCTCTAGAGGGATCCATTATATTGTTTTATAGCCACAGGCTTAAAATTGCCCTAAAGGTTTGTTTAATGCATCTTAGACTATTGCAGATTTGCTATTTAATGAAGGAGAGGAGCAAAATGACAAATCATAAAAGCTTTCAAGACTTATTTTTTTATAGTGATGGAAACTTCATGTAATTCAAATAAACATATCTTTTAATGTGATGGTAGGAAGCTGATAATGTAATAGATTTTCGTGGAAAAGAAGAAATTTCTTTTTTCATACATAAGAACACGTAAACTTCATTTTAAATTGAAACTTACATTGCCAGTTAAATTTTAGTCTTATTTTGATAAAATGTTCCACAATAAAGTCAAGAATTATATTTCACAATTTTCAGAGCATATTCTACTATTCCATAGAACTAATCGAAACAAAAGAATAAATTTTATTTTGAAAGTATAAATTTACATTCTTTTTTATGAACTAGTAGCCTATGAAACTGGAGTTTTTATTATTTATCTAAAGATCAAAGATAATTAAATTTGTAGCCTCTGATAAATAGAATATAAGCAATCATGCCTCAACTTGCTCTTTAAAAAATAAGTACTCTGCCCTGGCTGGTGTAGCTTAGTGGATTAAGCGTGGGCCTGTGAACCAAGAGATCACGGTTCGATTCCCATTCAGGGCACATGCCTGGGTTGCAGGCCAGTTCCCAGCAGGGAATGCACAGGAAGCAACCATACATTGATATTTCTCTCCCTCTCTCCTTCCCTTCCCCTCTGAAGATAAATAAATAAATCAATCTTTAAAAAAAAATAAGTACTCTGATTTTGGATTTTATAGTACCCTTTAATTATATATTTTTTGCTATTGAATGTACATAAGCTATTGAAATTTTACATTTTGATTTATTTTCTTAATTCTGTCTCATTGTAAAATTGCTCTAGAATTGTATGCAAGTATTTCAGATCAATGTATGCTATTATACTCTTCTAGTTCTAAACACACAACTGACAATATAAAGAAAATGAAATCTCAATGAACTTTTTAAAATAGGTAATATAAATTATTTCTTAATGCTTTTGAAAGCCACATAGGTGTTGTTTTTAAAAATATGAATTTTCAAAACCTTTGTGAATTCTATTAATACATTTTTATTATTGCAAAGGAATTTTATAAGTGATTTTTGAATCTTGAAGAAGAGGGAAACAAGAATTACACATGCAGATAAATTCAATGGCATGTTTTTTAGCCCAGTCACTTCTAAAATTTTCTGCATTTTTGATCTCCATAATTGGATTTCCTTCACTGAATTCTTATCATCTTACACCCTTCTTGTCTCTGACATTCCTAACCCACTGGCAACCTCGTTTTCTGCAATATTTCGTATCTGTCCTTCACCTTTTATTCTCAAACCTGCCCTGGTTTAGGCTCCTATTCTCTCATCTCTCTCTCTCCCCACCCCCTTCCTCCATCACCTCTTCCCTCTTTGTTTCTCCTCCTCCCCCCCTGCAGTGGCTCATGTTTGTTCACTGAATGTTAAGAGGGAAATCTCGGACACATGCGTGATCTATTGGTTGTTTACAATTTTAACCTGAGTAACTGTAACCAAACTTTTATTTATTAACTCTTATTAAATTTGAAAGTAGATAAAGTTAAAAGTACAAGCTGTCTCCCTATCAGATATTAAGCCAAAAGTATCCTTGTGGGTTTTCTGCTCAGCTCATATTTTTTCCTTAGCTCCCGTTGGTCTCCAGATTATTAAACTCTTGGCCTGACCTATGACTACCACCAATCAACCTTAAAACTTCTCCAAAGATTTTTGAAAAGATATGTTTGCTTGTATTATTTTCAGCTAATCTTTAATATACATCTTAATGCCTGTTGGCTTATCTGATTTCTGACCCTTTATTTGCCTCATTTACTACTTTTAGTACCAAAAATTGTACAGGACTGTTCAGAAAGTTCTGGGTCCCAGTTTAGACTTTTTCTTGGACTGATTTTAAGATGCATTTATTCATCTTTCTAAGCCACATTTAACATTAGTAAGTGGAGATGATAATATCTATGTCATGAACTTTTTAAGAAAGTCATATATGATTAACCTAGCATAGTATCTGGCTCGCAAAAGGTACTAAATAATTTTTATTTCCTTTTCTACTTATTTGTGCTGTTTCCTTCATTCTGATTACTTCTGAATACAGTTCAGCCTCCTGCTGCCCGTCTGCGACCCTGTGTTGCACGAGTGGGACTGTGTTGTTTGAAGCATGTCAGATACAGCAGGGATGAATTATACCACCGTGCATTCCTTGACCTTCCTACCTGTAGCAACCAGTGAACTCTGACAGATGCTAATAGAATTTGCTTGCTATGGAAAATTTAATAAGTACTCAAGGTTATTTCATGTTGATGTGATTAGTCAAACCAAAAAGGAATGCTATTTTAGTAAATTCTTGTAACCAGTTGGCAAAGTAAATCTGCGTGAAAGGTGCTATAATAAAAATCATGCATAATCATACTTAAAAGACATGTTAAAGATGAGAATTTTTTTTCCTTAGGGAAACTCTTACAATTTATTGTTGAATGTTGATAACAATGTGCTTGAACAAAAAAAGCAGAAAAGAGTTTAAGTAAAAAGTTAAATATAATTAAAAGAGTACCTGTACTTGAAATATAGCTTGAAAATTGGATACATATTGGCTTACATGGTTAAAACAACCAATTAACTTTTCTCATAAAAATCCTTGTTATAGTCACCTTTTTATAGCATATAATAAAATAACCAAATGCATGTGAGTGCCCACTCATACATAGACACCCAGTATGCTCAGAATCAGAGAACAGAACACCCTAACTCCTAGAATACATACTATCTTTTTCTCCGTTTAATGCTAATTTCCCAGTGACTGACATGGTCCTATCTTCTTACACTCTCCTACACCTCATTATCTGGAGCCAGTTGGTCATCTTATGCAAGGGGCACCTCAACCTCATTAACCGTAACAAGACCCATCTCCAAGGCCTTTCCTTTCAGCAGCAGGAAGGGGGCTCATAGCCCACAGCAAGCCATCACCTGCCCCCCAGGTTCAAGTAGGTGGCCTGGTGCTTTGGAAGATGTGCTGCTTTGAGGGAACCAAATAGCTGCATCTGATGAGGAAGCAGAAGAGGAGGGAGCAGAGGTAACAGCCCAGGGGGTGAGTGGGCTGTGGAGGTGCTTACAGAAGTTACTGTTGATGTTTTCCTTGTTTTCACTGAAACTTTTTTCTTTTCTCTTACTCTTTCAGAAATAGTTTCTTCTGTTACCAAGATTTAGAAAGCAGGTAGCACATGAAAAGTTTCAAGCTTAACTTTATAAACTATTTTTTCCCAGCTCTTGTGTGATATGATTGGCATACAAAGCCAGTAAGGGCTCCCAAAGCTACCATCAAGGCTGGCTGGCAGGGGCTGAGGTGGCCTCTTCTCTCTCCTGAGACAGCAGCCAAGACAACATGAAATTACACCCAGGGAGCACACAGGCTGCTGCCGGCCCCCTTTCGCCAGCCAAAGGAACAAACAGGAGGGTGGTCAGAAGGGCCTGCTCCTCCCACACTTGAGGTTTCCTTGGCTTGGGCCCAGCTTGGGGTGTAGACAAGGAAACCTGCTATTTTTAAAGGTTAAAAATTATGATAGCACAGAAAAGATATTTTTCTGTTACTGCTTTTGTTTATTTCTCCAAAAAGAAGACAAAAACATCATGAAAGCTGTTACTATTGCAAACCATAAACTATTGACCATCTTGGTGTTTTCTAAAGGCAAGGTAACAGACTCAGATCTTATATTATGCTCTATCAATCAGACATGTGTTTCATCTAGTTCTCCCTCCACAGGATAATTCCAAATTGTATAAAGTTAGGTTTATAGAAACTAATACACTATGGAACCTGCAGATATTGCTATTATTTTGAAGTCATAATGACTTGCAATATTAGTAGATATTAAGTACACATAGGAAGTGAACAAATGGCATAGCATAACTTGTTACAATCTTTAAAAATGTTGAATTTTTCCTTCAATATACACAAGAAGGTAAATGCAGTAAAACTCCTATAACATAACTTTTCCATATGCCACAAATTTGGTTACACTGTGAATTAATGGCAATACTGTGTCATACTGAAAATAGCAAGATCTTTCTGAGTTAAAAGCATTGTAATTTGAACCTCAAGTATGCTTATGAAGGCTGTGTTACTCTAGAAACATTACTTGGTTTCTCTGAGTCTTCTCTCTGATCTTTCAAAAGTAAGAAACAGAATACAAACTATGGTCCAATATCAGTTATGCTAATTAAAATCACACACAAAACAGCACTAAATATTAACAAAGGTAATGCATCTCTAAGGAGATAAATGGAACACATGTATATAGATAGATACAGATATAGATAGATATATAGATATAGATAGATATAGATAGATGATATAGATGATAAAGATATAGATAGATATAGACATAGATATAGATATAGATATAGATATAGGTATAGATATAGGTATAGATATATAATTTCTGGGTTTCCTTACCTCATCTGATATAGCTAAGCTTTGTTATTTATTTCCTTGTTTTGGTAAACAGATTTTATTTTACTTTTTTCCTTTCTCAAGGTGGTAGCCCTTTCAGAGTCCTGGAGGAAAAGCAGGGCATTTTCCCCTGTCCTTACAACCAAAGTCTGTGTGTCAGTGATTTCCAAACTGAACTCTTCTCTGTGAAAGAACGCCTGAAATCCATTCCCAAACTATGCAATACTCACTTCTAATCATAATTATGCACTACTAATGTACTGAATGTACCAAAATTAAAAAAAATAAAAATAATATTTAAAATGAATATAAATATATTGTTAAATATTTTTTTGCAGCTCCCCAGTGGAATGTGTTATGCACCAGTTTCTTAGGATGTACATACACATAACTTCCCTTAAAAATACAACTATTTGCCAGAGAAGCTGTACTGTATTATTAGATATTGTTGTTTCCCTGATTTCAGTCCCTTCTTCATCTTTGACCCAGGGGATTTCCTTTCATTTTCAAAAACTCAGTAATGAATTTATATAAATAATAAATAAATAATAAAATTCCAGCATATATATTTATTTAGCAAATTGAGCTCTTCTATTTTTTCCTAAAATTTAAATATCATTTTACCTTTAATATTTCTGGAAACTGGAGTACCTACTAAATTTCCTATGCTATTTCTTCCCTAAATTATACTATTTAGAAAACTGAAGCTATTAAATAGATAGTGAACACATGCCCTAAAAAAGCAAAATAATATTAATAGCAAAAAAAAAAATAAGACGACCAAAAGCAGCTTCCTACTTTGCCACTGATCCTCTTATTTTAACAATTCGTATTTAATTGACTATATATCATTGATTTAATTGGAAACTTTCTGGCAAGGGATAGAAACATCAACACAATATGCAGATAGCAATTATTTTAATCATCATTATGACTATTGAACATATGGTGTTTTAATATAATTGAGACGTAATTGAATAGTTCTTGAAGCAAATGCTGAACACATAAATTTCTCCACAACAGATTTTAAAAGAACAGTGGGTTCTGTTAATCTAATGATAGCTCTTTTCCCTTCCACAGCCTCTCCATCTCTCTCCCTCTCTCCCTCCTCTTTTGTTTCATCATGCCTAGTCTAGTGGTATTTGGAATAATGGAAAGAAATGGGGGTTTTGGAGAACTAGGATGTTTCAGGGGGAGAGCAAAGGACTGAGGGCTGGTGGAAAACGAGTGCCCTTCAGCTGGTTTTTTCCCCTTTTTTTAAGGGAAATCATCTCAGCAGCTGAGCACTTCTCCATGATGCGAGGCCGCCGCCTTTGCGGTGGCACCTGCCCTGCCTGCGTGCGGGGCTCTCAGTTAGGCTGTCAGGCCTAACTAAGAAAGTTCTTCTGGAAGTGTATCCTCAAGTGGTACAGACTGATTCAAAAGCCAGGGAGGTCATTCCACAAAGAGATGCACACGCACACACTTCTTACCTCAACTTCAAGTGACTGCGGGTCTGTACCCCATCCCTGTTCCCACCCAGTTTTCCACTTAGCTTATGGCAGCAGTAGGAGTAACAGTATTACTTGTTCTCCTTTAGGCTGAACTCTGCCTTACAGGTTAGCAAAGTGCTTTATTGTCTCATAGAACTTAGACTCCAAGAAGGACTTCCAACCCACTGGAGTAGAGTAGAGACACTATCTTTGAAGGCCTGAGAAAAGGGGTTCCCAAGGATGAGGAGGCAGGAGGAGTGCAGCAGAGACTTTGAGTGACCTTGACCCTAACCCTCTGCCCCAGTCCACCTCCATTTGTAGGTGTTCAGGTAGGGTCATTCACTGTGCTCTGGCCTGGGTGCACATTGCCCACCCCACTGAAAACTGGGGAGCTTGGCTTTTGCATGTGAGAAATCAATTTTTAAGCACTTCCTTTCTACCAACCTCATCTGGCACTCAGATCAGTCCCCTTCCTCCAGGCTATCCAGGAAGGTGTGTGGGCCCTTTGGCTCTCTTTTTGGCAAGAAAAGCCTGCTCCTTTACACCAATGCCTCTGTCATGCCTATCCTGGCCCTAGACCTCAAATACATCTCCCTCTCTCCAATTGTTCTCCCTTCACCTAGGCATAGATTACCCCCTGCTCTTTTTGTCCTAGAAACCTCCACAATTTGGGAAGTCAACATCTATTGTGGGGAGGGTCTCCCCTTCTCCACCCAAGTGTGTGGGTAGAGTAGTGTGGGTGAATGGAGACAGCCCTTGGGGCCAAGGGTATGGTCTTTCCACTGTAGAAAATATAGTGAGATTCTGGTCAGATTTAATTTGAGGACATATACAAGTCCACCAGGTAAAAATAGTTCAAATGCAAAATAAGAGTCAGGAAACAAACAGACCCATGAATAATCATGTTAAAGTGATATTGCACAAAATGCAGACTTCCGGCCAAGATGGAGGCATAGGTAGATGCACTGTGCCTCCTTGCACAACCAAGATAGGGGCAACAACAATACAGAAACAAAATAACAACCAAAACTGACAGAGAATTGAAGTCGGACACCCAAGGATTTAAAAATAATCGCATTCATCCAGACCAGTAGGAGGGGCAGAGTTGGCCCGGCGAGAGACGCGGAGCAGAGCACAGAGCAACTGGGGCGTGCAAGTCTGCAGCAGGCAGACCCTGGGCGCACAAGCAGCTGTGGCTGGTGGGCCCCGGCCAGGGGGTGGTGACCCACAGACCCAGTGGGTGGCGACCAGCAGACCCAGCGAGGCAGCCATTGTGAAGCAAGGCACTGCACCCAACTCAGGGTCCCAGCACCGGGAAATAGAGCTTTGGGGCACTGAATGAAAAGGAAGGTCCCGTGGGGAGCACAGGCCCACCCACACTGGAATTGGTGCCAGAGGGGCCCAGTTGGCTTTCAGAAAGCAGCGGAAGGGTCTGAGGTCCTACAGAGAGCAGAGCAACCGCCATTGTTCCTCCTCGGACCCCGCCCCCACATATAGCATCACAACCCAGTGACTGGGGTGCCCCACCCTGGTGAACACCTAAGGCCCCGCCCTTCACTACAGGAGCTCGACAAGACCAAAAAACAACAACAAAAACAAACAAAAACAAAAAAAAACAGCAAAAAGATGGCTCAAACAGAAGAAGAATTGAAAGCCCCAGAACCCATCCTTTTAAGCGACCAAGAGATAGCCAACCTATCAGATGCACAGTTCAAAGCACTGGTGATCAGGATACTCACAGAGTTGGTTGATTTTGGTCACAAATTAGATGAAAAAATGCAGGCTACAATAAGTTTAATGAAGAAAAATGCACAGAAAACCAATAGTGATGGAATG
>CM052539.1:141773490-141791782 GCA_028533065.1 Trachops cirrhosus
ATGGAGGGTTAGCAACAGGGGAGGGGGAGGAGGAGGGGGGGGAAGGTATGAAGAATAAGTAGCATAGATGGTAGGTGGAAAATAGACAGGGGGAGGGCAAGAATAGTATGGGAAATGTAGAAGCTAAAGAACTTATGACACATGGACATGAACTAAGAGGGGGGAATGTGGGTGGGAGAGGGTGTTCAGGGTGGAGGGGAATGAAGAGGTGATAATAGGACAACTGTAATAGCATAATCAATAAAGTACATTTTAAAAAAGTGATATTGCACAAAATGCAAAGAAACCATAAAGGGGAAGAGTTAACATATTAACTGTGGATCAATAAGTTAATTTTATTAAAAGTATTATTACTTAAAATATCTAACGATATAAACTGGTACCATTTGTCAAATGACATATTTGACATTTGGGATGGTTAACCTACTGCAATAATCTTCTGGGCTTCTCAGGCATCAGAAAGGAGAAGATCTAAAAAAAAAATAATAGGGTAGGACTTTAGGAAAGAATGTGTGAGAAACTCAGGAAAACCTGCCTCCCAAAGAGACATATTACAGTGGTCAAAATTATCTAAAACAATTATTCAAAGTCTTTTTGGAGACTGACAAAAGGGCTTATTACAAATTGAGAAGCATTTGTTCAACAAAATCTATGGAAACTCAGAGCAGTGGGGGCCATGATACTGGAGATAGGCCCTATACCTGCAACCCACAGCTACACTCAGAGGAACAGCTGTTTCAGCAGCTTCCTGGTGAGGAAGAGGAATTCATAGTGGTTTCAGCACCCTGACAGATACCATTTTCTAAAACCTATTATGTCATACATGGCCTAAAGTGATGGATGGTGGCAGCCACCAGGTGGTGGTACCCATTTCCCCATTCCTAGCACTTAGCATATATGGAAGATACGGTGGGCAGGTGGTAAGAATATAAACCACTTCTGAGGCATAACTGTGTGTTGCAAGAAAGTTGTTCTAGTGGGCTGAGCCAAGTGGCATCTCCCATCTCCCACAGCTTCATAGTGTAGACTGTTCTGGGTGGATTTGGCAGTTTGTGAATATTGGAAGATCCCATCTTCCCTGGTTCTGGGGTTATAGAAAATTTATAGTAGGTAGTAGGGACTAGGCTACTACTCCATAAGGAGTAGCAGATCCTGCTCCATAGAGAAGATCCAAATGGGCAGCCAGTGAAGAGCATTTTTCCATATCGGCTTTTAGTTCTGCTCTACAGTCCAGAGGATCTGCCCAATGGAAGGTCAGAGAAAGGCTCGAAGACTAGAGCACCCTGCCAAGGGGCCTGACTTCAATTGGTTCAGACCATGAAGCAACTTATGTTCTAGGGATCTGTCAAAACAGCTAATAGCTATGATACCAACAGAGGGAAAACAGTTAGCATTCTAAAGAGGACAGCAGGAAAAAGTTCAAGAGTGCCCAGCTAAAATCACAATCATTCCTAACAGTCAGAAAGAACTCATGCATGCCCAGAGCTGTGTCCTTTGATGAGTGACATCAGAGCTGCACACTGTGGGGAACCCAGATTCACCAACTACACCAGCCAGGTCACTAAACAAATGAATAAGCAGACAAAAATGTCAAAAAGCTTAAAGTATAGATACACCACTATCACAAACCAGGTATGTCACTATCACAAATTATTATATTAATTAAAATATCTCTCTTCCACAAAACTATTGTGAGATATTAAAAAACACAAGAAAGTGTAACCCATAAAATAGGTCACTGCCATTGTGGGTCCAGATGTTGGTCTTAGCAGACAAAGACTTCAAATCAGCTATTAGAATTATGTTCACAGATCTAAAAGAGACAGAGTTAAGGAATTAAAGAAAGATTTTATGATAATAGCTCATTAACATAAGATATCAATAAAGAGAGATGACAGAAGAACCAAATAGAAATTCTGGAGTGGAAAGATGCAATAATTGAAATAAAAATTTACTGAAGGGCTTACGGTATAGTTGAGCTGGGAGAAGAAATAATCAGTTAACTTGAAGACAGACTGATAGCATACAAGCTAAAGAACAGAGAAAAAATGATTGAAAAATAAATGGAGTCTCAGACATGCGGGGCATGTTAAGTGCACCAACATGCACTTAATGGGAGTACTAGAGGAAGAGGAGAGAGAAAGAAGCAGAAAAAAAATTCAAAGAGAAAATGGCTAAAAATTTGCAAATATGATTAAAAGCATTAATTTACATATCCAAGAAGCTCAGTAAACCCAAAGTGGGGTAAATGTAAGGAGACGGACAATCAGCCACATCTTAGTCAAAATATTGAAAGACAAAGACAATATCTTCAAAGCACCCTTGTTAGAAAAAGAGTGTAAATTCAAAGACTTGTTTTTGTACTCTCAAGTTTATTCTACTGACCTAAATGTCTATCCTTATGCCAGGATCACACCAACTTAACAACTGTGTCTATGTAGTAAGTAAACAGGGAAATAGAGAGTTTAGGTGAATTGCTTGAGCAATTTAGGGACTATAGTAATTTTAAAATTTTTAGACTTTATGGCCCATGAACACCATATATCTTTCTACTTATTTAGGTCTTGTTTAATTTATTTCAACAATGTTTTATAGTTTTCAGTGTACAAGAGTTGTCACTGAACACAAAATAGAGGATAAAAAGTTTGCCTCACCTTAATCACAGGAGTGTTGCCTTACCCAAATTCTCTGTGGTCAAAGCAGCCATTGCCTTAAAACATCCTGCTCTGACCCAATGAATGACAGATTGATGGTAAACTGAACTCACCATTACTATGGCCACACAAAATGGGACGCTGTTTGTAAAAATGGGTGCCTTCACCCATTAAACTATTTAATACAGCCCAGTATAAATTAAAGTCCATGATATAAGAGTGATTTAATGAAGGTCTGATTAGCCTCATTTCTTCCCCAGTGAACAGCAACTGCAGTCCACATATGGGGATCTCCCAGAATCAAGTTTTTGCAGGCTGCTGAGCCCATGACCTCTATGTTCAGCTCTCCATTTTGTTTGTGACAAGAGGTGGGAAAAATCATCTGATGGTGACATACTATAAGGAAATTAAATTTTTCTTTTTTATACAAATGAAGACTTACAGCATTTTTAAAAGATTTTAATTTATTTTGAGAAGGGAATGGAGGAGGAAAGAGAAGGGGATAAACATCAATGTGTGGGTGCCTCTCACACGCCACCTACTGGTGCCTGGCCTGCAACCCAGGCATGTGCCCTGACTGGGAATCAGACCAGAGGCCTTTTGGTTCACAGGCCAGCACTCAATGCACTGAGCCACACTTGCCAGGGCTCTAAGGAAAATTTACCCAAATTATACATCACTACATGTTAAATGAAACAAATTGAATAAATGGCTATGGAGTAAAAACAAAGACTCTTAATAAGAACATTGCTCCAAAGACTGTTGCCTGAAGCACTTTGTAGATATTATTGCATCGTCTCAATTATTTACAATTGGCTTAATCAGATTTCATATATTGGAAACAAGAAAACAAATTAAAAATTTTCACTTGACATTTTTATGATTTTGCAGTGCTAATGGTAATCATTTTTAGTTTCATTTTAGAATTTGAAAGGATATTTCACTTCAAGAAATACAAATATTATTTAAAAAATCCCCCAAAACAGAGCTTAAGAATGTACTGTGTAGATTATTATCACAATGCCTAATACAATGTGAGTACTCCACTAGCGGTAAATATTGTTACTTTTCTTATGAGCACTGTTGTTTATACTAAACATACATTTGTGTGTGTGTATGTGTGTGTGTGTGTGTGTGGTGAAACAGCATTAAAAAAAACAAAGGTCAGAAATAGAAGAATAACACTTGTCATTCTCCAGCATATCATAAGATAGGTACAATTTTTTTGAGAGTCCATGGTACACCAGAGAATGTGATTTAAATACCTTACTCTAATCTTCACAATTACAGTGAGGGAAATATTATTAGGCTGATTTACCATAAAAGGAAAAAAATTCAGATGTGTTAAGAAATTTAAGGCATCACTTGACAAAATGCCCCACAGGAAGTAAGAAATGAATCTAAACAAGTCAAGTTTATCTTATCACAACACTCACGTGATTTTCACAAAGTTTATTTTCCCTAATCAAATGAAGAGAGAAGAATGCTTTTAGAAATTTCTTTGATGGTCAATCAATTCACAATGTCTACTTCTTTTCTGATAATTGTGAATTAATGTGTGTGTGTATTCACAAAGGTAACATTATTAATGACATTCTTCCCATACACAAAAAGCAAATTTTCCCAACAGCTGGCTAAAATAGACGATTTTTCATCCCAATCCATTTTTGCAATATATACAAGGTAGGAGGCAAAAATAAGTACATTTATGAAGTATTGGTTTACATATTGCACAAAGGTTCAACACATTAAATCTACTTTCTATAAAGATAAATGTAATGTAAAGATATTTACATAAAGATAATGGAAAGATAATGTAATCTCTACTTCCATACAGCTTTGATGGGGTCCTGGGATCAACATCTACAAATATGCCCTCATTGTTACTTTTTATAACCCTTTACTCAATAAAGTTAAAAGAAATACCTTCTGAGTGAAAGGAGCTAGGCCAGTGGCTCTGGAGACAGACATTCTCTTAATGGCAAATTGATAACAAAGACCAAGAACTGAAGACAGTGCATGTGCAATTTGCATTGTAGGTAGCATTACAGGAAGTAAGAGGAGACTGAAACTGCTTCTAAGCAGAGAAATCTTTGAGAGAAATTATATTTAGGATGCAATGCAATTTTGTGGTTGCTATTGAATAAATCACTCTCATATTTCATGTATTCCACATCTTGTCTTTGCTGTGAAGTTGGCCTCCTAATTAACCTTTCTATCTACAGTTTCTTCCAGATCCAAACCATCCTCTACCTTCCTGCTGGGTTAATTTTCCAAAATATAAATCAAATTGTATTAATTTGATCTCAAATTAATTGATTTAATTAATTTAATTGTATTAAATTGTATTACTCATCTGCTTAAAATCCTTTATTGATTCTTCATTTCTTTCAAGATACAATTGGAATTACTTTTTTTAGAATTTGTCTCTACTTATTTTTCTAACCTCCTCTGGAGCAATATGCAGGATTGTCTTGCAGTGACCTTGAGATCTAATTCTAAGCTGATTGGACAATGTGCCAGGTGGAAACCATGGCCCTTTCTTCCAGCAGGAGGGGCTGTACCCACTTTCTGCAATTTCCGGACCCCCAGATCCTCAGGATGCATCTGGATTTCCCATGCAGCTTCTACAAAAAAGGGCTGGAACCTAAAGTCAGACCAGCTTGCTATTTCTTTCTCATGCTTGCATTTCTACTACTCTAAATGTCTATGGGAGAGTAGCTCTCATGAGGTCTCAATTATTCCTATTCCTGAACCCATAATGGGTGGTGAGACCTGGGTTCCAAGCCTTGTTGGAGACCATGGAGGAGCCCACTTTTATGACTCTTCTTTTCCTAACATTTCCTTTTGAGTCTGTTCATACTTTATTTTTAGCATCTGCATTATTTTGAAAAATAATGTTTATATCAAACTTATTTTATCATTTTGTAATTATAGTAATTATTTTAACAATCATAAGATATTAAAGTTCCTTTGCAATGTATAGCTTAGAATTTTCTAGCTTCTTGCACATTCCTATTAATCACTAACCAGATTGTTCTTTTGGATTCTAGAGATGCACACATTCAAGATTGCACGTAGGCTTTGTGTGTGCATATGTGTGTGTATACACACCAAACACATTGTAAGAAAAACTCAGTGTTAGCTCTAATTGTCAGTTTTGCTGGAGAAGCTACACTGACCCAAATGCTCCAAACCTCGGCAACCTGTAAACAGGGGAACATTTCTTGCTCACATTAAGGGAGGTTGCTATGAATAGGGTGCATGAAGCACCTCTATTCTTCATGTCTTCTACTATAGAATCCAGGCTGAGGAAGCTGTCACTTTCTGGGAAATGCAGGTGTTTTTAGCAAGGAAAAGAGCAAGATAACAGGCAGAAACATACAATGATTCTTGAGAATTCTGATCAGATCTGGTGTGTGTCACAGTTGCGCTGATGCTGACTGAAACAATGGGGTGGAGACTTGCAATTCCCTAGGAGGTCCAGGATGTCATGTGGCAATGGTAGGGTTACATAACCTCTTACCTGAAGGAACAGCAATACTATGAAACAATAATAAAATTAACTACAGTTGCTCTCTATACTATTTTCATATTTGCAATACTTAAAAAGTAGCATGCTGCAGCACCCATTTATGATAAAAACACTCAGCAAAGTGGGAATAGAGGGAGTATTACTCAACATAATAAAGACCATATATGAGAGACCTACTGCCAACATCATACTCAAAAGGCAAAAACTAAAATCTTTTCCACTAAGATCAGGAACAAGACAAGGTTGTCCACTTTCACCACTCCTATTCCACATAGTATTGGAAGTCCTAGCCACAGAAATCAGTCAAGAAAAAGAAATAAAAGGTATCCAAACTGGAAAAAAGGAAACAAAACTGTCATTGTTTGCAGTTGACATGATAGTGTACATAGAAAACCCTACAGACTCCACCAAAAACTGCCTGACCTAATAAATGAATTTGGCAAATCAGTGGGATACAAAGTCAATATCCAGAAATCAAAGGCATTTTTGTACATAAACAATGAAATATCAGAAACAAATCAGGAAAAAATTCCATTTGATATCACAACAAGAAAAATAAAATACCTAGGAATAAACCTAACCAAGGCAGTAAAAGACCTGTGCTCAGAAAACTACACAACACTGAAGAAAGAAATCAAGGAAGACCCAAACAAATGGAAATATATACCATGTTCACAGATCAGAAGAATTAACATTATCAAAATGTTCATACTACCCAAAGCAGTTTATAGATTCAATACAATACCTATTAAAGTACCAATGGCATATTTCACAGACACAGAACAAACACTTCAAAAATTTATATGGAACCATAAATGATCCTGAATTGCTGCAGCAATTTTGAGAAAGAAGAGCAAAGTAGGAGGAATCACAATACCTGATATCAAAATGTATTAAAAAGCCACTGTAATCAAAACAGCCTGGTACTGGCTTAAGAACAGACACATGAACCAATGGAACAGAACAGAGAGTGTAGAAATAAATCCAAGTCTCTATGGTCAATTAATCTTTGACAAAGGGGGCAGCAGCATAAAATGGAGCAAAGATAGCTTCTTCAACAAATGGTGTTGGGAGAGCTGGACAGCTACGTGCAAAAAAATGAAACTCGAGCACCAACTTACTCCATACATAAAAATAAATTCAAGGTGGATAAAAGATTTAAATATGTCTTGACACCATTAAAGTCCTGGAGGAGAACACAGGCAGGAAAATCTCAGATATTCCATGCAGCAATATTTTCACTGATATGTCCCCTAGAGCAAAGGGACATAAAGGAAAGAGTAAACAAATGGGATCTCATCAAAATAAAAAGCTTCTGCATAGCTAAAGAAAACAGCATTAAAATGAAAAGAAAACCAACTATGGGAAAACATTTGCCAATGATACCTCAGGCAAGGGTTTGATCTCCAAAATATATAAAGAACTCACACGACTCCACTCTAAGAAGATAAGCAACCCAATTAAAATATGGGCAAAGGACTTGAACAGATACCTCTCCAAGGAGGACATACAGAGGGTCCAGAGACACATGAAAAGATGCTCAGTATTGCCAGCCATCAGAGAGATGTAAATTAAAACCACAATGACATACCACTTCACACTGGTCAGAATGACCATCACAAACAAAGCAACAAACAACAAATGTTGGAGAGGCTGTGGAGAAAAGGGAACCCTAGTGCACTGTTGGTGGGATTGCATATTTGTGCAACCACTATGGAAAACAGTATGGAACTTCCTCAGAAAACTAAAAATGGAAATGCCTTTTAACCCAGCAATTCCACTGCTAGGATTATATCCTAAGAACCCTGAAACACCAATACAAAATAACTTGTGCACCCCAATGTTCATAGCAGCACAATTTACAATAGTCAAGTGCTGGAAGCATCCCAAGTGCCCATCAGTGAATGAATGGATCAAAAAACTATGGTACATTTAAACAATGGAATCCTATGCATCAGAAAGAAGGAGCTCCTACCCTTTGCCACACCATGGATGGAACTGGAGAGCATTATGCTAAGCAAAATTAGCCAGGTGGTGAAAGACAAATACCATATGATCTCACCTTTAACAGGAACCTAATCAACAAAACAAGCAAGCAAAGTATAGCCAAAGACACTGAAATTGCGAACAGGCTGTCAGTGATCAGAAGGGAGAGGGGAGGGGATAAAGGGGAAAAAGGGTGCTGGGTTTACAGGAACAATTATAAAGGACACATGGACAACAACAAGGGGGGTGGGAATGGGGGAGGGAGGCAGGGAGGTCTGGGGTGGTGGGGAGGGGTGGGGTAAAAAGGCAGAAAACTTCTTGAAAAAGAATAAAAGAAACTTTAAAAAAAGCAGCATGCCTTTTATTTTTAAAAGTGTTCACATGTACAAGATACAAGAATGAAAAGATACTTTTAAAATTAAGAATTGTGATGACATATTTATTAAATATTAACTTTGGAGGAGGAAAGGAGAAGTTTATTCAACCCTTTCTTTGAAAAACTCCAAATCACCATAATCATATTGTAAGTTGATAAACAGCAAACTTAGTATTATTTGTGAGTTTCCAATGAATTCCCAGTATGCGAATCTCATTAAAGAGATTTGAAACTGAATGACAAAGTTGAGAAATCCAAATATGTAAAAAAAAAAACCCCAAACAAAATAACTCCAAATAGTTTTACTTGGGAGTTTCCAAGTACATGAAAGATTAACAAAATGATCTGTTTCCTAGATGTCTTTGTACTTGTTTCAACATCATTTGTGTATGTAAACACATTAATCAGTACTGGAGAGACTATCTTGACATATTGTGTAATAATTATTTATAAGCTTCTATTAAATGATGTTATTTTACAGTAGTAGAGAGCTAGGTAGTTTGTAATGTGCTTTAACATACAGTTCAGTTATATGATCACTTTTAAAATTGAACACATTATGTTATTCAATAATTTTCATATATCTCAATGAAAATAACTATTAGATGCAGTTCAAGTTAAGAGTTCCGTATGCTATTTCAGGAGTGCAGGTATTTTGGTATTGGCATAGAAATGTTTGATATTTTCCTCCAGATCATGTCCGTGGTATAAAGGAGGATGGAAAACATCACACAGGCCCATCATATGTTCTCCATTTTTGTCCTCTTCTTCTATAAATATAATACCCACGTTGTAAAATTACTGTGGAATAGGAACATTAATATAACTTTCAATGACACTTGCTTAAACAATTAATAAAAATAAATTCACCAAAAAATGTATTGCTTTGTTATTGACCCGTTGTAAATGGTATATTTTTTTACCGTTTAACAACCAAAGAATGTATAATCTTCCAGTGAGTACAAAAATATAGGAAACTCTGAGACTATTACTTTTAGGCCCTTTATATCAACATCATTTGATATTTTTTCAAAAAGTCATACAACTGAAAAACCATATACATATATTATCAATATTAAATGATATCAAGCAGCCCCAGCAAGTACAGAAAAATGACCAAAATTTGAGTATATTCTGATCAAAGTTAAGGGCTACTGTGCACATGTAGACTGCTCTTAGCTCAGACAATAGCATGCAATTAGCCATTTCCTGTGTAACCCTCAGGTAAA
The DNA here is from genome assembly GCA_028533065.1 of Trachops cirrhosus. Taxonomy (NCBI): domain Eukaryota; kingdom Metazoa; phylum Chordata; class Mammalia; order Chiroptera; family Phyllostomidae; genus Trachops; species Trachops cirrhosus. The sequence goes on from CM052539.1 coordinate 141,783,271, forward strand.
TATAATACTATTGCCTTTTACTTTCAAAGATGCTGTTTCAGAACTGGGACTAGAAGATCTGTATTTGGCAGAAGAGCTAAAGTACTTGTCATATTTTCCACATTAAACTGTGACCAAAATCCAGCCATTGTCATCACGGCATATTTTTTATTGAGAAATGTCAATCCCATAGCTTTCAGCTATAGAATTCTTCATCCATTACAACAATTTAGTTATTTAAGAAGAGAAATAAATCATAATGATAGAATATTTTTCTGTGTGAAGAGTGTATTCTTCCTCTATGGGCAAACAAAAGTGAACATTGAAACCATACTGGAAGGCCATTCTGCAATCATGGAATCAAAATAAGAGCTTAATAAATAAAATATATAATGAGTTCAATTTAAAATTAAGGGAAACCTAATTAATAAAACAAACAAACAAGCAAAATATAACCATAGACATTGAAATTAAGAAAAAACTGACAGTAGCCAGAGGGGAGGTGGCAGGGCATAGAGGGGGGAAAAGGGAAGGGTTTTCAGGAGCATGTACAAAGGACACATGGACAAAACCAAATGGGGTTAGGATCAAGGGTGGGAGGCGGGGATGGCTGGGGTAGGTGGGAGTGGTGGGGGGACAGTGGAGACAACTGTACTTGGACAACAATAAAAAATGTGGGAAAAATAATTTAATACTTCAGAGAACAGAATTTGTATTCTTAGTGCTTTTCAACTAATTAATTACTTAACCATCAAAATAATGCTGTAAGCTAATGCTATTACCATCTCTGTTTTAGAGGTAAAAAAGGAAGATGTAGAAAAGCTACATTCTCCAAGTCACACAGCAAGGGGTAGAATGAAGACTTCAAATCAGGCAGCCTGGACTCACAGTAAAATCCATACTATGCTGCCTCTCAGAAGCAGACACATCCATCTCATGAAGAACACATAATTAATTAAATTAGTACAGTAAAATATTGAATTCATATGGGTACAGGCATTTATTTTAAAAACTGCTTTTTTACTTGTCATAACCACCATATGAAGTAGATACTAGCAGCATCAGGAAACTGAGGCACAGAAGGTAAAATAAATCATCCAGAGTCACACAGTAGGTAATGGCCAGGTTTCAAGGCCTGGCAGTACGACATTATCCCCATGCTCTTGAGAATGCCTTTTCCAAAGGGACCAGAATCCTCAAAGACACAATAGTCTCCTGCAAGGGGGAACACTGGTTCTTTTCCCCAATAGTGATTGTATGAGTCCAGTCATTAATGGTTTTTTTAAATGTTTTTCCATTTCCATAGTTTCTGTAACAGTTTTGATGACATGTTCCTTCTTTGGCTGTGGTAATGCATGATATCCAGTTTGAGGTCTAACAGATCTTACTTCGTCCTCTAGTGATAGGATGTGTGGCTATGAGACACTAGGGGTGATTTTTGTTTTCTTTCGCAAATAAGTTCAATATGCTGCTAAATCTACTTAACTATTTTAATGTTTCTTCCAGCCTTAAAAAATCTATAGAAGTTCTCATTTAAGAATGTAATGACTTGTAATACCTTACCTGTTATTTAGTCCATATTGAAAAAATGTGTCAGGCTCATGGTCAATTACTAAAGAAATAAAACATTTACATGTTTTATTATAGTATTATTTTGCTATTTAAACTTAACTAAATGAAAAATACTAACTAAATGAAATGAATCTCTGTTAGATGAGAATAAATAAATCAAAACAAATAATAAATAAAATAAATTTACTATGTATAGATGAGACTATATAGGTAATTTTCCACAAATATTGGCTTGATTTATAGTAACTGGATGACTACAGAAAAATGTTTAGAATCATTAATTTTTTATATAATCTCACAAAGGAAATTCTATGTTTGTCTAATAGGGTGGTCTAAAAATTAAATTATATAGTGGTGCTTATTTTCTATATCACTTAGTAATTTTTATTTTTATCATACATTATTATTTGTATTGCATTTTTCCATTACCATTTATCCCCCTGTAACCTCTTCCACCTCCACCCCCCACAATCACCACACTGTTGTCTGTGTCTATGAGTTCTTTCTCTTTCTTTTTTGCTAGATCCCTCTACTCCCCAAGGCGCACCCTCCACCAAGAGCTGTCAGCCTCCTCTTTGTCTCAGTCTCTCTATATTTGCTTTTTAGTTCACTTTGCTCATTAGATTCCATATATGAGTAAAGTCATATGGTTCTTGTCATTCTCTGACTGTTATTTCATTTAGAATAATGTTCTTCAGGTCCATTCATGCTGGTATAAGGGTAAAATTTTCTTCTTTTTTATGGCTGAGTAGAATTCCGCTGTGTAAATGTACTATAGCTGTTTTATCCACTCATCTACTGATAAGCACTTGGGCTGATTCCAATTTTTGCTATTGTAAATGACAATGCAATGAATGTAGGGGTCCATATATTCTTTCAAATTAGGGTTTCAGATTTCTTTGGATAAATTCCCAGAAGTGAAATTGTCAGGTCAAAAGGCAGTTCCACTTTTATTTTTTTGAGGTAACTCCATCCTGCTTTCCACAGTGGCTGCATTCCCACCAAAAGTGCACAAGAGTTGTCTTTTCTCCACATCCTGGCCAATAATTGTTTGTTGGTAATAGCCTTCTGACAGATGTGAGGTGATATCTCATTGTGGCTTTAATTCACATTCATCTGATGATTAATGATGTTGAGCACCTTTTCATTTGTCTGTTGTCTATCTCTATGTCCTCTTTCTAGAAATGTCTATTGAGGTCATTTGCTGATTTTTTAATTGGATTTTTGTGTGTGTGCTGAGTTGTGTAAGTTCTTTATAAATTTTAGATATTAACCCCTTACCAGATATATTGGCAAATATGTTTTCCTATTCAGTGGGTTGTCCTTTATTTTGTTTATGGTTTCCTTTGCAGTGCAAACACTTTTTAGTTTGACGTAGTCCCATTTGTTTATTTCTCTATTGTTTTCCTTGCCCATGGAGATATATTAAAAAAAAAGTATTGCTGAGAAATGTCCAAGATTTTACTATTTATGCTTTCTTCTAGGATTTTTATGGTTTCGAGTCTATCCTTTAGGTCTTTACCATTTTGAGTTTATTCTTGTATATGGCATTAGAAGGTGGTCTAGTTTCACTATTTTTTGGGCACATTTGTCCAATTTTCCCAACACTATTTATTGACTAGACTATCTTTAGCCCATTGTATGTTTTTGCCTCCTTTGTCAAATATTAATTGACTGTAAAGACGTGAGGTTATTTTGGGGCTCTCTATTCTGTTCCAATAATGTATATTATTTTTATGCCAGTACAATGCTGCTTTGATTATTATGGACTTGTAGTATAGTTTGATGTCAGGTAGTATGATTCCTCCAACTTTGCTCTTTTTCAAGACTGCTCTCACTATTTGGGGTCCTTTGTGGGTCCATATAAATTTTTGGAATATTTGTTCTAGTTCTGTGAAATATGCCATTGGTATCTTGACAGCAATTGCATTGAATCTGTAGATTTTGGGGTATTATGAATATTTTAATGGTGTTAATTCTTCCTATCCATGAACATGGTATATGACATCTGTGGAGAAAATGTCCAGCAGAGGAATGTTCAAATTTAACTCAAAATTTGATGCAGATTTGCTGTTCTACTTGCTTATTCATTTTGAATGTGATAGCCACATAGTACACATGTTCACTCAACCTCATCTACTGCCCCCACTGACTGGTGCAGTGAAGTCATCATTGTTCATGCTTGTGCATTCCAGCCCACGCTCCTTGGCTGCCAGGTTACATGGATGCAGAGCAAACTGTTCTCGTTATAGTAAGTGGCTGGAGTTTTACCAGACAGATCTCTTATGTGTTTTGTTTTCTTTTTCATTCAGCAAACCTAGTTTTTTGATTAAAGCATTTAAGCAGTTTATGTTTAAAGTAATCATTGATGGATATGTCTTTGTTGCCATTTATTTTTTAACTACATTCCTCTGGTTTTCTTTTTCTTCTTCTCCTCTTTCTCTTTCTCCTTTTTCTTCTCTCTCTCCCCTCCCCCCCCTTCTTCCTTCTCCTCCTCCTTCTTCTTAAAGCAAGCCATTTAATATTTGTTGTAACAATGGTTTTGTGCTAACAAACTTTGCTTTTTCTTGTCTAGGAGGCTCTTTATTTCTTTTTCAATTTTAAATGATAACCTTGTTGGGCTATTAGCCTTGGTTGTAGGCACTTGCTTTCACCACTTCAAACATTTCATTCCAATCCCTTCTTGCCTAAAATGTTTCTTTTGAGAGATCAGCTGACAGTTTATGGGAGCTCCTTTGTAGGTAACTAACTCCCTTTCTCTTGTGGCATTTAACTTTTATCCTTGTCTTTAGCAAAAGTTTGGACTTTTGCCATTAATGGCAAAATGGCTTTGCCATTTTAATTATGATGTGTCTTGGTGTGGACCTCTTTGGGTTCATGTTGTTTGTGACTCCCTGCTGTTCCTGCAATTGTGTGTCTTTTTTCTTCACCAGGTTTGGGAAGTTTTCAGTCATTATTTTTTCAAATAGGTTTTCGATCCCTTGCTCACTCTCTTCTCCTCTGGTACCCAATGATGTGGATGTTGATGCTTCATGTTATTGTAAAGGTCCCTTAAGCTGTCATAATTTTTTAAAATTCTTTTTTGCTGTTTGCTGCTCTGATTGGGTGTTTTTCTGCCTTGTCTTCCAAATCACTGACTGTCTTATGCTTCATCTTATCTACTGTTTATTCTTTCTAGTGTATTATATACTTCAGATATTGCATTCTTCATCTTGTACTGGTCCTATTTATAGCTTCCATGTCCTTTTCATGCTCTTGAGCATGCTTATAATAATTACTTTGAACTCTATAGCTTATAAATTATTTTTTTCATTTACTCTTGTTCTGGAAAGTTTGTTTTTTAAAAGATTTTATTTATTTATTTTTAGAGAGTGGGGAAGGGAAGGAGAGAGGAAGAGAAACATCAGTGTGTATTTGCCCCTCCTGTGCTCCTCACTAGGGAACTGGCCCGCAACCTAGGCATGTGCTCTGACTGGGAATTGAACCAACGACTCTTTGGTTTGCAGGCTGTCACTCAATCCACTGAGACACATCAGCCAGCTGTGGAAAATTCTTTTGTTCTTTCATTTGGGCCCTGTTTTTCTGTCTCCCCATTTTGGTAGCCTCCATTTTTTTTTTTTTTTATGTGTTAGGTAGATCTGTAAAGACTGCTATGCCAGATGCTGCCTGTGATCAACCCTAAGCAACCTATTTGGAGCTATCATCAGTCCACTGCTTGTGGCTTCCTCTGCTTGGCCTGGGTGTATGTGGAAAGGGCCAAGCTGTGCACCAAAGCCAGCTTTTACCAGCAACAGGCCCAGATGAGGGTCAACTAAAGTTTCAAAGCACCCAGATATCCACCTCCACCTACAGCCTTTCTTTCAGGCTTAATCACAGAAAGAGCCTCTGGCTGTACTCTTCAGCAGGGATTAAACTCCATAGGATGGGGCTATTGCTTCCCCCATGACTGATGTTGCAATGAGGGGACTACTGTGCGCTGGCCAAGAAAGATGGATTCTGCAGTACTGGGCAATGTCTGAGCTCTCTCCCTAGAGCCAACAAACCCAGATTTGCCTCATGTGGCTCTAGTCTGCTCTGGCTTCCTTCTGCTGGAGCCCAGGATAACTGGCTACAAACAAAATGTTGTGTGTTGCTCTTTTAAGGAGGTGGCTTCATCTCTGGTCATCTCTTTCTGGTGGAAAGGAACCACGCTTCTTTTCACAGGTGGATGTTGTGTGGTCTCCTTTCCCAGTTCTGGTACTCTAGGCTGGGCAGCCTGGATTAGGATTTAGACTTCATACTTCTCAGGGGGACTTTGCAGATGAGATATCCCTCCAGAACTTCAGTGGCCATCCATAAGATCCCAGCCAGCCCTTTTGTGCCTCTCCCATTCCTGCCAGTCTTGATGTGGCTTCTTCTATAAGTCCTTGGTTATGAGTTTTCTTTACAGCTAGTCTTCAGTTCATTATTCAGGATAATTTTTCTATAATTTAGTTGAATTTTCAGTTTGGTTCTGAGAAGAAGTTAGTGTAGCTTTCACCTAATCAGCTGCCATTTTGGATCTTATACCACTTGTTTAGTTCACTAAATCTAACCCAATGTATTTATCTTCAGTTTAATTGAATTTTATCTTAAATTTAAATAAAAGTTTATCTTAAATTATAAGGAATTGCTGTTCTGTACTTGACTTTACAGTATGGGTAAATGCTTCATGATTAAAAATGAAAAGATTGAACTATTTAACTTCAGTGACATCTTCCAAAATGGTATATCTTTCATTTTTTAAATATTCATGGTTTATCTCATGAGATCAAGAAAATTTATCTTGAGCATTATTTTTATATCTTTAAAGTTAAAATTTGTCAATCTTGTATTAACATTAGCAATCTACAGTTTGGTATGTATCTTAGTGGCCCATCCTCAAAAAACCTGACTCTACTTTAATCATAAATCATTTCTAATATTTTTATCCCTATAATTCTTTATTATCATAAACCCATTTTAACTTTTTCCTTCCTAATTTATGTTAGTACAATTTAAGAAAATAGTTTGCCCCTATACTCCATTAGTGGATATTCTAGTCTTTCTATTGGTCCCATAGTGATGTCTATTAATGAAATAGGAAGAAACAAAATTTATTCAAATAAATTATTTCTCTTTCCAAAATGTCATAAATTGAAACAAGTATTAAAAAATACAAAAGCAAAATTCCTATTCGAAGACATTTGAGGAAGTTATTATTTTATAATTATTTCTAGAAACCATCCATTGTTATTTGACAAATTATATCTTCTAGAATATGTTTTAAATCAATTTTCTTATTCAACTAAGCTTGTATTCATTTATCAACTTTTCATTCTCTTGATTTACTACTTTCTTCTTCTTTTCTCATTTAATAGAGCATTCAAGTACATGGAAAGATGATTGACAAAAGTAGTCCAAAAGTTGGCAGAGTATGGAATTATTACAAACTTAGATATTATCAAAATGAAAAATTAGTAAATTCTAAAAAAATGGCTTTGTAGATTTTTATGCAAAGATGAATGTTTTAATTTGCTAAATTCTAAAAGTTTCCAAACATTTTCACTAAAATCCAATGCAGACATTTTGTCTAGTTATACAACATAGCTATTTTCTTGATGCTGTTTTACAAATATAAGGTAAGAACTTCAAGTTCTTCAAGAGCTTTGTTTCAGTTTTAGTTAATGTTTATATTACAAATAAATTATCATATATGTATATATCTTACAACTAGAGATGTATATCTTTTATAGTTTTAAGTTGTTGTAGAATATATGAAAGACTCAAAAAGTATATGTAGTATATGTTTATGGTTTAAAAATAATAATAAAAATATTTTTATATTTATTACTGATCTTAAAAACAATAGAACATAATGCATCTCCGAGGCATGTGTTTGTCCCTCTCAATTCTGTCTGCACACCTACTGACTGCAGTTCCTGAAATTTGTGGTTATTATTTTCTTGTTTTTTAAAAACATAATTTTACTATGGATTATTTTATCCCTAATACTACATTTTTTGCTAAATATTTCTCTATTATGTTTTTGCTCAATATTTTTTTATTGTTATTAATGGATGAGGTGCTAATCTAAGTTGCATTGCTGTAGAGTATTTCATTATGAGCTCTACTACATTTTATTCTTTCATTTCTCTGCCAATGGTCGATTGGATTACTTCAAATATTTCACAATGCTCATGCTGTGAACACCTTTGGGCAATATGATATTTACATCTTTGGATTTATTAAATAATGCAAAATTGATTTTCACAATGGTGATATAAATAAAACCATCCACTGTCCATTTGTATGTCAATTGTTTCACATTCCCAGCAAAAACTTTTTCAAAACATTTTAATTCTTGAAATCTAACAAGCATAGCATTTTTATTTCATGATTTTAATTTTTGCCCCTGCTTATTAATGCTGTGAATATCAACTAAAAAATAACTATTGGATTATTAATGTTATTGTTATGGAATTCAGAAATTTAAAGTTTTTAGATATTCATTCTTTGTTATATATGTTGTGAACATCTTTCTTTTATGGCTTATTTTTTTAACTTATATATGATATCCTTTTGTTCGACAACTTCTTAACTTTAATGTAATAAAATTTATGATTTGCAAATTTGTCACTCATATAAGAAAATGTTACACTAAATTTTATTTCTCCATGTTTCTGTTTTGTCTGTCTCTCTTGGGCACATGTTTGGGTTCACTTTTTAGCTCACCCCACTGCAGCTGTCATCTCGGGAAGTGCAATACTTCACGAGGCCATCACTTACCAATGCTCACATCGCACAGGGCCCAAACCTTGCCAGCTGCCTGCCCTGTTTTTTTCTTTTGTTCTTTTAGTTTATTCAGTACAGTTTCTATCCTTTATTCCCATTCCAGCCCACCCACCCATCCCTCCCCTCCTCCCTCCCATTTCCAACCCCCCTAGTTTTGTCCATGTGTCCT
>CM052539.1:141791882-141863585 GCA_028533065.1 Trachops cirrhosus
AGATATACCAACTTCAGCTCCCATTCACCTCTTCAAAGTTACACTTTCTCATTGGTTTTAAATGATACAAAAATCATACTCAGCATTTTAATTGTATTCACCCTGGAAGTTATTTCAGGTCTACATTTCTAGAAATAAGAGTTCTTCTATTTATCTTGTTTAAATTCAGAAATAATTCATTTGGCACTGTATTCACAGAAGGAAAAGACTGCAATATATCTTTTTTACTCAAAATTTTTTTCTCATAGTTAATATTATTGAGTAACTCAGTCAAAATGCTGCCGTTGCCCCATCCTGATGATCCCTCAAGTGGTGGTGGGTTTGGTCTATATTATGTGACACCACAGCCCTCTGTCAACCAGAGCTACTAATTTTGGCCTCAAAAATAGCTAGTACATCAGTCAATCTTCCATTATAATGTGACCCAGGGTAAAATCTCCACAACAGAGACACATGAACTTTATCAAGGCTGATTAGAGACTCTATCTTGGATTTGAACTGGGCAACATGGAATAGTCAGTTGTGAAGAATGGTTTAGAATTCAAGTAAAATGTCAGAAATGGTAAATAATTCAAGAAACAAGACCAAGAATATAATTGTCCACAAGTGAACTGAGGAAGCCAAAGCTAAAATATAGGAAAAAGGTTAAGCAGAGAAGACAGTGATTTGGTTAATTGCCTCAGAAAACACAGAAGTAGATTCACAGAGCAGAGAGTGGCCAATCACTAGAGAGAATAAATATTTTTTAACTTTTGCTCTTGGAGTTTTGCTAAAGATAATATGTTCCCTGGAGTACCCTTGTAAGCTGAAAGGACATTGATGTCCAGTACTCAGAAGCATGGCTGCACCAGTGTATAGGGAAGTGCTGTCTGTGGCAAAAGACCAGTTCTTTGTATGTCTAATATCACATTGGACATTCAGGTTCTTTGTATATCACAGGGTGATGCTTTAATAAATTATGATGAAACTAAAATACCTGAAAATTAGATTGAAAATAAATAAAGAAAATGCAAGTCTGTATTGTAAAACTTAGTTTCTGCAGATAAAACACTACCCTTTCAGGTTCTTATAAATGTTATCTCCTCACTCTCACTCTCTGAACTTAGCTCCTTTATGGGAACATTGGAGGCAAGAACACCATCTGTGAGCTACACTTTGAACACCACTGGTTTATTTGGAATCCGTTTACTCTTTCCATGTGCTTTTACCTGTGCACAAGTAGGGGGTAGAAAAGGCATTTCCATCTCTTGCTCTAAACTTTATTACTTGGATCCAAGGGAAAGAGAGAGTATAATCAAGGCACAGATACTTTCCTTTTGTGTTGGGTTGGTATTCCGTAGAGTTTAAAAGCTCTGAGTGGCATACCTTGTGTCCCAGAAGGCCTAAGCAACTCACCTGTCTTCTCTCTTTCTGATCTCTTCCATCTTCTTACTGCACTGGTGCAAGTAATTTAGCTAAGAGTCAAATCTACAGAAGCAGCCGTGATTCTTTCGTGGGGAAGAAGGAGGAACTTATGTTGTGGGGAAACTTCCACATGGAAATTTGTAGACCTCTTGATTTGGGTGGCTGGTGTGAAAAGGTAAGTTTGGGATCAACTACTGCAATCAAGGAAGCATATTTTGGGTTCAGGACAGCATACTCTGTGAGCATCTGATATTAGTTGAAACTAAAGATTTATTTCTAGTGAAAGGAGATCTTCCTCAGTAACCTTTGATTATAGAAATTCACATTTAAATGTGGAGAGGGAAATGACCTTTAAAATGAAAGGTCACTTGAACAGAAGCGTTCTCAGAAGTAAGATAAATAAATAACCTCTTCAAGTCTCTTATGCTTCTTCAGCACAAGTCAGGTCTTGCTGTTTCTGAAACATAGGGTGTGAGAAGAAATATGTTTGTTTTTAGTGGATTAGTAAAACTAAACCAACCCTCAATAATTTAAATTTTAAAAAGAAAAGAATTGAATACATTATAAAAAATAAGTTCTTTTTTATTTCCTCTGTCTAGTTTTGATCCTCTTTAGTCTACTTATTCTCTTATCTATTTTATGGTTCATAAGAGGAAATAACAAAAATCCTTTTTGGGGAAAAAATGTTATTGCTGTATTGTTTTGTTTTAGATATTATAGATATAATTATAAGAGCCACTGTTGTGCTATGTTTTTATGTATTATTATTATGTATTTTTATCCAGTTGGAAGTGTGCAAAGGGTTGAGTGCTATTATAGATTAACTTGTCCCTCCATCCCCAATTCATATGTTTTATTTCCAATCTTAAGTTCCTCAGAATATGACTGTACTTGGGTTAAGGCCTTTAAAAAAGTAAGTAAGGCAAAATGAGACCATGTGAGCGAACACTAATCTGGTATGACTGGTGTCCAAATAAGAAGACAAGATCAGGACACAGACACACATGAAGGGAAGAGACCATGTGAAGCACAGGGCACGGGGAGTATCTGCAAACCAAGGAGAGAAACCATGAAGAAACCAAACGTCCACACACCTTGATCTTGGATTTTGAACTGTCGGAAAACAATAGCTTCTTATTTAAGATACCCAGTTTGTGGAATTTTTTGTCAGCCCCAGAAAACTACCACAGGTACATAGAGATAGATCAAGATATATTTAACTTTGGAAATGCTAAAGGGATTTTATATATAGTTCAGTAAAGTGTATTTTGGGTTTCACTAAAGAATAAAAAAAAAAAACATGCTTCTATCCAATCATCAGAATGTTGCTCATTTTGGCTTAACCCAACCAAATGTGAAATTTTGAAGAGGAAAATTTTTGTGTATTAATTTATTTTTTCATTGAATTCTATAGAGGGATTTGAATTTATTTAGAGAGGTTTAATGTGACTCTGGGAACTTGATTATTAGAGATTGTTTTAATTTAATTGTGGAGCATTTATCTTTTTATTGACGCAACTGTTGTAAAATTGATGTGAATTATGTTGGACAACATGGAAGTTACTTACCTGATTGTTTATAGCTGAGTATCCAATGGGCTGAATGTGTAACAGGAGAGGAATGAATGTAAGAGGATGGACTACTGTATCTTAAAGATCAGCATCCATGCGTGACGCTAACTTTCACCATTCCTGGTCTCTGTGTTTTAAATAGCAGAAAGCCCTGCTTCTGTGAGACGGCTTGTGTATTAGCACTCACTGCTCGGTAATAAATTGACCCAAAACTTAACATCTTAAAACAACACATATTTATCATCCTAGAGTTTCTGTAGATGAGGAAGCTGATCTTTGCTTAGCTCAGAGTCTCTCTTAAGTTTTTTATTAAGGTGTCAGCTCTAGCTGCAATCTACTCAAGATGTGCTTGAGGATTTGCTTCCAAGCTCATTCGGTGGCTATTGGCAAGATTCAGTTCCTTATGGACTGTTGAGCTGAGAGCCTCAGTACCTCACCGGCCACTGGTCAGAGTCCACTCTCAGTTCCCTGCCATGCAGGCCTCTCTGTAGTGCAGTTAACAGCATGGTGGCTGACTTCCCTAAAGTGAGCAAAAGACACAGTGGGAGAGTTCCAGGAAGGAAACAGTCACAGTCTTTTGTAACTGAATATTGACAATGACATACCACAATTTTTGCTATATTCTATGTGACTTCATACCCCCCAAGTCAGGAGTTATTGGGGTACATGCTAAATGACTGCTAACTTTTGTCTTTGTTACCTCTGTTTCTATAACTCTACATGGGCTCTAGGTGGATCAAAGTTGTCCTCCATCTTGTTTTACAGACTGAAACATTCTAGCTTTAGGAGGACTTGCTTAGGTCTCTAGGTCTAAGTCATGGTTTTATATATCAGTGATACCTGGATTGTGGAAGTTATTTTTTTGCCCAATTATTACTGGAAATTAATTTTCCATTTGGCTATTTTTTCCATATATATAATGTTTCCACATTAGATTTTCAAGAGAAGCATAGTCCGCAGAATATATATCAGAGGAGTTCAGTAACTTCAGAAATTCAAAGTCTTCTATATTCAGTTACAAATAGGTAACAGGTAACTTAATTGAGAGCAGTTTTAGAAGATGGTCAGAAAGAGATGGAATATTGACTTCTGACTTCTTGTGTTGCACACTGATGAGAAAGGATAAAGAATAAAAGGGATATAACAAGTATTAATATATATTCACTTATTTAAAATGTTCCTTCAGGGTTGGCTAATTATAAGATATATAACAGCATTAGGAATATTGTGGTAAACAATTAACTCAAAGTTTCTAAACCCCATTGTAGTGTGGAGAAATGGTTTAATAATAAATCGTGAAGTTGATTTTTAATAGAAGTTGTGATAAGTACTATCAAGGAAAAAGGGACCAATCCACAAGAATGCATAAAAGGGCAAGCCCTGGTTAATGGTTATCAGAGAAGGAAAAGACAAGTGAGCTGACCTCCTAGTAAAGTTCAGAAGTTAACCATGGGTAGGGGGAGGAGAGGAGAATCCAGACAAAGAGACAGGCATTTGTCAAGAGTTTGAGCTAGTCTTTTTGAAAAACCAAAAGGTAGAAAGTGAATAGGATTATGGTTTAAGGCAAGGATAATAAGGTATGTAGGGGCTGCATAAGCCATGTTAAGATCTTAGGATTTTTAAGACAATGAGAATCAGAGGAAGAACATGGCCACATGGTTGGAATTGCTTTAAAAAAAAAAACCTTTCAGTATGATAAATAAATTGTAGTAACATTAATGCAAGGAGGTTTGATAACAGATGATTCAGTGATCTAGTAAAACAAGGTTTCAGATTGAAGTTGGATTTTGAAGATGAAGAGCAAGAAGTGGAGATTCAAGAAGAATTTCTAGGTAAGTTGAAATTTTTAGTACAGCAAATGCTTGTCCATTTTTTAGGGGCTTGGGGAAAGACCAGGTAGAAAGAAGAATCTGGATATAGAGTTTAAGAGAAACCTATGAAACTCTTAAGCAAATGCATTCACCCTCTTTAACGGGTAAGGCTTCTTAGCAAGACATGTTTCTTTTGAAGCAGTTATCATTTGGCTTCCATCTCTAAATGCTCTTACTTTCCTACTTTTAAGAGTGTTTCTTAGCAGAAGGGACACCTAATACTCAACTGCATTTATTCAACATTCACCAATGAAAATTCCATAGAAGAAAAAAAATAAAGTGAAAAGGAAGAAGCAGAGTGATTGGAATCTCAACCTGTCCACAACACTTCTACTCTCAACAAGATACAAGATACAAAAAATATTATATGTAGGACAATGATGCTTCCATCCCCTTCAGCACCTTGGGACCTCATACAGTTGTCCCAGTTGCCATCTGCTGTTCCATTGTAGTTTGCTGAATCTCATTGTTGGTCTGAAATCTCTTCTCTGTCAAGGGTGATTTTAGTTTTGGGAAAAGTCAGAAGTCACAGGGCACGAAATCTTGGCTGTAAGGAGGCTGAATCCTAGGAGATTTGATGTTTTGCCAAAAGACTCTATGTCAGACATGATGCATGAGTGGGCACATTGTCATGATGAAGCTGTCAATCACCAGTTGCCCATAGCTGCGGTCTTCTGAATCATCTGAATAGTTTCCACAGAGGAATGTTCAAGCTTAATGCAAAATTTGATGAAGATTCATTGCTCTACTCACCGAGTCATTTTGAATGCAATGACCATACAGTACACATGCTCACTCAGTGGCGTCTACCACCCCCAGTGGCCAGTATGGTGAAGTTGTCACTACTCATGCTTATGCATTCCAGTCCACTCTCTTTGGCTGCCAGGATACATCAATGTCACGCAAACCATTCATGTTATATTAACAAGGGCTGAACATTTTCTGGAAAGACCTTGTATATAATTATCCATAATCTTATTATTGAAACCTGATGAATTTCAGAGTTTAACATCTTTGAATTTAAAGGTATGTCCATCTCAGTTGACCTTTTAAAATTAAACTCTTCTCATTTTGTTTTTCAGGGTTGTCCTTCACTTCTCTTGCAAAAAGTTTCTGGGTACGGTTGCAGGTTTGTGTCATAAAGTGTCAATGAAGGCTAGAACCTTGGCTTTCTCTGCACATGTATGTGCTGTTCATTGTGTCCATGGTGGTTAGACCACAAGGGAACAGTAGGATTTGAAAGCCAAGCCCCTTGTGCTGGACAAGGGATTAGCAGTGCAGCTTGTCAAGCCCTCTACAGTACCATGCTCAAACTCGGAGTGTTGGCTGGGGGCTCTGACTGTGAAGTCCTTGGACACTGAACTCTCTTTATGATGGTTCTAGAGACTTTGGTTTCTGGTCTCTCAGCAAAAACATTCTTACTCATCCTCTGCTTTTTCATGTCTCCCCTTCAGACTGGTATGAAATAATTCCCAGCTAACAAGAAAGTTCCATGTTTGCAAACCAGTGAGACTCTTCAGCTGTCCTAAGTCACCACATTCCTTTCTGCCCATATTTTCTTTTCTATCCTGCAAAAAGGAAGTCTTCTTATTCTTTTACAACTTAATGTCTGGTAGTTCCTTTGTTCAGCTCCATCCACTTACACTCAGCAGCATGAAGCAACATGGTGGTTTGGGTTTTCTGGGCACCAACCTACCTAGGAATGTGGCTGCTACTCAGTGTCTGCAGCGCCCCTTCCAGCAAACTTATTTCACCTGATCCTATATTCACTGTTATTAATAAGTCTTTTGCATTGGTTATGGCACTGTATTAGAACTGTTTCTAGTCCAATTAAAAATGTTATATTGTCTTCTTCTTTTAATTCTTGTTGATGTGTTTATTTGAAAGAGGAGATTGCATTGCAGCAAAGAAAATGTCACCTTTGTGATTTCTAAACATAAATAGAACAATACAATTTTCAGCATTAACTTATATGTGTTTGCAAGCAAAGTCCAAATCATTAACTAATCCCTCATTATCTCCCCTTTATTCATTCATTTATTTTCTTCTAACAAATATTGTAACTCCTCAAATTCCCATTATTAATGAAAACAAATAAGATAAAGAAAATAAGATAAGATACCTAATTTGGCGGGGGCATTGGGTACAGTGAACTTGATTGATGGTGCATGAAAAGTTAGAGCTCCCTATGCCCCTCTTCTTTTTCAGGGGATCTGGGATGGAAACTGTAGAGGTCAGGAGATTCTCAGTGTTTTGGGGGATTGATTTGGGGCAAGGACTCCCCAACAGCTCAGGGCCTCTTCCTGTAGCTGGGATGGGTGGTTCACAGGGCTCTTAACTCCTTGGAGGCCATGTAAAGCATAAGATCCACCACCCTGTTGCTGTAACTAAATTTGTTTTGATATCAGGAAGTGAGTTTGACAAAGTGGTCATTGAGAGCAATGCCAGCCCTAGCATCTCAGGTGGAAGAGTAGGTGTTGCTATTAAAATCACAGGAGACAACCTGGTCCTCAGTATAGCCTAGGATGCTCTTGAGGGGTCCTTCTGATGCCTGCTCCACTACCTTCTTGATGTCATTGTAGTTGGCAGCTTTCTCTAGGTGGCAGGTCACATCCACAGCTGACACATTGGGAGTGGGGACAGGGAAGGCCATACCAGTGAGCTTCCTGTTCAGCTCAAGGATGGCCTTGCCCACAGCCCTGCCAGTGCCAGTAGAAGCAGGGATGATGTTACGGGCAGCCCCTTGGCCATTACACCACAGCTTCCTAGAGGGGCCATCCACATTCTTCTGGGTGACAGTGATGGCATGGACTGTGGTCATGAGTCCCTCCACCATGCAGAATTTGTCATGGTTGACCTTGACTAGGGAGGAAATGGACTTAGTGGTCCAGGAGGCACTGCTGACAATCTTCAGAGCATTGTCATACTTGTCATGGTTCATATCATCACAAACATGGGGACATCTGCAGAAGAGGCAGATATGATGATCCTTTGGGTTATAACCTTTCAGTGATCCCCAGCTTTCTCCATGGTAGTGAAGACACCAGTGGACTCTATGACATATTCAGCACCAGCCTCACCCCATTTGATGTTGGTAGGATCTTGTTCCTGGAAGATGGAGCTGGACTTTCCATTGACAACAAGAGTCCAGTTCTCAGCCTTGACCTTGTCTTTGAACTTTCCATGAGTAGAATCATGCTGGACATGTAGACCATGTAGTTGAGGTTAGTTAAAGGATCGTTGATGTAGACAATATCCACTTTGCCAGAGTTAAAATCAGCCCTGGTGACCAGGCACCTGATATTGCCAGATCCATTCGCTCCAACCTTCGCCATCGTGTCCAGGGTTGTGGCCAGCACTGAGCAGGAAGACAGCTGTCTGTCAAACAGGAGGAGCAGAGAGCTAAGATACTTTATTAAATAGATATAAAAACTATAGGTTTGTCTCTCCCATCCAGTTTAACATGATTATAAATGTGATAGCTATGAAGAGAATAATAATTCATAATAATTGTTAATAGGTTTCAAATAATGTACACCTGAAGGCCAAATTATGTTCTTATAAGACAATTCTGTTTCTCTTACCACTGTTGTTACACTAGTGTTTTCTTTTATTTTCCTTTGGTTTTATTTTTGTTCTGCTTTGAAAGACTGGAGAGTGACCATAATGGCTGTTTTCCATGGGCAGTGAGCGGGTGAGTGAATGTTGGGCTCCCTGTGGACTAAACATTTTGGTACAGATTTCCACAGGAAAGACACAGTGCTGCTGATTGCTGCAGAACCACTGTGCCCCGAAGTGGGAAATGCTTCAGTGCTCTCTTATCCGGGGACTGAGCATTAGCTGCACTACTGATCGGCAAGTGCTTATCGCCCCTGCCGTTCAGACCACATAAATCTCTGGGAGGAGACAATGTCCCTCCAAGGAGGTTAGCTTGCTCATAAAATGTCAAAAAAAATCAAAGCTATATTTAGTCCAAAACTAAAAGCTAAGGTAATTGTGGCTATTAGAAAAACATGTTTATATTAGTACCATCATCAAAGTGATTGATTTTCAAGAAATCTTTGTTTTGGAGGCAAAAAATAAATTCTTTAAATAACAATATTTCAACCGTACAAATGGAAATATTCTATCTGTAGTCTGGTTTATATTTTACTTGCTATTATTGTTTCATTTTATTACTAAATTAATCTTACACAGACCACTCTGAGGTGGACCTAAGAGAAGTCTGGGGTTTGATCTGCTCACTGGGCCTGCAGTTGTCCCCAGTGCCTGTAGCTGTTCCCAATAGTGGAGGGTCTGACGGGTGAGGGAGAAGGATTAAGGCCTGCAGATTCCAGTTCACACTGTGGAGTAATAGAAATAATGAGGGATTTAGAGTTAGGCAGTACTATTATTTTTAGTATTAAAGATTGTTCTATTTTAGTTCATTCATTTTCAGCCAGCACTTAGTTGAAAAACAGATAGAATAATACATGCCTATAGTAAAATTCTAACAGTGCAAAATTATAGTATTAAACATAAATTTAACTAGTACAAAGACCCTATTCCTACTCCCAGAGGTAACAATTATAATATCTTTAATTGACATTATAATGTCATCACTTGGCTGTTATTTTAGAACTGGTCTCTATGTGCACAAATATATATATATGAGAATATGCCTCTCCAAAATATTCCTCTTTGACATATGGGTCATTTTGAGCTGAAGGTCATTGAGAAACAGCAGATGCAGGAAAAGCTCCAAACACAGGGCATAAGATTTCTTTTTCAAGTGAAACTTCAATTTGTAAAAGACTTCTCCTTACCCTATCCCATAGCAGGAAGTGGAGGACTCTTAATAACTGTTATTAATGGAGACAACACTGACTTAAATCTGCATAACAAACATGACAAACAACTCTTGTTTTTCATACTTTTCCTGGTCCTGTTCCCATCACTTGCCTCTTCTACCCAGAAGCCCCAACCCCCTTTTTCTTTGTTTAACCTAAGATGATACAGATGCCCAAGGTCTAACCACCCCTTCAGGTGATTCATCACTGGGTGCCCCATGTATGTACATGGACAATGCACATGTTAATAAACTTCTGTTTATTTTTACCTTGTTAGTCTTTTGCTTAATTTTCAGTTTCATTTCCTGGGTACCAGTTGGAGAACCTAAGATGGGTAAGGTAAAGATATTCCTCCTGCCCTCTATATAAAGTGTCAGTATACAAGAATATGTATATAGGTATTTTAACAAATAAATGTATACACATTCATTCTTATTCACATTATGTTTTTAATTTAACAATATATTTGAGATATTTTTCTTATCCAATACATGTAGGACTTTCTCATTTCTTTATCCCAAGTATAACTTTTTAAACCAATCCTTGGGCATAATTTGAGGTGGTTTCATTGTTTATTACCCAAAATATTGAAATAAATACTTAGCACATAATCTTTCTAGATATCATTGATGACATTTTTATAATGAATTACTGAAACTTACTTGAAAAAACTGTTGTGGAAAGAGAAAGGAATGATTGCAATTGGGTAGGGAGCCTGCATCTGAAAGCTCAGGCAGAAGGACCCTCTCTTTAATGATGAGTGAACAGGGTTAGAAAGAACTGGTTGTAGGGTAGTGGAATGAGCAGGTGGAGAGAAGAGAAAGTCAACTGGGGCAGGTCTTTCCCTGATGTCACTGGATTATTGTGAGGGACCACTAAGAGGTGTTATTCTACATTTTAGTGCTTGTGTAAATTCAAAGTTGTTGCAATACACGAGCCCTGTAGTCTAACAAAGAAGAAGTCTAACAAAAGTTTGGTCAAAGCATATTAGTAGATATTTTGTCCAGATGTATGATCAATGGTATAAACAATTTAGCTAATCACTTAAGAGACAAAAAAAAAGGGAATTTGAAGGCTCCATGTTTGGCCTGTTCATAGGTGAACAAAGGCCATCCGCCAGCCTTATCTCACATCATGTGGCAAGGAGAGTGATGGCTGGCAGTAAGTCATTCCCAGAATGCAAAAAATGTGGGAGGATTTCTTAACCTTCAGCATTTGTAGGAGCACAAAACTAGGAAGATTCAACATCCTCCAATTGTTGGTGTCAGGATATTAAACTATAATAATGTTTCTGTGTTTGTTTATTTTAATTTCTATGATGTTTCCCTTAGCTTAGTGAGATATTTCTTTTATGTGGCCTTTTATCATTGCTATATTTAGGTTTTCAATTTTTCAAAGTATATTCATCTTTTCTCCTGTTAGATTTTAATGTCATTAAGAGCAAAGATAGGCTTTTCTTATTTCTCTTTATCTTTCATTTCATTACCACTCAACAAATAAGTATTTAGTAAGTATACACATACCATATATATTATTTATTTATATATTCATATGCTATATATACTATATGTTACATATGTAACACATGCACATCTTATACACATGTAGCATGTACTATACATTACATGTAATATACACGTGTAACGCACATAACATATAGTCTTTATACTACATATATGCTATATATACTATATATCTGTATACATAACATATATACTGTGTATAACATGTATTGCATAGTATACCACATGTAGTATACATCATATGATATATATGTTATATCATGTATATATATTATATAGTTGGACTTATCAGTTAAATTTGCTATGTATTTGGCCAAACAGATGAAAATAAATTTTAAAAGCATATGCCAAATTATGTGGAGAATGCATACAAGCAGGGCCAAATTGTAGATGGTGAAAAAATTCAAGATTTTTACAAGAAGGAATGCCTATTTCAGCACGATGTGATGATTTGGAAGCCTTAAAAAAAAGGTTGTTTTCCAGATGACATAGAAAATCCAAGAGGGTCCAAAGATATAAAGAAAAACAAAAATGTAACTAATCATAACAAAGGAACAGCAAAGAAGCTCCAGCCAATGTGCATGCAACATGGAAGTGAATGGTGAAAGTATGGATGCCTCCTGAAGGCAAGAAAAGAGTTTCAAAATCTGCAGTAACAACAGAGAGTGTGTCTGTGGGCAGTGTGTTGTAGGCTGAGGGAAAATACAAATGAAAGTCACCCTGGCAAATTCTGCAAGTGAGATAATTTCTTCTGTGATGGACTCAGAAGTTTAATTTTTAGAGGAAATGGTATTTGAAAGTGTCGCGTGTGTGGCTGCAACCCCAGGTACATGGGCAGCGCATTGTGCTCTGTGAACACGATGTCCCACACGGCCACAAATGGGCAGGTCTGCAATGGCTGGGACGTCTGCGGGCGTGGCACCTGCAAATGCACAGATCCTAAGTTTCAAGAGCCAGCTTGTGAGATGTGGCAGTCCTGCCTTGGCGTCTGTGCTGAACATAAAGGATGTGCTCCGTGGAGAGTCTTCAATAAAGAACAGAAAGACACGAGTGCACAGGAATGTTCCCATGTTAACATTACCAAGGTTGAAAGTTGGGGCAAATTACCCTATCCAGGCCAGGTCGATCCATCCCCCATCTCACTGTAAAGAGAAGGATGTTGGGGATTGCAGGTTCTGTTTCACATATTCAGTGAATGGGAACAAGGAGGTCATTGTATACCTAGCATAGACTCCAGAGTGCCCCACTGGTCCACAAATCACTCCAGTTGTAGCTGGTGTGGTTGCGGGGATTGTTCTTTGTCCTTGCATTGCTGCTGATTTGGAAGCTTTTAATGATTATTCATGTCACAAGGGAATTTGCCAAATTTAAACAGGAAAGAATGAATGCCAAATGGAACATAGGCGAAAATCCAAATTTTAAGAATGCCATTGCAACCGTTTACAACTCGAAGTATGAAGGAAAATGAGCATTATCTGTACAAATTATAGAACACTGAAAGCAAGGTAGTGATGTTCATAGTCACAGAGTAAGGTAGCTTTAGGGCAATATCACCATGGGTTTTACTTATGTGCAGGCTTTGAAAATGTACAATATGTCTAATTTAACATGTTTTAAGTTATTTTGTTTTTTCCACATTTTTTATTGCTGTTCAAGTACAGTTGCCCATTTTGTTTCATACTCATTCCATTCTTATTTTAAGTAATTCTTAATTTTTAACAGTTAACTTTTTCCAATTTTTTTACTAAACTTATGTATTAAATAAAAATTCCTAAAATATGAAAACAAACATGCAAAAAACCCACAAGTGACACAACAGAAGTCTGCCTTCACACCGAAGGGTACACTTACCAATGGGACCAATGAGCCCGGTTGTCCCACTCCAGCATGCATCATCTGTGGAAAACAAGCTACAAATGAATCAATAGCTCTAACACCATTGAAAAGCCATTTACTAAAAATCATCACCATTCAACAAGTATCTATCCTGATGTTAAACACGTATTGAAATCTCAAAATGGAGCTGAACCTTTGTTTTAAAACTCACACTCATCGAAAAGATTGAAGATGTAAATTATTTAGTAGCACAACATATTGCCCAGAAAAGGAAAATGTACACAGATGGCAAGGACCTAATAATGCCAGTGTATTCCATTACAGTGAGTAAAATATTCAGTTCTGTGCCAGAAATGATACAGTTCTGATTTTGAGCAGTTCCAGAAGTTGACATATTGCTGACACGTCACACAGACCTTTTCTATCCAGGTTGATGAGTTATCAAATTTTCCCAGTAAATGTTCTGCTGTAGCATTAGTAAGATTTGTAAGTGATTGTAAAATTCAAGAAAAATTTTACTTCCTCAAATTAGTGTTTGGAACAAATGAAGGCCTAAAGTTTTGTCTTTGTATCTGGAAACAAAAAGCTTGTCTTGGAGGAACTATGTTGGCAGATACACTAGTGGTGTCTCATTAATGAATGGTTGGCTTTATGAAAGGTTTTGCTTCCCTCGCAACAACAAAAAAAAATTCTGACATTTTCCTAATGAATGGCTCTCTCCACAGATATATGCTGTTGTCAAAAATTCTTGAAGATGAAAGAAAAAGCATTGTAGTTAGTGCTACAAAAATGATTACTGTTATTTAAAAAAACAATACATTAAAAAGTGTTTAAAATCTGTGGAAAAATATGGACAAAAACCACATAAATCTCCTGCTTTATGCAGAAATCTGGTGGCATAGGGAAGGGTGAGTTCTCAACAGGGAATATGACAAACAGCCTGCAGAGATATCTGCATGGATTCCAAGTCCCAAAGCTCAAAACTCTCAGCTATTAGGCAGCACATACTAGCTGTTCCCGCTAACCTCTGAGCAAATTGCCTGTTTGTAAGATAAACTAAGGTTTATTATTGTTTGAAGCCCTAAGACTTGGATGTGGTCTGTTTCTCAGAAATAAATAGCTAGAATAAATTTTGGTATTGGAAGTGGAATATGGCCATGACAAAATTTAAGATGTATCACTGACTTTGTAACTGTTATAGGTGATGCCCCTCCCTCACCACTCCCCCCGCCCACCCTGGCCAAATTAAAGAAAATTACTAACAAATCTAAGATGACTCTGGGACAGTGTTTCCAGTCAGGGCTTCAAGCAAAGTAAAAAAAGAATGTTATTAGAGGCTAAAAGAAAAAGAACCATTGTTATGTTGTGGTGGAAAGTTGGCAACACTGTCGGGCATGTACTTAGTGAGCTTGATGATGTAGGCAAGAAAATTTTGAGACAGAGTATTAGCATTCTCGCTTGTGTCTTCTAGCTGTCCACAGGAAAATGCAAGTCTAAGCTCCTATCACTCGCTTCAGGTCAGCCAATAAGTCAAGTGATAAAGTGTTAGGAAAAGGAAAGCATCTTTATTAAGAAAACCAGCAAAGCAAGAAGATGATGGACCAGTGTCCTAATGAACCGTTTGAGAAAGTACAGAATTCAGGCTTCTTTTATATGAAGAGAAGGGGGAAGTGGGAGTGGTTTGAAGTCAAGAGGTGACTGACAACCAGAAGCATCTTGGTGCCAGTAAGGGTCTGAGGAAGACTGTGAAAGTTTATCAGTAACATGCTCGAGTTGCTGTGGTTTCTGTCACAGTATTTCTATAAATCTTTGACAATCTGTTATTTTCATACATACTTCCTTATTTGTTTGGGGGAGATAGTTTCGAGAGTGGAGGTTGTTTCAATGATTTCCAAACTACAGGCTAACTTTCGAACTATTAACATTCTTACATGCAGGGCTAGCGTAAGTTACTAACTGAAATGTTGTGGGAATGGGGCAGGCTTGGGCAAGATAAGCTCGAAAAAAGGAACTGTTAAATTTTTAAGTAGAAATTCAAGGAAATATAAATAAGTCAGGACTAAGTGGGTTTATAAATAAATCAGAAACTTTTTATTAAATTCCCAGGTGATCAAGATGGCATACTATTCTGAAATTAAGAAATGACTCCTAGGTAAATATCTCATTGAGGTTAAACCTGTGAGATCCTGAAAAACCTCATACAAATTTAGAGAATTACTTTGTATATACTTTTAATAGTCCTTCAGAGAGACTTAAGGGCATGTCTCACAAACTTGAACAAGCAAGCAATAGGTCTTCTGGGCATCCTAAAGGCTACTATCCCACAGAAATTTTGCATGGAGCAGAAGGTAGAGAAGGGCCTACCTTAAATTATGGGTATGGCTTTTGTCTAGTCGAATGAATTACAAATCAGGAGGCAAAAATCCTAAAAATTTGGAAGAAATTGTGCCATCATGGACTGGACATGTCAGAATGAATCCAAAATAAAAATAAAAAACTGCCTAGGAATTCCAAGTGACAAAAGTAGGCAGAGAAAACGACTGCAAACACAGACCATTTCTTATGGAAAAGGAAGGGGACGCCCAGAGACAAATCAATGGTCCAGAGAATGGAGGCAAAAGCTGCAGAAACAAGTCCCAGGTAGTAAAGCTGAGCCCTAATCAAGAAATTGGCAATATATGTCTCTCTGTGTTTCAGAATTCACCCCCGACCTTTAAATAAGAAAAGTTATAGAAGTTGTCCTATCCCCGTTGTTAATCTCCACTGTATGGGTACGGTGGGTAAAATACATACATACATATATATAGATAAAGATTATATATATATAATCTTTTTAGTCCTTATTGTTTCAGATCAAGAAAAATCGCACTTAGGAATTACCTGAATAACTGTAACCAAAAGCTTCATCCACAACTGGACTGATGAGATGGCAGATTCTGGGCTTCAGTCTGATGCTGCAATGGGATGGGTCTTGGGGAAGGGGAGAATATATTTCGCATGTGGAGGGATCTAAATTTTTGTGGTCAGAGGATAAACTGTGACATTGTATTTTCCAAAATGACTTCCAAAACATCTCCCACTCCATATACTCTTGTTACCACTTGAAGTTGATACTTCTTTAGTTGACATCTTGGGTCTATGTCCCTTATTTTGGAGTTCAAATGTTTTCTGTGGTTTCACTTCTGAGGCTAGGTCCTGAAATGTGATACTACTTCTGCCTGATTGTTCTAGGAACACTGGCTCTTGGGATGTAACTTCCATACCACTGGGAAAGCCAAGCAACCCAGGGAGAGGCCTGCGGGGGCGAGAACTATGGTCTCTGGCCCCCTCGGAGTGCCCTTGACAAACAGCATCTACTTTGTAGCCATGTGAGTGAGCCAGCTTGTGAGTGGCCCTGCAGCTCCCGGATGAGCACTGCATAGGAGCAGAGAGGAGCTGCCTTCCTGAACCCGCCCACATTATGGGACAGTGGGAAGAACAAAGGGTTTTGTTTGGGGAAGTCACCATGTTTTCGAATATCTGTTTTATGCAGATAGAATGCACAGATTTTTGAGACCTGAAAAGTATTTGAAGATTCACCCAAAATGGAAAAAAGAGAAATTTGCCTTTAAATTAAAATTTGTACAGCTATGAGGCGATCTTTTTTTGTGTTAACTTTTAGGGATAGTAACTCTTCCCAGGATTCTGATTGTAATAATTTCTTATCCTACATTATTCGTTGAAGTCTCTTTATAATTATAAGAGATTTAAGAAATTTTTTAATTTATCATAAACGGGTGCTGTACCTTATCAAATGCTTTTTCCGCATGTATTGATATGATCGTGTGATTTAAATTCTCTATTATTATAGAGAAAATTGACTGAGAGGTTAAGTAATTTTTCCTAAACCATGCAGCTCATAAGTAAAGTAGTTACAATTTAAATTGTGGCTTTCTGAGATCTTGGCCAAGGCCTTTAACCTTTATTCAGAGTAGATTTCAAACTGAGGCTTTGAGAAGGAAAGAAAGAAAGCCGAATGCATTTATACAAGATAGGATTATCTCTTAAAATAGCTTTTACTTCTGAAAAAGGTTCTGTAGTCAGTGACAAAACTATTTAGTGGGAATATTTTTTCTTTCTTTTGCTTGTTTATTTGTTTCCTATCTGCATTTGTGCACTCAGATCCCTTACTTTGAAGTAAAGAATTCAGGAATATATCTTGAGTTATTGAAAGAGAAACCAAGAAACAGAATGGGGGCAGGGGAGAGGAAAGAGATAGTGTTTGTGAAGAAAAGTTGCTTGTGGCTTGTTAGAAAGTAGTTCTAGATGTAATCATTCTCTTTCAACATACAGACTATTAGAGACATTTACGGAGCTTATCATAGACATCTTTAACATCTGACAAAACGAGAACAGACAATGAGGAAGGACAGCACAGACTGGGGAGAAGGAGCTGTGGGGGTGCCCCAAGTCAGGTACTGCTGCTGTGCTGTAGAACAAAGTGCAGTCACACCTTTGCAGGTGTGGCAGAATTCAAACTCTCCGTGTTCATGACTGAGGTTGATTCAGCACTGAATATCTGCAAAGCCCAATAGATAGTTTTAAACAACCCAAACCAAAGCTCAGAAAGATCCACCAGCAGATCATGGAGCTATTAGTGAACTGAGACATTTCCTACTTTTTTTTCTCACTACCCTTACTCTAGTGGGGGTCAAACACCATGACTACCATGAGATAAGGAGAAATAATGCAACACAGCAAAACAAGGAAGAAGCCAACAATACACCTTATTTCTCCTTTCCCTTGGTAGTCTTCCAGAAGACACCATGAAGAAGAGTAGTTTTAAGTCTGGAATTTCAATGACATTGAATATTTATTGGTTTTCTATTGCTGCATAACAAATTACCCCAGTTCAGTGGCTTTAAACAGCACAAATTTGTTAGCTTACCGTTCTGTAGGAAGAAGTCCAAAATGGTCTAGTTTAACTGGGTTCTCTGCTCAGGTCTCATAAGGCCGAAATCAAGGTGCTGACTGGAAGTACGTTCATCTGGACCTTGGAGTCCTCTTCTTGATGTTTATAGTGCTGATAGCTATTTTCTTGCTGTCTGTCAACCAAAGACCTCTCTATTCCCTTAAAAACACTCAACTCCTTCTCATGTGACCTACTCTTGTTTAAAGCCAGCAACAGCATATGTAGTCTTCTCACACTTCCAATCTCTCTGAATTCCTCTTCTTCCTCAGCCTGAGAAACACTCTCTTTTAAGGGCTTGTGAGATAAAGTGGGGCCTAGCCAAATAACCTCCCTCTCTGAAAGCCAGCTGTGCCAAATCACATGACACCATCACAGAACTGATGTTTCATTATATTCAAATGCCCTAGGGATGAGTACAGGAAATTTCTAATTTTAAAAATTAGAAATTTAGACTATTATTAGGCTATTTTGGAAATTACATATAGAAGATTGAAACTTTTAATTATTGAAATAATGCCATTTTTCTTTGTTTTGACTGCAAATGACTTGACTGCTTTTTACCATCTGAGAGTGGCCAGGTAATGGGCCCTGCAGAAAATTTTATTCAAGTCAGGAAAGAATTACCTCCACATACTGGGGTTAAATGGACAGGGTGGTTTTGGAAAAAGAATTATCAAAAAAAGTTTCATCTTGCTGTACACTATTGATTTCTTTGTGTAAAAAGAAGAAACAGCCTGTGTTTTGTGGTAGAAAGATATAACGTGTATATAGTGATGTACCCAAAGGAAAAACTAGAAAAATAAATACTGTGGCTGCATTGTCTTTACAACCTAGCACATCCTGCTGGTGGTATTCCTCCCAGGCCAGGGGCAAGAATCTATTGGGGTCTATGTAGGTCAGTGTCCCCAGGCCCACAGGGGTATGGAAGATGTTGGAGAGTGGATCTGAAGGAACTAACAGAAATTACTGAGCACAAGAATCTATTACAATAAACTGAACAAGAGACATTGATGAGTTGTGGGAAGATGGTGGAGACAGAAGCAAACAGCAGGTTCTGGATATAGTTTGAAGGTATAGCAGATAGGTTTTGTCAAATGAATTAGCAACGGGGGATAAGAGAGGAAGAGCAAATGTGGCCCGCTATCGAAACAATGAACTATTTCTAAAACTTGTAGTCAATTTTTAACTATTAGTTTCCTAGGTCTACCACAGCAAATTGCTACATGCCTTGTGACTTAAAGCAACAGAAATTTATTATAATTTTCTGTTTAAACAAGGTCAAAATTAAGGTGTCAACAGAACTGGTTCCTTTTGCAGGTTCTGAAAGAGAGCTTTTCCCCATGCCTCTCTCCTGGTGTCTGGTGATGTAAAACTTGGCATTCCTTTTCACATTCCTTTCCCCTGTGTCACTGTGGGTCAAATATCCCTAACTGGAAAAAAAGCAAAAAGCTGAGGCGAAATCTTCTCTATCCAATAAGATTTTTATTTCCAATTTTTAATTTATTCTGTATTTGACATACTTATGTGATATTCTGTAAGTGCTACAATCAAATACATATTAACTTCAGGTAAAAAGAGATTCAAATGATGCATATATGAACAAGTATTTTTTGAAAATCTACTACATGACAAGCACTGCTTTTTAAATCTATTTAATACTCACACCACTTCTAAGAGTTAGTGTATTTTACCCACCTCAGGCTGAGTAAGCTGATTTGTGTTAAATATATTGTTCACTGCCTTATGGTAGATACATGTAAGAGGGTTGAATTAAACCCAGGTTTTTCATATTTTGAAGCCTCAGATCAATCATAACAATATGATGCAGACCTGAAAGACTAAAATATTTAAATAACAAATCCTTTATATTTCAGTTTGGAAATGATGAATACATTTATCATAAACTATTTTTAAACCAAATAATTTGACCCAAGAATTTATTTTCTTTTCTACAAAATTGGATTCACATATTAAAAAGTGTTTAAGTAATTAAATAATGTTAATGTGTAGCCTGTTATCTCTCAGCACCTGAGAGATATCCAATCATTTGTGACATTTTATCCTCACTTGAGGACATTTTTTCATTGCTTTATTAGAGAAAAAGTAAGAGAGCGAGGAAGGAAGAGTATGAAACATCGATGTGAGAGAGAAGCATTGATTGGCTGCCTCCTGTATGTGCCCAGACCAGGGACCAAAACCCACAACCTAAGTGTGTGCCTTAAGAATTGAACCTGCAACATTTCAGTTACATGATGACACTCCACCGAGCTGAGCCACACCGGCCAGGTCTGTTTTGTGACATTTTAAAATCTTATGCCTCTTTTCCACAGCTTTGGCTATCATAGAGATTCTTATCTCCTTATGATTGTATATATCTCTTAAACATATGCATATATATATATATATATATGAATGATTTATATATTATAAGATTTGTTATTTTTTGGACTTAAAAAAAGCTTTATTCAAAAAAGAATTACCAAAAGAAACATGTTAACTCAAACATTGAACAGGTTACATTTACACTTAGTCACAAAACTGAAAATATCAAACTAAAACAGCTTTATGTGATTAAGGACTTTTAATAATAAAACTTTAAAGAAGGAAACATGTAGAGACTTCATCAGGATTTTGGAGCCACTTAGGCAAGGAAATATTTAATGTTAAGCAAAAAAAATAGCATTCAAAACTAAAATCTTCAAATTTAAGGAAAATGCCTATTCAAGCCTTCGATAGACATTTATATGCACACAAGAAAACAAAGAGAATTATTTTAATTAGGAAGAAATCAAGTCTTTCTTCAAGTGTGATCTTCTGCTTCATTTTTGTTTTGACTGCATACTCCTCACACTACAGTACTTCACCTATGCCGAACCAGTGTTGGTCAACATGATTGGCTTACTGTGAAGTCCTCTAGGTCCCAATTCACACATCCTATCTACCACCATCCATTATTCCCTTAAATGTTGGCACAGCCTTCTGAGTATTACCACTGTAATTGAGCTGGGAAATTTCAGGTTTCCAAACACGATTATATATACACAATTCTGTTTTACTACACAGTTCACAATATACAGCAAGGTATTATATAACAATTAGATAAAGGCAATTATTGACTATTGAGACAAAACATCAACTTGGTCTCTAACACAAATAAAATAGACATACAAATTTGCCACCATATAGAGGTTGTGTTTACTCTGTGGTGCAGTCCTGAGGGCTTGTACCACTGTGAGTGTGTTAAATATGGAATACACAGCATCCATATCATCAGACACGAAGTACAGGCAGCAAAACCACAAATGCCCTGCACTCATGAGCAGTGTGTCACACATGTCATAGAAGGACCACTTTTAAAGCTTTTTAAATAGTTATTCAATTATATCTGTGTTTTCAAAATTATTACTGTACTAGTTCACACTGAAGGTAAACATAATAGTTAGAATCTCGTATTTATTAGTGATACATTTTGACTCATTTTAAACTTCAGAAAAAGCTGTTGGCCATGACAAGTTCTGTTACATGTTTTGTCAAATTTAACAAGTCTGCAGGACAACACAAAATCACCTCTGGCAATATATTTGCAGTTTGGTCTTCAAAAATTGCAAAAATGATGAAGAAATACAAAAATATTATGAGTTAAAACCATTAAAAATATTTATTGTTTTTAAATGCCACATGTTTGAAACAGCTAAAACCAAGGCATCCTCCTTCAAATTTCTTACTTCACTTGTACTTCACAAAAGTGCTTTGGAACTTAGATTTCTACCAGCTGCATTGAGTGCAGAAACAGAAGGAAACCCTGCGGAACCAAAGCTCCTGGAGTCCATTGCCAGGGCCAGGGCCAGGGCATGACCTCAGGCTAACACACCTGCCACACACTGAGAAATTAGACATGCCCAGGCGTACACAGGGACATGCACACAGAAATGAGGGGACCAGGCACCACAGTACCATTATTGTTTATTTCTGAGAGAGCTGGTTCAAATCTTAACTCTATTTGGTAGGCCAAAGGATGCTACTCACATTTATTTACTGATATTGTTTTCTGAAATCCTTACATCTGCATCTCTGTCACTAAAGCAAACTGCCATTTCCAGACAACATTGTCCAACAAAGTGGTTATAAAGAACCTAAGTTTGATTACTACCTGACAAGTGCTTGTTAATACTTCCTAATTCTTTTGCTTAGAAAAAGGATGTTCACTTTATTTGGCCAGCCATACTGCATGAAGAGCTAACATCTTTTTTTATTTGCCCAGAAACTAAGTAAACTACCAACTGAGACCTGATTTGATGTTGGTCAGTATGTGCACATATTCATATGCAATTATACAGAGTAATGAAAAACTGAAAATAAGGAAACTAGCTACTCAGTGATGTCGGATGCTAGAAAGAATTTTAACTACATAATATTTACAGATTTAAAAAGAGAAACAACTTTTCTATAATGTTTTGCATGTTTTCTTAGTTATTCAATTGGTGTATAAATCATTTTGTCTTATTTATCTGGAAAATATTTAAAAATCTGATTCTTCTGACAAGTAAGTTTTTGTTAGATAAGGGATGAGTAAGCTGTTCAGCTATTACCATCTTCTAGAAATTTAAAATTAACACATCAAATATTTTTATTTAAATCTTATCTTTTCAAACTGTTTTAATGATAAAATGGTAAAATTGGGTTCTCAAAAATGTAAAATTCCTAATAGAAGTCTCTATTTTCAAGAATAAAAAAATAAAAAAGAAAGCAAACACTGTCAGGTGAAGGCTGACTTGAGTCCCCCGCCCAAAATTTTGAAGTCATAAAAAAACCTGAGATCCTATTAGAATTCTAAAATAAAATTTCATGGAAGTGTTTTCTTAAGGGAGTTCCAAGAGAATAGGACACTTGAATAAAACAATCTACTACACAAAGGGAAAAAATGGCCAAAGTTATTTGTTAGGTTGGCAACAATAATTCAAAGAAATTAGGCTGAACAGTTTGATCTGCATGCAGTTAATATGAAACCTAACAGAATGAAATGTCTATAACAAAATTTAAGTCTCATCTTTTGGAAATGAAATTAGTAAAATTAACATAAGAATATTTTGGATAGGTTTGTGGTCACATTAAGAACTAAACACAAAACTTTCAAATTTGAAGGCAAAATGGTAATTTTTATAAGCTTATTGAGTCTACCATGTCTAAGAATCAATTCTTTGCCTAATGACTATTCCAACAAGTGCTTTGTTTCAAAACTAATACAAGCAATTTATCATGAATAGCTTACACCTATTAAGCTCTCTTCTTCTCTGTCCTGCTCCATTGTCTCTTGTGTATGCTTGAGTTTAGCAAAGACTACCACTTGAAGTTCCTTATAAGAGCAGAGAAGGAATAAATGGAGTAATAAAAGTAAGCATGAGAATTCAAGGGGTCCTAAGAGCCTTTTCACTGGCTGATCATTATCACTTAAGTTTTAATATAGAAGGTTAAAAACTAGGAAAAAAGACCATCTTGACTATGAGTTTCCATGTCAAAAGCCATCCATCAGATAGCCATTAAACAGGCAATGAGCCTGAAGTTCTCAGGTAATGACAAATAAAACCCAAAAAACCCCAAACCCTTAAAATTTCCTATTGAAACCTTTTATTCTGAATTTACTGATGCTTAAGGAAAACAGCTTTGCCCATAATTTACTGTGCCCTAAACTTATGACACCAACTTGTACTTCATCAATTAGGAATGAGGTCAGACTGCATTCTTTTTAGAAGGCCCAGTCAGTTGATAAATGTCATGTAACTGATGATTTCTTTCATGTAATCATTAACAAGAACTTGTAAGTCATACTGATTATGCCCCAAGAGATGAGGGACCAATGGTGGTTCACATGGGTTCCTCTGAACAGATTTGTTAGTTTCCTGTCCTATTCTAACCAGAGTTCTTGGAAAACCTTGAGAAAAGACAGAAATTCCCTACTAATCCAACAAAGACTGCATGTGAGTTTTTACAAAAAACATTTGGATGAAACAAAATTCCCAATGCGACACTCAATAGACCTCCACAGATAAAATCATCAACCAGACAAGCACTGTGAATTGCTGCAGTAGACGGATGCTGCCTCATGAGAGCTTGAAGGTAAAAAATAAAAAAGACATTACTGCCCTGACCAGGTGGCTCAGTTTGCTGGAATTTGCCCTGTACACCAAAAAGTCACAGGTTCAATCCCTGGTTAGGGCACATACCTAGACATACTTAGGTTGTAGGTGTGATCCCTGGTTGGGGAGTCAGGGTGAGTATGAGAGGGAACCAACAAATGTTTCTCTCTCTCTCTCACTTTCTCTCTCTGCAGAATCAATAAGCATAGCCTTGGGTGAGGACTGAAAAAAAAACAAAACAACATTGCTGAATCCATTACAGACAAGAGAAGGTATCAAGCCTCTATAATAATCTCCAATTCCATGACACTTCAGTGCCTTATAAGGGTTTGTTTGCAAGTTAGTCATGATGCTTATGATCTTGAAGAAATGTTTAAACTCTTTCCAATAGAGTGGAAATTACTTTTGTTGTCCCTGCGAGTACTGCTGTCATGTCTGTGTTGTAAAATTTGGGGTACTGATACGCTTACAGAGAAGGCAAGATGAATCCTCATACAGATGTCGATACCAATAGCCTCATGGTAGATCCCCTGCCCCTGGACAAGATGGCGACAGGAGGAAGTATTGCACTTAGCACGTGGAAGGCTAGTGAGGCAATTGGATGGGGAGAACCGTCCTACTCTCTTTCTGGTACCTGGTTGGGGGCAGGGTCAGGGGAAGGCAAGTACATGCACCATAGAAGTCAGAATGGTGGGATGGGGAGGTGAATAACTGGAGAAATAAACCTGTCAGTCTAGCTTGGAGCAAAGAAAGGATTGGTCAGGGGACAGACCCTACAGAAATATGCTAAAGTTTGGGAAGTTATATGGGCATTTTGAGAAAGCACCTGGCCCCTCCCATACCCCAAACTAATACAATCACAGGGACCTCTCTTGCCCACTTCACAAATATACTGGGTGGTGCATTCACTGGATCTTCTGGCCCTGGAAGCCACATGACCAATGTCAGTGCCAGCCCCACATGCAGGCTCCAGAGGAAGCCTGAAGCTGAACAATGGCTAAGAAAAATGAAGAGCTGCCTGCATGGCCACTCAATGGCTGCCTGCAGTTCCCAAAGGATGGTACTTTACATAGGAGAAGGAACTCTGGACGCTATCTTTGGTTTTGGTCTGGCTGAGGATGGCTGAGTTTTCCAGAGGGGATGGGTTTTGAGACAAGATTCTTCCATTCTCCCAAATCATGCAGCATTTGAATAAAAATGTATTTCTTTTCTCACCAGACTCTGTCTATAGAATCTGCCTATTGGCTATGGCAGGAAGCTGAACTGCACTTTGTTTCAGAAACATCACTTCACAAAAACCTCATTTTTCTTTAATCTGCCTTTTATTTTGATTTATTACCTTTGATTCAAACTGACCTCACCCAGTGCCCTGACATACCTCCTTCTTCCTTGCTTAATCATTAAGCTCTTAGGACAATGACATTCTAGTCAGTATCCAGGACCTTAGGAACAAGGTCCTGGGTCTGTTGATTACAGAGACAGAGTTTTCAATCAAACTAAATATAATATCTTGGCCTCAGTTGTGTTGTATCTCCAAACCCAGGAAAGCAGAATTATCCCACAGAACAAATCATTTTGAAAACATGCAGAGTGACTCTATGGCTGATACAAGACCAGATGCAATGATCAATCACCCCCTACCCTAGTACCAACCAATAAGTAGAGACCACAACCCTAACTCCTTTAGTCACCATGATTAACAATTTTTCTGCTACACAGTCTTTCCCATGGAAGCCACTGGGGAGCCAGGTCTTAGAGCATTAGTTCTCCTGTGACTCCAGAATGGCACTGTTTCCTCAATTAGTAAATCCTTACTTTCTTTATTGCAAATACTTGGCCATGTGTTACTGGGCTTTGATGCATGCAGGCAAATAGACTCCTTCAGTCTTGCCACACATAAATGCCAGTGTAGTTGCCTTCTGTATTAATGGGGAGAAATTCCACAATATGTTTCAAAATACATCCCTCCTCAGGTGAAGCACTGCAGCCCTGGTTTTGGATTCTATACAGTTGTTATGGAAAAAAAGACCTTCTGAATGGGGAAATGTGATTGCTATATTATTAACAGCTGCACAGCAGACACATAAACAATTTTTTTATTTCACCAACATTTGTAATTTGAGGTGATGAAACAGAGAAAATGACCCACAGGTCTGGCTGCCCACTGCCACAAAAGTCAAACTCATGGAGCAGGTTCTGGTCGAGAAGAAAAGGGTTCAACACTGCAGGCTCTTGCTTCCAAAACCATCTTAGCATCTCAGGTGTCCTAGCAAGGTCACATAGGGGAACTGTGAAGAGGGGGGAATTAAGGAATTCCTGGCGATGTGCAGTTTCTCAGCTCTGCTCTCAGGTGGTTTCACTGTTGTCTCCGGTGTGTGTCATCATGCAGTTTTGTTGCTCCATCTCCAGTTTGACTGAGGATGTTCAAGAGCAGAATGTGTAGGCAGTATTTCTGCTGTTCTGACATGAATTACTGACGCTTGTCCTGTTCTTGTGGTCTGGGTCATTCTTTGTTGAGGCAGGAAGTGCAACTGCTGATGTCTACAAAGTACTCATAAGGAAGCTATTAATATGTGATTTTTCTGTGAGTCTGTTAGTACCACCTATTTTATAATCACTACTTGATTAGTATATTATGTTATTTCCCCAATCACTGTTATAGTGATATATTTCATTTCAAAGCTGTTATAATGAACAAACTCTTTCATGAGCTTCTGAATCCATTATGTGGCTTAAGAGTTTTCTTCATGAAGGATTTTTTTAACCTTTAGTTGTGAAGAATTATGATAATACCGTTGCAGGCTCAAAGTCTTCCTTGTCATACCATCTGGGCCTGGCATTTTGGAGAATGATAGCTTTTGGAAAACATTAACAATTAATTCTATTGTTAATGGTCTATTTGGTTCTGTCTTCCGGAATCAGTTTTGATAACTGGATTTTCCATCCCTCCAGGCTCCCAGCTCCACGCCCATTAACTGCTGGTCAGCAGATTGGCAAGTGAGCCCAAGACTTGGTATGCTAATAAGCTTTATCTGTAAGGCAGGAAGAATGAATCAAAATTAGAGCCAAGGTGCTAATAAAAAATGTCACAGTCACTCATATTGTCCAGGACAGTGAGATGTTTGGACATTTTTATGGTTTGAATAATGTCCACATTTTGTCTGTGTTTAAAGATAATTACAAAAAGTACAAAAAGATAACATCAACTTGGTGGGGAGATTATAATGAACTAAAGATAAATACAGTATAAGGTTTTTCAGTGTCAGAATTTTTTTAAAAAAGAAGCAGTTGTGACTCATATATTTCTTGTAATTATTAGTAACATTTTTAGAGCAGATCACGTAGGAAGAGAATTGGACTACTTGCAAAGGATATTATAGAAATATTGTGATACAGCCAAACTCCTAATCTGTTTCAGTATCTGACACATGAATTGTTTCTTCCCACACCTTATTTCATAGTTAGAGTGTGAGAACTGTTCCCCTCTATTATATATTCTGTAGCATGGTGAATGCAAGGGAGAAGATCTAGTTTTGTAGGAAGGCCTGGTTGCTGCTGCTGCTTCTGTGAAATGTCCAATACCAGAACTTACTCCACTTAGTTTGAAGACTGTATCTTCCCTTCTCAAGTAATGTCCTGGAGCATCAGATCAACGTGCAGAAAACCCAATTTATCTCTTCCTAGATAAATTATGCATGGATTGTAGTGTTAATTGGTTTCATGGACAACACAATAATAGAGAGGAAACTTGAAATGGGGCTTACTTTGTGACTTTTCCCCAGGATTTCTGCTCCTTAAATGATCATATGAACCCATATATATTTTTGTTTTGTTTCCATGTTTGCTAAATATATCATTTTTGTGGGAAGTGATAACTCTAAGGTCATGATTATTCTATCTTCCTTTTGGGTTTTCCACATAATAAAGATAAATAACATTTTGAGCCTTGGTTGTAGGTCCCAACTTCTCTGAGAACTGAGTTGAAAGATAGGGTTTCTTCTTATCATTGCCGCCCTCCCTTTCTCCACACCCCCACTCTCCAACCCACCACATATTTCCTCGGAGTTGCCTGTTGCTGCTTCCATGCACTTCTCTCTAAACTTAGTGATCATAAGTAACGCTCAAGATGTTTGCTACGTACATTCTTTCCTCCACTTCCCTTGTGTGTATTTATTGGAGAAATAGTGAGAAGCTACAACATTCTACATTCTTTTCGACATCTCTTAGCTGTCACTTTTCCTTGTTTAAATGCTATTAATATATTTTGACTTGCTTGTTTTGGTATTTAAAATAACTTTTATGAGGTATTGGGAAACTGGGACCCACTTTCATTCCTTTATCTTTATTCTTTGTTTAAAAAATAAATACATGTAGTGGATATTTTTAAGTTTAACTATATTTATTTAATAGCCAAGATACTTAAAGTTTCACAACTTCTAAATTTAATTGTTTAAATATTTATATACTATAAACATTTTCTTTTTCTATTTGAAACTTTATTTTATTTCAAAATATAAGTGGTAGTTAGTATTATAATGCAGGGGTCTGAATATCAATATAAAACATTTAATTTAATTATTTTACCTGATAAATTTTCTTCCTTTCTCTTTTCCTCTTCACTACTTTGGTTTTTTTTCTTCATTTCTTCCTTTCTACTTTTCCCCTTATATTTTCCCTAATTCCCACTTATCACTATTTATTGAACACCTATTATATCCTTCAAGGTTAAAGTTACAAAAATGGAAAGTTTATATACAAAAAACTATAACTGATTGATTGTGAGACCCAACTATCTATTCACAATGAATAGAAAAATATATAAGAGCACATATGCCTGTCATTAATTGATTTGTGGATATGTTCATTTTATTAAAAAATGTTTATTGTGATCTCTTTTCTAGTCTTGATAACTGGATCTCTGAAATTAATTAACAACAAGCAGATTAACAGGAGAAAATTTTTACAAATTTAGTAATTTTTAATATATATACGCACAGGGCTATCACAGGAAAAAAGTGAATACTCAAAAACCTTGTAAAATTGGAAAGTTTATTTACCATCCTAATAGGGGAAAGGGAGGAAGAAGGCACATGCTGGCCTCTCAGGGGAGAGTGAATGATGTTTGGTAAAGATGAATGACCCTGTAGAAGAATGAATGGGACATGTGATACTTTTGTTATAAAGTTTATCTGGCTATGTTGTGAACTTCTCATCTTCTCTCATATTGAAGACCATTTTGTGTGGTATTGGAAATTGTAGCCCTGCACAAGCCAGGCTTTGAATAAGGGCCTGTAAGTCTTGACCAGAATGCTGGGAATGCTGGGAGACAGGCATGACGTGATGCTAGCCCTGAGGGTTCCTGTAGGAAATCTGGCCTAAAGAATGCATTGTATCCACTGAAGCTTGCTCTGCTACAGCTCTGATAATGAATAACCAGGTGTTTAGCTTCAAGGCAGAGTAGAATACTCCTGAGCCCTGCTTTAATGACCATCTGGCGTCAGTATGTCTAAGGGACCCTAACCTGAGGCTGATCTCTGTGTTCTTTCTATTGTCACCTGTAAACAATATCTGTTTTGCATTAACTGTAGTCCTCTAACACTGATTAATGAGCTTCTCATGCATGCTGTATACCCCTGCACATATAGTTCTCAATAAAAGCCTCAGGAGAAAGGACCTTGGGGTTCTTCTCCTCTGTGAGATTAGCCAGCCTTTTCTCCCCAAGCAGATCTTGCGTTGGTAGCCTCATTTCATCTGTGACTCTGGTGGACACTGCAGGATGGGGTCCCCCACATTCTCTTGTGATAAAAGTCACCTTCCCTGGTTCATGACACTCATTGGGAGGGGATGCATGACAATTGAGTTCCTTTTGAAGGATCATCTTTAGGCAGATAAGAAGAGTTCAGAGATTCTCCCTCCATTTGTGGTTTATCAAATGCCTTCCAATCAAAATAATCAATATACCTAAGAGGCATATTTTGAGTTGCATGTCCTGAATATCTTTACCCAGAATATGTAATACTATTCTGTGTCATGAGAATAGTTAGTTCCATATTTGGACATACTTGCTAAGTAAAATCTTCTTATTTTTTTCTTGGTACATGTGTTGGCAGTGAAATGGCACCAGGTGTTAGATTGGTGGAATTAGACCAGACCTTGACTCAGCAATATCGGTACTTGAGTTCTGGCTAAGAAAGAATTCAGAGCCAAGGTACACACTGTAAGAAAAAGTTTATTTAGAAAGTCACAGGTAGAAGAGGTGAGCCATAGAAAAAAATGGGCTCAAAAAACTTAAAAAGGCAAAAGAGGGTCCTTGGAGAAAAGGAGAAAAAGAGAGGCAAGGAATATACATTTAGGGGAAGGGGGTGGGGCATAGGTGTGCTCCAGAGAGAAAGAGAGGGACAGGGGAAGAGAGAGAGAAGTAGAGAGAGATGTTTTGGGTTCTCCATTCAAAGGGCTTTGAAGGGTAAGGATTTTAGGAGAGGTTTCAGGGAAGGATCTCAATAGATATTCATAACCTTTCCAGGTGAGTCCTTTCAGGGTCATGGACTCTATTGATTGGTCCGTGCTAGGGCAAGGAATCATTAGTCATTGCAGCTGTTCCTGATGTCAGCCATGGCATTGCTTTGTTTGATTTTGGGACTGGAGCTGAAACACAACTGAGGCCTAGATATTGTATCTATTGCTTAATGCTTAAAGGGGTAGAAGCAAGGGCTTGTATGGGAGTCATATCAAGCTATTCTCCTGCCCCTTGGTCCTTCTCTAAGGGGATCTAAAACCAGATGACTAGCAATATGCCAGGGGCTGAAAGGTCTGAAGAAGGTCTGAACCTTGTGGCCAGCATTATGAAAGGTCAGGGGGCTTAAAGCGCATGACCAGTGATCCGGAGGTGAGGTTCCTATTTTCCTTGTTGTTTTGCTGGTTGGTAGGCACCTGGGGCTTTCTGCTCTGGTGGCCTTCTGTGCCTGGCCCATTGTCCTTGTTCTGCTCTTGTATGTCTAACTGCCGGCCTCACATGAATAATACAGTGAATGGGATAACAAGCCTAATGGATATTCTATTGAATTAAAACTTGTTGACGTCCACCCTGCCTGGTTTTAGGAGCTGCAACCCCCCATAGCTAAGGCTGAGTGAGAGATCTCCGAACAAGGAGACATTAAGGAGATAGCCTCTCTCCCTGGCATGAAGCGCTGCCTGCTCCATGTCTGGCTCCCATTGCTTGGTTGGTTAGTCAATGACGGGTAATAATTCTCAGAGGAGAATGGACCTAAGACAGGCATGATTACATGGGAAAGCCATCAGGGAGAGACTCAGGGGGCTGTGGAAAAGAGGGGGTGATTGACCCCCGCCCCCTCGGCTTTGACAAGCCTGAGTTCTTATCCTGCTTGTGAGAAATCCAAATCTCCCGGCTGCCTTTGTCTCCTTGGCCCAACTCAGGCTTGCAGCAACATCAAGGGGTGGTGCAGTCCAGACCAGAGCCAGCGGAACCCCAGGATATTTGGCTTGAAGCATAGATATGCAAGATCTTGTGAAAACTACTATTGCTGGAGGATGCTTTTAAATTGGAATATGAAGGCACAGGCAGGAAATGAAATTAGCCTTCTAGGTCCTGTAGTTTTTAGGTGATAAAACTCCAACTCAGCGTGAACCCTTTTAGGTCTTTGAAAGTTACCTACTTGTTTGATCTTCCCTGCCAGACTGTAATCAACAAACTGTATCTGTACCCCTACCCAATAGTACCTAATAAAAAGCCTACTCAGGCGGCAGCTCGGGGCACTCTCCCCTAGAGAGAGTGGCCTTTTCGTTCCTATTCCTCCACAGGACTCAGTAGTCCGTGTGTATTTCTCTCGTGTCTCGAGCATCTGCAGCATTCACGGTCACCGCGGGCTGGTGACTGCTTCAAAAACTGTTACAGAAATTTCCATGTAAATTAAATGGTAGGTTTAGTGTGAGTAAATACTTTAATCTTGATTTTAGGTGAAATCTCCACTCTTCTGATCTTTCAATTCTATGGTTGAGAATTGAAACCACTGAATTATGCTAAAATTAATAGCAATTACCAACTCTCAACAATGGTAAGGTAAATGCAAGTAGAAATTTTAGTTGATAAATTATACTTAGGAAAATTAGATGATAATTTACACCTTTTATTTCAATAAAGTAATTAAATTTGGAATATTATGTGCTTTTTAATAACATACTTTTCTCATATTCTTTGAACATGCAGTTTTGGTTTAATTTAATTTATCAAGTTAGAATTATGATCGATATGTTTAACTGTTATGCCTGAGATATTTTCTTTCTACAAAATTGAATATGACAGATCAAAAATGTGTTTCTAACTACATTTAATGAGTGCATGAACATGGGACAATTAATCCTTGAAATTCTCCATTGAAATATAAAATGTAATTATGATCATTATTTGGCAAAGCTAGGTCATAGTTACTAGAATCAGGAGACAAAAAGTTAATTTTGTATAGAAAACTTGAAGATAGATTGAACATTACTTTTCTTCATGTAAATTACACTTAACGAGTTTATCTAGTCTTTCATATTTCACTTGAACAGAAATCCTGAATTAATTTGATTAATATTAAAATGCTTGTCTAATTTTTTCTCATCTAATATTGTTATTTTAAATACAAGGACATTGTCAACCATCAACTATCTATTAGCTATTGCGATGTCTCTCTTTACTACAGTAGACCATTGAAAGTAAAGAGTTGTCCTTTACTAAACATGACCTGGTCTAAAATGTGATGGTTTAAAATGTGGTGTTGATAGAATTTAGCCATGTTCTGAATGGCTAGGTAAATTGGGCAGTTGTTTGGAAACCCTAAGCGGTGATTCCATCAGAGTTACTCTGATTCAGATAACATAACTGTGTTTATAATAATTATCTACAGTGCAGATCCAATGAGCAGGTACATCCCCCAGCACTTTAGAGATAAATGAGTATTGCTATTGTCAGATCTCGGCTCCTGCCATTTCTCGGCTCACAACCTATAGGTAATTAATTCCAAATTACTTGAGGCTTCCCAAATGTATCTGACATTTTTTGTTTTGTTTTTATCTTTCTAGAATGTCCTTTTCTGAGAGAATTGTAATGGTAACTTGTTAAGTATATAGCAGAGAGAAAAAGTGTCTGTGTTGGCAGTTTTTATTTAGAAATGGAAATATGTGATAGGGAAAAAAATAGATTTTGTACAAAATCTGAATTATTTAACTCATCCTATTTCTTTCTGCAAAGGACATTAAGTTCATAAACAAGATATTCTTGAGGCTGATTACAGTGTAATGGTTAGATTAAATAAGTGAAAAATCCGTTTTGTCCCACTGACTGTGCAGAATCTCATCACTAACTCCGATACATTCAATTTCTATTCTGTGCTCTCAGTACAGACAAATGAGATAAATGAAGATCTATCCCTTGGATGTAGCTGAGGTTCACTCATCTTTTATCTTATCTTCTTTCTATAGGTGGTGATTGTATTTTGTGCAGAGCAAACATGCTTCTCGCATCTACAGAATGTTTACCGCTTTCCTGTCTGAAGTGATACCACATGTCGTTCTGCTTGTTATTCCTGCATCACTGATGCAGCATTTGACTGTTTTAATGAAGTAGTGACCTCAGCTATTATTAATCTAGTGATGGGGTGTGTCCCTGTAAGTTACAGGTACATTTTTTGAACCTCCTGCCTCCAGGCTGAATTACAACATGATTGATATTGCAAATATTTTTATTCTTACTAAATTATACACAATTTTTTAATAATGGGAAGTTATTGCTATAATCCTAATAAGAACACTTTCCAGGTAAACAGGTCAGTAGCATTTGCAGAAATGGCCATTTTTTTCCTATACCTCAACCTCTTTCACTGGCATGGAGCTTTTTCAAAAGACAGGGAAGCCAGGAAAATAAAACTGTCAGCAACTTATGCATTCAGACCTCACTCTCAGCTGAATTTCAATGTAAATATACATTATGTAAATATATTTAAATGCAAAACGCATATTTATTTTTAAATGTAAATTGAGGTGATTTGCATATTAGATTCTGAATATCAGTCATTAAAATCCACTGATTTCCTGACCTCCTGCTACCAAGCGGAAAGATGTATGCATGTGCTTGTTAGTTAACCATTTCCTGAGGACAGGAAGGGTGACAACGCATACAGTAATTTGCAGGATGGCCCTCCTGTTACAGGAGCTGGTAATTGGGGCTTGTGGGGCTGATGTAAAGGGGTGAGGGAAGATATAGATAGATACAGAACAAAAATAAGAAAATGGAAAAACTAAGGGCAAGAAGGAAAATGCAAATGTGCATTAAATATTGCATCAAATAAACTCAAATTTTCAAGGGAATCAATGGTGACTTTTTAACACCTGAACTTAGAGGAGTCCTCAAGTAGCATGTCATGTTCTTCTAGGCAAACAGGTACATAAAGAATGAAAATTCATTTGTGCAACCCAGCTGTCAATGACAAATCATAAGATATTCTGTCACATGTGTTAATAGTCTGTCATGAGAGCTCCCTTGTATCATCTTAGTTCAGACTTTCTTTGTTTAAAGCATATTTTATTGTATTTTTATTGAATTTTTCTATTAGGATTTATTCCCTATACCCTCTTCCACCTCCACCCTCCTGGCCCCCCACAAATGCCACACTGTTGTCCGTGCCCATAAGTTCTTCCTCTTTTTTTTCTTATTTGCTCTATCCCTCTGCACCCCCAACTCCCTTCCCAACAACCCCTGGCCCCAGAGCTGTCAGCCCACTCTCTATCTACAAGCAAAATAGAGATGGACTCTTAGTTCAGATCTTTAATATTCATCCTACATATTATCAAGGCAGTCTTCTTTCTGTTTTGCCCTATTTTCAGGTCTGACTTTCCATTATCTATTCTCCATGCTTTGTACATTTACCTAAGCATTTTATCTATTCTACATACTATGTGCATTTCTTTCCATGCACAAATCTGATCACATAATGTCCCTCTTTTAAAAAATCCAGTGGTTCCCAAACCCAGTGCCTTCATCTCCAAATCTACACCCCTTTAAACGTTTTTTTTTTTTTTCTCCTGCTCACGTACATGTCAGGCCTCAGCTCCCGCCATCCTGTGACTCACACCCTGTATGTAATTCAGTC
The DNA here is from genome assembly GCA_028533065.1 of Trachops cirrhosus. Classification (NCBI taxonomy): domain Eukaryota; kingdom Metazoa; phylum Chordata; class Mammalia; order Chiroptera; family Phyllostomidae; genus Trachops; species Trachops cirrhosus. The sequence continues at coordinate 141,827,149 of CM052539.1, forward strand.
ATTCCAAATTGCCTGACGCTCTGATGTATCTGACTTGTTTTGTTCTATTCTCCTAGAATGTCCCTTTCTTATTTAATCATGTGAGTGAATCCTGCTTTCCCCTTGAGGTTCAGGTCATGGATGCTCTCCTGGGCAAACTTTTGTCCCTAACCTCTCAAACATGTCCGCACTGCCACATCCCTCTTCCCCAGGCTCCCTGGTGGGGAGAGGCATCAAAAGAGGATGAAGGTATAATAGATTCCATAGAGTGTTTCCATGTTGAACTTTATCTGAGACCTGTGTTCCCAGAAGGTAGTGGTGGAGGAGAAACCTCCCACCCTTTGCTGTTTGTAGAGGACCACCCTGCCCCCACATGTTTACATGAAACCCACCTGCACCTTCCTCAGCGACTCAGACAAAACCCTTCTCCATCCTCCTTTTTCACTCCCTTAGTTTATAAAACCTCATGTTTTCTCCATCTCTTTTTGAAATATTTTTCATTAATGAATGTTGTCTCTATTGAGTAGCCTCAATACAGTCAACTTAGTTGTCCTAGGCATTTTATCTTTCACACAGGGCAACTTGGGCCTTGTCAGCGAGTTCATCAGAGTACTTGTCATGTTTTACTGCAACTGTTGATTTGCTTGTCTGTCATTCTAGTTAGATTTAGCATTCCTTGAAGGTGGAAAAATGGCTTGTTTGCATAGTATCATGTGTATGCAGTGCAGTGCTGGTGTACACATAGCGGTGACAAATGGACCTTTGATAGTTACTAAGTGAGAATTTGCTCTATGTTCATTCTTTTACTAAAGGAAGAACATTCAGGCTGCCACTTTTTCCTGTTGGTGTCATTTTAGAATGCTTAATCAGGCCTGGGATATCCGTTCATGCCATATTCTGAAATGATTGCAGGAAGCTTCACTTCCACTGTATACAAAAATGGCAATTACAGCCATTTATTAAAATCTCATGTGGTTTATAGATAATTATTATATAGGAACATAACTGTCATACATATCATTCATTATATATCAGAGTCACATTGTGTTGGGATATAAGTGGGAAAGGCTAACGATACATTTAAAAGGCACTGAATGTAGAGTAGATTTGAGGAAGTGTGAAAGAAAGATGTTTTCAGAAATCTAATTTCTGGAGAATTATACAAAATAGTGGGAATTTAAACTTCAGGAAAGATACCTCATACTGAGAGAAATACAACCTTAGAAAGTTGTAAACTATTTAGAGTTAAAAAACAAGGTGAGATCCGTTGGTTTCTATATCCATGAAGGAAGAAAGAACGATTTAAAAATGAAGAATTGGGTTGGCTTACACTGTGGAATATTCACTCGAGCTCGTTGAGTGCCATTCGTACTTTGACAATTCATATGCATTGACAATTCATATACAATGCTGGGGTTCAGGATTTGTAATAATGTATAGGTTACTATGGCACACTAAGGTATACATTGTGTGAGAGTTGGCTTCTGTCCAGAAGGCTTACTATTAATGAGTGAACCTGAACTGAGCTCACCACACAGAGTTTTGGTCTCAAGTTATCACGGTGAGTGCACTGCTCTCTTCAAGTCAGACACCTAGCAAACAGTGTGGCCAATGCGTTTGTGACTCTCTGGGTGTCTGCAACTGATGTGTTATCCTGGAAAGTACATTAAGTATTTTTCTTTTTTTTCTACTAGTGACATATATAAGAATACTTGCAGCTTAGAATATAGAATGGCTCTGTAGAATTTGATTTTTAAATGTGAAATTCACATACTGTAAAATGAATAGCCCTCAGTGCAGTGAAATGTAAGTTTTGATAAATGCATAACCATGGAACTCAAGCCCCTATGCATCATCTGAGAAACAGATTCCAGTGGGATTAGATATGCAAGAAATTTACTGAGGGAAATGCCTCCAAACGGTATGAGGGGACAGGTCAGGGAGGCAGGGCTAACTGACATCTATGAAAAGAGAGAGTTAGAAATGTTTGGGTAACCAGTGGTTTTCAATCAGTGTTATGATTAATATTTTTGGCTTCTCTATGAAATGTTTGCCTACCCCAAGTTCATAAAAATGTTCTTTTATTTTTATAAACAAAATTTATATTTGTATTTTATATTTATATAGATATAATAAAATTATTTAATGTAAATATTTTATATTCATATTTGTATAAATAAAATTTATATATATTTATTTGTATAAATGTTTGCCAAAGTTCATAAACCTATTCTTTTTGGGTTGATGACTATAGCCTTTAGGTCATCTGCCTGTTTTCATAAATCAGGTTTTACAGGAACGTGACTGGGCCTTCACTTATTTGTTGTCTGTGGCTGTTTCTGTGTTCCAGTGACACAGCTGACTATTTCTGACAGAGAGGGTATGGTCCTAAAGCTTCAGATATTTAGGATCAGTCCTTTAGAAAGTTTGCTACCCACTGTTCTAGAGGTTTTGCAGTTTTAGGTTTTATGTTCCTATGAGTGATCTTCAGGAATTTTTGTGGGTGGTCTGAATAGGATTGAGATCCATTCCTCTATCTACCAGTCATTGTAGCACATTTCACATGAATGTATTTTCACACCTAACGGGTAGGTCATTATCTAATGACATTGTACATATGATTGCATTTAAACTTTGGTTCTGCATATTGGAAGACAAAGTCAGGGTCCAATATAAGTCCTAAAAATAATAAAAAAATGTTCTAATATATAATTCATTACAAATTACATTATAATTCTATGATTTCTACCAAGAAAACTTAATACTTATGTTTCCACCTCACTCATATTCTGTTGTTGTTCTTAATAGTTGATTGTAATGTTTGAGTATGATTTCATATAAATCATACTTTCTATTCTTTAGTGTCTGATTTATACACAGCATCTATTATGTACTGTAATTTTTCTGATAAATCACAGAAATTCAGCTAATTGTTAATATTTATCAGAGAGAATATGAAAATAATGTAAACTACTTGAAATCCAGTCCAACTTTTCCTTTCAAATAAAAAAAATGAGGTGAGCAGAAACGCTAAACCATTACCGACGGTGGGCTCTTCAGCGATGCAGAAAAGCGCTTAGCCGCTGGAAGTCAGGTTTAGAAACCTGTAAAACAAGCTTCATTAACGTGTGATATGTTTTCTTCTTTTGTGGATTTAGGATTGAATTTTGTGCTCAGGTAAGCTATCTGTACTTGCTTCCTTTTAAAATTCGCCTATTTCTCTTTCTTTATCCTACATTAAGTATATGTGTTTTATGTATATTAATTTCTATATGTATATTAGTTTTTTAAAGCAAAGTTTTAAATTTGCTTACACTATCTTCAGAAAAACAAAGAATATGCAGTGTATTTACTATACTATGTCATTTCCTTCATTTCCTACTGTCCCTACTTCTTTCACAAAGGTGTCACCAAATACGTGAAGGTTGAGAATGTGTCATTGTGTTGTTCTGGGGGTGCACTTGGCCAGGATCTACTGAGAAGTGTTTGCTTTATCTGATTCCTGGGATTTCCTCCCCCTCTGTCTGCTACTAATTATTATAGTTAGTATTACTGTATTAGTTTACTAGGCCATCATAACAAAGTACTACTTCCAAAATACAACAATGGCAGAGGCAAATAATTGACATTTCTATTCCAAAAGGGATGAATCAAAAGGAGGGAAGACATTGTATCTCCCACACAAGTATGAAACCTAGCAGGGACAATTTCATCAGATTTTAAGGCTTGAGAATTATTCTCTTTGACTTGATGCTTAGTTCTTGTTGCCCACCAGGGAGGTGGCCTTGTCTTTGGGCCCATCAGTGTGTCAGTCTTGCCACTTCTGCCCTGGACCTGGCTCTCTGAAACCAAGGAGGTTGCCCCAGTCTCTGGAACTGAGGAGTGGGTAGCTCCCCCAACCCACTAGACCTGTGTCCTCTGGACTGCTGGTGAGAGTGGCAGCCCTGCTGACATTTGAGATGCCTTTGGAGTCTTTCTTCCAGATTCTTGATTAATAAACATGTTTGTAGCTGGACAGTTTCATTGGTTCATCCTATAGTCTGACAACCTTCTTTTATTTCTTCCCATCTCTGTCTTCTTCAGTGTTCATTTCTGCAAAAATAAAATTCTGAAAAGCCTTGTTAGTCTCCCATGCCATTCACGGGCACCCAGTCCTAAGATAAGAGGGCTGTCCACAGATCTTTCCTGGATTACTGCATCTCCATTTCTGGCTGCTGTGGAGGTGGTTGACTGGACCCATGAATCACATGGCAATCTCTTTAGCAGGAGATTTCCCAGTCATACTCTTGTTCACTGCAGAACATGCCTTCTCATGGTTTACTATAGGGTATGCTGACAATTTTCCAAATCTTCAAGTTCTAGTTCCCTTTTGACTTAGTTCCTTCTTTAATTTCTCTCTCTTCTGTTATATTTTTACTCTAAGTAGCAAGGAGAATCCAGGCTGCAGCTTCAATATTGTGTATAGAAATCTTCTCTGCTGATTATCCAAGTTCATGACTTACACATTCTACTTTCCACAAAACACTAGAGCATAATTCTGGCAAATTTTTGGGCACTTTGAAACTTTATATCACTTTCCCTCAGTTTTCAGTAATATGTTTCTCATTTCTTTCTGAAAATTCATTAGCATTGTCTTTTCTGTCTATATTTCTTCCATCTCTTTAAGTCAATTTAGACTTTTCTCTAATGTAATTTTTCTCTTAATTAATTTAGACTTTTCTCTAATGTGCTCCTCTAAACCTCTTTAGCTCTTTTCGGGGTCCAGCCTCGGTGGGGTCTCAGGGTTCCCGAAGGATGCATGGCTAAGGTGAAGAGACAGACACCAAGTAAGGTGCCGGAGGACAGCCAGGCTCTCTGGGCCTAACTGACTCACTGAGAAGAATTAATCTTTATTTTTATAGGGGAGGTTATACAACATTCAATGCATAGTGTGATTATTGAAACAGAAACGGTTACCATAGAAGTAATTTCGAAAAGTACAGAAGGTTTTACAGATCAATTATGTTAAACAAAGAAATAACCAAGAAGTACAGGAGGTCCCACAGATCAACCATGTTAAACAAAGGTTGTTTTGACCAAGAGGGTCATTAATCAGATAGCCAGTGAAGCTATACGAGCACGAACTTTCAGGTGCCAATTAGTAAGTAGGTGTCTTTTAAAATTCTAGGAATTGGTCTAAATCAGAGGGGTGCAAGAGGAGATTTATAGATTATATAGAATTTAGCTATTGTCCATTGAGGTTAGATTTGTCTCAGTTAGGTAACTGTTTTTTTGCCTAGATTTTTTGATTTGTACATCTTGGAGGGGGGCCATGTTTTGTATTCATATCTATGTGCTTGAGATTATTATTTCCAACTAGAACTCCTTGCTTCTTTACACTCCTGTCCAGGGTATGGGAGGGGTAGTGGCTCTAATAAATCTTAAACTTTTGAGTGGTGACTCCTTAAGAAACATTCCTAGCAACAGCTTCTTTCAGTGTTCTGGCAGTTGGTCTGCCCATTGTTTAATTTTGTCCTTAACTTCCCAGGTGGGGGAAGCAGGCAGCATTACGGTTGCTAGGGGGCTCTATTCTGTGGTCAACAAGTCATTTCATGCAGAATCAAAGGCATCATGCAGAATTTTTGTTATAACACACAGGTATCCAAAAATCCCACCACCTATTGTTAGCAGGGACAGGCATACAGGAAGAGATAGACAGGAGATCCGGCCACAGTTGCCTCTGCTGTGCAGATGCCCCTCATCCGTCCCGACTGTGTCAAGGGTCAGCTATTGGTCGGCTCTCGACAAGCTCTTCCTCATTAGTCACCTCCAAAGCACATCCACATTTTATGTATTTCTTAGAGCAGCACCCCACTGCCTAGTTTCAAAATCTATTTTAAGTTTGCTGTCATAACAAAGTATTAGACACTGGGTGGCTTTAAAAAACATATTTTTATTTTCTCACAGTTCTGGAGGTTAGTTCCAAGATCAAGTTGGGATTGGCTTCTCCTGAGGCCTCTCCCCATGGCTTGCAGAGACCATCTTCTGTCTGTGTGTTTACATGGTCTTCTATTTGTACATCTTTTTCCTAATTCCCTCATTTATCACCCTACCGGTCATACTAGAGTAGGGCTCACCCTGAGGACCTTATTTTATTTAAGTACCTCATTTTGTTAAAGACCCCTTTTCCAAATACAGTCATAGATGGAGGTTCTGGGGTTTAGGTCTTCAACATACTAATTTTGGAGAAAAAAAATTAACCTTTAACAATTACCATTGTTACGCAACATTTATTTCAGATTTCTGGTCCTTGATAATTCCTTAAGTACTGCTGGCTCAGCAGACACTTCTGAGTCTCCACTTTTGCCCCTGACCAAATGCCTGCCTTAAGCGATTCACTTCATGCTGTGGGCTTCCAGAATGAGTCTCCCTAGGATGTACTCCTGTGGTGTGCTAATGGCAACTTTAGCCACAGGCTCAAGAAAAACCTCTGCTCCTCCCTTTAACTACCTTGAAGAACCTGAATTAGGGGCTTTGACCATAAAAGATTGTCAGAGATAACTTCTTTTGACCTACCTATAAAGCAATGAAAATTTCTATTTACTAAATGTCTGTTCTTCTTATCATCCTTCAACGACCCTTTGGAGCCCCCAAGTTGCATTAGCTTATTTCCAGTTCAGGATGGACTGAGGATATAGCTCAGCACCCATTTCTGTTTCTCAGACTCTCCTGCATGTGCGTCTCTGACTCTCTCATGTACGTTGGGGCTCCCTGGCATGTGTGTACACTAAATGTGATTATTTTATCTTGCTGACCTGTCTCATGTCTATTTTTTAAAGGACTTAAAAATGTTTTGATTTGAGAGAGAAGAAGGGAGGGGGGAGAGAGAGAGAGAGAGAGAGAGAGAGAGAGAGAGAGAGATCTACCTGTTGTTCTACTAGTTTATGCACTCATTGGCTGACTTCCCTATGTGCCCAGATAGGGGATCAAACCCTCAACCCTGGTGAAAGAGGATGATACTCTAGCCAACTGAGCTACCAAGCCAGGGCCTGTCTCATGTCTATTTGATTATGAAACCAGCCAGAAGAACCTTGAGGGCTGGGAAATGTTGTTCCTCCCTCACAATACCTTGCCATTCTGTTCTCTCATGCAATCCTCTCCCACCTTCCTGAGGAATGTGGAAAATTTTGGGCAGCTCTTTAACACATGAGGGCTAAGGAAGGTTTGAGAGTAAAAACTGAGCATTTCTTCTTGGTCTGATTTTGATACATGACTAAGGTTACCTTATTTTAGATTGTGACAGTTTTGCTTAGCTATGTACTCATATTGCCATGGTTCTAAGTGGGAAAACCATCTGATTCTGTTTCTCCAGCACATCTTTTCTCTGAGCCTTTTGCTGGCCAAAGGTAAGTCCAAGGAGGTTATTACTGGATTCAGGTGTCTAATCCCTGCTTTTCTAAACTATATTTGTTTACTCCCCCAAATGACCCAGAGTAAAAAGGGATATGTTGGACCTTTTACTTCTTCAGATCATGTTAACTTTCTACCTTAAGGCATGTGGCTTTATGACCTGTCAGGGGTTGAGGTGATACACTCTCTATTCTATGAAATAAATTCTATGATAAGAATATTTAGGGCTTGGCTTTTGCACATTAAATGAAAACTAAAATGAATAGATTTTCTACATGAATTCAGAAAATCTATTTTTTTCTTAATAAAACTGGGTTTTGAAAATAATTTTTAAATTAAAATATTTCATTTGCTGGTCTAAAATAATAAAATAGAATCTTTCTTTTTTATAGTCTTGATAAAATAACTCCCCTTTAATCATCACTGATAATACCCCAAAGCCTATGCAAGCTTCAGATGAAGTAAGTAAAAAGATAAAAATACCTATAAGTACAAAGGAAAAAATCACATTTCACTAATAGTATATACACTATGCTTTTATCATATATCTAATTTTATCATATTATATGACATCTTTTTAGGATATTAACCAGGGACAATAATGAATATATTAAGTAAAATCTGTTTTTGCTCAGATAGTCATAATTAAGGCATTTGGGGAAACATCTCTCAGATGTCTCTTACTGTTAATATTGACTGTTCAATTCCACTGTTCAAAGATTTTACTGCTTATTCCCATATTTTATTTAAGCTCTAATTTTTCCAATGGGAGTACAAGATATGCATGCCTAGCAATATCAGTATGTTGCTTGCCAGACGGACTTGGGATTCAGGTGTTTGGAGCTTGATTCAGCCAATAAAAATTAAAAGAATATGGAAACAAGTTTTCTGATTTAGATTTCCTTTTATAGATTGTTACTTCTTTTTTGTAATTAATCTCACCTCCAAAATTGCATACACAACTATATGAGCCACCAGGTGGCTTATTGTGAGGTTATTTAATAGCTGGCATCTTATTTTGAGGTTAATGATTGTAATTATCAAGTTGCAAGTGAAATTGAATATGATGCCATTTCCCTGCTAAATAGATTGTGATTAGAAAACAAGGCTAATTTAGGCCAAGCTGGAAGACTAGTGCTAGATAAAATACACTAATTGCTTTTCAATTTCACAGTGCAGTCCCTTTCTTAAGCTCTGTGCTGCTTTGAAAGGCAAAAATATATAACAACCGGAGTCAAATTTTTCTGGTTTGCTGTTCTTCAGTTTTAAATTAATCAAATTGGGAGAGGCATAGGCCTCAGAATTTTCTGAAATATATTCTATGGATTGAAAATTTTGAATCCCATTAATAGATATATTTCACAGACTGATTTCCATGACCAAATAAGTTTTAGAATTCTGCATTAAATAGATATAAAACATATAATTGTTATTATTAATATTTCCATATGGTGTAGCTCCAAAAGTATGCAACCTTCCAAAGGTCATTTTAACAAGGCCACCATTTTCTCAGAACATAGAAGTAGGTAAAAGGGTACAGTCCTAAGTTTCAATGAATTCAACATTTTGGGAAATGTTGCATTAACTTGTGCAGTCATATGGCTCATTGATAAAGCCTAGAAAATGACAGGTCTACATCAATAAATGTTATCAGGGAATGAAAGTATATTATAAAATGTTTAAATGTAAAATCAACTTATTTTGTCAATTGTATAATTTGTAAGTAATTAATTGACTCATTTCCTAAATCTAAAAAGGAGCATCAGATTTCCTTTAAAACTGGGGCAATCTATAAAATTGAGTAGTAAAGCATGGTTTTGATTGAATTTCTTATACACAAAAAACTTGGTAAACTTCAGACACATTTATGAACTTATAAAATATCAATGGTTTAAAGACTAAAATTGAATATATGATCTGTTGAAAATGCTGTTTTTATAAATTTTTGTTCATCTTAAAATGTAATATTTAAGACAACATTGACAGACACATTTTTCTAGTATTTTTTACAATGACTTTAGTCACTTCAATTCATGAGAAGATAAAACATGCAGCATTTTGCACTCCAAGAAAAAATCCAAAATATAATAATGTCATAAAATGTATGCTGAAATCTCTTTTTGTTAGAATTTAAACAGTGGATGAATTTCCAACTGCCTGAAATAGCTTAGATATGGAAATAGCTAAAGGTAAAGGAGGGTAATAGAATCTCTTATTCATATATAACTAGTTTGAACTTTTCTACCACACTCTACACATAGCCACAACTTTTATTTCTATTCAGCAAAAGCAAACCAGCTTGGACCACTGCTGTCAGATTGTCTGGGATCCAGTGTCTTTTTCCTCCTGAATTAATTCTCATGGATCATCCAAGAATATTAATTTGTGTGTGTCCATGTAGATACTGTTCTATGAGATTACACACAAACACGCAGTTTGCATGAGGTACTGTTCTAAGGACCTTAGGAATATTACCTGCTTGAATTCTCAGAACTCTATGACAGAAGTATTATTGTTAGTATTGTGATTTTGCAGATGATGAAAATAAGTCATGCAAAAGTTACATAATTTGCCTAAAGACTCAGGACTTGCAAGTGGTATAGAAAGAATGCAACCTCAAGCAGGCTGGCTCCAGATGTATTCGATCACAATTGCTTAATCAATAAATGTATGATCTAAGTGTTTTAGGAGAGACAATTAATTTTCTCAAAATGAGGGTGATGCACATTAATCATATCCTGATGATGATGTTAAGGTACAGCATCATCATCATCATCATTATCATCATCATTATTTAGCAAAAGTCACCTATTAAAGAAAGAAGAGGGATTTTATGTAAAAATAAATTTTAACACAAATTGAAAGCAAAGTTAAAGGTATCAGAATGTGAAAGAATAGGATACTAAAAAATAAAGGTAAACCAGATATCATGATAAACATTTCTCTAGATCTCATCTCAATCCTTTTCTTATTACTTCATTTTCTCTCAAACTAATTTTTTTGGGGGGTTTACTGCATAGCACAAGTCAAGTAAAATATGTTCTCTAGGTAGCTTTTCAAGTTCATATTCCCTCCAGTCAGGATCCAGATCTCAGTCTTACTTTCAAATTCCCGGACAGTCTTATTGCTTGAGTACGGTCTGGTGTCCATTCCTGGGCTGATAGACAGAAGTAGGCTGACAGGGTCATAGAGCACAGACACAACAGCTGGGGGCAGTTCTCAGAGAGAAAAAGACTTTGTCCTAGAGAGAGACCACAAAATGTGTTTGCCATATGTGGTCCCTAGAAAACAGTGTTACACTAACCAGGTGGGCATTCACTGTGAGGAAACGTGGAAGAGTTTCAGGCTTCCAGCTCTGAGAATGGTGCCAGGAGCAGAAACCAGAACCCTGAGAAATAAATTGATAAAGAACAAGGAAAGCAGGTAGAACACTCTCAGAAAAATACGTAAGCCAAGAAAAACATATATAGCCCATGAAGAAAAACTACTTGTTATAAAGTTCACTTGCTATGTATTTATTCATAAAATTCTCTTTGCTTTACTTATTTACTCTATTCATTAAACAAATATTTTAAAAATATTTTCTTTGTAAATATCACACTGCTGTTTTCTAGAATCATAGATGACTAACATATGGTCTTCCTTTTTGTTGAAGTGGATCACAGACTAAAATTTAATTTATGTACAATTTATAGTATCTATTTATATCTACCTATCATATTCAAATAACTAATAGGAAAAAGAAGTCTATGCCTGTGCTGACCATTCTTATCTAACATTGTTCTCAAAATTTGGGGTGGAACAGTAAGACCAAAAAGGAATTTAGTAAACTTGTCAGTTTGGGAAAAAATGCAAAATATCATTACTAGTAGATGATATGATTGTCTAGCCAGAATGTCAAAGAAAAATCACTAAAACACTGAAAAGTGTAAGTGGGTTTATCATGCTAGTTAAAGCAAATATACAGAATCAACATGCTTCTACTATATGAAAATTAATCTCTTAATAAAGTGGGAAAGAAAAATATATATAACAACTAAGTAAATGAGACAATAAGCAATAAATAAATAATAAACAAAATACCGAGGAATGAACTTCAAATAAAAGTATGCTGTATTATACAAAAATGTTCAAAATTCTGCTATGAACAAAAGAGGTGATATTGATAGGAGAGGCATAACAAATTTCTGTACTGGAATACATAATAAATATTACCTGGTATAAATACAAAGGTACTTATAAAAAACCTTATCCAATTATAAAGTTTGCCTCTAGGAACAAATGAGCTTAAAAAAGTAATGACACAAAAGCTATAATCATGCAGTTTAAAATATACGATAATATTCATACAACTTATTGCAATGTTTACACAGTGTCGCATTAAATCAGCCTATCACAAACTAGAAAGCCCAAAATCTTGTTCAGGAAAACTATGATGAATTTAACTCACCATAAAGACAGCATTTTAAAACATTGGAAAAAGAAAGACTTATTCAATAAATGTCCTAGAGTAGTCAGGTTCATTATTTGGGAAAAAGAATGAATCTATGTCCTAAATCATAAAATACATAAATAATAATTATGGATAAAATAAATGCATAGATATTAAAATAATATTTCATTTTTTAAATACTTCCACAAAATTTGAAGAATATTGATATATTCTCATGGAACTGGGCTTATAAAAATGATATCAAAAGCAAAAATCACAAACAAAATATGCATAGTTTTGACTGTATAAAAATATAAAGCCCCTGGCTGGTGTAGGTCAGTGAATTGAGTGCGGGCATGTGAACCAAAGCATTGCCAGTTAGATTCCCAGTGGGGGCACATGCCTGGGTTGCAGGCCAGGTCCCCAGTAGTGGTTGTGTGAGAGGCAACCACACATTGATGTTTCACTACCCCTCCTTCTCCCTCTCTTCCCCTCTCTAAAAAAATAAAATCTTTAAAAATATATATAAAGTCTTTTTTTATAAAAAGGTAAATTACTATTAAAAGATATATAAGGATTAAATTAACAAATGTTTGTTTATATTTAGGATGACTCACAAAACATTTGATCATTAAATATTAAAGCATATTCTATGCTAATTATTATTTTTAAAAAGATTTTATTTATTTATGCTTAGAGCTGAAGGGAAGGAGAAAGAGAGAGAGAGAAAGATCAATGTGTGGTTGCCTCTCGTGTGCCCCCTACTGGTGACCTGACCCGAAACCCAGGCATGTGCCCTGATCAGGAATTGAACCAGCAACCCTTCGCTTTTTAGGCCAGCCAGCACTCGATCCACTGAGACACACCAGTCAGGGCTCTATGTTAATTATTTTTGAAATGAAAAGAAAATGTCTTGGACATGCTTTTATTTTGCTGTCATATAATATCACATTTAATTAATTTTTTTCAGATTAAATTTTTGGCAGCTCATTATGAGAGTTCCAAGTAATACATTTCAAACACATTCCATTTTTCATATAACCCAACTATAATTTTCTCTTACAAGGCAGAGATTTCTCTTTGTATGCTCACTTGCTTTTTATCCCTCAGACAAATTACTATTATGATACCTTTGTGACTAAGCTGCTAGTGCTATTGTCCTGACCCCATGCACATAATGGCAATGCCACTGTTGATGGTATCTTTTGGATTCAGGCTGGTAATCCCATCATTATACACAGGTGAATAAAACAAAATACTTTTTATCTGTTATAAAAAAATCACACGACAGTAGGTTTCTATAATGAAACAGATCATGCGTGGAAGACTGAAATTTGGTGCTAAGGCAATAACAGCTTCTGTCAGAACCCGGCAACTTCACTTGACAGGCATAATGTTTCTACTTCGTCTTCATTTGGGACAGCTTTGCTTCAGTGAGTAGGAGACATGACAATGACTTCCAACAGCTAGCAGTTCTAGGTACTTTTCCAAATGAATCCTGGGGTAAAGCTAACAGACTTTTGCAAATGGGGAAATTAATGGTTTTCACAAGTTCCCTCCTGGAATCGCACAACTATGATTTTGACAATGTAGATGTGTATTGATAATTGAAATCGCTATGGGGAAATATCAAGAATATTAGGAATACATTTAAGTTAAGAAAGACTCTGCTGCAATGAATGTTTTTGTTTGAGAATATTTTTCAAAAACCATGCTTTATGCTGCAAAGGTTTTAGCCAGCAGCTTGGGTTTCAAGTCAAGCGAGCATTTGAAGATTTCCTCAAAGACTGAGGCTGAACATTCAGAGGTCTACACTGAAAAGATGTTACTGGAGAAAAGTAGGGTGTTATATTGACCATTCTAGATAGGTATAACCATATTTAAATTATTTAATGTATCTGATTAGTTAGAAAAATACAAAGTAAAGTTACTCTAATGTTAATACAAACTGAGCAAAGATTTGGGAGAGGCCTCTTTGGTAGTCTCTAGCTGTGTGACTTTGGAAAATTTAATTCACTAATTTGAATTAGAATTCCCTCATCTGTAAAATGAAGAATTTGATTTAATTTATCTTTGTGTGTTCTATGAGAAGTCACTCTGAAATTTCACTAATATTAAAGGATACATTTCTTCATACCACCTAAGTAAAGCAGGGTGAAAATTTCTAAACACCAGCCATTTGTCAAATTACAGACTGGCAAATGGGGTCATTTCTGGTCAAAGGGTGACTAGGAAACTGTCTGTTTAGGATGGACTGTCAGTGAAGGGGATGCCTAAGAAAGCTTACTGTAGTGATTTCTTCTGTATCTGAATAGGATACAGTTTTCTTTCTCTTGCCTCAAGATAGTGTTAGTATTGTATTATGTTCAAAAAGATGTATAAATTCAACTACAGAAGCCTAGAAAAGGCTTTAAGTAATTTCTAAAAATTCAGTATAGAAAATTATATCTCACAAAACACAGCAAAGCTCCTAAAATTTACTTCTTAGGTATAACTGCCCCAAATTTCTAGACACATGGCTGCTAATAAAATGATTCCACTTATGCCCCAAGTACCAGGTAAACTTGAATTATTTCTTAGGGCAAATTCTATCTTTCTGTTTCGGTTCAGCCTGAGGGAAGAAATAGGGCAAGCTGAAGGGAAAAAACAATGAAATGTTTTAAGAGCACCTATTGTATCTAGTCATTTTACCTTGTTTAATTGCATTTAGACTTCCCAGCCAACCCATGAATTAGGTTTCATTGTTATTATTATTCAAATATTAAAGAGGGAGAAACTGATTCCATAAGAGTATTGCTAACCTTTCTAAAATTTAATAGCTTGAAAAAGAAGATTGGAATCCATCAATCTCTGCTCTTTCCAATTTGTGATATATGAGTTGGAGAGGAAAGAATATGTAGTTATTTCACATGGTAAAATTGATAGAAAAATAAAACCTGGTTTTTTAAAAGTCTATCATCTCAATTTCTGAATGGGTTCAAATTAAAAACTTGAATTTAAGATTTTCTGTTAGATATGAATAAAAGCATATGTTTATTTTTGTATGTACTCACATCCATACCTATATTAACATATGCATATTTTGAGTAATAGTTACTGTAAAAAATTAAAAATTAAGACACACACATAGTGTTCGGAACTGCCCTGCCTGGTTTCAGGAGCTGTAACCCGTCCCCCCATGGCTAAGGCAGAATGAGCGACCTTCAGACCCTAAGCCACTAAGGAGACAAAGCTTATCTCCCTGGCAGGGGTGCTGCCTCTGCTCCTTTTACTTCACCCTGCCTGGCCCCCAATGCTTGATCAGTTAGCCAATGATGGGTAAGATTCCCCAAGAGGGAAATGACCTAAGACAGGAATGATCACATGGAGGCCCCAGGGAAGGACTTGGGGGGCTATAGCAAAAGAGGGTGATGGACCTTTCCCCTCAGCTTTGACATAGCCTGAGTCCTCATTCTGTCTGCAAGAAGTCTCCTAATCTCTTGGCTGCCTTACTTCCCCTGCCTGACTTAAGCCTGAGACAATGCCTTAAGCATGAAACAATGCTGGAGGTGGGTGCCACCCTGTGCTGGAAAGGGCAGGTTCCCTACAGTGATCAGGCCTAAGATAGAATGCATAAAATCCTATGAAACCTACTTTGCTAATACCCTCAATTTAAATGATAAGGGTTCAAGCAGGAAGTGAGTTTGTTCCCATTTCACTATCTGGCCCAGACTCAGAATAAGCCCTCAGAGTTCTTTGAATGTTACCTGTTGTTTAATCATTTCTGCCTGACAATGATTGATGACCTTTATGTATATACCCTGTATTCCTATGCAAATTGAATCTGATAAAAGCTTGTCAAGGCAAGGGTTGGGGAACTCTCCTCTGGAGAGTAGTCATGCCACCCCTTTTCCTCCACAGGACTCCATAGTCCATGTGAATTTATCTCATATCTCATCCATAATGCCGCGGACACTGTGGGCCAGTATTTGCGTCACATAGCATGTATTAATTTCATATAAAGACAGATTAATCTCCAAAGAAAGAGAAGGAAGAAATAATACATTGGAGACAAACAGATGAGTGTGGTCTCAGGAATACTGATTTAAAAATTATCTTTCTTGAGTTGAAATTTGTGATTTTTAAAACTTCTGAAAATTTATTTTTTCACCTCAAAACTTGAATTATAGATGGAATGATTTTAGAAATCTAGGCTGAACCTCATTTCCCCCCACAATTTTAGACTTTCCCCATGGTCTTCTCATGACCAATGTGGCCACTGAGAAGGCCACCATGCATCGTACTCCATTTTACAGAACTGGTTTTTGGTGGCTGGAAACTTTTAGAATTTATTCCTTATCACAGAGGTTCAGAAATTTTGTGTTTTTAATCTTTTAGGTAAGGGATGGTCTTTAATATTAATCTTTTTTAGCACACATGGGCACTCTCAATTTATAGATTAACTTTTTTCAGTTCTGATAGATTTTTAAAATATTTCCCCCCCAGTAAATTTTGTTTTTTCTCTTTCTGCATCACTTAATACTGGATATGGAACTTCCTGGACAATTCCTCTAATTTTTAAACTATTCTCTACTACTTTGTAGAACTTATCTTTTTTGCTTTAATGTTATTGAAATTTCCTGTTTTCAAACACCCAAACTTTCTAAAGAATTTGTGTGCATATAATGTAAACATACATAAACATACAATATGCATTTTAATTTGTATATATCCAATTAGTAGTTTTGAGAGCCTATACTTGTTATTCTTCACACACACATTTTCATCTTTTATTATTCTCTGTGAAGAATGTTCTCCATTTATTTCTGTGTATTCACTCTGTCCTTCTCTGGCTTCATGTCCATAGCTGATCAATGTGGACTGATTTATATAGATTTCATCTCCAGGGTTCTGCTGTTTTCTAGCTTCTAGTTGGAATTTTTCAACAGAGTTTGACACCATTTTCAGTAATGCCTTTGCTTTTCTTACAGAGTTTGGGTCCCTGAACAGGAACCTCTATGCTTCCATTTTTCTATAAGTTAAACCTATAGTCTCCTGCTGCTGAGGGGGAGTGGTCAAGGCCATGATGAACCTGGGAGAGGACTGAGGGTCCCATTGCTTCTTATTCAGACTTTTAAACTCTCTGGTTTTCAACCCCTGTTTCATCCCACCTTCCACAGAGTCCTGATCCTCAACTCTCCAGCACTTTCAGTGTGGTGCAGTATATATTGGCCAGATTTTCAAGGATCTGTAGGCACTCAATTACCAATCATTTCAAATAGAGCTGCTTCTTGTATTCTAAAATTGCACTGATATCTTTCAAATCTTCTTCCCCATTAGCTTAGTGTGTGTTCATATTTTTAAAAAATTCTGTCACTACTATGACATAATATTATTAGAAGGAGTTTCAATTCTTTGCAGCAATCTGAACACAATTAACTTCTTATTAAAAATGTATTAACTTGGAGAACTTCCAAGATGGCAGCAGAGTAGGTGGATCTTATACTCACCTCCTTCCTGTACCAAACTGGAAATACAACTAAATTAAAGTACAATAACCCTGAATAACCAAGTAAAGGCTAGCAAAAGAGGAGTCTTATAATGAAAGAGGTACAGAAGAAGCCAGAACAAGATTGATAGGAAGGGCAGAAACATGAAAAAGGTTGACCCCATTCCAAAAGGTGGAGTTGAGGATTCTGGAGAGATACCTCAGCTATGGGTGGGGGTGGTTCCCCTTGAAAAGTTTTGGGCCTAAAACCCTGGTAGAGCTCCTCAGCCAGGAGCACCAGAGCAGGAAAGAGGTGCTCAAATCTCATCTGACTGTAAAAAAGCAGAGGGGTTTCTGTCCACCAAGGGGAGACAAAATCCAAAGGAGGCACAGGAGCCTTCTTAAAAGAAAATGCACGAAATTTCATTCTTAGCCACTCTTACTCTGTATTCTGGTGAAGGGAGGGAAGCACAGACTGGAGTCATCTGGGGAGATTCTGGGGTGTGGGGACTCTGGGGGTGAGGACACAGAGATGGTCACTGGTTTTTCTGTGTTGAATTGTCCTCCAGTAGTGTAGTCACCATCTTCTAGGGCAGAAAAATCCCATCTCAGTGGCATCAGCCTTGGGGAAAACAATTACTGCATTCTCTGAAATCTTCTTGCCCCACCCTATGGATCTTAAGCCTTGCCAGAAAGTCACTTGCATAGGCCAGGGTGTAGAAATCTGGGCAGACTCAGGGGAGGTCAGTGACTGTCTTTGGGGCAGGGCCATTCCCACAACTTTCCCAAACATGACTAGTGTTTCCCCCTCATGGAAGATCCTATAGAAACACACTCCTAACTTCTGAGAGAACCAGCTTCTGGACTCCAGAGACCTCACCTCCCTAACCACCAGGGCTCTGCTCTGCCAAGGTCAGGGCAAAATCCAGGACAGACTTAGTCATGTGTCTCTGGGGTGGGACCACACTCACCACCTTCCCTGAAACCTGAATGGTACCTCTCCATCATATGAGATCTACTAGCTCCAATCTCCTGATTCTGCCAGAGGCTCTTTCAGTGACTGAGCCTAACAAGTAGCAGATAGGTAAACAAGTAGAGGCAGGTGGAGGCAGATCCTGGGGTCCCTTGGGACATTTACTGACTGCCTTCAGTACCACTGTTGGAAAAAGCCAGCCTGGGAGCACAGATTGATCCTTCTTGTGTGCAGCCAAGCCCAGCAGAGGCAGCCACTATCTGTGGATCTTTATTAGCTTTGAACATGTTGCTGAAGACAAGGCACAGACAGCATCTGATATTGGTCTGCACTAGAGTCCCTCCCAAGGGGCCAGAATCAAAACACCAAGTGGCCAGCTTCAGAAAACATTGAAGCAAGATTGAATAAACCTCACAAACAGCATAGCCAATGGGAGAGTGTAGGAGACACTAAACCCCTAAAGCCTGCTGTGGGGAATTCTGCTTATTTTCTTTTTTATTTCTTTCTTTTCATTTTTTCTTGTTTCTTTGTCCTTTTCTTTTTCCTTATTCTTATTTTACTTTATTTTTATTTATTTTATTATTTTTTAAATTTAATTTAATTTAATTTAATTTTATTTATTTGCTGTTAGTATTATTTTGTCACCAACTGCACAGCAGCTTGCACACCATGGTCAGGGTTGAGCCTCATAGCCAGCCAGATGGTCAGCCTGAGGTTCAATTCCATACATGAATGGTCCAAAAGCAAATTAAGACTCCATTACAACAGGGGAGCCCACATAACACACATAAAGGACATTCCTAGAGTACCCAGCTAAGAAGAAAAAATACACCGCACCACTGGGTCCCAGAGGACTCCAACTCCATAAAGCCACCCCATGAAGACTGTGTATCATAGTAGATTTACCTGATACATAGAAACAAACTCAAGGAGGCAGCCGAACAGGGAGACAAATAAATAGTTAACAAATGAAAGAAGAGGAAGAATCTTTAGAAAAAAAAGCTAAGTAAAATGAAGACATGCAATTTATCAGATATAGAGTTCAAAATAATGGTTACAAGGATGTTCAAGGAACTTATTGAGAACTGCAACAGCATGAAAACCACAAAAAAGAACCAGCTGAAAATGAAGAATACCATACCTGACACCAAAGAATACACTGGAAGAAATAGAAAGTAGGTTGGATGAAGCAAAGGATCAAGTTTTAAAGACAAGGTAGAAAAAAATACCCAATCAGAAAAGCAAAAAGAAAAAAGAATTTAAAAAAACATGAGGATAATTTAAGAGATCTTTGGGCAACATGAAGTGTAATAACATCTACATCCTGGGTACCAGAAAGAGAAGAGAAAGAGAACAAGGAATCAAGAACCTATTTGAAGAAATAATGACAAAAAACTTTCCTAACCTGATGAAGGAAAAAGACACACAAGTCCATGAAGCACAGAGAGTCCCAAACAAGAAGAACCCAAAGAGATCCACACTAAGACGCATAAAAATTATAATGGCAAAGGTTAACACCAAAAAGAAAATCTTTAAAGCAACAAGAGAAAAACAGTTAATTACCTATGCGGGAGCTCCCATAAGTCTGTCAGATGATTTCTCAACAGAAACATTTTAGACCAGAAGGGATTGGCATGAAATATACAAAGTGGTCCTCTAATGGGGGCTCTAAGCCTGGGCCATTTCTGGTGCTGGTATGGCTTTAAGAAGGCATCTACATTTTCTACCAGTGGCCAGAACCATCGCTCCTAGCAGACTGGAGCTTGCACTGCAGGCTAGTGGCCAAGCTTGCATATCCCAGCATTACTCCTCTACTTGCTTCATAGAGAAGGGAAGATGAGTGAGTCAAACTTACAGTTCAGCCAGCCCTTGGCTTCCAAGCAGGGAAAGGATGGCACTGAGAAGTGAGCAGCCTGGGGTGAGTCCTGGGACAGTGCTAGTAGGGAGTCAGAAGGAGCCCTGCAAAGCGTGAACACCTAAGAGTCCTTGGGGAAGATCAAAAGGGCAAAAACAATAATACTGGCAAGACCCAGGACACCATCATGACTCCAGGGAAAAAAACAAGGGGCAGAACCCCCGAAAAAAGCCGTAGAAGGAGAGAGAAGAATGAATCTTGTAGGAGTCCACAGAGGACAAGCAGTGACCATGCTGTGACATCCACTTCCTTACCAAGGAGCAGGTTCCTTCTAGGACAGGGCAACCCCATTCCCACTGCACCCAACCCCTCTCCCCAGGCTCCCGTCACTGCCACCCATTTGTGCCTATCTATCTGCACCCATTTGCACTACCACACTACACAGAACAACAGCCACTTCAGGGTCCCAGTGGGCCAAGAGGGTAACAACTTTCATTTGGTATCAGTACCTAGCAACCCCTCACCCACCCATGTGCATTCACTTGCCCTCCGAGACAAAGATGACTTCTCACTTAGCCACGCCCTGCATGTGCTGTGTCCCTGCTTCTTTGGTGGTGGGGACATTTCTGACTTGGCTCCTGGTTTAAGGATCCCATTTCAACTCTTATCTCTGGTTTCCTATTATGGGCCTGGGGCAAGGCTACACTGTCCTTTAAGGGACCCAAGCCCATCTCACTCTGAGGTGTCCACTCCACAGTACTGGCTTGTGTGGCCATGGATAGGGTTTTTTGACCCCAAGAGGCCCTGACCAAGTGTGTTTCACCAGATGCAGCTCATACCCAATTTCCCTCATTCTATGCCTTGCCTAGTCAGTGGACTAGTTTGGAAAGTCCCCCCAAAGGAACAGAAAGTAGAGCAGGAGTGGTGTAAACCCTCTACCCATCTGCTTCCACTCTAGGCCTTGAGTTTCCCCTTCCCTCACATCGGGCACTGACAAAGAGCTGGCCTTGCCCACTCTCACACCCTGCCCCTCCCCACCCCCCAAGTTTCTGGTTCTTTCTTTCATTTGTTCACAAACTACCTCTGGTCAATTGTGTGCTTTTTTTCAACATTTCATTCTTAGAAATCTGTCATTGCTACTGTTACCAGCACCAAGTGCTCATCTTCACTGCCTCCTGTTCAGTCTACCTCCACCTATAAGATATTCTTGGGAAGAAGCTAGGGGCAAAGTAGGCTGGGAAATAACCATTCCAGTCATAAAGAAGGTGGATCTCTGCCCCTAAAATGCTGCAGCAGAGTGACCAGGAACCAAGAGTGTAGGGCCATATTTTCTCCCTGTTCTATTGGGGATGATGCAGCCATTATTTGGCCCAGCCTGAATCCCACCCCTCTGATTTTCAATTTTCAGTTACATGAACAAAAATATATTTTATAAAAGAATATACAAAGTGATATGAAACAATGACTTACAACCAAGAATCTTACCCAGGAAGGGTAACATTAAAATTGAAGGAGAAATAAAGAGCTTCCCAGACAAAAACAAAACAAAACAAAACAAAACAAAAAACCTAACTAACCAAGTTTGTTACCACCGACCAATGTTATAAGAAATGCTAAAGGGCCAGCTTTAGTAGAAAAAGAAGGAAAAAATTAAATTGGCAATAAATATGTACCTATCAATAATCACTTTAAACATAAATGATTTAAATGCTGCAATCAAAAGACATAGGGTAGCTTAATGAGTAAAAAAACATGACCCACATATATGCTGTCTATAAGAGACCCATGTCATAATGAAAGACACACACAGTCTAGACATAAAGGATGGAAAAAGATATCCCATGTAAATGGAAATTAAGAAAAAGCTGGGTTAATGATTATGTTTGATAAAATAGACTTTAAAACAAAGGCTAAAGTAAGTGACAAAGAAGGACATTACATAATGATAAAAGGGAAAAACCCAACATGATATAACTCTTATAAACATTTATGCACCCAAAATAGGAACACCTAAATGAATAAAGCAAATTTTGATGGACATCAAAGGGAGATATTGACAGTAGTGCAGTCATAGTAGGAACTATTAACACTCTGTTGACCCCAATGAATGGATCTTCCAGGCAGAAAATCAACAAAAGAATGGTGGCCTTAAATGACACATCAATCAGATGGATTTAATTGATATCTTCAGAGCATTTCACATCAAAGCAGAAGAATATATATTTTTCCACATGTACATGGAACATTTTCTAGGATAAAATACATGTTACAACAAAAAACAAGTCTCAATAACTTTACGAAGATTGAAATCATGTCAAGCATCTTCTCTGACCATAATGGTAAAAAACTAGAAATCAATCACAAGTAGAAAACTGAAAAACGTACAAAATCAAGGAGGCTAAATAACATGATAATAAAAAATGAATGGGTTAATAATGATATCAAGGAAGAAATCAAAAGATACCTCAAAACAAATGAAAATGAGGACACTACGACATAAAATATATGGGACACAGCAAAAGCAGTCCTAAAAGGGAAATTCATAGAAATACAGGCTTATCTCAGGAAATAAGAAAAATATCAAATAAAGAAGCTAACTTTATACTCAAAGTCACTGTAAAAAAAAAAAAAGAACAACAAACAAAACCACAAGTGAGTAGAAGGAAGAAAATAATAAAGATCAGGGCAGAAATACAAGAAATAGAGTCTAAAAAATACAAAAGAACAATGAAAGCAAATAGTGTTTCTTTGAAAAGATAAATAAAATTTACAAATCTTTAACCAGACTCATCAAGAAAAAAAAGATAGAGGATTTAAACAAATAGAATTAGAAATGAAAGAAGAAAAGTAACAAATGACAACAAAGAAATAGAAAAGATTGTAAGAAAATATTATGAACAACTATATGCCCCAAAATTGGACAACCTGGAAAAACTGGATAAATTCCTAGAAACATAACAATCTTCAAAAACAGAATCAGAAAGAATCATATATCTGAATAGACTGATTACAATAGTAAAATTGACTCTACAAAAATCTTTATAATACAAATATCTAATCAGGTCTTTTCAGAAATGAAAAATTTCAATGGCTCTATGCCTTTTTAAATGAAAGTAATTCTTATTATATTACATATTAAAATATTCTGTCTCAATCTTGGACATGAATCTTTCTTGATTTTATCAGTTGTTTCTCCTCCTTATTCTCTATCCATATAAATTTCATTAAATTTTTGTATCTTAAATTTTTGAAATTTCTCTTCTACAATATTTTGCCTTGCCAAGTACTTCTCATCTTTTATGACTCTGCTGAAGTTCAACTTTTCCTCGTGATGTCATCTGCTGACAATTTCCAATCCAAAATCCTTCCATAAAACATTGAATAGGTTGTCCCTCATCTAAGGATATCATATATCTTACTTATATATGTCATATATCATATTTCAATTGCAGCACTTACTATACTACCATTGGTTGTTTTGCTTGTTTTTCTAGGTCATTACAATCTACTAGCATCCATGATCAGAGATTAAATCTAAGTAATTATTTATTGGTCAAAATCCATGAATCAGAAATATAGATAGTGCTGTCCTGGGCAGAACCTCTGTTTTCTGTGGCTTTGCCAAGGGTCATTTACTCTTCTCTGATCCGCTGACAGCTGGGCTATGCTGGAAGGTCCAGGGGGTACACGCACATGACTGGTGCCTCACAAATCTCTTCACGTGACTTCTGTAGCTGCATGCAGCAGAGGTCTTTCATGCTTGTTGAACTTCCATGTGAGTGGGCTTTTATGCAGGCAAAGTTTGAAAAAAAGTGTTGAAAAATATTTATTTAACATATATATTTTAATATATATTAGAGTTTTACATAGATTTACACAGATGTAATATATATTTACACATGTCTTAACATACCCATCATGTACATATTTATGCACATAACTGTATATATTAACTTATACTCAAGCTTATGCACATCTGTCTCCACACATCCATATTATACTGCTGTTATTGAACCCAAGTGGGGTTTGGCTGCTCACCATCATTAAAAGGCAAATTCTAGAGGCAGAGGCTGGTGAGAAAGGAAAGGGGTTTTTATTCAAATGCTCAGTGATATGGGAGGACTGGGGACTCTCTGTCTCCGGGTTCATCAGGGTCATCTCTTTCCGAAAACACAGGCAAAATTCAACTATCCCCAGCAAGACCAAAACCAAAGGCAGTGCCCAGAATTCTCACTCCATTTTAAAGTACTGTCCTTTGGAGCCAAATGACTAAGAACGCTTCTGTCTGGCTTCAGACTCCCGCCTGGAGGCTGTGTGTGGTGCCGGGTGCTGCCATTGGCCATTCAGCTTCAAGCAACAAGGTCCTGTGCTTCTGGGTGGTGGAGCTGGCAAAGGCACAGGGAAATGTTATACTAGGCTGACAAGAGAGAGAGGCTCCCGCCTGGAGGCAATAGAGTCATGTGATCCATGGAGAGGAAAGCAAGTATACTGAGTGCAGGCCCCAAGCAGCAGCCATGAGCTTGAGAGTTTTCTTTGTTTCCCTGTGTTTATATTAGTTTTGGGTATTTGACTGACCAGATACTTTTTCAGAATCCCCAATTAACTTCCCAAACTTCTGCACACTCCGGGAGGGTCCAACCCTTGACCAATCCCTTATTTTCCCCGGGCTAGACTAATAACACCCTGGGCTTATCCCATCCAGCACCTCCCCCTGCAGCCACTATGACCTCTATGGTGCTAGTGCCTGACTTCCCATGGCCCCACTCCCAATCAGGTACGGGCAGGGCGGTATGAGGGCTTTTCCCCCTATCCAATTATTTTGTTAGCCTTGTGCATGCTCAATGCAATACTTCCCTCTGCCTTCATCTTGCGCAGGAGTGGGGCATCTGCCACCATGGCAGGTCACTCTGAATGTGGGGCAGAGCATTTGCAAGTCCTGGGCTTGGTTACCCAGACACTGTACCTGCCCACTGCTTGTGGTGGTTAGCATCTCCTCCAGCAGCCTCTCTTTTTCCTGTCCCTCCCCCTGCTTAGAGCAGTTTTGCCAGGATATTGGTATCACTGATATATTGAAAACTGTGGAATTGGTTCTAAATATTTATGCTTGAATTTAGTGACAGTAAACAAATTGTGGTAGAAATATTGTATGACCTTAAAGGTTTGTTTTTAAAGTCTAGTTGCTTAATTTTCAAATGTCTGCAAATAGTGATGAATTTGCTAACACCTCAATGTGCAATATAAACTTAATGTTCTTCCTCAATGTTTCAAATGGTCTTCTTGATAATTTAAAGCAAAAGTTTAAAGCAACTTCTTTTCTTGTATGACTAGATCATTATTATATTTATATAGTCTAATGATCAACCTACAACCTCTTTGGAAATAAGAGAAAGTGCTAACTACATTTTTTTCTCACATGTGTTCATGTCATTGGTGTTAATCTTAGTCTGCAGTTTCATTAAAAAACTGTTTTTTAAAGGAATAATTTACTTAAAACCAGATAATAACATATGAAAGCCTACTTAATCAGGAGCACAGATACTAGGCATCGTAGTTAGCTAGAAGTAAAGAAAAAGCAAGGGTGTCACTTTCAACATCTCTGGGTTTTGGAACTTTCACACTTCATGATAATTCACTGATAATAAACATGTCACTCAAACATAAGGTTTGAACTAAGAGGAGGTACCATATTGTCTCATATGAAATATAAATATGATTTTACAGTAAAAAAATATAAAAGGTCAATTTAATGTTTGAAAAATGGCCACAGAAATATTTCCTGTTTCACATACTCTCCCAGAACCTCATCATTCTCCCATCAAAAGCTGTAGTCCATGTTTTCTTCTGCATAGTTGCACAGGGTTTTTTGACTGCCTTCACTCACAGTACTCAGGAAGTGATGCCCAAAGCAATCTAGCTTCCTTTTCACTCTCTCAGGGATGCTTCCTTTTGATCCCATGCACTGTGCTGGCAGGCCATGTGTGCATCTTCCTGGCAGCTGCAGCCAAAGTCCCAGCTGACACACAGCATTAACTGCCATCCTTTGAGCTTCCTTCCCTATGCCATGTAAAGAAAGACAAGCTGTCCCCATTTAGCTCAGTCCAAATTACACATTCATGAGCCAAATAGTTGTTTCACAGCACTAAGTTTGAGGTGGTATGTAATGTATTTGATAACTGGTACAATAAATTAATGTATTTTCCTCATGTTTCAATGGATAGTCTTGCACACATCACTTGGAAGACAATTAACCCAGGTTATGACTGCATTAATGAAAATTAGTTGAAGGTTGTAGCAAATGGTGAAAAATACTTTCTCCTGTCACAATTATATAATGTAAGATACTATCTCACATGATGGAAGTCTCTATGTACACAAATATTGCTTGACCCAACTGTCATTCTGCAAAGGGCTCCAGCATTGTATTATTTCTTGGACAAATGTAGTATTATTCTGTTGAAATAAAGAGACTAATATATTAAACTTTTATCATATATGATATTTTTTATAAACTATTTTTACTGAGATGGTAGGTAAATTAGAAAAATGAAGAGATTTATTTTTAAAAGAAGGATTTATATGTGTGGTTACCTGGGGGTGCAGAGAAGGGATTGCATATACAAAGTTGAGGTGATGCAACTCTGGTAACTTTAGTGAGGACCAGAGATAAAGATGTGTGTAAAAGCTTTGAAAGTAGCCCTTAAAGGCTGCAAAGGAAAAAATTCGATATTATAGACATTTTTTGTGTGTGTGGGAATGGACTTCCTTATCTCTGTTCAGTAAGTTTGGATTCCAAACATAGTTTAATTGTCCTCTCCTATTCTTTAAAGTAAAGAACTCATTATTGTTCAATAAATGTTATGGCTGCTATTGCATATATGATTTATAAGAGTATAGAAAAATGTCAACTATAGACTAATGTCACTGTTTCCTTGTGAATTTGGGCTGGTTTGGGGTACTAACACTTGGGTAGGTCCCCAACAATTGAAAAGAGTAGATAGAGGTGAATATCAGAAACTCATAAGACAGTCGCACACTGAGTGTAGAGAATTAAAATAAGATATATAGGTGGGTTGCAGGTCCCTGCTGCAGTGAATTATGCTATGAATTACTATGGAAATGATGAAAATTTGAGAAGTGTAAAATGTAATAGACTGTTTTACTCATCTTTAGCTTGAAGCTACAATAAACTGTCTCATGTGTGTTGTGTTGATGCTTGTTGCTGACAACTTTGTTACTGGGAGATGTTTTTGTAGTGAAATATTTGGTTTCTTGACACTGTGGTTGTTAAACCAACACATTTGATATATTCTCTATCAAAGCGGAGATCCATTTGCTTGTAAATGTCACACTCCTTCAGCATTACAGACTTCTTAACATGATTTTTGCTTATACTGGAATATGATTCCTAATAATAAGATGAATACTTTAAAAATATATTTTTATTTTTCAGATCCCTTTTGACATCTTAATATACTGTGTCATGTATAAACACCATTTCAATAAGTTATATAGGCAATATTGTAGTAATTTAATATATAATGAATTTACAACATAATATGCACTGAAGTCCATTTATATTAAGCTGGTCATAATTTGTGATTTCAGTTACAAATTATTTACAAATCAATGAATGCTTCCATCAGGAGACATAATTATTCCACTGAGTTGGAAGTTAAACTGCTACCAGACCAATTTGGGTTTTTCATGCCTTTAATTCAGAGACAAAGAAGGGGACCAGTGCACTGACTGGAGTGATTGATCCTGATCATCAGTGGAAAGTTGAACTGCTGCTCTACAATGTAGGTATGGAAGTAGTATATTTATTTGCTTGATATATAAAGACAGAAATATCAATTCCTTATGGCAGCTAATATAAAACCAGAAAACACTAATTCACGCTAGCTGCAGTTATTCTCTGCATTAGAAATACAAAATTATAAAAATGTGAAAAATATGACATCATTCAAATTCACATCTACTTAGAAGTACAAAGGCTCACTGACTCATTTAATAAGTATTATTCACACCATAGATTTTCTAAACAAAAGTTAAAAAAAGCTGTCATTGGGGGATAAAATGGTTAAGGGTAACCTAGAAAGTACTGTCCTTTAATGTAATATTTGGCTCTGTAAATTTACCTAAGGCAAAGCAATAATGAGAGCTCAAGAGAAACAAAGATAACCTGCCAAGTGATTTTTCAAAAAATAACAATGGCTAAAATCCAAGTTACTTCTGTAGGCACAAGTTTAAGTTTAAATAATGCATGACAAAATAGTGTTTTAAATGCATTTAAAGCTTACAAATCAAAGCACATATGATGTTTTCCACAGCTGTGACTGAAGGAAAATTTTCAGAAAATATGAAGAGGAGTGGTGAATTTATAGTTCAGTAGTGAAGGCATGATAGCTACACAAAAATAGTAACACAAGTCAGAGAATAACAGCTGCCATAACAAAATGCAGAATACATTCTATGGAGCATTAAAAAGGAAAAGACTATAATCTTCTAAGGAATCCTGAGTCTTCCTAGAAATGACTGTCTTTGTGCTGGACTTCGAAGAATGGGTTAAATTAAACCAGCTGGAAAGGTAAAAAATTTCATGAGCAAAGAAGTAGTAAAAGCAACGGCACAAACTCTGGAGTTGAAAGACCATAATTAGGGAAAGAATTTCTGTTTGGGTAAAATGCAGGCTCTATGCATGGGGTGGTTGGCAAGTAGGCTGAAATGGTATGTGTGGTCATGTTCTGAAGATCCTCAGATCCCCTGCTAAATTGTTTTCAGTTAACTCAATAGGCAATAAAAGTCCTTAAATAGGGGCCTGGCTGGTATGATTCAGTTGGTTGGGCATTGTCCCTCAAAGCAAAGGGTCTCTGTTTCCATTCCCAGTCAGGACACATGTCTAGGTTATGGGTTCAGTGCTGGGTTGGGGCACATACAAATGGAAACAAATTGTTCCTTCTTTCTCACATCATTGTTTCTGTCCCTCTCTTTCTCCCTCCCTTTCCAATCTCTAAAATAAGAAAAAAGTCTTTAAATAGAGAACTAGTGTGCTCCAAATTCCAAAAGAGGGTGGAAACCAGCAATTAATTATCTTGATGCACCAATGCTACTTCCAGTCTTAAGCTGAAACTAAAGATATAACCAGAGAAAAGTGTAAGTAAATAACATATTAATATTATACCATATATATTGTTTATAATTATTTTTATTAGAGAAAAACTTTTAAGGCATTTATAGGGGTATGCTAACCAGGGGGGAAAAGGATATGTTTTAAAATACATGACAAAATTTGATTAAGGTTTGTGAATATTTCCAATTTCTGAATTTGGGTTATAATCTTTGGGGAGAACAGCTTTTACTTTGGAGAAGAAATAAGAGTAAAGTAATCAGGAATGTAATCTTTAAATTATTGAATATATTATGGCCAAAAATATGACCAACAAAGCATATATCTACTAATACCTAAGTCTCCCTTTCTGAAAATGCAAGTTTTAAAGAATAACTTTATTAACTTTACTTTCACAGTCATGGCGTTAAAATTTAATACAAAATGGAGACCAGACTTGAGAAGTCCGTGAGCAGACAAAACCATTTAAGCCACATAATCAAAACTAAATCTAGTTTGTTTCATGAACATAACCAAAACTTAACTAAGGTTATTTCTTGTAAATGCTTTTGACAATTATAAAATTAACTTATATCATCTTCCAAAATATGGTGTGAAATAATTACTTTTAACCATCCCCTGCTGTCTGGAAGCCCTCATTAATGATCAATCACTGTAAAGGCTAACTTCCTCATTTTCATGTTATAAGGTATCCTATAACTTCATGCACCTGAGCTTCACGTCAGTCTTCGATGTGAAAGGTCACAGTTCTCAAACTGTTTTTATATGCACAATGAACTCTTATTATATGCTATTTATTGATTTGGTGATTTTATTTTTGCTATTTCTGGACAATAGTAAATTTTCAGTTAGAATACAAAGAACTGAAGGACGTATAGAAACAGAATACTGACACTGAGTTTGTGTCTTCCAAATTAAAATTATTTAGGTCAAATATTTGATATCAGTTAAATGAAATGTAATTATATTTATATTATTAAATACATAGGAAAATTGTTAGCATTTTATTAATACTTTCAAATGTCAATGGATGATTGAAAATGAGCATATACAGTTCAAACTTTATATATAAAAAGTCATACATAAAATACATATTTATGTATTTTTATTTTTAAAAAAGTCAACATACATATTTGCATTTAATAAAGTTATAGTCACTGAATTACTCTATATAATGTTTAAAAACATGAAAAATCCTAGTGAATAATTAGTATTTTATACCAAGACGTAATCATATGATTTCACAGTAAATTACCCCTGAGTGTTGTATATTCTGGTCCTAAATCAAAATATCCTACAGTTTCCAAGTTCTTACATTCTGGACCTCCTCCTCAGAGCAGTCTTCGCTGACTGCCTCTGTACAGTAGGTCCTCTCAGGAACACTCTGGTACAGAACTCTGCCCTTGACAATGGCAGGCACAGCGCAGTCCCTCCATTTGTGTGTTGACCGCCTCTCCCAGTAGCTGCAGGCTCCCCAAGGTAAGGGCTTTACCACACCTGCCATTATATCTCTGGGGCCACGAACTGATTAATACTTAATAAATAAATATTTGTTGAATTAAAATGTATTTTCTTCAGAATCCAATTGTTGAATAGAGAAAAAATCTTTAATCAACCACTTGGATGCCTGTATATTGCCAACCCCTAAAAATTTACATAATTTATAATTGATAAATCTATTTCTTATATGTAAGTAAAAAGGATTTTTTATATAAAATCAGGAAAACTTGAAAAAAAGAATTACATTTAACCTGATTATTTGTTGGAAAAAATTAAAATATAAAACATATCATTTACTTTCATTTGTTTTACACATTTTTATTGAGTTCATTCTGTGTATAAGGAATTATACTAGCTTTGATAAGAGATACAAAGGTAGAAGAGACTTAGTTTCTTCTTAAAGGAATTAATCACACAGTATAGATATGAAATACAGATGCTGTATTCAAGGTAAAAAATGACAAAATGGCATAAAGATTTGCTAGAGTGGTATTTATCAAATTTTGTTTTACTACAACCCACCGTAATAAATTCATTTTACATTGTGTGTATATATATAAAACTAAGACAAACATGTCACAGAACAATATTTTCACTTTATCCTATGTAATATCCTGTAATATGTTCTATTTTATTGTATTCCTTTTTGTTTAACGCTGGCTGTTTACTCATTAAGCTGTTTTTACAACTCAACAATAATCAACACAGTTCAAAACCACTGAGCAATTTGGAGAATCAACTTCATCACTAAGATGGTATTTATGCTAAATATTTAATTTTATAACTTTATAATATTTAGACATGTAAACTTGAGAAAAAGAACTCATTTTAAGTGGAAGGAAGCACACAAGTAAATGTATTAAGAAAATGTGTGAGGCATGAATAAACAAAATCCAGTAGTTCACTTTGGCTGGTGTGATAGTTTGGTGTGGCATACTTTGTGTAACATGTCCCTCTTGAGCGTGGCAGAACCTGTGAATATAAAAGCACATCATTCTCATCATTATATTACTTTCTCTGGTAAAAAGGATTTTCGCAATCAAAGCCCGCAGTCGCTGATTTAATAAAAGAGAGATGTGACCTAATCAGATAACTGCTTCAAAGGGAGATTTAAACACAGAAACAATTTCTTGCTGCCTATGAAAATCCAGTCTTCATAAGCTCTACACCTGTAAAGAATGAATTCTGCAAACACCATGCGAGCTTCAAAGAGAACACCAAGCCAGGCCAGTCAACATTTCCAGATCGGGAAACCATGAGCAGAGAACACAGCAGAGTTCACCAGACTTTGGACCTACTGAAGTGTGAGCTAATGAAGGGTTTGTGATAATTCCTTACCCAAAAGTAGTGATCCAGCTGGAGTGTGGGTGCATAAAATAGTGAAAGAGATTCTTGGAAAGATAACTGAAATTCAGATCATTAGGGTCCATGAGAGCTGGCTAAGAGGTTTCTTCTTTAGGAAATATGAAATTAGAGAAGAATTTGGAAGAGAAAATTGTTTGGAAAGGGAAGTAAGCATTGAAGGAAACTTCCCTTGAGTCACCTTATTCTCCAGTTATCATTTAAAATAAATTTTGTTTTAAAAATCAAGTGATTTATTTATGAAACAGATATAGTTGTAACTATAGGTATTGACTTAGAAATAATACCAGTTAATGGCATAGTTATGGGTGTTGTTGGTAAAAATATAGGTACAATATTCCTTGTCTTATCTGCAATTTCACTTTCTACAGTTTCAGTTACCCATCATCAACTGCTGTCCTAAAATATTAAATGGAAAATTCTGTAAATAAGCAATTCATAAGTTTTACATTGAGAGCCTTTCTGAGAATTGGGATGAAATATTGTGCTGTCTAGCTCCATCTTTGACTGGGATGTCAGTTATTCTTTTGTTCAGTGGCTCCACACTGTAAACACTCCCTGCCTGTTACTTATTTAGTAGACATCTGGGTTATCAGACCAGCTCTCAGAGTATTGCTTTGCTTGTGTTCAAGTAACACTTATTTTATTTAAAAAAGGTCCCAAAGCGCAGGAGTAGTGATGCTGGAAATTTGGGATATGCCAAAGAGAAGCCATGAAGTGCTCTCTTTAAGTGAAAATGTGAGTAGAGTACAGTAAGATATTTTAAAAGCAAGATGCCATATTCATATCACTTTTATTATAGTATATCCTTATAATTGTTGCATTTTATTAGTTGTTGTTAAGCTCTTACTGTGTCTCTAACAATGGTGATAGGTTCTGAGAAATGTGTCATTAGGCAATTGTGAGAACATCATAGTGGACATGTACACAAATCTGGATGGAACACCCCTAAGCTATTTTGTAGTTTTTTGCTCTCAGGCGACAAAACTGTATAACATGTTATTTTTTTAGAGATTTTATTTATTTATTTTTAGACAGAAGGCAAGGGAGGGAGAAAAAGAGGAAGAAAGACAACAATGTGTGGTTGCTTCTCATGCTCTCCCTACTGAGGACCTGGCCTGCAGCCCAGGCATTTGCCCTAGACTGGGAATCGAACTGGCAACCCTTTGGTTCACAGACCAGCACTCAATCCACTAAGCCACATCAGCTTGGGCTGTATAACATGTTATTATTCAAACACACAAAGATGATGAAATTAAAATAGTAGTCCTCTAGAGATGTATGAGCCTGCTGCCCTCATATCACTGCATACTGTTTTCCTTTATTTTTTATAAGTAGAAAGAGGACACTCTAAAATAATAATACAAAGTATAATGTAGTAACTATATAAACCAATAACATAGTCATTTGTTATTATTAATAAGTATTATATGCCGTACATGATTGTATGTGCTATCTTTTATCCAACAGCCAGCACAGTAGGTTTGTTTACATCAGCATCACCACAAACACGTAAGTAATGTTTGTATAGTAATGCACTATAACATTGCTAAGTGATAGAAATTTTTCAGCTTCATTATAATCTTATGGGACCACTGTCATATATGTGGTTGGTCCTTGACCAAAACATTGTTATATTGTATGTGACAATATAGGAAAGTGCATAGTAAAAATATAGTATTCAGTACTATTCAGGTCTTGGAATATGTCCCCTTAGATAAGGGGTAGAGGGACTACTGTGATAGATAAATATATGTCATCAAATATCTGTAGCCTTGGGAACCCATGTAATAAATATGGTGAGGACTAATTGTAATTAAATAGAACAAGAGACCTTCTCTTTTTCTCCACATCTGCATAAATTACTGACCGATTAACATCTGTCACCATAGAAACAGAAGCAAATTATATCCTTTCTGGACTAAAAAATACACACCTTTCAGTAG
Organism: Trachops cirrhosus; assembly: GCA_028533065.1. NCBI lineage: Eukaryota > Metazoa > Chordata > Mammalia > Chiroptera > Phyllostomidae > Trachops > Trachops cirrhosus. The sequence goes on from CM052539.1 coordinate 141,861,179, forward strand.
CAGCATCAGTAGCATCAGAGAACCGGGGATTTATAGACTACTGTACTATCTTCAAGTAGGTGGTAACTAAACCTCACCTCACAACTTTAGTGGGCTCCAGTGGGTCTTGAACTTAACAAGGGAGAAGAGCCTTCAATGTAGAAAATATAGAATTCATATTCATTTTTAATTTTAGAAGATAGCTAACTTAATTTTTATAATAATAAAGGAGGATACATAAGTCATATATGTTGACAAGTATGATAACAGCAAAATTACTAATGATTTCCTGATTATTACCAATCTTGCATTCTGATTAATCAAAAATTAGAATACCAACCAAATACATCAAACTTTTGGCATTTTGAAAAAAACAATAAATCATATAGTTTTTTTCACTAGTATTTTGCTTCTTTTTAACATAAAAGCATGAGATTGACAATTTATCTCTAGTATAAAAATATTCATCTTCCCATCAGAAGAATATGATATTTTAATCATTACTGAATGACTAAACTGGACTTTCTTGTGGTGTAGAAGCCCTCACACTTCGAGAAAGCCAGGTGGGCACCGAGATGGCCAGAACTGTCACATCCGCCCATGAGCAGTCTGGTCCATGTGGACCCAGCTGCCATCTGTGTCATCATTTTCTCTGCATGCTATGATGTGAGAAGCTTGGGAAACCCTGTCTGGAGCCCTAGTTTGTTGTTGGGAATACAATTAGGGTTTCCATATCTCTCACTGAGTAGTTTGGACAGGTGACATTTTCAGAGCTCTGTTAATCAGAACCTAGCTCACCAACTATGGGACTCGCACTTTGTGTGGAGTGCGCCAAAGTGTTTCCTAAACTACACAGAGAACGACTTTCAGAACAAGTGTCTCTTAGGGTGGACTAGCATTTCGCATGTTATTCTTTCAAGATTTGCAGTCTTGTTGATAATGATCTATTGGTATTTACATTTTACTAATTTCAAATAGTTACCTTATCACTGAAATGGATAAAATGAAAGATTTTATGTCTTTATTCTGCAACATGAGATGATGTAAAGCTATTAATAAATCACATTTTGGTTAGATACCATCAAATTATGTGCTTCACAAAAACAATGAACTGCATTGTGACATTAAACAGATAAAATGCAAATTCATGCATTCTCCTCCTCACACACTCCTCTTATCCAGACTTTCTTATAATGAGGAATAGCATCACACGGAAAAAAGAATATACATCTTATATTTTTTCTTTCTCTGAGTTCTGAAAAAAACTCTATTTTTATATCAATCTCCCCTCATTAAGACAATTCTACATTATATAAACAAGGGTAAAAAGTCAAAGTATCAATTAAATAATAGTGCCCACTTATTTTATGGGATAAACCCTTTGCCATCATTCAGGCAGGTTTTATTGGTGACTTTAATAACTCTTGCAAATAACCTTTGTGAACTTGCTAACTTACAGTGGCCAAGTCAAACCTACCTTTCCTTTCTGTCAAGGGAGCATTTTTACTTTGCCAACAACAAGGCAATTTTTGCAATGGGCCAAAAACTGTAACTGTCTCTAAAAGAAATCATGAAATTTTTATGTGCTAAAAATTGGGGTTTAGGTTTGCAAAGCACAATGGTGCCCCTCTTTTCTTTATATAACACAGTGCTTAGCAAATAGATTAGTGCACTCTAAAATCTGAGTATGTGGTCTTATTAGCAATACTGATTCCCACTGCCTGTAATCATGCTTAAAGTGTGGTCATTTTTCATATATAAATTAAATTAGTGTGGCATAAGATTAAAATTGTAGGAAACTTCAATAAAATCTTAAAGGAGTAAAGCTGAAAGAAATTCATACAATTTTATAAATTCAATATAATTAAATTGTTCATGCTCTCTTTTGATATGTTTAAAATATCAGCTACATAATATCTCTCAAATGGTTATTAACACCAAAATTTGTTTTACCCACAACAACTTCAATTAGTCCATAAAGTCTCTGATTTAAATTTTACCTTTGGAAGAAAAACCCACCAAAGAACTTTTAGTCCATGGAGAACTGCATAGAAGCCTTTTCAGATCCTACATAGAAATCTTTGATCATTTTTGACTGCATTTTATGTACTCAATCTTTTGCTATATCTTATTGATATTTTCTTTGAACTTTTAAAATTTCATACATCATCTCACATCATTTGCTCTGTTAACACCTGAGGTCCAGGTGTTGTTTCCAAAATGTCTGGAGGACTACAACATTCCCTTAGCCAAAGTGAGTAATGGGCCTTCTTGTGTGCAGTCACTTGACTAATCTAAACTATTGCTTGTACCAACAAATAAGGACAAGAGTACCAAACAAGGTCACCCATGTCAACAAACTCAAATTCACATTCTAACTTCAGAGTGTCTATGCTAAGCATACCTTTATACTAATTTCCTTATACCA
>CM052539.1:141864085-141898890 GCA_028533065.1 Trachops cirrhosus
AGGAAAGGGTTAGGAACCTCTGGGATAACTTTAGGTGCTTCGACCTCCGAATCATAGGGCTGCCAGAAGGAAATAGCAAGAAATCGAGAACTTATTTGAACAAATAATCAAGGTAAACTTCCACAGTCTGGCAAAAGAAATAGACTACCAGGAAGTCCAGAAAGAACACAGAGTCCCAAGAAAATTGGAGCCAAGGAGGAACACACCAAGGCACATCATCATTAAGTTACCCAAGATTAAAGATAAGAAAAGAATCTTAAAAGCAGCAAGAGGAAAGGAGAAAGTTACCTGCAAAGGAGTTCCAATAAGACTATCAGCTGATTTATCAAAAGAAACCTTACAGACAAGAAGGGGCTGGAAAGAAGTATTGAAGCAAGGACCTACATCCAAGACTACTCTCTCCAGCAAAGCTATCATTTAGAATGGAAGGGCAGATAATGTGCTTCCCAGATAAGGTAAAGGAAAAGGAGTTCCTCACCACCAAGCCCTTATTATATGAAATGTTAAAGGGACTTATCTAAGAAAAAGAAGATAAAAAAATATGAACAGTAAAATGAAAACAAACTCAGAGCTATCAACAACTGAACCTAAAAAACAAAACCAAAAACTAAGCAAACAACTAGAACAGGAACAGAATCAGAGAACTGGAGATCACATGGAGGGTTATCAGCACAGGGGGAGGGGGAGAATGGGGAGGAAGAGGTACATGGAATAAGAAGCATAATTGGTAGGAAAAAATAGACAACAGAGGTAAAGAATAGTATAGAAAATAAAGAAACCAAAGAACTTATATGTACAACCCATGGACATGAACTAAGGGTGGGGGGCAATGCTGGAGGGTGGGAGTGGCAGGGCAGAGGGAGGATAAAAGAGAAAAAATTGAGATAATGGTAAGAACATAATAAAAATATATTTAAAAAGAAGAGCCTTTCTTAAAATGCATTGTTTAGACAATATGAATGAATCTGGATGACATAATGTTAAATGAACTAAGCCAAAGACAAATGACCTCACTTATATGTGAAATCTCAAGTAGTCAAACTCATTGAAGTAGAGAAGAGAATAGTGGTTACCAGAGCTTGGGGCCTGAAAAAAACAGAGAGATGTTGGTTAAAGAATACCAATATTTCATGCATGACACAAATTTCTGCTTCTGATTCATGTCACATAAGATTAGCAGCCAGGATATTTTATAAGTAAATATAAAAATATATTTTCAGAAAATCTGAACAAAAATGAATCACTTAGCAAAGCTGTTATATGACTCATATAATGCCATAATTACCAGTCATGTCTTAGAACAAGGGATTCATACTCTTCACTTTGTAGTAATATTAAATAATAGTATAAGGCAATTTGTCTGAATATTTACTATGTATTTACCACTCTCTGTTAAACCAAAAATTACTAAAGTTTATATACTTACTGAAAGTCAAAATGTACCAAATATCTATTGATATTTGACTTCCATTTGCTCTATGTTGTCAAGTGAGATGAAGCTAAACTGTCTAAAGGTATTACTAACAGTGTTAACATTAAAAATATTCTGTGGCATTCATACTTTGCATCTTTTGTCCATTTCCTTAAACTTAATTTCCTTTCAATAGTTTTCTCAGTAATCTTGAAGTTCCATTTCTTCAAAACATAATTCTATAAAAGCTTTGTATTGTTTCAAGTCAGTTAGTCAAAATGTTTTATGTTTTTTAACAATCTTTGCTTTGTTCTTCCTTTTTCTTATATTCAAAATGTTATTCTAGTTAGTATTAATAACTGTAAAGCAATATGATCAATCCCACAATAGTTCTTATTTTTTCTAATTAACTTGTAACAGAGCAAGTAGGTTTACAATTCCTAAATCCTAAGTATCTTATCTATTATTCACTGTACAGAGGCAATATTATGCATGACTGACCTAGAAAGGTCACCAAAGCAGATGCTGCATTAAAAAATATATTCAGGGCAGGCTTCTGGTCAAGATGGTGGCATAGGCAGACATGACATACCTCTCCACACAACCATATCAAAATTATAACTAAAATATAGAACAACCATCACTCAAAACCATCAAAAATTGAGTTGAATGGAAGTGAGACAGCTACAAAATTAAGTAAAGCACATCCATCCAGACTGTTAGGAGGGATAAAGATGTGGAACAGGCTGGTCTCTCACTCGTGTGTGGGGAATAAAAATTTGAGAGGGATCTCTCAGGAGTGAGGAGTCCCATCCCCACATCAGGCCCCCCAGCCCAGGGTTCAGGTACCAGGATGACAAGTTCCCAAAATTTCTGGCTGCAAAAAAAGAGCAGAGATTGATTTGGTAGAAGAAATTGGTGAAGCCCCATGCAGTTCTTCTTAAAGAACTCATACACAGACTACTCCCTCTGAAATCCAGCACTGGGGTAGCAGCTTGAAAGGCATCAGTCATATATAGGGAGAAACTGAAGTCTTTGGCATCAAGGCAAGCAGAGGCCATTTTCCATTTTCTAAACCCTCCCCTAACAGAACTGGCAGCTCAGGCAGGGTGGCCCTGGGCAAAACACAGGTGGGGACTGACCTTGGCCTGCACCATCCAGAAAACTCAGGTCCAGCATACCCAGTGGATAGCCACAGACAGCGTTGGAGTACCAACACCCTGCCCCTGTACAGCTGATCCTCCATGGTGTTAAGAGGTTACAACCAATCCTTGCAGCTGACTGGCTTGGGTAAATCCCTCTTTTTGATCTTCCAGAAGCAACTAAGGCTCATCTACAAGAAGGGGGTGTACTCAGCTCACACAAAGGGTGCAACTTGATAGGGAATGCTGTGCCACTGGTCCCTACAGGTCACCTACTACATTAGGCTACAGTACCAAAACACAGAGTCAAAGCAGCTCTACATACTACATAGAAACAAACACAGGGAGGTTGCCAAAATGAGGAGACAAAGACACAAGGCTCAAATGAAAGAACAGATCAAAACTCCAGAAAAAGAACTAAACCAAATGGAGGTAAACAGTCTATCAGATGCAGAGTTGAAAACACTAGCTATAAGGATGCTCAAGGAAATTTGTGATGATCTCAGTAGCATAAAAAAGATCCAGTCAGAAACGAAGGATACATTTGTTGAAATAAAGAACAATTTGCAGGGAAACAAAAGTAGAGTGGATAAAACTGAAAATCAAATCAATGATTTGGAACACAAGGAAGCAAAAAACAACCAATCAGAACAAGAAGAAAAAAGAATCCAAAAAAATGAGGAAAGTATAAGTAGCCTCTACAGCAACTTTAGAAGTCCAACATTTGCCTCATAGGGGTGCCAAAAGGAGAAGAGACAGAGCAAGAAATTGGAAATCTATTTAAAAAAATAATGAAAGAAAATTTCCCTAATATGGTGAAGGAAATAGATATGCCAGTTCAGGAAGCATAGAGTCCCAAACAAGATGGATGCAAAGAGGCCCACTCCAAGACACGTCATAATTAAAATGCCAAAGTTTAAAGATAAAGAGAGCATTTTAAAAGCAGCAAGAAAAAAACAGTTAGTTACCTACAGAGGAGTTCCCATAAGTCTGTCAGCTGATTTCTCAAAAGGAAGTTTGCAGGCTAGAAGGGATTGGCAAGAGATCCCTCAAACTCATGAAGAGCAGGGACCTATAGCCAAGATTTTTCTACCCAGCAAAACTATCATTTAGAATTGAAGGGCAGATAAAGAACTTCCCAGACAAGAAAAAACTAAAGGAGTTCATCATCACCAAACCATTATTATATGAAATGTAAAGGGACTTACTTAAGAAAAAGAGGAAGATCAAAACTATGAACAATAAACTGGCAAAAATACACATCTATCAATAAGTAAATGTAAAAACAAACTAAGCAAAAAAGAAAAATAGAGACAGAATCATGGATACAGAGAGCATTTTGATGGTTACTAGATTGGAGAGGGGTATGGGAATAGGTGAAGAGGTGAGGGGGCTAAGAAGTACAAATAGGTAGTTACAGAATAGCCATGGGGATGTATATTACAGTATAGGAAATGGAGTAGCCAAAGAATTTATACACATGACCCATGGACATGAACAATGGTATGGGGATTGCCTGAGGGAGTGGAGGATGCTTGGTGGAGGGGGACAAAGGGGGGAAAATCAGGGAAACTGTAATGGCATAATCAATAAAATATAATTAAATATATATATTTTTTCACTGGAATAATAAACTAGTATTTATGAATTTACAGGTCAGTAGGACCTAACTACCTATCCTCTGTTTACCAATTTGTAATTAAACTCTCATTTAGATCAAGGGTAGCAACTTCAGTCAGTTGTAAGTATATTTGAGATAAAATGTAACTAATTTATTAAATTGAAATTTTACAAATTTCAAAAATTTTAAATCCCCAAACATTGTTCGAGGAACTAAACTACATGAGGGATCAGTGACAGAGGGAAAGCAGAGCTGAGTCAGCATACACAGACATAGAAATTACAGGCTATGAACCATAAACGGACTGCAGGCCTTGAGGGCACAATTGTATTTAATAATACTAATGCTTAAAATGAGGGCAGCTTCCAGTCTAATGGAATCTAACAATTTAAATCTTTCTGAATATTACAGATTAATATATAGAGCAAATAAAATAATCTGAAGCCCACATTGATAGTATATCTAAGAGACAGCACATACTATATATTTTAATTTACATGCAAGTGGGGATATAATTAAAACCACAGAAAAAAATCACAGCAAAAATGTATACTTGGGGACTGTGCAAAAATAAGACTATGGTGAGGTCCTGTATCAGAGGAATGCAGATAATATCAACAAGATTTCACTTCCAGAAGGAAAAGGTTTATTTTTCTAAAATCAACACTGGAAATTCTAATAAAGAAAAATTTTGATATGACAGGATATTTATTATATCATATTATATTATATTAACCTTTTTCCTATCAGCTAAACTTATGAGACTCAACTCTGAAAATTGTTCTTCAAAAGTAAGAAATAATATATGCACGGTTCCACATATTCATTATGAAAATTGGAAACAATCCAAATATATACTTTGAGCTGACTACAAACATTTTAAAAGACCTCAATATAAGTATAAACCTCATTTAATATTTTAATATCAGAAATAAGAGCAGAGCTGTAATTTCACACTATTTTGGACATTTTGTAGAATAAAATCTAAGACTTCTTTATAAGAGAATGAGAATGCCTGGTAATGAGCTAATTATATAATTAGAAAAATATCACTGTACAACTTTCAATAAAAGACTATATTTGGGGAAAACTTAAAAATAGATCTGATCAGATCATTTATTGAAAAGCTGGATAATTACAAAGAACACAGGTCACATCTGAATCAATATGATTCTAATGTCCTTTTTTATCTCTAGATAAACAATCCTTTTTCCCAACATGAATTTTGGGTGTTAAGTAAATCATTGGCATGCCAGCTTTTCCATTGAAGTTTTACTTTTTAAAAAATTATATTAGGAAATCAGGGAGTTTATCTTGTTATTTTTTTCCAACTGGCAACTGCTCACTAAATAGAAAAAAACCTACACTGATGCTTCCTGTAGCAATTTTTGCTGGAGAATTACAAGTAACTGGGACAAACTGTAAGCAATATACATAGTACCCTAAATACAGTAGAAAACCATCATAAAGCAGGTTTTAGTTTGAAGCCAGTGTATAATGTAAAATTGATTAAGGTCAATATTTCTCTTGAATGACACCTTCATGAGCAAACAAGTTGTGTACTTTTAGTGAAGTCAAACTAGTCAGTTTTTTCTTTTCTTCTTCTTTTTTGTATCTGTTAGAACAGATATTTAATACTTTGTGATAGCACAAGATTAATAGCTACAATTTGAGGAACTGAGATGTATGAGGAAAAATCTTTAACCGCTTTAAAGACAGGGTATATTATACTCACAGTATGAGCATCAAATAGACACTAAAAAATGGAATTATGGACTCATCTCTGTATGAGACAGAGACTTTTGCACTCCCCTCCACAATTTTCATGCATTTTGTTAAATTTGCATGATTTAAATTCACTCCAACAATGTACCTCCTCATAGTGCAACAGAAAAAGTATCAATAAAATCACACTTATAAATGTTTATCCCCTAGGCATATCCAAGTTCTTGGAATTTCTCCTCTATCTGGAGCTCTAGAGAGATTTAGACGTTGAGTATCCCTTGTTCACATTTACAGAAATATCACCTGCAGTGATTCAGGACAATTTCTCTCTTGGACAGAGTTTGGCCTTGGCTTAGCAACAATTTCCCTGATCACTGAGATAATCACTCTACAAAAACGTCACAGGGTTATAGGTGTGAGATGAGGGTGATGAGTGCTACAAGTATAATGTGAAATTCCTCTTTATATAAAGGAGTAAAACTGCCTTTCCTTGTTTGGACACAGCTGACCTAGAGTTCATGGCTCAGAGAACAGAGCATGGGCTGGGCATCGCTTCCCAGTCACTTATTAGGACTTATTAAAATGTGACCAAGCTCAATAACATTAAAAGCAGCCATGGATGAATTCTGCTGCACATTCCTGGGTGCTATGTGGCACATGGATACTCACTCACTGTCTTTATGCCAGTGTAAGAATTAAATATGCTTTCCCTAAATTCTTGCTCATCCTGCTAGTGCTCCAAATCTTTCTCTTTTCCATACATGTATATCTACATATACCTCAAAAGAGTAAAAGAAAATTACAAAATAAGATAGTTTATTCTAGATTCATATTAAGAAAGAGGAATGTTTCCAAATTATACAATTACACCTCCAGAGTCATACTTGTTCACAGTGGGGTTGATCTTTTTTATTCTATGTTGAAAGGTGTTCTGTTCTGCCCTTACTTAGTCTTCTGCTTTCAGTCAGGCTGAGTGGGTCAGTGGGCAGGACCAATAGCCGTTATCATGAACTTTGTTACCACTTAGTGTATTAGTATACAAATTATGGCCTTTGGCAGTAGCATCACCTGGGAACTTGTCAGAAATGTAAAATTTCTCACTCCCCACTCCAAAACTGCATAATCAAAAACCCTGAAGAGGCACTAGAAACCTTTGAGGTAAGAAGCCCCCCAGGTAACTCTGACACACACGGAAGCCTGAGATCTACGTCCTTGAAGCAGAGATCACATGACGTGCTCAGGACCAATTTTGTGTGGGTCATCCTGAATCCAAATGAAGACAGAATCTCCCAGGTAAAGCTATGGAAGACAACTTTTGGCTAACATAGGGCATATAATTAACAAACTAAATATAATATAATTAATTTAAAGCATTGGTATGAATTGAACAATGATAGGAGGTTGCTTTCAAATGTTTTATTAACTATTTTTTATTTATCTTAAAAATAAAATGACATCTATTTAGTGGTTTATTTAAATTTTTTATTTTTGCATTTCATAAAATGTTTTTATTAATTATAATTACAAAGTTACAGTTTATTATGTTGTTTTAAGTGTCAGCAACTTGATGTCATCCAAATTATTTAAGAAGTGCCTATTTGTTTTCTGAGCTTGTAAAAGGTACCTGGAGTAATCAACTTAAAGTTTCATGCCCTGACACTGAAATGATTTAAGCTTCAGTAAGTTATATAACCCTCTATCCTTCAATTTCTTCTTTTACACAATTGGGTAATAGTACCTGAAACCTACAAAAAACCATGTCATTATATTTAATTAAGTAAAGTGGATAAAGAGCAGAAATGATAGTCTAACAGCTCATATTTACCAGAAGATGTGCTACATAATTACGATAATACTTTAAATCTACCACCTTTCTTCTTAAAGAATCCTCTATTTCATTTTTCTTACTCAGTAAGCCTTTCTAGCCACTCTCTGTGATTCTTTATAGGTGAAGATTACCTTTGTTGCTGAAATTCTACTTTCAATATCATAACAGATGTCTTATTCTTATACCATTCTTACACCAATTCTTATACCATTTTTAAAATCCAATATCTCTAACAAATCTTAGTTTATTATAACTAGTTTTTACAAAAGAAACTTATATGTGGTATACTCTAACTGCATAGAAACTTTATTTCATTAATATGACCTTTCCTCCTTTCTTTCCTTTTGATTCCAGCTGCCTCCTCTGGTACCCTGACTCACCTGCCTCCTTCTGCCTTGCATGACCACTGCCTTAATCATTAAGTCCTCAAGACAATGTGGTTCTGGTTGGCATTAAATAATCAATCTTAGGAACAAAACCTCTGGTCTGTTGACCACAAAGGCAGAATTTACATCAAACCAGAAATGACATCAGGCCTCAGGTGCATTTCAGCTCCAGGACCAGAAAATCAGGGAAATGAGAGGAAGGGAGGCCTTGGTTGAGTCAGGACCAAATACCCTGGTCAGCTAACCCTGGACCAATCAGTACAGACCACAACCCTAACTTCCTTAGTCATCGTGATTAGTGATTTTCCCCTTATATAATCCATCCCCTGGAAGCCATGGGAAGCCAGGTCTTGAGCATTAGCTCACCCATCTCCGGGTGTGGGCCACTTCCTGAAAATAAGCCCTTACTTTTTTGCTGCAAACTCCTATAAGTGTGTCATTGGGCTTTGATGGGCACAAACAATCCCCTTTAGTCAGATAACAATTTCCATCTAGATAAAGTACACTTAATGATAAAGAATAAGAAAAGATGCAGATAGGTAGAAACTCACATAGAAAAACTTTTTACTCCAAGTGGTTCTGAAGATAATTTGAGAAAACCCTAAAATATAAATATGGTTAAAGAACAGGGAAGTGGGTTTGGCTGAGGTGGCAGGGGAATGGTGGGGGGTGGGGGAAGCACACAACTGTAGTGGAACAATACTAAAATAATTAAAAAATAAAGTGGAGAGAATATTTTTATTTTAAAGAAAACAAGAAAAATGACAAAAAAGAAAAATGTCTTCTTTTTTAATATTCCTTAAAATCAGAAAAAAATAATGAAAAGTGGTGATCATTTTGAAAACAGAAATGAACATATTATATTCCTAAAATCTTTTCCAGTAATGGAAAATGTATAACACATTTATCAATTAAACCATCTCATCATCTCATGCCTACTTGAACTGGCTCTTAAATTTTGTGGCACTGTGTTCAAGAAAATAACAAAAACATAAAATAATGAGGAGAGAGGGGAGGAAATTTCAAGGGAACTTCAGGGGAGAATGGGAAGGGTTTACAGGAACAAATATAAAGGACATATGGACAAAAACTAGGGGGTCTGGAAATGGGAGGGAGGAGGGGAGGGATGGGTGGGTTGGCTGGAATGGGAGTAAAGGATAGAAACTGTACTTGAATAATGATTAAAAAATAAATTAAAAAATAAAATAAAAAAGGGAAAAATAATGAATTCCTTCAAGCTTTTGTGCTTATGTAATTACATTAGTGATACATTAATGTTTATTAAAAATTAAGTAGTACAGATTAAAATAATTTTCTACGTATGTTTATGAAACAATTATAGCCCCTTTCTCAAAGATTCCACTCTCCTCTGATTTTATTTTCTTTTTCATTATCGAAGGGAAATTTAATTTTTTAATTATTTTTTTAAGAATAAAGAAGCTCGGAGGCAGGGTGGTTGTTTATAACTTCATAGAGGAACTAATACAAATAAAATAAACAGGTCAGAGCTTTAGCCTCTCATTTTAAGTCAACATCAGAAAACCAGAGAGTTTATTTAGTGGCCCTAAAATAATCTTATCTTGTAAACCACAGGAAAAACCTGGCTGAAAATCAGACCCAAATTTTAATTGTGCTGCACGCAGAATTACGTATGTTGAATTCACTGCGTCCTCTGGAGTTCACATGAGATTTAGAATAGCAGGAGTGGGATTGGAATTGGGACATCCCGGTGGACTCTGACAATGCTGTCCCTCTTAAACCCCTTACATGTGGAAGCCAACACAAAAACGTGATCCTCTCCCTGATTCAGGCAGTAGTTTCCCAAACCAAAACCTGAACAGCTTTTTCTACACTTTGTCTTTCTCTCTTCCAGACAACCAATCAAATACCAAGCTCTTTTACTTGTACCTCCTAAACATCTTTTAACCTACTTTTATTACTGTTGTCATTCATTACTTTAACCTGTGAATGAACTATTATTATATATCCCCTAGCGACGATAATTGCTTCTTGCATTTACTATCTTTTTGCTGTTTCCATTAAACAAAAGCAAACAAAAAACTAAAAGTGTCATGGCTGAAAACTTTTCTGAAGGAAAGGGTTTCTTGGGCCGATAAAGGACCGGGTCATGTGGCATGAACTCTAAACCACCAGCAGCAATACTAGGTGGAAAAAGCAACATGTCTGCCATCCTGGAGTTGACAGGCTTTTTTTTATACATTAAGTAGGGAGAAGAAAGATGTGAATCGTTTTGAAAGAATTCACATTGGCTGCAGGTAAAGGGTTTGGGAGAAAGTGAAGCAGGGCTAGTTTGGGGATATAGTAAGGGCTAGTAAGAAAGAAGTATTTGATTCTTTGGATTACTTGTGGCCAATAGTTAGAAGGTCATGTACAAGAAGTTGAATGCAAGCAAGTTCAAAGCAAGAAGTGTGGTGTACTGGGGGTTTGTGTCACTGGCTACTCGTTCTTTCAGATGATCTTGGAAATAGCCTCCCAGGAGTTAATTTGAAGTTCCAACACACATTCAGGAATATAATGGTCTTTTGTTGGTTTTACCCTGAATTTTTTAACTGATTAGACTCTCTCCTATTTTTCTTCTACTGACTGGCCTGCTGTAATTTAGGATATCTCCTTGTCAATTCAACATTCTATTTTTGCATTTTCAATCTCCTAGTATCAAAATCTCCTATATTAAATTATCTGTGAAAATAACTTGCATAGCTTCTGTTTTCAGTATCTGATCTGAGAAGGTTTAGATATGGGAGAGTTGTTTAGAGGGGCAATAAATACTTTCTTGCATGGTCAAGTCTTCAGTTCACAAGTGAGATATGTTGAAGCTTTTGTGATATTAATTATACAGAAATAAAGAAAATCATCTAAGGAGAGTTCTGAAGAAAAAGACCTAGATCCACAGAGCCCAGAGAATCTCTAGTATTTAAGGGATGAGTTTTAGGGAAGTTTCAAAGGAGCTGTGAGAACACAACTAATTTGACACTTGTTTTCCTTTAATATTAACTGCCACAATCCTTAATTTAAACATTTACTGATAGATATATTTTATATCGATGTGGTTATGATAGTAAAACTTATTTTATTGCCCTAAGTATTTATAAATAATATGTTTAGTGACACACTTTTTGTGACAAATGAGCTCTTTTCCATTTCAAAAAGGAGAAACATAAATCTCAGGAAAGTTTCATAAAATAATGTCAAAGACACACATGTCTAAGTAAACCAGGATGTAGTGTTTATAAGTAGTATTTAACTATTTTTACTTAAGTCCTTTTTCTCATATGCCATTTTCTGTGAACCTAAAATAGTCCAAGTCTGAGGAAAGAAAAGATAAAGACTTCTCAAGGACATTCACTTCCTGACATACATTTTTCACAAACTCTGTATAATTTTTTGATATTTATTTTTTCTTGATTTAGTCTTTATTGTATTTTTTCCATTACCATTTAGTCTACCTTTACCCCCTCCACCCAGCAGTCACCACACTGTTGTCGACGTCTACGAGTCCTTTTTTCTTTTTGCTCAATCCCTCCACCCCCGAACTTTCCCCCACACTGCTAGTTGTCATCTGCTCTCCATATACCAGTCTGTCCCCATTTTGTTTGTTAGTTCAGTTTGTTCATTTGATTCCACAGATGAGTAAATCATATGCATGGTATTTGTCTTTCTCTGACTGGCTTAACTTAGCATAATGGTCTTCAGGTCCTTCCATACTGTTGCAAAGGGTAAAGTTTTCTTTTTTTACAGCCAAGCAATATTCCACTGTGTAAATATCTCATAGTTGTTTTATCCACTCACCTATTGATGGACACTTGGTCTGCTTCCATATCTTGGCAATTGTAAATAACACTGTGATGGGTGTAGGAGTGCTTATGTTCTTCCAAATTAGTGTTTTGGATTCCTTCAGATATACTCCCAGAAGTGGAATCACTGGGTCAAAAGGCATTATCCTTTGTTAACTTTTTAAAGTTTCTTCAGACTGCTTTCCTTAGTGTCTGCACCAATCTGCATTGCCAAAATAGTGCAAAAGAAAAGAGTTTATCTTTCTCCACATCCTTGCCAGCACTTGTTTTTTTTTTTTTTTTTGGATGCACTAATGACAGGTGTGAGATGGTATCTCATTGTGGTTTTAATTTCCCTGATGATTAGTGAGGTTGAACACCTTTTCATATGATATTGGCCACCTGCATGTCCTCTTTGGAGAAGTGTCTGCTTAGGTCCTTTGCCTATTTTTTAAATTGAGTTGTTTGTTTTTTTGTGTCAAGTTTTGTAAGTACTTTATAAATTTTGGATATTAACCCCTTATCAGATGTATCAGAGAATATGTTCTCCCATTCTGTGGGTTGACTTTATATTTTGTTGATGATTACGTGTGCTGTGCAAAAAACTTTTAGTTTGATGTAGTCCCATTTGTTTATTTTTCCTTTTGTTTCTCTTGCCTGGGGAGATATATCTTATAAAAATAATGCTATGAGCAATGTCCTATATTTTGCTGCCTATGTGCTCTAGGATTTTTATTGTTTCAGGTCAAACATTTAATTAAGTCTTTGACCCATTTTCAATTCATTCTTGTATGTGGTGTAAGAAGGTGGTCTAGTTTCATTTTTTGTGCACATGTTTGTTCAATTTTCTCAACACCATTTATTGAATAAACTATCTTCAGTCCATTGTATATGCTTGCTTCTTCTGTCAAATATTAATGGGCTATAAAAGTGTGGGTTTATTTTTGAGCTCTCTATTCTATTCCATTGATCTATGCGTCTATTTTTATGCAATTACCAGGCTGTTTTGATTACTATGGCCTTGTAATATAGTTTGATATTAGGTAACCTAGCATGATTTCTCCAGCTTTGCTCCTCTTTCTCAGGAATGTTGTTGCTATGCAGGGCCTTTTGTGATTCTATATAAATTTTTTGAAATATTTGTTCTAGTTTTGTGAAACATGTCATTGGAATCTTGATAGGAATTGCGTTGAATGTTTAGATTGTTTTGGGTGGTATGGACATATTAATGGTAGAAATTCTTCCTATCCACAAACACAGTATATTTTTCCACTTACTTGTATCTTCTTCAAATTCTTTCTTCAGTATGTTATAATTTTACATCATTTGTTAGATTTATTCCTAAGTATTTTAATCTTTTTGAAGCAATTGTGAATAGGACTGTTTTCTTAATTTTCATTTCTGTTAGTTCATTATTAGCATATAAAATGCAACTGATTTCTGGATATTAATTTTATATACTGCTACTTTGCTGAATTCATTTATCAGTTCTAGTAGTTTTTTGGTGGAATCTTTGGGGTTCTCTGTGTACAGTATCATGTCATCTGCAAACAATGACAATTTTACTTCTTCCTTTCCAATTTGGATACTTTCATTTCTTCTTCTTTACTGATTGCTGTGGATAAGACTTCCAGTACTATGTTGAATAAGAGAAGTGAAAGTGGATATCCCTGATTTGCTCCCAATCTTCAGGAGAAGGCTTGTACTTTTTGCCCACTGAGTATGATGCTGGCAGTGAGTTTGTCATATATGGCCTTTATTGTGTTTAGGTATGTTCCATTTATCCCCACTTTGCTGAAAGTTTTTATCATAAAGAGTACTGGATTTTATCAAATGCTTTTTCTGCATCTATTGATATGGTCATATGGTTTCTATCCCTCATTTTGTTAATATGGTGAATCACATTTATTAATTTGTGAATGTTGTATCAACCTTGAGTTCCTGGAATAAATCCCACTTGATCGTGGAGTATGGTCTTTTTGATGCATTGCTCTATTTGGTTTGCTAATATTTTGTTAAGGATTTTAGTATCTATGTTCATCAGAGATATTGGCTTATAATTTTCTTTCTTTGTAATGTTTTTATCTGGTTTTGGGATTAGGATAATACTGGCCCTTTCAAATGAGTTTGGGAGCCTTCCCTTCTCTTGAATTTTATGAAATACTTTGAGAAAGAAAGGTGTTAGTTCTTATAATGTTTCATAAAATTTACTTGTGATGTCATCTGGTCCTGGGCTTTTATTTTTGTTGGGAGTCAAACTATGTATAATTTTAAACTAACTTGTTTAGATACTTTCAGTGTTTATCCTCCACTTTCTAAAATGTTATAGGCTGCTGAACATATTGAACCCATAATTCCCCTCTCTTTACTCCTCTCCTGAGTGAGCAAGGTCTGTAAGGATGAGAGTTTTGCAGTTAATTTATATTGTCACATCATTTATACATGCATAACTTTGTGAAATTCCTCAGCATCTTTCCTCCTTTGTTTCCTCATCAATAATAATACAAATAATAACAGAATGTCACTATTAGAATTAAATAGTTTAAAATACTTTAAAAATAACAACACAGAATAAGCATTCAATGAACTATTATTTTTAATAATATTAATATTTATCACCCTTCTATCACTCATAGGAAGTTGCAAAAGTGTCTAATAAGTAAAAGTGCAGTATAGTATGAAATGAGTTTTAAATGGATATCTACAAATATTTTGTAATATTTAGTTTCTTACAGTTTTCATGAACTGAAAGCACATGATATATGCTTTTACACATATATAAACTTTGCTAAAAATGGAAGATAGCTAATTCATATAGTAATTAGTAATTATTAAGAGATAAATTACCAAATTTTGCATGTACTGCTTTATCAATTAGGTAGATATTATCAATTCCACTCACAGATGAGAAACCTGAGATTTCCATTGGCAAATAGCAGTCCCCTGATCCCTCAGGAAGTACTGAAATTGAGAATACATAAATTATTGGAATTTTAGTTTTATTGAAATATCAAAGGATCCTCTAAATGTGTCCATTTGCCCGACTTCCTATAAACCTATGCATTATGTAAGAGTTCTAAAAAACATTTAGATTTTAATATACAATATAGTTTGTTTTTACTTTTTAAAACAAGTAATTTAATTTTTGTTCATTATTAATATTAAGCAAATTATATCTATAATTATAAATCTACTCATTTAATGGTTCCATAGCATGCTCTTTTTCCCAATGTTTTTTAATGACAGTTCATAAATCATTGAGAAAACAAGGCATATTAGCTGGACATCTGCTATTTAAAGTAAAAGCCAATGCAATATTTGAATTATTTTTTTTGTTGAAAACACAGATGGTCAGTTAATTTGAGTGCTTCATAAATTGAATATGAGATAGTATAATTATCAAATATGTATTCATTTATTAATCAGAATTGAACTTGAACATAAAAAGGAAATTAAAGTTTTTATATTTAATGAAAACTGTTTGTTGTATTTATAGGGTATTTTCTCAGTGTTCAAGTGAAGGGCTATTTCATCTTCTTGGTTCCATAGTCTTTCACCATGTGGCCTATTTTCTCTGCATCTGATTGTACCTTTTTCTAATATTTAGGCAGACATTTTTTTCTAAACTATGTTTTTGTGTTACTGTATAAGTCCTATTTTAAAGGTAGTATTTATTAGATACATACTTGAATGATTATATAAAGAAATTGACTAATATTTCTATATTTTCCTTTCTTTTACTTATTATTCAATTGTAAATTGTTTCACTGTACCTTAGTAGACTCTTTAAAATTTAAGCTCATATAATACAATTGGTGAGATCATTGTATTTTCCAGCTGCTCTCCTTTTCCTTCTGAAACTGGAAAAGTTGGTGTTTGTGCCACCTGTCATTACCAGGACCAATAAGTAGAGACAAGGAGTGAATCTTTATGGGAATTTTATGCAGGTGGCCCATGATGTGAGAAGGCAAAGACGGTGGGTTATGTACCCTAAAAGACCATCTTATATCTCATCTCAAACTGACCATTTTTATAAGGAGAAGAAAAGTGTAGATAAAGGGTTTGGAATTCAGATAAAAAGTAGGTAAGGAGTTTGGAATTCAGGGAAAAGGTTAATCAGATAAGGGCTGCAGTCCGGCCATTTTCCTAGCATCCCTTCATCTGCTGACCAGCAATTCTTTACCTGTGTCCTGGTCTGCAGATATTCCCTCCCTGAAGCATAACGGCTCAGATATCATCCTGATTGCCTGCAGTCCTCCTGGGGCACAAAGATGGGATTGTCTATGGGTCTGCTGGAGTCAGGTGGGTCATATATCCATGTTCCTGGAACAATATATTTTTACATACATTAATTACTAAGCTTATGAACTTTAACTTAAAGCTCAAAGTTTCTTAACCCTTGAGTTCCCTTATCACTTCCATTTACATTCTATTTTGTCACTTTTATCCTTACATTTTTATTCTAAAACAAATGCTGTAAAAATATCAAGTTAAATGTATTTACTGCATCTGTACATGTTGATGCAAAATCTCTTATCTCAGATTTTCTTCCCATGAGTGTCTACTGGGTTTCACACCATTGTCTTCTCACTTTGAATGCAGCTAAGGAGAGGTTGAACAGTATCCTAGCTATTCTATTAAAAAGGATTCCTTAAAAAAACTTTGTTGTCCAAATATTTTGTTTTTAATGTTTAAATTTTAATGAATGTATTCATTATTAATCTTGTCTTATTCTTAGCTATTGTAGTTTAATTTCTCCTGGCAGAGATCTTACACTTATATGTGTAGTTTATACAGTTTTTCTTTCAGACAATTTTCATTTGAATTGTAACCTAACGTATGTATTTAGGTGATTGCTTTAGTTTTTTTCTTTGAACACTTCAAATAATTATTTGATAAATTTACTTTGTAATCAATGCCTATCACTTTCTCCCTGATATCTTTCACTTTTTTATTTCTGTTTTTTTTTCAGTTTGTTTGACAGTTGTCACATTTCTCTACTTTGTGTACTATATTGTGTTTGTTACACTGCTTTTTCTCGATTATACTACAAATAATTTAGCCTTTACTTTTTCCACAAGCTTTTTGCTTATTTTGTTCCTGAATTCTGTGGCTTCTTGTTTTATGTGCCTAGCCATCCTCTTTTGCTCTCTGGTCATCCCTTCCTACTTTCTTCTTTCATTTCTTATTGTTTTACCTAATGTCTATAATTCTTCCTCATTTTTGAAAATAGACTACTAAAATGTCTAGTTATATGCTTTGGAATATTATGGAAAGCAAAGTGAAGCCTTGTGCAATCTTCAGGATGTTTATTACCCCCACAAACCTTTCACTAATTTTGTTATTTCTTTGATTGTCAAGCACTCCTTCTGTTTTAGGTTTTTAATTAAAAGAAAATCTTTAAATTAGAGTAGAATAATAAAAATTACTTGGAACTAACTACAGACTTAGAGAGGTTTAACAGAGGAAAAGAAAGAACTGGAAGTACTAAATCCTGTGGAGTAGCTATCAGATTAAGAGATATAAAGAGAAAGCCCTGCACAGAATTCTACTTCCAGATGCTGACTAACAGCAATGGAAACATTAATTACACATTTCTTTAATTGCTCTTGCTCTTTAAGCTGGGATAAAAATGGTCAAGACTCTGAGAATTAGAGTGAATTATAGAGATCGAGCATTTGGGGCTTTTTAATATCAAAGGATATTTTCTACAACTGGTCAAGTATTTCAAAGCCTTAGGGTACCCCCAAACACTCTAAAGGTCTTTGTAAAGACCATTAAAAAAACCCTATTTGACAGCTGAAACTAACCAGAATACATTTGAAATATCCCTTCAAACATTGCCTTCTCCAACAATGCCTTTTCCAGGATAAAGGGAAACACATATAATATTAAATATGTAGTCCAAAAATAAAAAAATGCAATAAAACTAGTTTCTCATACATTAAAAAGAATGTAATAGGTAATTTTATCTACATTATATAGAAAACTGATTAAGGGTCATTGAGCCACTCAAGTTAGATACAAGTAAATTAAAGAAATTATCAGATACCTACACAAAGATTTATATTACAAATCAAACGAGAAGGTCATACTAAACAAATAAATGAGACATAGAAGAAAGTTCACAAATGTTTCAAGTTATAGGAAAATTTAGACTTTTACATAAATTCAATATAATAAAGCCAGAATTGATGTAGTAAAATAAAACAATGCAATAAAATGAAAGAGTCAAATGAAATTAACAGAGTGAAGGCCAATATATAAAGAAAAGAAGGGATAGCTGTGGCCAAAATTTTTAACATGGACAAAAGCTACAAATGACTAAAATGGCTGCAGAAAAAACATATTGATGAATTATAGAAGTATTGAGATAATAATGGCTACTGCACATAGAACTTATTTCTGGAAGACTATATTCACTTAAACTATAATATACAACAAATATTAAAGAAAATTCATACATTCAAATTACCCTTGAATAAATATTTTCCAAAAATTAAATACAACTAATAAACATTTAAATTGTATTCAAGGAAAAATTAATATTTAGTCATTTTTTATGAATGTATTCATTCAGTAAATAATTATGGAGTTTCTTCTTTATGATCCTAGAATAAAATGCAGAAGACATGTGTGAATTCTTGTCTAATGGGGTTTACATTACAGTATAGTGTACTTCTGAAAACCAAGCAGTGAAGAAATAATTAAAATAACTATAAATGTTGGTAAATCTAAGTAAGAAATCATATGCAGCTGAGATAATTAATGGAATGATTACAGAGGGCCTTAGAGAATATTGAAAGTAATAAAAAAATAAAGATGGTCCAAAGATTAAAGGAAGATTATTTCTAGGAAAGAAACAAAAAGTATAATGGTCTTTAAGCAGAAAAAACATTTTTTAGCATTTCAACCTTTATAAACCACCATTATTTAACTGATTTATTTCTGTATAAATGTACAGCAAGGTTGAGCCTACTCTTTACAAAGAGTTCTGTTTGTAGGTCCTTAGCAGGGTGTTATCAAATTGTTCTCCAGCATGGGTGGCCTGTTTATTTATGTTCCCCTCAGCAGCCTCCTGGAGTTCTTCTCTTTCCCTCATAATCAGATGAGTGTCTCATTGATGTTGTAGTTTGCATTTTCCACCTTTGAGTGTTCAAACCATTAAGGTTATTCACTCTGCGTTCAGATGTGAATGATAGAACCATATTTTCAAAGAAACCAGGAGAGTCATCTGCAGGCGCATACCCAAGACCTTGAGTAAAAGAGTAAAAAAAAATTTCTTTATATCAACTCTAAATGCCAAAAGTATAAACAATAACAGCATTTGTATTCAGAAGTTAAGTTTTAATTCTTTATAATCCTGTTATGCTTTGTTAATAGACATAGATAATGAATTTTTTTTTGGCTTTTGTGATATGCTAAGTATTTCAGCAAGTTTTTGTCAACAGCTGACTAATCGCATTACAGTGCATCTCTTTCAAACTTTGTATATCTGTCTCAGGAACTACTGCAAGTGAGGCAAGTGAAGGCCAGTTTGCCATGTTTTAAAAGTGGATGCTTAGACCCAGACAAAAAGATTCCATATCCAAAACTGGTAACTAGGAGACAGGCCTACTGAACTGAGCCATGTCAGAAAAAGGGAAAAGGTGATGCAACTTCACAATGGCCTGCCAAGTACTGAAAAATACAGTGAGCACACACCAAATGATTGTGAATGGAGTCTGGGAAGTCTAAGACCAAAGTACCAGCAGATGCAGTGTCTGCTGAGAACCCTCTTCCTGGTTCATAGACAACCATCTTTTTGTTGTGTCCTCAAACATTTAAAGAGGAAGGAGTTGACTTTTTAAAAAGTATATGCAAATTAACATGGAGAAATTTTGGTGATGAAAGGTTGGAATGATTTAGTAGCTAAACAGTTAAGTCTTTTTGTAAATAGAATGTTCTTTTCCTACTCTCAACTGAAAATCATCAAATGTTTTAAGAAGCAAGTGACATAATTTCTTTTGTTTTTTAAGGAGATCATTTTGGGGGGAGATATGTTTAGTAAATGGGAAGAGAATAGTTAGGTAACATTTGCGTAGTTCATATTACAATGACTCTTCACTTTGATGATGTTAGAGTTCATTCAGAGAAGTTAATAATTTTGTCACATTTTAGGCACAAAATAGCCAAGGATATTGAGGGATCTGAAGTGAGTAATGAAGAAAAAGGAGGATGACATCTAAGTTTCTGACCTAAGCATCTGGTGTCTTCAATGTGAAAATCCCATTTTACTCAGACGAGGAAACTTGAAACAGAGGGCAGTTTTGAGGTAAGGAGACTCAATAATTTATTTTGGAACTTGTAAGTGCAAATTTAAAATAGACATTTTACCATAATCAGGAGATCTAGTAACCATATAGGCAGCTGAATATGCCAGTCTCTGCTTGGCTAATAATTTTGGGATAGAAATAAAATTTTGAGAACAATTAGCATAAAAATGATACTAAAATCCAGGGTTTAGTGTAAGATTAACAAGGAATAGAAAACCAGACAAAAGGAAGAAGGCTGATTTGAAAGTCATACAAAGCAAGAGTAAGCATAATAAAGCAACCAATCAGATAACAAAAAGACCTGAGGAAGTAGCAATTCAAAACCCAAGAAAACAGAGTGCCTCAAACAGAAAATAGTTGGGGGCTAAATGCTGAGACATTTACTTAGATAAAATCAAAACAATGTTCTTTAGAAACTTTGACTAGGGCACACTGTAGTAGGATAGACATAAGAATAGACATAAAGCAAACGTCATTGTAACCAAAAAGAGGGGTCAGCTGCTTGTTGCAACAAAAGCCAGACTGTGAGACAGGTGCTAAGACCTGGGAGAATAGTGGACTCCCATCTCAAAGACTGTTTCCCCTTCCAGTTCAAGCTGACCGTTCTTATAGGCACAGGGAGGATATGGCTTTTTTTCTATCCAATTATCTTGCCAGCTTTCGGTGTGCTTGAGCCCTATCCATTCACCATTCTAGCTTTTGGGTACTCAGTATAAAAACATCCCCTGTACCATTTTGGCCAATGAGGTGATTCGCCAGTTTTTCCTGACAATCTACATTAACATACATTATGACATTGTGGGTAGAGAAACATGGTAGAAAATGTAAATGGCGTAATTTCCTCATTTTTTTAAAGGACATTAATAGATTAGGGTACAAATAATCAAGATTTGAAAACTTAATTATTAAAACTGATGACATTAACTCCCAACACATATAGATATAATGATGTACTCAAGAACAAATGAGAGTGAATGAGAATTCAGGAAGTATAAGATGATAGAAAGAATGCAAGTTTTCAATTATTTCACCTTCTTTATCAGTTAAACACGAGAGACAAATGATTTAGTAGTATAACACACAGTGCTGTGGCATCAGCCATCTTGGCTCAAATCTCAGCTCTACTACTACTTATTGAGAATGTAAATTTGGCAAAGGCACTAAACTTCTACATGCTTTATTTTTTTCACCTACAAAATAAAAGTAATAGTAGTGTCTGTCACACATGGTTGTAATACAAGCAAAAGGAATTAATTGATTCAAAGCACATAGAAAAAAATGCCATAATATGATAATGTTTGCTATTTTTAAACCACCTAACATTGATGAATCAACTTAATTATGTCATATAAAAGTAACAGTGATCTGACTGCAGTCTGCAGGAGAAATAGTCACACACACCAAAAGAGACACAAACGTGCACACACAGCAAAATAAAACGTAGAGCTTATCAATCACAGAAGGGAGAAAATAAAAGTATTAAAAGTGATATAATAAAAATAAAATAAAATTATACAAAAATCTTTGTCTTTCAATTATATAAAATAACAAGTAGGATTGTGTGTTTTGTCTTATTCAAAGGCACATCTGAAGTAATGGGTGAACTATGAAAACCTTGACAAACAGGAGCATTTTATAATAATACATTCAGCCTAAATGAGTCATCAGAAGTCATAAAAATTGGGGCAATAAATATAATAATGTTAAATACATAAGGCATAAACTAATTGTAGAAGCATCTTTTCAATTTGGTGGGGATTTCTTTTCCTTTTTTTAAAATATGGAATGCTTCATGAAATTGCATGTTGTCCTTGCTCAGGGTTCATGCTAATTTTCTCTGTATCATTCCAATTGTAATATATGTGCTGCCAAAGCAAGCACAGTTGGTGATTTCTTTATTGCCCAAAGAGCAACTCTAAAGTTTAATTTTTTTCAGGTAAAAGAAATCAATACATATCTTTTAGGGATACCTTATCAGTAATGTCTATATAATCTTAATTTTTCTAATCCAGTACAGAGAATTAAATTTTGACAGAAAAAATTTTAATAAATACTAGTATTTTTAAGGAACAAATTATTTTAATCTATGAATGAGTTAAAAATTTATTAAAATATTAAAATAAAAGTAGTAAAAGTAGAATGTAGGTGTGAAGATATATATATATATATGAGTTAAACAAAACAGTAGAATTGTTTATCTTCAAGAGTTTATTTATTATGCAATAATAAAGAAATATTGGCTTTAACTTACACATGAGACCAAATGGACATAATTAACATTTACAGAGTCTTTTATTCCAGAAGGTCAGATTATATTTTCATGTCTAGTGCATATGGAATATTATCTAGAATCGACTATATATTGGGTTACAAAACTAGCCTCAACAAATTCAAGAAAATTGAAAAGATATTAAGTATATTCTCTGATCACAATGCTTTGAAATTAAGAATCGTAAAAAGGAAGTAAAGAAACTCACAGATATGTGGGGATTAAACAACATACTACTAAAATGTAACTGAGTCAAAGACGAAATAAAAAGTGAGATCACAAGATATACAGAGACGAATGAGAATCACAATGTAACATAAGAGTACTTCTGAGATGCAGTGAAAGAAGTAATAAGAGGGAAGAGTATGTCATTATAGGCCTATCTCAAGAAATGAGAAATACCAATTAGAAAACCTAATGTTACATCTTAAAGGAGTAGAAAAAGAAGAACAAAAGCAACCCAAAGTCAACAGAAGAAAAGAAATAATAAAAATTGGACTTCCAGCCAAGATGGAGACATAGGTAGATACACTGTGCTTCCTCGAACAACAAAAAGGAGGCAATAACAAATTTAAAAACAAAAAACAACCAGGACTAACAGAAATTCAAACTGTATGGAAGTCTGAAAACCAAGGAGTTAAAGAAATATTCATCCAGACTGGTAGGAGGGGTGGAGACGGTCAGCTGGGGTGGAGAGGATGCGTGGCAAGGCAGCAGCTTGTGGACCAGGCAAGTCTGTGGCTAGCAGACCAGGATGTCCCACATTTGCGTGCAGATAAACAGGGAGGAACAACTGAGGAGCAAGACAGACTGTGCAACCCAGGGAAATAAAGCCTCAAAACCTCTGACTGAAAGAAACTGTGAGGGTTGCAGCAGCAGGAGAAACTCCCAGCCTCACAGGAGCATTCATTGGAGAGACCTACAGGGTCCTAGAATATTCACAAGCCCACCCACCCAGGAATCAGTACCAGAAGGGCCCAATTTGCTTGTGGGTAGCAGAGGAAATGACTGACAGCTGGCCCAGAGCCAAGCAAGCAGCATTGTTCCCACTTAGACTTCTCCCCTACAGACAGTGCCACAATGCAGCAATGCAGTTGCCCCACCCTGGCGAATACCTAATGCTCTGCCTCTTACTACCTAATAGGTGGTCAGAGACAAAAAAAAAAATAGCCCAAATGAAAGAACAGATCAAAGCTCCAGAAAAAATACAACCAGGTGATGAAGAGATAGCCAACCAATCAGATGCACAGTTCAAAACACTGGTAATCAGGATGCTCACAGAAATGGTTGAGTATGGTCGCAAAATAGAGGAAAAAGTGAAGGCTATACAAAGTGTAATAAAGAAAAATGTACAGGGAACCAACAGCGATGGGAAGGAAACTGGGACTCAAATCAATGGTTTGGCCCAGAAGGAATAAATAGTCAACCTGAACAGAATGAAGAAACAAGAATTCAAAAAAATGAGGGGATGCTTAGGAACCTCCAGAACAACTTTAAACATCCCAACATCTGAATCATACAGGTGACAGAAGGAGAAGAGGAAGAGCGAGAAATTGAAAACTTGCTTAAAAAAATAATGAAGGAGAACTTTTCTAACCTGGCAAAGGAAATAGACTTCTGAGAAGTCCAGGAAGCTCAGAGGGTCCTAAAGGAGTTGGACCCAAGGAAGCACGCACAAAGGCACATCATAATTATGTTACCCAAGATTAAAGGAGAGAATCTCAAAAATAGCAATAGAAAAGGAAAGAGATACCTATAAAGGAATTCCCATAAGACTATCAGCTGATTTCTCAAAAGAAACCTTACAGGCAGGAAGGGCCTGGAAAAAAGTATTCAAAGTCATGAAGCAAGGATCTATATCCAATATTACTCTATCCAGCAAACCTATCATTTAGAATGTTAGGGCACATAAAGTGTTTCCAAGATAATGTAAAGTTAAAGGAGTTCATCATCACCAAGCCTGTATTATATGATATGTTAAAGAAACTTATATATGAAAAAGAAGATAAAAATATGAACAGTAAAATGACAACAAACAGCTATCAAAAACTAAACCTAAAAAACCAAAACCAAACTAAATAAACAACTAGAATAGGAACAGAATAATAGAAATGGCGATCACGTGGAGGTTATCAGCAGGGAGGGAAAGCAGGTAATAGGGGAAAGGTACAGGGAATAAGTAGCATAAATGGCAGGTACAAAATAGACAGGGGAAAGGTTAAGAATACTATAGGAAATCTAGAAGCCAAAGAACTTATATGTATGACCCACGGACATGAATGTACATGTACTAGTGGAGGTGAGATATGGTTGGGAGGGGGATGCAGGGTGGAGGGGAGTAAAAATGGGACAACTGTAATAGCATAATCAATAAAATATATTTAAAAAATCAAAACAGAGTTTTTTAATACTATTTCTTGAGAGCTGAGAAAATAAATCACCAAAAATATATAGAATAATAAAAATACAAAGAAGAATTTGATACATTGATATATATTATATATGAATATAAATATAGATATAAAATGTTACACCTAACATCTGTGAAAAATGCACTTTATGTGCCATGAAGTACACAATTGACTTTAAAATAACACCCAATTAATTTTGCAAGATTAAAAATTAAGCAATATGATTCCAAATAATTCATAAGTCAAAAGGACATCATGACAAAATGTAGAAAATACTTTTGTCTGAATTGGGAAGGACATACAGCATATCACATCCCAGGGGAAGTAAATAAAGAGGTGCTTAGAGAGAAATGCATTACCTTAAATAGCTATTTTAGGTATGAAAAAAGGCAAGGAATCAGTAATCTAATATTTGATCTCAAAAACTAGAAAACAATAGTCTTACTCAAGATATAGATGAAAGTAAATAATGATAACATCGAAACAGAAAACAATGTATAATAGAGTAAATCAACAAAGCCAAAAATTGTTTTTGAAAGCAATAAAAAAAAGATTAACCCCCAGTAAGTTTGTTTGACACAGTAAGGGAGTAAAAATGAATCTATCAATGTCAAGAATTAAAAACTCTTTAACTATAGATCCTCAGTATAATTCAAAGAGTATAAAATTACAAAATATCATGCAGTAATAAATTTGACAATTAATATGAACAGAACAATTTCTTTAATCATAAAATTTACCATTTTGTCACAAAAAGATCTAGAATATATAAATAATCCTTTACCTATTAAGTGTATCTATTTTTTTAAAATCTCATCATAAAAATCAGAAGTCCAGATTAGCTCATGGATAATTTTTTTGTTATATATTTAAGAAAGATATAAAACTACACTAACACAAATTCTTATAGAAAATTTTAATGTACTTATTTTAAGAGGCCAGCTTAAAATTAGTACCAAAAACTAATGAGGATATGAAAGGAATATGACACCAATCTCTCACATAAGCAAAGCTACAAAAATACTAAATAAAAAATAGCAAATTGAATTCAGCTGTATATAAAAAGAGAAAAATGTGGTTTAGTCTAGAAATGCAAGAGTGGTTTAATTAACTGTATTAACAAAGAGAAAACCATATCATTCTCTTGATAGTTGCAGAAAATATTTGTAACTTCCATATTATTTCATAAAACTGCTAGCAAATTAGGGATAGAAGGCAACTTCTATGCTCTGATCAAGAGTATCTACAAAAGTTCTTCATCAGACATTATGTACAATGGAGAATTGCTGAAAGTTTCCCCCCTGAGAACATGAGTGACTCAGCTGTACCCACTATCACATAATAATATACAACATTGTAATGGAAGTGGAAATCAGCACAATAATTCAAGAAAAGAAATGTTAAAAAATTCAAAAGAATAAAAAATCATATAATACTGTCACTATTCACACATGATATAATCATGTACTTGGATATATATTTACCAAGGAAAAGTATAAGAATCTTTGCAGCTGACTTATTCATAGTAGTATAATAAACCAAGTGTCTATAGACACATAATGGATGCCATACAAACAATGAGAATTTTTAACACTATATTCACAAAAACATAAAAAATTCAGAGACATAATGTTTGGCAAAAGAAGCTAGACACAATAAGCAATATGTTTCCTCATTTACATAAAAATGAAAGTAGATCTATTCTTTGACAATAAATTGTGACAGTGATGACCCTTACCCATGGACAGTGTCTGGGAAGGGGCAGAGTGGGTTGGTAGAGCACTTGTGATTTTCTCTTTTCTGTTCTGTGTCCTGAGTATGAATAGGTTCACTTATGCAGATTCAGTAGACTGTACCATTTTGCTTCCTGTATTTTTCTTTTGTGGGTTGCAGTTTATCAAAAGTCTACTTGAATTAATGTCTTACAATCAAATATTCCCATTGACTTTGAAGCAATAAAAATATGACTTCTCTCACCCATATTATATTATGATATTATGGAAGTAGTTGCCATGAAATTAGAGGAAAGAAATAATAAAGTATTAGAAGGGAGAAAACAACAAGGATCACTATTTATAATTGCTCTGATTTTATGCTTAGAAAAGAGAAAATTCTTTGGAAAACTATAGGGAGTAATAACAGTAATCAGGCTAAGGTTGAAACCTGCATATGAGTATTTAAAAGTTTTCTGCATAAAAGTTACAAGTAAAAATATAATGAAAGAACAGACCCTATTTAAAATAGCAGCATGAAACCTGTAACACTGAGGAAAAAAGTTAACTATATTTTGCAGAATATGCTGTGAATAAAATATGACTCCATAAGCCTACACACCCTATTATTGATCATCATGGACTACTACCGAGAGATAGTATTCAGACAATTTTCCCTATGTGGATCATTCACAGCAGAACCTGGCATTTAGACTATTAACTCCTTGTCCTTACAGGATGTTTCTCAGCCTCCTCTCCTGACATTATGAATTGAGTGTGCACAGTTTACAAACTAATTCTGAAGTCATACCTAATGGAGCAATTAGAAATGCTAACTTGCTATAATGGCATTCCAAAGCCAAATATGAATGACTTCTGGTATGCTTATTACCACCCTGCTCCCTTTCATTAACAGAGTAATTAAGAGTTGGCTGCAAATGCAAAACATCCATTAAAGGCCTTTTATTATCCTTGCTCTCCATCCTGGAGTCTAATGCTCAAATTCTATCACCTTTTGACATTATTTTGTCTTTGTTAATTAAACTGTCTAGTAGTCACTTCTCATTCCTCTGGGATGGAAGGAGAGTGAAAAACATGTAACTCAAGAATGAAGCAATTGAGGTACCAGGACTCTAGAATATCTGCCTGCTTCAAGAAGATGTTAGTGGAGTGCTGTGGACTCCCTACTTTGGAGGAGTGTCACATGGGAGAACACATCTGGTACACTTACTATTGGTTTTTATGCAACTGTGTATTCAAACTAACCTTTTATTCATGAATGTTTTCCCCTAAGCTATTCAAGTCAAGTGGCATTTAAAGTGTTATATAATGAGAGTAATATGTAAGTAATTATGCTTACTAATATATGACAAAGAACCCAAATGATACAGCTTTTGCAAATTTTCACTTGTAATAAAAAAATGAAGTCTTAATTATTAGGGAAAACTGAAACATTTTGAAAATATCATTATGGTTGTATTAATATTTGTCAAGGGTGTTATAGAGTTGATTTTAAATAACGGCACCAATTTTCATACTTAATTTTAGAAATTAAAATATCCATTCTATTCTGTTAATACAGGAGGTGAAGCAATGTAGGTAAATTGCTTAGCACATTGCCTGATATTTAAAGTGTTTCATAACAGTTGATTTTGAATGTTAGGTTTTTAGTATTAATTTTTAAAAATTTTTCAGACATATTCATGAAATTTATCATTTAACTTATGCATAGAGTAACATTTTCCCATGTAAGCCAAACACAGCCAGGAGATATGAGAATAAGGTGAGTGTTGGGTAGAAGGAAATATGTTTACAGAAAAACAAATCTGTTTTTAAAAATACTAAATTTTAAACACATTTTACTGGAAATTTGATTTAAAAATAAAATGCAAACTATGGAGTATAAAGATAACCATCATAGTGAGTTCACTTGTAAATTATGTGCATTTTAATTTGCTCTTACAGCCAAATTAAGTATTTATAGTGATCACATGTGTTTGTTTTAAGAATTATGCCAGATTGCTCTCCAGTGGAAGACATTTGAAAGGTTTTACTGTGACTTTCTGTGACTTTTAAGAATGCATTTCCTGGGGACTGCTCTCAAGTGCATCATTGTCTAACCACTATACTATATATCTGAAATTATTACAGAATCATATTGAATACAAACTGTAACTGAAAAAAATATATAAAATATTTTATGTGAGTTTGTTAGTCTAACTTTTTTCAAGTTATCCACCATCTATGTGTTTTAAATTATTTATTTTCTTATAGGAATCTTGACCATGATTCTTATGGGAAGTGATAATAAAATATAATAAATGTAATTTATACTTTTTTCTATTGTGTTTAAATTTTAACAATCTATGTTTCTGAATTTACTCTATATATTTCTACCAAAATAATAGAACGATTTTTGAGAGAAAATGCTGGGATTGGGGGATAGATTATACCACCTTAAAAATGTCCCAGTGCTTTCAGAGCAAAGTCAAAAGGTCTCGCAATACTAATCCTGATTTTTAGAATTCCCATTCAAGCTTTGCATACTTATGCAC
The DNA here is from genome assembly GCA_028533065.1 of Trachops cirrhosus. NCBI lineage: Eukaryota > Metazoa > Chordata > Mammalia > Chiroptera > Phyllostomidae > Trachops > Trachops cirrhosus. The sequence continues at coordinate 141,893,255 of CM052539.1, forward strand.
AATAACATTAAATCTACCCTTTGCTCAGCTGAATTGCACTACTGACATTTTTCTCATGGATGTAGACAGATAGGGCTAAAAGATAAAAACTTTAAGAGTTCATTCGAGCATTTATCATTCCAAATGGGACAGCGCTAAAACAGAAATGGTTAGGACCACTCAACTGACAGGATCCTAAGGAAAGACTTACACAGTAATGTGTTGCTTAACAATGGGGGATGTGTCTTGCGAAATGCATGATTAGGCAATTGCATTATTGTGCACACATCCGTATACACAAGCCTGGATGGTATACCTTACTATACCCATAAGCTATCTGATATACTATTATTGTATATGCAGTCTGTCATTGACCGAAACACCCTTAAGTGGTACAAAACTGTATAGCGAGGGTGTAGAAACAGGAAAAGGAACTTATTTGATCTACGATAGCTATTTGTGTTTGGTTATACTAACCATTTTACTTACATAATAAGTTTGAGTCATTCATAGGTTTAGATTTTCATCTGTTTACATGGGCTGCCACAGCATTAGAGCCACCTCAGTCTAATGGCCTCCTTCTTTGATTAATTAAGAGCTACTTAATCTTAAATACTGTAATTAAAATAGTAGTGATGTATAAATTGTCACGCTATCATATTTTATTTAATTCCAATTTTGAGGATTATCAGTTTTTCTGTTAATTTGCTCAGATACCTAAAATTATTTGCCACATGAGAGCACTGATGGGTTATACTACAACATAATTATTAGCTGTTATGCTGATATTATGTTTCCAATTATTTTACAGCTGTGTAAAATATACTTAACTGAATAATCAACTGTAGTTTTGAGCATGACATCAATACTTATGATTAATGCTTTCATAACCATGACTTAACATTTTACTTAAGCAATAAAGGGGTGTGTATTCTGCTTTTTTTCTCAAGGCTGAGGCCAAGCCTCTGTTTCTTTAGAGTGTGTAATAAAGACCTATGTTTTCATTCCTTATCTAGCCTTTCTTACGGCTTGGAGAAGTATTCTTCTGGTGAGAAAGGGCTGCTTGGCACCAGCCGTGAGGATCCGCACGTGTTTTCAGTGAACCTGCAAATTCCTGTTTGAAGCTGAAATCAGAAGGAAGAAGTTTGAGAAGCTGCAGATTTGTACTCCCTCAGTCACGTTCTTATCTCATGCTTCCTCTTTTCAAGAGAAGCAGTGCTTTGCATTCCTACTCCTGATTTCTTTCCTCTGCTTTCCCTCTCTATCATCATAAAAGCCTCTGCCTGCGTTAAAATTATTAAGGTGGTCTCTGAGACATAAACCTCCACCTTCCAGACAGCCAGCATCAGAATAAACCACTTTCCTTTACACCAGCAACCCTCTCTTGAGTACTGGCTTTCTAAGGAGCAGGTAGCAGAACCCTCGTTCTATTTCAATTTGTAAAGTAAATTTTTGATAGCATAGGTCTGCTGAAAGAGTGAAAAAACAAGTTAGTCACCATAACCTTGGTAACAAAATTACATAAATCAGAATAGACTGAAACTTGAGGAATAGATTCTATTTTATTAAGTAGCCTGAGAACTCAAATTTTGATCTTTTCAGTTGTACATAAACACACACAAAAACACACATGTATAGTCTTTCCAGAAGGTAACCAGACATGTAATATGAAAAGTAGAAACATTTACTGAAGGAACATTGTACATAGGACAGTGACACCCTAGTCCCCTTCTAAGTGGACAACTTGGGACCTCACATAGTTCTTCCAGTCACCAACAGCTACCTTGTATTTTCCTGTAACTCATCGATGATCTGAAATCTCTTCCCTTTCAAAGGTGATTTTAGTTTTGGAAAAGCCAAAAACTCAGAGGGCACCAAATCTTGGCTGTAGCATAACTGAGTCACCTAGGTGATTTGATGATTCACCAAAATATTTTGGATAAGTTGTGAGGCATAAGCAGGTGCATAGTAATGAAGCTGCCAATGGCCAGGTGCCTATAGTTGCAGACTTCTGAATCATCCAAATAGTTTCCACAGAGGAATGTTCAAGCTTAATGCAAAATATGATGCATATTCGTTGCTCTGCTCATTCAGTCATTTTGAATGCGACGGCCACACAGAACACATACTCACTCAATGGCATCTACCACCCCCCCCACTGCCTAGTACAGTGAAGTCATCCTTGTTCACACATGTGCATTCCAGTCCACCTTCCTTGGCTGCCAGGTTACATCGATGTTGTATAAACCATTATTGTTATATTAACAATGGCTGGAAATTTTCCACACAGACCTCATGTGTGTGTCTGTGTGTGTGTGTGTATCCTATAGATAACCATTTCTGAAAATTTTAGAAAAGAATATTCACATGTCTAAACTCTTGCCATCCATTATCCAAACTGCTTGACATGTAGAAGATAACATCTTGGACCAATCTAGGCGCTAAGAATGCAGGACTGATTTTTTTCTCCTCAAAAATATACTTTTTGCTATTAGAACTCTCAACTTTTCTCTCTTCTTTGGAACATGCTAGGTGTCTCTACCCTGGTAATGTTTCCAATTTACAAATCGTTAAGATCCTCGAATAAAACATTATCATTTAAATCTAGCAAAGTCTCGTGGTTCATTTATATTTGGTCAACAGATCTTAAATGATTTTTGTTCTAAGAGCACAACATTTTGGTTGTTTGTGGTCGATTTTTAAGGAATTCTCCCCTCACCCAATTTGGAGACCAGGCATATAGGGTACATGTTATATGACTTTATGGTTTAGAAGAATGAAAACAGAGCTTAGCTGTGAGTCTATTAATTATGAATAGCCTGATTCAAAAATAAATGATATAACTTTGAAATTCTTTATTTGCACTAATATAATCTTCAATTTTCTCATTTTATTAAATTTTGTCAAATTTAGCCCTTTTGTCATTTATTGATTAAATTCTGTCTGATTCAGAATGATTCTGATGTACTTTTATGTATCTTATGCAAAGTGAAGTGTTGATAACTAAGAAGTGTCAGTTGAAAATACGGTATGACCATTACTGTTGTCAGCAAAGGGAAGTCAGTCACATTCCTGGCTCTTCTTCAAGAGAAAAATAAATAATGTGACTAGATTATCAAAGTATAATCAGAAACATGGGCATCATTGAAACGAGGTATTGAGTTAGAGGTCCCCCCAAATGGAGAAGACCCCCACTAAATTGGCTTGGGGGATGGGAAAGCTTACCACACCTGTGCAGTGGCAGAAAGCCCCACCAGAGGCAGGAGGCTCTGTGAGACATGGGGAGTTGGGGGTGAATACTAAAACTCAAATGTGGCTGCCATTCAGACTCTTTACCACCCAGTTTGAGATTCAGAAGGACCCCCACTGGCCCACCACGAGGAGGTGCCATGCAGTTTTGGATTAAGAACTGGAAAACATGGAAACATGGCTGATGGAACTGGGAATTAAGGGCCTAGCTAGCCAAGCACCGGGTTACTGGGAGAAGCCAGGAATGTGGAATCGGGACCAGGAGAGGTGAGCTTCAGGCTTCTGTTTTTCTAAGAGAAGGTATCCCTGGCTGGCATACTCTGAGATGGGCCTGATTTGGCAAAGGGAGGCAAGACTGTGTGTGTTTGTGTGTGTTTATTTTGTTTCTAAAGGAAGTGGGATTTATTGGCAGAATTCCACCATTGTTCTAAATCTAACTTTTAAATAAATAGTTTCTTTTCTTTCCCCAGACTGTGGCAATGGGTGTCACTAAATTTTTGGCAGTGGGCAATAGGACCCAGAGGGGTCTGTTACATCATGTTTGTGGGTGGTACAAGTACAACCAATGGAGTTATTATTAATTTTTTCCAGCCTAAAGTATTTATAACTAAGATCTTCATATAACTATAAAAGAGTTCAGTTTTCATGTTTTTGAGTAATTTTTTTGTACAGTCAAGATAAGCAGAATATCCTACCCCAAAATATGCTTCCTTGGCAGAAGGGTTATTTTTGGTTAGTTATTTTTAAGAGGCTGGGGACACAGGAGAATCTCTGAAATCAAAGAAGTTTCCATTTTATGAAGAAATGTTACATTTATAAAGGAAATCTCCATTTCTATGTGTCTCCTCAGGAACAGAAGGATGACTAAGTTTCTAGAAACTCTCATTTTTCTCACCTACAAAAGCATATAATAATCTGTTTTAATTTTTATAACATCTGTGACAGTGTAAGCACACTTCAGTGTGCCATCTTTAATATCATGACTTCCTCTACAGTACACAATCATATGAAGAGTTTACTTGGCTCATTAAAAGTTATCTGCCAAATGGGAGACAAATAAAAACAATATATGCAATTTGTAAACTAAAAAAATCAATACATCCCAGAGAAGTTGAGCAATAATGAAGTTATATGACCAGATGTGCAAGCCCTTTGACATTGATATCAGGAATATTAAATATTGTTCCTGTGAAAATAAAAAAGGCATAAAAATTAGCTCTAATTCTATATTATTTCAGGACTAAAAATATAAGAAACAGATCAGAACTAACCTTCAATATTTTTGTTTTATGAGTTTTCTTTGCTATCCAAAAGTAGAATATTCCTATGAAATCTTTCCTAAGCTGAAATGTCATAAAGTGAAGAAGCAATTACCTGAGGACACATCTTGCTAATGGATGCACAAAACACATTGAGATGAAGAGAAGATGCTCACAGACAAAGGAAATGGTGATGAAATGCTGAGTGTGTTTCTCTGGAGGGTGTTTGGCGATGCCACTCTCGCTGTTCCCTGCACGCTGGCCTTATATTCAGCAAAGCAAATGCTGAATGCTGTTTTTGATTTTCACTTTTATCTTTAATAAAAGTTATTTTTTTCAAATTTCTTAACAAAAACTGTTATAAATGTACATCTTTTGTAACAGTGAAGCAGCAAAAGCAAGTCTTTGAAAAGTTGGTGATATCTGTACAATCAGAGTTTACTTCTACAAAACTAAAAATGGGCTATTGAAGGGTTTCAGAATGAGCCTCCCCCAAATGTGACAGTTTGGTACATGAACTCAAGCTGAATGCAGTTAAAACTCAGATTTAAGCAAAACTTTAAACTTTCCCTTAACTGCCTAAAACAATTTAGATAGAGGGCCTGGCCAAGAAAGGGGGCTATTGCCAGAGAAACTTTTTATCTGGATGACCAATTTGTATGACAGGAAAATCATCAAATTACCAAATATGTGCTATTGTTATTTTCATCTGAATCACCCTCCCCTCCTTTGAAGTCTCAGGTTCCCATCAAATGTCTTATCTCAGGCTGGAATGTAAGCTTCAGTGGTCTGAGATGGCCTTCCTGAGTCAGATATTCTTATGGGCACCCCTGTACACATCTACTTAAATTTGTTTTTTCTCCTGTTACTCTCTCTTGTGTTAATTTAATTATTAGACCAGCTGAAAAATCTAAGAGTAGAATAAAATATTTTTCTCCCATGTACTATCCAAATGGGGAGTGATTAGAGCAACTCAAAGAGTTCTTTAACTTAGGAGTAACTAAATAAACCAGAACTTGGGATGAGAGAGAACATGCTCGCTTTCAGCAGTGTGATCAGTGATGAATAGGTTGTTAAAACACTACTGATCACATCTCTTTATGTGGCTTGTAATACAAGAGCAAATGGATATATAATGTTAACAACTTA
>CM052539.1:141899390-141927068 GCA_028533065.1 Trachops cirrhosus
TGATGAATAGGTTGTTAAAACACTACTGATCACATCTCTTTATGTGGCTTGTAATACAAGAGCAAATGGATATATAATGTTAACAACTTACAGAAAATTTAAAACTCCTAGAAGGAAATTAAGTGTGTAAGTGAGCACAGTATTATAATCTGTAGAGCCTACAACCCTGTGGGAAACTGCTGACAAGTGGTTTAGAGAGATTCAAAGGTAGCTTGCAAGTACCCTGTGAACCGTTAATCAGCAATTCAAGCTAAGGTTCCATAAAAAGCACTCAGTAACTCCTGCTTTGAAATTCAGTGTATAACCTGGTAGCTGGAAAGAAGGCAAGGGAGCAATATAGTTACAGACCAAAGGGTGGGGTCTCGGCTTTCCCCAGACAGAAATCAGGGAAGGAGACAAGCGTTAGAACAGAAAATGTTCATTAAACTTTAGAAGGAAGAGATCGAAATTGCATGCATCAAAGCAGGACACACTGAAAATGGATATAGCTCCCTAGCCTCTGCTGAGGCCGTGTTTACATAGCGCCCGGTGAATCCTGTTTTGTGGTTGACCCTCCAGGTCTGGTCTTTCTTTGGATGAGCTGGCTGCATGCTCCAACATCAAATGCATGTGTCATTAGCATTTTAAATCTCTATCAGGGGTGCATTTTTTAACATTACACTGAGTATAAGTCACCAAAAGGACTCAAGAGCTCCTGCACAAGGGCAATTTTAGAGACTTTCTCCTAGCCTGACTGCATCTGCTAACACTGTTGTAACTGGTAGGGGAGAGAAATGGTATTCTGCTGTTCTGGCTTGCAGCAGGATCTGGTCAGACAGCCTTCCTGCAGGTTGCCTCCTACAATGTCTCCTACTCAAGGAAGAAAACAATGAATTCTTAAAAGCTTCATATTTAATTTAAAATTCAATTTATTAAAATTTTCCAGTAAGTTCTTAAAAATCACTAATGTAATCTTTGGTGGGCCATCAAGAGAGATTACATTGGTTATGATTAAAGACACTTTTAATAAAAATTAGCTTTAATGCTTTCTTTAAATTTGAAACACAAAGTTAAATCTACCAGATACGAACATCTAAAATAGCATAACTTTGAGGGTCAAAGGAAGGAGAAAAGGAATTTAATGTCAAGAAGTTGTGTTTATTTCCTTGAAGTTTAAGCAACAGAAAGTGTGGGTTTATAGACAAAGAATTATCAGGAGAGTTTTACAAATGAGGCTCAATTATAAATGCCTGGGAAAAGGGTGATGTGTGAATAAGACTTAGTTTATTTTGAACAAAAAGATAAAAAAATATGGTTGCCTTTGAAAAGCCTGAGAATATAGTGTGAAACAAAATTTTAAGTTCCATGGCTGAATGACTTTTTAAAAGAAAGGGTTTGTTAGGACATTACTAGTAAAAACAAGTAAACAAAAACAGTTTTGGGGGCAGGGAATCTAAGCCACCTGCAGCATATCAGGGGGAAAAGGCAAGCTGGTCCCTTATCTCAGAGTTGGTGAGTGTTTTTATATCATTGGATAGGAGAAAAATATAAGCTTGTTCAGAAAGAATTTACATTGGCTGCAGATAAACGGGGTGGAAGAAGTTCAGAGGAGGCGTTGTTTTAGGATGGGTGCGAAGTCCATAGGAAAAAGTGTCCACTTCTGTGGATTAGCCTGGGACAGATGATAAAATTAATGAGTAAACAAGAAGTGGAGGCTCCTGTGTTTTGTGGCACCTGGCTCATCTCTCTTTTAGATGGTGGTGGAAATAGTCTCCTGGAAGTTAATTCTGAGTTCCAACCTACATTCAAAAATGTAAGCAGTCTTTGGTTGTTTTTCTTGCTCTGCAATTGTTAACTGATTATGCTCTTCTTGTCTCTTCCTCCCACTCTCTGGCCTGCTGTAATTTAATTTAGGACATCTCAGATAAAATACAAGTAAAACACTTTTAAATTTTCCAAATAAAAAACTAGCATCTGATTAATATTATTTATTGATTTATTTGTTTTATTTTAAAAAATAAGGAATGCTTAGAATAGTTCTTTCATATAGTATACATGTATGCAAATATAATTGTATACTTTTGAATTGTGAAAAAAAATATTTAAAAAGTTTCACAGTGAATGATATTCCTGTCACCATACGTAAACTATTTTCCTTTGTTTGGGGCAGTCTTTTCCACACAAACCCTTACTAAAAGGAAGATTTGAACTATAAAGGCTTTGCTGCCAAGTAATTATTTCAAAATAAAAATGACATTTGTTTTGTAAATTTCACATAGAAAATGTGTTTTTAAGTATGTCAATAATGGGAGTCTCCTTCAAGATAATGAGTTTAAGTAATAGATTAAAAACTAGTTACCTACAATCTTTGGTTTTATTTTGCATTCACAAACATAACTAATTCACAATAAAAGGTGAACAATACAGTGTGATAAATTATGTACTGGATATTATGCTTAGGACTTTTTGATAATTATTTATATATTTTATATAATTTTAATCATATTCTCTTAGATTATGAAAGCATGTTTTGAAACAATTATAAAATGAGTTATACCTGGCTTCCAAAAATGATCTTCTTCCTGATCAATTTCCAGAAAAGGTATTTCAAAAGCTGTTAAGTAGTATATCCCACATCAGGAAATTTTAAAATTTATTTGATATTTGACATGTAATATTTTATTTATCACTTTCCCTATTGATGGACTCTATATATTTATAATTAAAAATTGTGCAGCAAATCACCATTATAATATGTTTCTTTGTATACATTAAAATTTTACTGTAGAATACCAAAACTATCACATCTGGGTCAGTATCAGAACATTATTTGTTTTATAAGTGATAGATATATTGCTCTTTACAGTCATTACACCTATTTGCATTTTAATACACCAATTCTCCAAAAATTTTAAGGTTTATTAGTTATTATTGAGCCAATTGGTGATAAATTGGTGGAAATTTGTGATAAATATCTTTGACAGCAATTTGTAATGGTCAATCATGCTTATAGGCTGATATAGGAGTCCTTTTTGTTGTTTTTCCTAACAAGAGCCCTTGTGTTTCTCACACACACATTTTTTAAAAAATGCTTTTTTGAGGGGATAATACAGAGAATTTCCACATATACCTCACCCAATTTCTCTTAATGTTAATGACTACAGTACATTAATCAAAGATCAGCTGCTAAATATCAGTACCTTACTATGAACAAAATCCTAGATTTGATTTGTATTTCAAGAGTTTTTCCTATGTCTGTTCCAAGAAGAATATTTTAATTCATCCCACAGGCTACTTTCAATTAATCTTAAGGAAACTGGAATTAGGAAAAAATGGTAATTTACTGAAATTAAACATTTATTCAGTGGAAGAACCAAAATACAGTACATAAATTAGGATAGATATGTGAGATGGCTAAATAGTAGTGTTTTCACATTTTCTCTATTTTAGGAAGAAACTTCCCATGTCAGCTTCATATCAGAAGCAGGTGTATGTGGTGACAATGAAGATATAAGTTTGAAAAAAGTGGAAAGATGAGAGTGATATAAAAGATATTTATGTTACTTAAAATAAGAAATATGGATATGAGAGTTGCATTATTATTTATGTTAATCACTTTTAACAAAAATATATTAAGTTCATTTATTCCTAAGAAGCATCAGGTGCTTAGAAACCTTTATGGTAATAAAGTGTTGAAAGTCATTTGAAACTGCTTATGTATATGTTAGCTGACATTAACATAGGGAAATTGCTTCTGTCCTGAAATTCACCTTGAAGCCACATTTGAATTTGATAATTCCTTATCCTCTAGTATTCAGGTTATATTTAAATAAAATGAAAATAAAACTGCATCTGTTACCCCTGGGAATTCAGTATGTTGATGAATTTCTAGGTACAGTCCATGGTAGTACTCGTCATTATGCAACCACTATGTGAGTAATTCCACACAACTCAGAGTATAGGCCTCAATGACCTGCCAGGCAAGATGACTGAATATAATAATTTATCTCTTAATATATCCTAGTACTTGCCATATGAGTGACACTGAATCTCCAAAGGCAGTAGAATTAGTGCTTCATAAAACTTATAGGTGTTTTTGAAGAGAATAAGCAACAGAAGCTAGAAGCTCAAGAGAAAAGGACATAACATCTAACTTCTCTGTTTTTCTGTAATTTTTGGTTGAAACAAATAGGTGTCAACTATAAGTTATTTTTGAAAAAGCATTTACTGCTGTAATCCAAATGTATGATTATTTAATAATGAAGAACTTTGAAATAGTGATTTAGGATTTTTTAGCCAAGTTTAAGTGATAAGATTTTACTTTGCTTGCTGAGTATCTTGAAATTCTGTGTAGTGGTTTCATTTTTTCTTTTTTGTCCCCTATGTTTTTACTTTTTATATTTTGAATATTTTCATTTGCCTCATGTAGTCTAACTAGCTAGATTTGTTTCTTTTTAGTTTCTTAAGTATCTAAAATTATTTTATTTTACAAACTTTCCAGACATAGAAATTAAGTATTTCAGTTATTTTTTCATTATCTCAAATATTTTTTTGAGTTGGATAACTCTTCCAAATTATAACATCAGAGTCTCAATTATTAGAAGAATCTGGGTTTTAGGTCAAGATGGCTTCACAGGTAAACACAATACTCACATTCTCCCACACCACATCAAAATTACTGCTAAAATACAGAACAACCACTATTGAGAACCACCTGAATTCCTGCTGACTAGAAGTCCTATAACTAAAGATATAAAGAAGAAGCCACATTGAGACTAGCTAGAAGGATGGAGACACAGAACAAGCTAATCCCACACCAACCAGTGGCAGTTAAAAATTGGAAGCTATCTAAGCTGCAAAGGACCCCACTGAGGACCAAGTGGTCCCAGCTCCACATCAGACACCTAGCACAGGGTTCCATTGTCAAAAAGAGAAGTCCACATAACTTCTGGCTGTGAAAACCAGTGGAGATTGTGGCTGAGTCAGATGATGAGCTTCCAGAGACCCAGGCATTCCTCTTAAAAGGCCCACACATGGACTTACTCAGACTCACTTGCTTTGAGATCCAGCACCGAGGAAGAAGATCAAAACTCACACCGGGGACATATGGAGAGGAAATGAATTGTCTGGCTTTAGAACACGGGCTGTAGTGACAGCTCCCTCCTAGACAGAAGTGCTGAAAGAGGCCATTGTTGCTTTGCTGAGCTCTTACCTCACAGAGCTGGCAGGGGAGCCATATCTAAGTCTTCATCAACCTGGCTAACAGTTCAACCCATCCTGATGATTCCCTGAGAACCCACTTCACCCATCTTATGGGCTCATTCAAGGTATTTCCAGTGGATTTTTATACAAATAGCCTGTCTTGGCTCATGCTTCAGACTTTCCTAAAAATCTCTTAAAAAAGAAGCATCTGATCTTGATGTGCACTGTACCTTTTGCTAAGTGACCCCAGGACTGGCGCTGGCCACAGCTGGCTTTGGTTTGCAGCTAGGCATCTCCTAGTTACTTCAAATCTCAGCACAGGTAGTAGCCATTTGCAGATCACTTTGTAGCTTATGCCCAGTGGCCCTGGGTAGGGCACAGGTGGCAGCTGACCTTGGCCCATGTGTTCTGGAAGGCCCCAAGGTCTGTACACACAGTGGGAAGCTTTATACTATGGTAAAATACCTCTAAAAGTTACACACTCAAGGGGCAAACACAGCTTCCAGAGGCTCCCTGAAGCCACTTCTGCTTCATGAAGTCAGGCCCTGTATAGCAGATCCTTCATAGGGGTTGCAAATTGTTCTCTCAGCAGATCAGTGTGGGTACTTCATAAGTTATATCACTGTCTAATTGTTGTATACCTAAAACCAATATTATGTTGTACATTCATTGTAATTAAATAATTAAAATTTATTTAAAAGGAAGAATCTGATAATACATTTTATACATCATTAAAATAGCAATATTTATTAATGTCACATAGGAAAACATTTATATACTGATAAGCTATCAGGCTCATGGTGGTAGATACAAGTTTTAAAACAAGTCTACCTATTACTGTAGATTTATCTATTACTAAGGCTTAGTGACAATTCTGTAGATAAGATACAGTATCAATTCATGCTTGTAGCTTGTATCAATACATAATTTGTCCATTTTCTGTGGGGTAGATTCATTCCTCTTTCACGGTCGAAAATCTGGTCCTTCCAATGACCAGAATATGTCTGGTCCTTCCCTTTCAGCATCTGTAAATATAAATGATGTAGGCTGAAAAACAAGTCTTCTAGTTTCCCCCTTTAAATTATGATACAGTGTGGAAATATTAGAAAACACATATAACAAATACATTTCATTTCATAAAAAATGTTATGTCCTAACGTTCATTGGACAAAGGTGAGATTACAGAGATGATAACAGATATAACTAAAGCAAGTGTGCCTGATTGCAAATCCTCTTTGTGCTCATTCCCTTCCAGTCCTAAGCAGCGAGTTTCTAGACTCAGTGGTTATAGCTGTTCCTCTCCTTACTCAGGCAGAAAGCAGAAAATACCCTGAGGTACTTTCCTTGGTGTACATTGGTATTTTTGAGGAAAAATTAAGTGCCCAGTGATTTCTTTCCTTTTTTCTGTCTTGTCTTTCAGCCTCTCTCCCTCCCTACGCCACTTCCTCTTTTTCTGTCTTCCTTTCATTGGCTTAAATCATTTTGTTTGATCCTGCTTAATTAATATTTATAATTAAGTGCTTACCATACACACAAAATGTATTTCCTATTTCCACCTTGGGCCTAAGGTGTACATGTGCCCTGACATTTTAGCTAACAAAACTATAAAAAATATTCAAACACAGAAGAAAACACTGGTAAATACTGTTCCAGAATATATATGCTTAAAAAGCTTTCACGCAAATTTATACCTAAAAGTCATCCTTTAATTTAGAAAAAGAAACCGCTAAAAAAAATTTCTCGGCCCTGGCTGGTGTGGCTCAGTGGATTGAGTGCCAGCCTGTGAACCAAAGGGTCATCAGTTCGATTCCCAGACAGTGCACATGCCTGGGTTGTTGGCCAATCCCCAGTTAGGTACATGTGAGAGATAACCACACATCGATGTTTCTCTCCCTCTCTTTCTCTAAAAATAAATAAATGCAATCTTTAAAAATTTTTGCAGATTATTTAGGGAGAAATATAAACTACAGCTTATCTACAGGATATACACAATCCCTCTGGAGGCTCTGCAGAATCTGTGTAGGGTTGTAGAGTGAGAAGCAGTCTAGTAGGAGTGTGTGTGTGTGCTTGTGTATGTTTACATCTAATTATACGACTGTGTAATGTCCCTCCTATCAAGTACCTGTATGATATAAATGGGTTTGTTTCCACATGCACAGGCTCTGTCTTTATCAAATAGGGGTAGGAATGGGGAAGGGGAAGAGCAGGCCTTTTTTTCTGGTTCTTGCTTTCAAGTGTTAAAGTAAAACAATCTGACAATGACAACTTCATCTAGACTTTCCTGGTACAGTCAGCCTGAGATAAATAATTTCAAACAAATGTCACAAAAATGTGATGCTATTTTTTTGCAAATTTACTTTGGCAGTAACAATTTTAAAACATCAACTAAATGGTTTTTTTTTCCCCCCCTTATGAGTTTTCAGTCCATTTTCACAACAAGAAGCTGGAATCCTGCATGTGCAGTTTAATGTTCTGCACAGAAAGCTCAACGGAAGTGTGTTCTTCATGTTGGCAAGAGCCACCTGGTGATAACAGGGTAGGTAGCCTTTCCTGTGCCCCCTGTGTTACATAGCCAAAAAGTTCACCTTAGTTTACTAAGTCAACGTAATAAATATAGTTAATGGTCCCACTGTTATTTTTTCTCAAAATTAAAACTGTCAATAATTTATGGTGAACTTTTATAAAATATCTTAATTTAGAAATCAGCTTCTATATTAAATTATTACATCGACAAACACCTTAAGTAATCATTTTATTTTGTTTTCCTTATGAATGATTCAATAATTAACCTGAGTTATTGAAGTAATAGCTTTCAAAAATTCAAATCAGAATCAAGCTAGTGAATCTTATTTTTGTTATTCTTTAGGATCATCTTTTTATCATATATGTGAAAAGTAGCTCTCCTTGAGAAGGAAGCATTATTTAGGAAAGAATTAGACACTTGGGGAGTTGGAAGGCAAACACAAGTAACGCAAAGTGAAGACTTCTGATATTCCTAGGGAGTAATGTATAAGTATTTCCAACATACGGTAGCTTAAAGGAACAATAAAATGACCAAACTAAAGAAATAACATCCTGATGCTATTGTAGTCCTAGGATTTGCTGTCAGTAACAATAAAAAATATAATAGGTGAAAAAATGTTTTATTTATGAGAGTAAAATGAATAGCACTGAAGGAAATAAGTTATTGGATGCAGTAACATCAAAAAGGCAAGAATTACCATTTGATACATGTCCCAAGGAGTGTGAAGTTCAGATAAAGGGTACGAGTCTAAAATTGGAGAAGTGCATGCTTAATATAAAGAGAAACCTCCACTCTGTATCCAGACCTTGAAGTGATACATATCTTCCACACTGTTTTAGAATAACTGTTTCATTTATTAGAAACTACCACTGCCCATGTTTACAAAACTTGAGTTGCTTATATCAGGAATACCAAATTCATTATGATTTTGTGAAACAACAAAAATGTAGAAGTGAAAGAAACTTTCAGAAATATTCCATGAGAAAAAAATAGGAAGTAACAGTTATATTCAGTATTACATTTTGAAAACAAATCCTGCAGTGTTTGAAATCAGTCAAGCATGATAGGTTGTATATTCAATCTTTAACAACTAACCCTTCCACAAAAACGACTTTTGGTAGAGGTTAGGTGTTTACTATGTGCTAAATGTCCTCTAGTCACTTTGTGTATGTTATTGAACTTAAATTTCACATACTTCAATCATGTCATTACTATGATTATTACATTTTGCTGATTAGAGAAATGAGTATATGAAAATAAGCAATGTCACAAAGTCAGTAAATGACAATTCAGCCTTCAAGTAAATTAAAAACAAGCAATGTTTGTGTACAGTTTGCCTTTGTTATCTATTACTACAATAGCAATTGCCTTAAAATAGTTGAAATAACAAGGAATATTTTCTTATTTCTCACAGTTTTGGCATATTAGAAATTTGGGAGCTGCTTAGCTAAGCAGTTCTTCCGTGGGATCTCTTGTGAGGTTTCAGTTAAAATGTCAGCCCAGCTGCAGGCATCTAAGGCTTGACAAGGGCTGGACGATCCACTTTCCCAGTGACTCACTCACATGTACAGCGGGTTGTAGGCAAGAGGCCTCAGGAGGCCACCTAATTCCCTGCAGTTCTTTTCAGACTACTTGACTGTTCTTACGTCATGACTGCTGGCTTCCCCAAAGGTGAGAGGTACAAAAGACAAAAACAGAAGTGATAATCCCGTGTATTATTTAGTATCAGAAATTATATACTGTTAATTTCATACAATGCTACTGAACGTACAAATTGATCCTATTCAGTGTGAGAAGGGGTCACACAAGTTCATGAGAACTATGAGGTAAGGATCATTGAGGGGGAGATCTTGTAAATTGGTTTGGACATAGCTATATATCAAACAAAAATATACATTTCAGTACAAAAAATACCTTTTGTCCTTCAATAAAGCTTAATTCTACTTTATTCTTACTATATTATAGTAGAAATTATTCTGTATTGTTACTGATAAGATGTTGAATGTAGAGGGTTTTACTGGATAGGAGTAGAGAATGAGATTGTTAGAAACCTTCTCCTTTAGTGAAGGGTTTACAGAGTACCTTCCTGATTTTATTGTAATATGTTTTGGAGAATTACTGAAACACATATACTAAAACCAATCAATTTTGCAAAATTATGCAAAAACTATAGGCTGTGCTGGTATGTAGTTTAACTGCCAAAGTATTTCAGGTACCAATTTTATTTTTTGCCATGGCATAACACATATATTAGCTTTCTAGCCTGCTCTATCCTTATCCCAGATACCTACTATGAATGTAGGTAATGTTTATGTCACTAGCCTACTTCTTGGTACCACTTTTCTGTAGTAGTTGGGATTCAGGCTAGGATGGTTGCATCAATAAATTTTTGCTGCATAAAAGACACAGTGATTCTTCACAGTTTAAAATCAGGCACTCTTTGTTGTCATATAGTTTTCTGTGATATTTTCTTACAATCCTTTGTTACTTCTTTTTCATTTCTGATTTTATTTATTTGGCTCTTTTCTACCTTTTCCTTGATAATTCTGGTTAAAGGTTTGTCAATTTTCTTTACCTTTTCAAAGAAACAGCTTTTGGTTTCATTGATCTTTTGTTGTGTTTTTTTTTAAAACCATTTTGTTTAACTATTTTGCTTCGGTATTTATTATTTTCATTCTTCTACTCACTTTGGGCTTTGTCTGTTGTTCTTTCTGTAGTTCCTTTAAGTGTGATGTTAGAGTGTTTATTTGAGCCTTTTCTTTTCGTTTTTTAGATAGACCTGTAACGCTATGTAAGTTCCTCTTAGGACTACTATTGCTGTGTCCAGTAGGTTTTCGGTTGTTGTGGTCTCATTGTTTATTTGTTCTTTTGATTTCTTCTTTCATCTCATTGTTAACGCATTTATTGTTTAGTAACATGTTATTTAGCCTCCATGTCTTTGTGTTTTTCAGTTTTTTTTCTTGTGATTGATTTCTAGTTTCATAACATTGTGGTCAAAGAAGATGCACGATATGATTTATCAGGGGTGTCCAATCTGCGACCTATGGCCCACATGTGGCTCAGGATGGCTATGAATGCAGCCCAAAACAAATTGTAAATTTACTTAAAACATTATGACATTTTTTGTGATTAACTGTTGCAGTGTATTTAATGTGTGGCTCAGAGACACCAAAAGTTTGGACATCCCTGATTTAAACCTTCTTAATTTTACTGAGCCTTGTTTTGTGCCCTAACATATGGTCTGTCCTAGAATATGTTCCACATGCACTTGAAACGAATGTATATTCTGCTGCTTAGGAGTGAAATGCTCTGAAAGTATCAATTCAACCCATGTATCCAGTGTGTCATTTAGGGCTGCTGTTTCCTCACTGGTATTCCATCTAAAAGATCTATGCATCGATGTCACTGGTGTCTTAAAATCTCACAGTATGACTATATTACTGTCGACATCTCCTTTTATGTCTATCAAGATTTGCTTTACATATTTAAGTGCTCATATGTTGCGTGCACGAATGTTTACAAGGGTTATATCCTCTTGTTGTATTGTTCCCTTTACCTTTATGTGGTGTCCTTCTTTGTCTCATGTTATAGCTTTGTTTTAAAATCTATTTTGTCAGATACAATTACTGCTACTCAGGGCTTTTTTTTTTTTTCCCCATTTCTAATCACATGAAATATCTTTCTCAATCCCTTTACTTTTGCTCTGAGTTGGGTCTCTTGTAGACAGGGACACTGAGTAGGGAAACAAGACACCCCAACACCAGACCCAGCCCTGGCCCAAGTAGCCACACAGTTGACCACCCTAGGCTCCAAGAGCCTCTACAGCAGGGACCCTGTGTGCCACTATGTCCAAGCTTTGGTGCAGCATTTTGGTTGGGGTGATGCGCCCAGCCTGCCTTCCCCTTTGGTTTGGAGAGGCCCAGGGAAGGCTCAACCTTGGCAGCAATGCACCACAGCGCCCCCTTGAGTGACCTTTAATGAGAGGGAGACTAGCTGGACTTTATGTCACTAATGGGGCTGGTGGGCTGGCCAGCTGGTTGACCCAGCTGGTCATTGCCTCCAGGTCATACTACTCATTTCAGTAGACATAGTGTGAGGGGCGCAGGGTAAGCAGCAGCTGTGTTTTCTTTTCCTTGTTTTAAATAGTTAATGCTCTTGGAAAGGAGCACTAGACACAAGTGTAAAAATTTCAGGCAAAGTCTTATATGAAGGAAGTAACTCATGTGTGGGTGGGCAGCTTGGGCCCACAGTCTATGTCCTGGCTGTGGGTCACTCAGCTAAGCTCCCCAAGGGACTGCAATGAGAGAATGAGGGCCATCACCACCAGGGTCACTTATATGTCTGCCGCGATTTCCTTTTTCTCTTCTTGAAGAAGCAGACACCATGGCTAATCCAGCCACCTGCCTTGGACATTCTCTGTCCCTCTTCCTACTCCCCTTTTCCTTTTTTGCTTGTCAAAATCCATATGTTTGTGGTACTCTGGCCTCTCCATGGTGGTTGATTCTGCTGTTGTACAAATCCTGGATCTGTGGAGACCTGAGGTCAAGGATGGCTCTTCAGGGCTAGAGCACCATGGTGCTTGATGGACTCCTGGCTAGTCAGACATGGGTGCTCCAAAGGACCATGGCACTTATCTTGGTGACCTCAGTGTTGCATGCAGGAGGTTCACACATTCTTCTGGCAGGTCACACTGCCTTAAATCTCATGGCTCCCAGCTCTCCACCATGACTGTGGCCATGTGGTTGGCTGGCTTAGCTGGATGGCCCAGGTTCCCTCAGCAGGGGGTGTGGGGCCCCACTCTGGGCCCTGTTGTAGTCCTGGAGCTTGCTGGAGGCCCCACACCCATATTGCCATCCATAACATGTTGGGTATTGGTGGTACTTGCCACATGGCTTGCATATCTCCACCATTTTATTCTTTTTTTTTAAAGATTTAATTTATTTATTTTTAGAGAGACGGGAAGAGAGGGAGAAAGAGAGGGGGAGAAACATCAATGTGTGGTTGCCTCTTGCACACCTCCTGCTGGGGACCTGGACCACAACCCAGGCATGTGCCCTGACTGGGAATCGAACCAGGGACCTTTTGGTTCCCAGGCCCACGCTCAATCCACTGAGCCACACCAGCCAGGGCACCATTTTATTCTTTATGACTATGTTCCTCTGTATTTCCCCCCTTCTTCTAAAGAAGACCCTTTAACATTTCTCGAAATACTGGTTTGGTGAAAATGAACTCCTTTAGCTGTTTCATGTCCATCTATTTCAAATGATATAGCCTTGTTGAGTAAAGTAATCTTGATTGTAGTTCCTTGTTTTTCATAATTTTGAATATTTCATGCCAATCCTTTTAATTTTAAACAATGGCCTTAATGGTTAAAGTAGTCTTGGTTGTAAGTCTTTGATTTACATAGATTTGAATATTCTATGCCAATCCTTTCTGGCCTGAAATGTTTCCAATGAAAAATCAGCTGACAGTCTTATGAGAGCTCCCTTGTACGTAACTGTCTTTCTAATGCTGCTTTTAAGACTCTCTTTGTCTTTCACTTTGCTATTTTAATTATGATGTGCCTTGGTATAGACATCTTTCTTTAAGTGCATCTTGTTTGGACTCTCTGCATTTCTAGGACTTGTGTATCTTTTTTCCATTACCAGGTTAGGGAAGTTTTCAGTCATTATTTCTTTAAATAGGTTATTGATCCTTTGTTCTCTATCTTCTCCATCTGGTACTCCTACAATACAGATGTTGTTACACTTCATGTTTTCCCAAAGGCCCCTTAAACTGTTCTAATTTGTTTTAATTTTTTTCTTTTTGATAATCGGATTGGGTGTTTTCTGTTACCTTTTCTTTCAAATCCTTGACTTGATCTTCTTACTTCATTTAACCTACAGTTTATTTTTTCTAGTGTATTCTTCATTTCAGATATTATATTCCTCATTCCTGACTGGTTCTTGTTTATGAATTTTGTGTCCTTTTCCATGTTGTTGAAGTACTCATGAAGCTCGATGTAGCTCTCACTAAGTTCCTTGAGCATTGTTATAACTATTTTTTGAACTCTATATCTGGTAAATTGCTTGCCTCCATTTTATTTAGCTTTCTTTCTGGAAATTTCTCCTGTTGTTTCATTTAGGGGATGTTAATGTGTCTTCAATTTTTGGCTACCTCTTTGTGTTTGTTTATAAGTACATATTAGTAGATCTGCAAGTCTCCCAGTATAAGTAGAGTGGCCTCACGTACTGGGTAGCCTGTGGGATCCATGTTGCAGTCTGCATTATCACCTGAGCTGGGTGCCCTAGGAATGTCCCTTGTGGGAGTTACCTGAGCCCTCCTTACAAGTTGTGAGTCTTGTAAGAGCACATTACAAACAACTGTATGCCAACAAACTGGATAATGTGAACAAAATGGATAAATTCTGAGAAACATTCAGTCTTCCAAAACTAAATAAGGAAGAATCAGAAAATGTGAATAGACCAATTATAAATAATGGAATTCAAGCAGTAATTTAAAAAAAATACTCCAAGCAAACAAAAGTATTGGACTGGATGACTTCACAGCAGAATTTTATCAAACATTCAAAGAAGTACTAACACCATCTTCTCAAACTATTCCAAAAAAATCAAGAGGGTGAAAGACTCCCAAGCTCATTATCCTAATTCCAAAACTAAATAATCACACTACAAAGAAAGAAAATTATATGTTGATATCTCTGATGAACAGCAATGCTAAAATTCTCAATAAAATATTAACAAACCAGATCCAGCAATACATTAGAGAGATTATATAACATGATTATGTGAGATGTATTCTGTGGATACAAGGTTTGTACAATATCCACAAATCAATAAATGTGATACATCAGATAAACAAAGTGATGGGTATAAATCACATGATTATGTCAACAGATGAAGAAAAAGTATTTGATAAAATTCAGCAGCCATTTACAATAAAAAGTCTCAGCAAAATGGGAATAGAAGGTACTTACTTCAATATAATAAAGACCATATATGACAAACCAACAGCCAACCTCATTCTCAGTGGGCTAAAACCAAAAATCCCTTAAGATCACAAACAAGAGCCTCTTAATGGAAGTGCAAGTAACATCTGTCGTGTTCTAGACCCCAAGGAAGGAAGAGAAGAAGAATGGATGGATGGATGGAAGGAAGGAAGGAAGGAAGGAAGGAAGGAAGGAAGGAAGGAAGGAAGGAAGGAAAGAAGAAAGAAGAAAGAAGAAAGAAGAAAGAAGAAGGAAAGAAAGAAAGAAAGAAAGAAAGAAAGAAAGAAAGAAAGAAAGAAAGAACCAAACTCGAATGTGATCAAGACTCCAGATCTAACTACTAATTGGCAGGTAATAAAAGGGACAGAGGAGATGAAACAGCACCACTGGAATGAAACCACCAAACTCCTCTCTGGGAGGTACCACAGGACCAACAAAGGACCTAGAAGCTGGGTTCTTCAACAAAGGTATAAGAAAGAAATAAAAAGCAAGAAGAAGCAAGAACTGTAGAACAAAAATATTTAAGAGACATATCCACTAGTTAAATTATATGAACCTTATTGAGATTCAAATTTGAATAATCTGTTAAAAAGTATGAGAAAATCAGAAAAAAATAGAATATCTATTAGCTATCTGCTGACACTCAGAGATTATTGCTAATTGTTTAAAGTGGGATAATGGTATCATGGTTATGTTTTTTTAAAAAAGACATTATCTTTTAGAGATATATAGTGAAACATACATGTATAAGTGACACAATGTCTAAAAATTTCCTTTAGAATAATTTAGGGGATTATTTGTGGGAAGAAGAGGCAGGGTGTCTGTGACATGCTTGTCCATGAGTTGATAATTATTGAAGTTGGACATTGGATACATACACATAAGGATTTTTTATACTATTTTCTCTATTTTTGTAATATGCTTAAATTTTGCCTTGTCACATGATTTTTCGAAATAAAAAATGTAAATTAAAATCACAGTTAGATGTCACCTCACACCTGACAGAATGGCTATCATCAATAAATCAATAAACGACAAGTACTGGAAAAGATGTGGAGAAAATAAAACACTTGTGCACTTTAGGTGGGAATTCAGATTGGTGCAGCCACTGTGGAAAAAAGTATGGAGGTTCCTTGATAAATTAAAAATGGAGCCCTGGCTTGTGTGGCTCAGCAGATTGAGTGCTGGCCTGTGAACCTAAGAGTGGTCTGTTCAATTCGAAGTCAAGGCACATGCCTGGGTTGCAGGTAGGTCTCCCAGTTGGGGGTGTACTAGAAGCAACCACACATTGATATTTCTCTCTCTCTTCCCCTCTCTCTAGCAGTAAATAAATACAATCTTTTGAAAAAATAAAAATGGAACTGGTTTATGACCAAGCAATGCCACCTGTGGGAATATATCTGAATAAACACAAAATGCTAATTTGAAAAAATATATGAAACCCTGTGTTCACTGCAACATTATGCTCAGGGCTACTCCCTGTGGTCCCTTCAGAGTATGCTTAGATTTAGTACATGGCAACTCGGAGCTCCTCAAGAAAGCTAACAGTCTGAAGAGACAAAACTCAATACTGGCATAGTGTCAAATCTTCCATGCTCTACTGATTCAAGCAGCTACAGGCTAGCACATATTCCAAGGGGCATGAGAACAGGCCTGCCTTTCAATGGAAGGAGTGTCAAAGATTCTACATACACCATTAATCTGCAAGGAGGTTGAATCATACGCAGCACTTTAAACTACCCTGTTTCAACAATTTTAGATTAGAAATCCTGCCCATTTATTCTCATTCTATATGTCCCATAGGTAATCTGGGACAAAATATAGTCCTTTTCACTGGAAATAAAGTAAAACAAAATTGTATAGAAATGTTAACCCAACTCCACAAATTTTGCCCAAGGGAAAAAATTGTAGCCTAGCTGCCTACCAGTTTTGGAGGTAAATGTGGAAGGAATTTCTCTGTTCATTTATAATCACAGTGATGAAAATAACTAGTTTTCAATACTTAGTGGACCTGTCTGGTCTCAGGTCCAGAAATTTTACATCAGAGAATCCCATCATATTTAGTTCTGAAACCAGAGGTGATGGTTTTTTTGGATTTCATAGAATATGAAATAAGCTGATAGTGAACCATTTTAATTAACCTATCTGTTTTTTTAAATTGTCCTTCTTTTTCTTGTCATTGAGATCAAAATGATTGCAGTAAGGACCGTGCCAAAGACAGAAGGCAAAGCTAATCTTGCAGATCTTACAGGTGGGACCCTGGGACATTTAGAAGGAGGAACAAGCAAAGGAAAAAGAAAGCGTGACCTGCCTGACTCAGAGAGGAGCTGCACGATTTGGGCTAATGGGAAGTAAGCAAGAAAAAATGGTTTTGAGGACAAGAAAGTCAAAGTTCATAATATTTAAGAAAAATTTAGTAAGATTGTAAGTGTCTATTGGATTTTTGAACACTGATGTTTTGCCAGCCTTTACAAGAACAGTTTAAATATAGTGATGAGGCAGGGAGTCACACTGGGATGGTTTGAGGAGTGAACAGAAATGGGAGAAGAAGGTCAGAAGGGAGCAATTATTCAAGGCTTCCCTGAGGATAGTTGAGAAAGAGGTTTGGAATTGAGGAACATGAGACACAGATAAGATTTTTAAATTATTTTTTAAAAAGTTTTAAAAATATAAACAAAAACCCTACATTTACAAATGTCTCCAGTATAAATAATATATTTGGATGGAGAGGCAAATAGTACTTATAAAAATTATAGTTGTCAATATTTTCATAGGAAATATGTTCTATAGAAAGTTAAGTTTCTGAAAAATCAGGAGGTACATACCTGCCACTCCTCTGCATGACCCTATTATCCTCAAACTGACTTTATTCTCTTCATTATTTCCTGCTTTCTTGGCAGTTTTCAACTCCTGGGTTAGAATGCTGGTTTCATGTCCAGTGACAGTAAGAAATATGTTTTATACCAGAGCTAGGTGCACATATATGCACGTATATCTAAAAATGTGTGTTACAAGACCATCTATATTTTTGGGTATGTGATAAATTTTGGTATTTTACTTTTAGTCCCACATTTGTAATCCTGCTAAGTCATTATTTCCCTTCTCTCACTCTCATTGCCTCATGAGCGTGCGCAGAGGATTGGCTTTTGTTTCACAGAAGCAATTGTGCTCTTCTGAATAATTGAGAGTATAATTGTGCATTGACAATCTAGGCATTTTAAAGTTTGTAGGTGTAGGATATGAATATGTGTGTGTTAGAACATTAAATCACCCTCTCCTAGGTGCTTCTGAGTTCTTACTCACTGTCTTTAATTATATCTGTTATAATCTCTGCAATCTCACCTTTGTCCAATAAATGTTAGGGTACAGAAATTTTATAAAATAAAATGTATTTGTTATATGTGAATCTGTGCTCCTTCCCCACAAATGGACAAATAGTGTGAGTGGTAAACAGATATGATACATGCTATCACAAAAATGTGAAAAAAAAAGCTTAAAAAGCTTTATAAATGTTAATAACTTATTATGTCTTATGCAACTAAAGATTTTTCTAATAATATGCTGCCAGTTTAGTTGTAGCATGATTTTGAGACCAATTGCCTAGATACATATAGAATAGAATTAAATATTGCACATGTAGACTTGATGAGCTCTTAAGAAGCTCTAAATTTTATTTTATATCTTTTCAAACTGAAAATAAAATAGACACATAAACATATTATTGTGGTAACATATCATTTACATTTGAGAAATGCACATGGGAGATGAATGATTAATAAAGCTTTATGGAGTTGGCACTGCTGAATGCCTGCTGGAGGAGAGGTCAGTAATAGATTTCACAGAATTGTTAACTTATACAGAACAATTTCAAGTAACTGTCAACAGCTATTACATTAGTCTTTCCTAAGGTATTGATGCTTCTTAGAAATATTTAAATTTAATATATTAACTTACTTTGTTAAAAAAAGAATTAACAATACAATAGCTTGTTAAAAGGGATTTAACAAGCTTAGAAATATATAAACTTAATATATTAACTTTCTTAGTTTAAAGGGGTAACAACACAATAACTTGCCAAATTAAAGAACATAGCTATAAGCATGAATTGAAACTGTATCTTATCTGCAGAATTATAACTATGCCTTAGCAATAAATGAATCTACAGTAATAGGTAGACTTGTTTTAAAACTTATATCTGCCACTATAAGCTTGACAGCTTATCAGTGTATAAATGTTTTCTGCTAATTTTTAAATAAATATGGCTATTTCCATGTATAAAATGTATTATTAGTTTTTTTCTTTTTAAAATAATTTTAATTTCATTTACAGTTGATACACAATGTTATATTAGTTTTAGGTATACAACCAAGTTATTACACAGTTATATAATTTGTGAAGTGATCAGCTCAACGATCTAGAACCCATCTGACACCATATGTAGTTATAACAATGTTACCGACTACATCCCCTATGTTGTCCTTAGCATCTCCATGACTATTTTGTAACTGCCAATTTGTATTTCTTATTTCCTTCATTTTGTTCACCCATTCCTCTAGCCCCCTTGCATCTAGCAACTGTCAAAATGTTCTCTGTATCTATGAGTGTTTCTGTTCTGCTAGCTTTATTTTGCACTTTAGATTCCAGATATAAATGCAATCATATGACATTTTTCTTTACCTTTCAACTTATTTCATGCACTAGGTCTATCGATATTGTTTCAGATGGCAAGATTTCATTCTTTTTTATGGGTGAGTTATATTCCATTGCATATATGCCCCACTTGTGCTTTATCCAGTCATTGCTTTATGGACACTTGCTTTGCTTTCACTAGTTGGCTACTATAAATAATACTGCAAAGAATATATGGAAGCATAAGACTTTCAATGTATTGTTTTTGATTTCTTCAGGTAGATAACCAGAAGTATAATTGCTGGGGCCTTTTCTGTCTCTGTTTCACAGTCTATTTTGTCTGCTATAAATATTGCTACACCAGTTTTATTTTGTTTGTTTCCATTATCATGAAATATCTTTTTCTATCCCTTTACTTTCAGCCTTTGTGTGTCTTTCGATATGAAGTGAGTCTTTTGTAGATAACACATATGAGGGTCATGTTTTGTTATCCATTCTGCCACAGAGTGTCTTTTGATAGGAGCACTTAATCCTTTTAATTTAAAATAATCACTTATAGATATGCATTTATTACCATTTTATTATTCATATTTTGATCTGTATTTTTTCTTTTTCTTAATGTAGACCCTTTCAAATTTCATATAATACTGGTTTGGTGGTAATGAACTCCTTTATCTTTTTCTTATCTGGGAAGCTTTTTATCTGTTGTTTGATTCTAAATTATTGCTTTGCTGGATAGAATAATTATGATTGCAGGTCCTTGCTGTTATCACTTTGAATATTTCTTGCCAATCCCTCTGACCTTCCAAGTTTCTGTTGAGAAAATAGATGACAGTCTTGTGGGAGTTCCCTTGTAGTTGTTAGTTTACTAACTGCTTTTCTCTTGCTGCTTTTAAAATTCTCTCTTGATGTTTAAACTTTGACATTTTAATTTTGTTGTGTCTTGATGTGGGCCTCTTTGATTTCAGTTTGATTGGGATTCTCTACATTTCCTGGACTTGTATGTGTATTTCTTTTATCAGGTTAGTGAAGTTTTCTTTCAATATCTTTTTACATAGGTTTTCAATTCTTTGCTCTCCTTTTCCTCCTTCCAGCACCTATTGATGCAAATGTTGTGATGCTTGTAGTTGCACCAGAGGCTCCTTATAGCAGCTTTATTTTTTGGATTATTTTTCCTTCTTGCTGTTCTTGTCAGGTGTTTTCTGCTTCCTTATCTTCTAAATCAGTGATTTCACCATCTGTTTCATCTACTCTGCTTTTGATTCTATGTAAGATATTTCTCATTTCAGTTACTGTATTCTTCATTTTTGACTGGTTGTTTTTTATGTTTTCATCTATATTTTTATGTTTTCTCTATCTTTGTGGAAGTTCTCACTGAGTTCATCTACTCTTCTCCCAAGTTCTTGGAGCACACTTCTAACCAGTGTTTTGAATTTTGCATCTTGTAGATTGCTTATCTCCATTCTGTTTAGGTTTTTTTTTTTCTGAAGTTTTGTTCTGTTCTTTTTTGGGTACATGTTTCTCTTACTTCTCACTCTGCCTGCCTCCCTGTATTTGTTTCTATGTATTAGATAAAGCTGCTATATCTGTTGGTCTTTGTAGGGTAGCCTTAGGTAGTAGGTATCTTGTAAGGCTCAGTGGTGCAGTTTTCATGATCATTTGAGTTGTATGATCTAGGTGTATGTGCCTGTAGGCTGCTGTAGCCTTCAGTACAGATGCCACATCAATAGGAGGGATTTTTCACCAGGCCAGTATGCTGGGAGAATCATCTATGACCACTGTGAAGAATCTGCTATGCAGGGGCTGACCCCATGGAGGAAGTGTCACTACAGAAGACCTCTGGAACCTACTGTGTCTGTCCCTTGAGTGTGTCAATTGTGAATGTGTTTTGGCATAGTCTGAAGCTTTCCACTGTGTATGCTGACTCTGAGACCTTCCAAGAGATGTGGCACAAGGTCAACCACCACCTGTGCTCTGCCCAGGGCCATCTGGCAGAAGCTACAGAGTGATTTGCAGATGGATACTATCTGTGATAGGCTTAAAGGTGTACAGGGGAGGCCAATCTGCAAACCAATGCTGGCTGCCACTAATGTTAGTCTTCTGGGCTACTTGGCAAGAGTAACATGGCACCTTAAGGCCAGATGTTGCTTGTTTAAAATATTTTCAGAAAGTCTGAAGCATGAGGCAAGACAGGACATTTGTAGGAAGGGCCACTGGAAAGAGCTTGAGTGGACCAAAATTTGGGTGGGGCAGGGTCTCAGGGAATCATCAAGGTGAGGTGAGCAGTGTCAGCCAGGTTGATGCAGAGTCAGATATGGTACTTGCTTGCTGGCTCTGTGGTGGAGGGCTCAGCAAAGAAACAATGGTCTCTACCCACTTCTGCCAGGGAGAAAGCTGTCCCTCTAGTCCTTGCTTAAAGCCAGTCAGTTCAGCTCCTTCCTCTATGTCCCTGATATGACTTTTTTTTAAAGTGTTAAAAATAAACTTTAATTATTTATTTTATTTAAGAATTACTTTATAACAGCAAACTAGGTATTACTAAATATTCAACTAAATGTATTATACTTTTAAATTTAATCTAGATATCCATTAAAACATTTAAAATTATTATAATAGAAAACCATATAATTTATCAATAATATACATTTTTAAAACTCCATAATGTTAGAATTTTTATATATATATTTAATTTTTTATTTTACTTTATTCAGTACAGTTTCTATCCTTTATTCCCATTCCAGCCCGCCCACCCATTCCTCTCCTCCTCCCTCCCCTTTTGATATGACTTTTGACCTTCTGCTTCAGGGGTGAAGATCAGAAAAATTGAGTCTGAGTAAATACATGCACTGGCCCTTTGAGAGGAACTCCTGGGACTCTAGAAGCTCATCACTTCACTCAGCCACAATCCCCAATGATTTTCACAGCCAGAAGTTATGGACACTTCTATTTTTGGCACTGAAACTTTATACTGGGTATCTGGTGTTTGGGTGGAATCCCTTGCTCACCTTTCCAGATGAGATAATTTTCAACTCCTGATTTTCAACTGCCACTGGTTGGTGTAAGATTAGCTTGTTCTGCATCTCTGTCCCTCTTACTAATCTCAATGTGGCTTCTTTTTATATCCTTAGTTATAGGAATTCTGTTCAGCTGGATTTCAGGCAGTTCTCAGTGATGGTTGTACCTTAGTTAAGCAATAATTTTGATGTGGCTGTGGGAGAAGGTGAATACTGTGTTTACCTATGCCACCATCTTGACCGGAAATCCAGATTCTTCTAATAACTGAAACTCTGATGCGAAAATTTGTAAGAGTTATCCAACTCATAAATATTTTTGAGATAATAGAAAAATAACTGAAATAATTATCTTCTATACTTGGAAAGATTGTAAAATAAAAAACATTAGATATTTAAGAAACTAAAAAGAAACAAATCTCTAGCTAGTTAGACTACATGAGGCAAATGAAAATATTCAAAATATGATAAGTAAAAACTTAGGGGATAAAGAAGAAAAAAGAAGAATCTACTACACAGAGTTTCAGGGTACTCAGCAAGGAGAGTATAACAGTTTATCACCTAACCTTGGCTAAAAAAATCCTGTCAATATTTCTGCAATTCTTTATTATTGAATAATTATACACTTGGAATACAGTACTAAAAAACTCCTTCAAGAATTATACTTGACACCTTTTAGTTTTATCCAACTAAGAATCATAGAAGAAAAGTTAGATGTTAATTACATTTTCCTTGAGCTTCTATTACTTATTATCTTCAAAACACCAATAAGTTTTATGAAGCACTATTTATACTTTCTTTGGAGACACAGTGTCATT
This sequence comes from Trachops cirrhosus, assembly GCA_028533065.1. Classification (NCBI taxonomy): domain Eukaryota; kingdom Metazoa; phylum Chordata; class Mammalia; order Chiroptera; family Phyllostomidae; genus Trachops; species Trachops cirrhosus. The sequence goes on from CM052539.1 coordinate 141,922,542, forward strand.
GACATGGCAAGTATTAGGACATGCTTTAGAGGTTTTTTCTAGAGTAAAGGAGACTTGATACTAGACTGTCAAGTTTAGTTTCTCTCCATGCTCACATATAACCCTGTTTGAATAGTGATTGTGACTGCCAGCTTGGGAATTATCAGCAGTGGCTTTCAGTTGCTATGTTGTTGATTTTCAAAATAATAGTCAATGTAAATGAATAAAATATAATAAAAGATTATTACATTCAATCATCTTTCCTGGCAGGTCATTGAGGTCTATACTCTGAGTTGTGTGGAATTACTCACATAGTGGTTGCATAATGACAAGTACGACCATGGACTGTACTTAGAACTTCATCAACATACTGAATTCCCAGGGGTAACAGACAGAGTTTTATTCTCATTTTTTAACTTAAATATGACTTGAATATTAGAGGATAGGGAATTATCAGATTTAAAAATGGCTCCAAGGTGAATTTCAGGACAGAAGCAATTTACTTATGCTAATGTCAGCTAACATATACATAAGCAGTTCCAAATGACTTTCAACACTTATTACCATAATGCTGTCTTTAGGCACTGATGCTGCTTAAAATATTTAAACTTAATATATTAATTTTTTTGTTAAAAGTGATTAATGTGTAAATATTCAATGCGATTCTTATATCTATATTGTTTTAAGTAACATGAATATCTTTTATATCACTCTCATCTTTTCAATTTTCTTTTTCTAATCTTGTATCTTCATTGTCACCACATACACCTGCTTCTGAAATAAACCTGATTTGGGAAGTTTTTTTCCCAAAAACAGAGAAATCTGAAAACACTACTATTAAGCCTTCTCACGTATCTGCCTTAATTTATGCACTGCATGTTGCCTCTTCCACTGAATGAATGTTTAATTTGAGTAAATTACTTATTTTCTTAATTCCGAATTTCCTTTAGATCAATTGGGATTATTTGATGGAATGAATTAAAATACTTTTCTTGGAATAGAAACAGGAAACTTTTGAAATACAAATCAAATCCAGGATTTTGTTCAGTGCAAGGTAGCAATGTTTGCTGAATTTTTGATGAATGTATCTTAATCATTAACATGAGGAGAAATTGGGTGATGTGTTTGTGGAAATTCTCTGTACTATCACAAAATAAAACATTAAAAAAAATAAGTGTGTAAGGAATAAAATTAAGGTTTATTGTTATAAAAAGAAATTTCTACACAGACCTATAACATGCCTGATAATTACAAATTGCTATCAAAGATGTTTATTGCCAATTTCCACATGTACATTGTCTATTTCTCATGATGTGTTATGGTTCAATAATTACTGAGAAATCTTAGAATTTTTGGAGAATTGGTGGGTTCTAAAGCAAATGGGTATAATAACTATAAAAAGCAGTTTATCTAAGACTTAGAGACTGAAAATGGCCCTGGATGGTGTGGGTCAGTGGATTGAGTACTGGCCTGTGAACCAAAGGATCACCGGTTTGATGCCCAGTTAGGGCACATGCCTGGGCTGTGGGCCAAGTGTGTGAGAGGCAACCACACATTAATGTTTCCCTTCCTCTCCTTCTCCCTCCCTTCCCTTCTGTCTAAAAATATGTGTACAAAAAGACATCTGTAATTTTGATTTGTTGCACAATTTTTAGTTATGAAAATATAAGCTCTATCAATAGTTGACATGAAGTCTATCAAAGTCTATTAATAATCTAGCAAATATTGAACACCAATTAACTTTTAAAGTTTCCTGGCATAGAATTTACCACATCTGAAGATATTCAGAACTTTTGTTGGAAATTAATTGGGAAAAGATACATTTTTAGAAGTTAGGCATATAATCATTTCAAAAGACACTTTTATAATCTAAAAGAATATAATTAAAAGTTATACAAAATAAATATACCTAAATAATTATCAAAAAGTCCTTAGCATAATCTCTAGTACATAATTTATCATAATATATAGCTCATTTTTTATTTTGAAGTGGGTATATTTCTGAATACTAAGGTAAAATCAAAGATTACAGGTAACTAGTAAATAAAACCAAAGATTTTAGGTAACTAATCTTTAATCTATTACCTAAACTCATTACCTTGAAAGATATTCCCATTATCTGCATATTTAAAGATATACATTTTCTATGTAAGATTAACAAAACAAATATGTACATTTTTATTTGAAAATAATTGCTTAGCCATGCAAACTTTACAGTTTAAATCTTCTGGGTAAAGTTTTGTGTGGAAAAGACTGCCCCAAACAAAGGAAAATAGTTTATATATGGTGACAAAATATCAGTCACTATGAAACTTCTTGAATAATTTTTCTATGTTTCATAAGTATACAGTTGTATTTGCATAGATTATACTATATGAAAGAATTATTCTAATCATTTCTTATTATTTAAAATAAATGAAATAAATAAGAAATCAAAGATAATTCAATATGGAATGGATCTTAGTTTCTTAATCGGTTAACAATTGCAGAACAAGAGAAACAACGAAGGACTGCTTACATTCTTGAGTGTTGGTTGGAACGCGGAATTGACTTCCAGGGCTATTTCCATCACCATCTAAAAGAGAGATGAGCCAGGTGCCGTCAAACCACAGGAGCCTCCAATTCTTATTTACACATGAATTTTATCATGTGTTACCTAAGACTAAGTCACAGAAGTGGACACTTTTTCCTATAGACTCTGCACTTATCCCAGAACAATCCCTCCTCTTAACTTATTCCGCCCCATTTATCTGCAGCCAATGTAAATTCTTTCAGAACATCTTTCTCTACCTACTTGATGTATAAAAACACTCACCAACTCAGGGACAATGGACATGCTTGCCTTTTCCACCTGACAGTGCTGATGGTGGTTTAGATTCCATGGCTACCAAGTTGTGTTCGTTTGTTTGGTTGTTTTTACTACCAGTGTCCTAATAAACCCTTTGTTTTAAAGAGATTTTCAGCCATGGAAGTTAAAATTTTGCTTAACACTATTTTCTCAGACTTTTTGAAGTATATCTCATTATTTTAACTTTTTATTCAAAATGAATTAAATTTTAGTCACACATCATCCTTTTCCTGAACATTTATAATTGAGATCATTTGTAAAACCCTCTTGACAATTCATTGTCATTAAACGTTTACTTTCTGTTGCTTAAACTTTAAAGCAAAAAACTTATGCCCTGACTAGTGAGGCTCCATTGAGTGGGTGTTGTCTCACAGGGTGAAAAGTAGCTGGTTCTATGCCTGGATGTATGCTTCATTTGCAGATTCTGTCCCTGGTCACAGGGTGTAGGAGAGGCTACCAACTGATGTTTCTCACATTGATGCTTTTCTCTCTTCTTTCTTAAATAAATAAAATCTAAAAAAAAAAAAAAACTTCTTGAGATTGAATTACTTTTATTATACCTTTCAACCTAGAAGTATTTTGCCTGCTTTTTTAGATGTCTATATCTGCTAAGTTTTACTTTGTGTTTTGAATTTAAATAAAGCATTAAAGCAAAGATTATGAAAAATAACTCTACACCAATGTAATATCTCTTATGGGCCTAATAAAGATTAGATTAGTGATTTTAAGAACTTACTGAAAAAATCAATAAATTCAGTTTTAACATAAATGTGAAGCTTTTAAGAATTCACTGTCTTTTCTCTTTCAATTCTTCTCTTTTGCAGCTGAGTAGGGGATATTGCAGAAGGCCACTGGCAAGAAAGCTACAGGACTGGATTCTGCTTCAAACCCATAGCAGCATAACATTCTGTCCTCAGCTAATTAGAACACAGTGTCAGTAGTGCTGTGGATCACAGAAGAGATGTAATCAGCTCAGAGAAAGTCTCGAAAACTGCATGTGCACAGGAGCTCTCGAGATTGTCCTTTTGGTGACTTATGCTCATTGTAATAATAAAAACACACCACTGTGAAGAGATTTAAAATGCTAATGACACATGCATTTGATGTTGGAGCATATAGCAAGCTCATCCAAAGAGAGACCTGGAAGGTCAGCCACGATACTGGACTCCCCCTGAGGTATTTACAGGGCCTCAGCAGAGGCTAGGGAGCCATATTCACTTTCAGTGTGTGCTGCTTTGATGGATGAAGCTTTGGTCTCTTCCCTCTAAAACTTAATAAGCATTTTCTGTTCTAACTCTTGTCTCCTCCCTTGATTTTGGTCTGGGGAAAGCCAAGAACCCACCCTTTAGTCCGTGACAGTATTACTTTCCTTGCTCTCTTCCACTTAATCAGATTATATACTTATTTTCAAGGCAAGAGATACTGAGGACTTTTGGTGGTACCTTAGTGTGAATTGCTGATTTACTCTGTTCAGAGGGTACTTGCAAGCTACCTTTGAATCTCTCTAAACCACTTGTCAGCAGTTTCCCACAGGGTTGTAGGCTCTACAGATTTATAATACTGTGCTCATTTACACACTTAATTTCCTTCCAGGCATTTTAAATTTTCTATAAGTTGTTAACATTATATATCCATTTGCTCTTGTATTACAAGCCACATAAAGAGATGTGATCAGTAGTGTTTTAACAACCTATTCATCA
>CM052539.1:141927568-141948170 GCA_028533065.1 Trachops cirrhosus
TAAGTTGTTAACATTATATATCCATTTGCTCTTGTATTACAAGCCACATAAAGAGATGTGATCAGTAGTGTTTTAACAACCTATTCATCATTGATCACACTGCTGAAAGCGAGCATGTTCTCTCTCATCCCAAGTTCTGGTTTATTTAGTTACTCCTAAGTTAAAGAACTCTTTGAGTTGCTCTAATCACTCCCCATTTGGATAGTACATGGGAGAAAAATATTTTATTCTACTCTTAGATTTTTCAGCTGGTCTAATAATTAAATTAACACAAGAGAGAGTAACAGGAGAAAAAACAAATTTAAGTAGATGTGTACAGGGGTGCCCATAAGAATATCTGACTCAGGAAGGCCATCTCAGACCACTGAAGCTTACATTCCAGCCTGAGATAAGACATTTGATGGGAACCTGAGACTTCAAAGGAGGAGAGGTGATTCAGACAAAAATAAGAAAAGCACATATTTGGTAATTAGATGATTTTTTTGTCATACAAATTGGTTATCAGATAAAAAGTTTCTCTGGTAACAGCCCCCTTTTTTGGCCTGGACCTCTATCTAAATTGTTTTAGGCAGTTAAGGGAAAGTTTAAAGGTTTTCTTAAAACTTCCAAGTCTTGATTGCATTCAGCTTGAGTTCATGTGCCAAACTGTCACATTTGGAGGAGGCTCATTCTGAAACCCTTCAACAGCCCATATTTAGTTTTATAGAAGTAAACTCTGATTGTACACATGTCACCAACTTTTCAAAACTTGCTTTATGCTACTTCACTGTTACAAAAGATGTACATTTATAACAGTTTTTGTTAAGAAATTTGAAAAAAATAACTTTCATTAAAGATAAAAGTGAAAATCAAAAACAGCATTCAGCATTTGCTTTGCTGAATATAAGGCCAGCATGCAGGGAGCAGCGAGAGTGGCATCGCCAAACGCCCTCCAGAGAAACACACTCAGCATTTCAGCACCATTTCCTTTGTCTGCGAGCATCTTCTCTTCATCTCAATGTGTTTTGTGCATCCATTTGCAAGATGTGTCCTCAGGTAATTGCTTCTTCACTTTATGACATTTCAGCTTAGGAAAGATTTCATAGGAATGTTGTACTTTTGAATAGTGGTAGAAAATTTATCTAAGAAAACAAAATTCTGAATAATAATAATCTGATTCTTATATTTTTAGTTCTGAAATGGCATTAGGGTCAGAGCTAGTGATTAAGCAATTTTTATTTTCACAGGAACAACACAATATTCCAGGATCCATGCCAAAACAGTGGCACATCTGGTCTTATAACTTCCCTATTACAGTTCTCCTCTGGGATGTATTGATTTTTTTTTACTTTTACTAATTGAATATATTTTATTTGCATTTAATGTGGTACATAACTTTTGATGAGTCAACTCTTCATATTTATATTGTATATTTCATATTTAGATTCTTCATATTTAGATTGTATATTGTTGAAGATGCTGCTGATATTAAAGATAGCATGTTGAACTGTGCTTACACTGTAGCAGATTTAATGAAAATTAAAACAGATCATGTAGTCCTTCACTATATGCTTTAGTAAGGGAAAAAATTTTCTACATTTTAGTCATCCTTCTGTTCCTGGTATTTATTTATTTATTTACTTACTTACTTGCTTATTTTCTTTTAAAAAAAATTTCAGTGTTCAAGTACACTTGTCTGCGTTTCCCACCCACCCTTCCACCCCACCCCAGTCATCCCTTCCTCCCTTCCTTGCTTCCACACCCCTTTGTTTTTTTCCAAGTATGGACGTTACTGGTGTCCTAATCAATAAAACCAATAAGCAAGCAAAATATAATCAGAGACATTGAAATTAAGAACTAACTGACAGTAACCAGAGGGGAGTGGGAGGGGATAAAGGGGGGTGGAGGGGGAAGGGTTTTCAGGAACAACTATAAAGGACACATGTTCCTGATATTTAGAAGGAGACACATACAAATGGAGATTTCCTTTATAAATGTAAAATTACTTCACAAAATGACAACTTCGTTGATTTCAGAGATTCTTCTGTGTAACCAGTCTCTTAAAAATATCCAGCCAAAAATAATCCTTATGTTAAAATGGCCTATTTTAGGGTAGCACGTTGTGCTCCTCTTGTTTGTACAAAGAAATCACTCAAAAACATGAATATGGACATGTTGTATAGTAAAATATAAGGTGATCTTAGTTATAAAATGCTTTAGGTTGGAAAAAAATTAATAATATCTCAATTGGCTGTGTTTATATCACCCACAATCATGATGCCCATGTTTCTGATTATACTTGGACAACCCAGTCACATTATTGGTGTGACTGACTTTTCTTTGCTGACACCAGTAATGGCCGTACTATTATTTTTAACTAACATGTCTTACTAATCAACACTCTATATTTAAAGTCAGAATCATTCTAAATCAGACAGGATTCATGCAGAATTGTTCTAGAAGAGCTGCTTCAGAATTCTGCCACACTACATCAAGTAAGTGTCAATGTAAGAAACGCCCAAACATGTAGATAATTTTTATAAGCAGTTATTTGAGCCAAAACTGACAACATGTGCCCAGGAGCAAGATTTCACGCCCTTAACAAGGTATTTTGATTTAAAGCACTAGTAATATTTGTGCTGAAATGACTTCCAATGCAACAGCTTTCATTCCAAGTAAAAGGGGTGGGGAGAGGTTTTTAATATAACATATTTGAATGTCAATTTTCTAATAATGTACATATTGTAAGGAAAGCAGAATTATATCCTCTTAATCTTCCTTTTTCTAGAGTTATTAAGGCATTATTTAGAGTTCTAATTATTCACTCATTTATTTATTAATTCACTCCAAATTTATTCACTATATTCTATTTTATTTTAGAGATTCATGGTTGATTTGTATATTGCTACAGAAGTAAAGGAACTTCCCTGATTTTTTAAAAAAAGGCTGGTATTTTAATTTGTTAGTAGGTTGTCTCTGGTAAGTAAGTAGTGGTTAAAAACACCTTTTTTTAAGTGGAAAGATGGGCTGTGACTAGAGAATTTCAGAGTTCAGAGGTCTCAGTACTAATGGAGATTGTCATTAACTAATCACAATGAAAAATAAAATATTTCATTCAGAGATTAGAGTTAGTGACATATGTGAAATTCCACTGGAGAGGCAAGCTGTACTGCTTACTAGAGAACACCCACAACTGGCTACGAAGCGCAGTAACTAGAATTAAGATGGACACTCAAAAACTGGTCTCTTCTTGTGTTTTTTTTTTTTAAAGGTAAGCAGATTTTTTTTTAAAGATTTTATTTATTTATCTTCAGAGGGGAAGGGAAGGAGAGAGGGAGAGAAATATTAATGTATGGTTGCTTCCTGTGCATTCCCTGCTGGGAACTGGCCTGCAACCCAGGCATGTACCCTGACTGGGAATCGAACCGTGATCTCTTGGTTCACAGGCCCGCGCTTAATCCACTAAGCTACACCAGCCAGGGCTCTTCTTGTGTTTTTATGCCCATGGTTACAGGGATACAGTTGAAACTGTGTATAAAGCTGACTGTGAAATGTTCTATGAATATTTATACTTATTCTCTCTGACTTTTGAAACTAAGATAGTGCCCATAAGATGATGCTCGGTAACTATTTGTTAATGAATTGAATAAACTAAAGTACTTTGTAAAATAACAGTTTATAAAAATTTAAAAAATCAGTAGTTTTAACAAAGCCCAATATTTCCTGAAACATTTAGTAACAATTCTATACTGATAATAGACCATTAAAATATTCTCTCAGACCTGTGACATTTTTTAGGAAGTCAAAAACTATGCTTATATTAGTCTAGCACCAATATTAGGGCACAAATACCTGTAACAAATTAATTTACTTAAAAACTTCCTTTGTGTGGTGAACCTTTATTATAACAAAATATTCTCAATATCTTTGAAGTTTTTCAAAATGTGCTAAGGTAATTTCTCCTTTGCAAATGACCTTGTATGAAACTTTCTGTTTCTGTTCAATATATTTAATATTTTCATTTCATCTTCTGTTCTCTTAAAAATGACATATTTGCAACAGATGGTAAATCACTTCAAGATCAAACTAATAATCAAGTAATATATTATAAAACAAGTTAAATGAAAACCTGTCCATATTAAGACTAGTAAAAAGTCGATTATAGCTGTATTCAGAGTAACAAAAATCAATAAGCAATCAAAATATCTATGAAGAAGCAATGAAATGGGTCCAACTATTAAGCATTAACAAGAAACATGTATGGATCCCAAAGGCTTTATGTCAAGTGAAAGAAACCACTTTATGCTGCATGTTTTTAAGTTCTGAAAAGGGGAAAAACAATAGTGATGGCAGATCTGTGGTTTCCGGGGTTCAGGACTGAGAAAGGGAGACTCCCGGCAAAGGAACACAGGGAGCAGATGTGATGACACTGTTGGAATATACAGAGGAGGGAAAAATCAAACCGAAGCTAAGAAGGTTGTTGCCAAATTAGCTGCCATTTTCCCAACAGAGTCTAATCAAAGCAAACACATACTAAACAAGGAACGAGAAGGGTATCTATCAACTTTTAGGTCATGGGTAAAACGAAATGACACAGAGAGGTGGCATGTGTCTCCAGCTACCACTCAGGGGTCACTTGTAAAGCTCCAGACTAAATTTTGGCAAAGGCAGTGAGGAAAGAAAATGTGCAAGAAAATGTCCTATTAATAATTTGAGACATTGCTTACCCTAGCTAAACAACAGAATAACAGAGTCCAGTGGTTTACAAACTGTGGTCTAGGGCCAATTTTTGTAATAATATAAACTCAGTATTATCAGTATATGTTTTACTCTCATTCTCTTATAATATATTGTGGGAAACCGAGATAGCACAGAATGTGATGACATTGCTCCGAAGACTGATAGAAGGTCTGTTGTATCATCTTTGGTTTTAAATGTTTTCTTTTTTGGTTTTAATTATTACTATGGTAATATTAAAATAAAAACATAAATAAAGATATAAAAATGACTACTAAGATAAAAAAGTTTGAAAATTGCTAGCACAGTTAACAATGGACCACTGGCCAAGACTGAGTCTGAACCAACCCTTCCTTCAAGCACAGACAGCAGGATTTGCTGTCAGGTTCAAGCTGTGAAAATTACTTCCTAACCACAGCAAATTATTTGCATGGGGAGCTCATATAGTTGATAAGCAAGACATAACCATAGCCCACTGTCGCTACAGACCTCTACAGGGGACACAGATGAAAAAGAAAAAAAATTATACAGTCTCTTTATTCAGCAACTTAACATTACCCTAAGACATTCCAACATAGGGCCATTCTTATTTTATTTAGTCTGCTCATGAAATACCACACATGCTCAGAGAAAGCCCACATGCAGCTAATTCAGAAGAATAAACAGACCAGGAAAACTATAAAGGCTATATATTACTTCTCATAGTGCTGCTCTCAAATATAAAAGTATAACAAAAAACTAACAAATGTTTGAGAAACAAACAACATTAAGAAAAATTTACTATGAGCAATAAAGACAACTGGTCCAATCAAGAGCCGAATCTATGAATCTGAAGACAAAAAAAACAATATTATTTAATCAGTATTAGAAAAAAATCAAGAGCATGTTATATTTAGAAAAAATTATGAACTAACTGAAATGAGAGTAATCAGAAAATAAGAAATAATTATAGAGAAGTTACTGTGTAATCCGGATTAAGCAGAAGTCAGGTCTCTTTTTTTGTGGTGCTTCACAGGTGATCAGCTACTTAAGGATGAACCTAAACATCTCTTTCCCAGCCACTGACTGGCAGAAACTCATTGAAGTGGACAATGAATGCAAAATTCGTATCTTTTATGAGATGCATGTGGCCACAGAAAATGCTGCTGATGCTCTGGGTGAAGAATGGAAGGGTTATGTGGTTTGACTCAGTAGTGGGAATTTTTCTCCATGAAGCAAGGGGTCTTGACCCATGGCTGTGCCCACCTGCTGCTGAATAAGGGGCATACCTATTACAGACCAAGGAGCGCTGGAGGAAGAAAGTGCAAAACTGTTTGAGATTGTGTTGTGCTTGCCAATCTCAGTGTTCTCAACCTGGTCATTGTAAAAAAGAGGGGGGTGGTAGATATTCCTGGTTTTCACGGATACTACTGTGTTTCATTGCCTAGGTCCTAAATAGCTGCCAGAATACTCAAGCTTTTCAATTTCTTCAAAACAGATGATGTCCACCAGTATGTTGTGAAAAAGCCCAGAAACAGAGAAGGTGAAGAAACCTAGGACCACAGCACCCAAGATCCAGCGTGTTGTTACTCCAAGTGTCTGCAACACAAATGTTAGTGTATTGCTCTGAAGAAACAACATACTATGAAAAATAAGGAAAAGGCTACAGAATTATGCTAAACTTTTGGTTAAGACAATGAAGAGGTCCAAAGAAAAATACTGGGAACAGATTATCATGAGATGTATGCTGTCCTCTCCAAGAGCTTGAGTCTGAGTCCAGTCAAAAATGAGATTTTATTGGAGTAACAAATAAATAAGAACAAACATTAAAAAAGAAATAATTATAAATTAATATGTAATTCCTATAGTTAAAACATCAATAGAATGCCTAGATAAAATAATTCACATATCAGTGACCTGCAATTTAAAAATATAAAAACCTCCCAGAAGTTTCAACGATAAGTAAAAGAGATATTAAAATGTAATAGAAAATTTTAGAATTACAGAGCACAAAGCCAAAGGTATGCACATCCATGCAGTAGAACTGTCAACAGGGGAAAGCTGAGAGAATACAGGGCAGTAAACAGTAGTTGAAAATGTACCTGACTGGAATTAATCTTCACATTTAGATGGTCCACCCAATTGAAGCAGAAGATTATTTTAAATACACATATATCTGGACATCATATACTCATGACATAACACAAATATTAAGAAAAAAGCTAAGATTTTTAATATCAATAATTTATCCTACAAATTAGAAAGAATATGTTGGAATAAGATGTCTCAAAAATATTTGAAGATAATTGACTGACAAAGTGTTAAATGCTTTGAAGTTTTGACTATTATTAATCCTAGAATTACATATGAAAACAGTCAAAATAAGCATTTTTTATATATCTAACAACCCAAAGCATTACCTTCCTGTAGTCTCTCTAAAAAACTTCAAGTTTTCTCATCGATAAAATAAATGTTTAAGATCTTTATTTTTCTAGTTAATAAAATCCTAGGTGGTTTCAAATGGCTCATGTGTGCTTGATGTTTGCTAACAAAACTAACAAAAATATCAGTTATTAAAGCAAGAAAGATGATGAAGTTCTCTAGAAAATATAAGAGAGAGAGAGAAAGATCTGATGTAAACCTAACTGAGGAGTACAACAGATAAATGTGCCATTAGGAGGGATTGAGAGCCCAATAGTCTACAGGTTCCAATAATGTTAGAACACATGAGAACTTTGTAATGAAGTGACTAGAAATGACTCATGGTCCTGGACAATTTCATTGCATAATTGATAAGACCCATGCCTAAAATCTTATACTCAAGCATTATCTTCCAGGGTGCATACATGAAGCAAACAAACCTACGTGCATCTGTCAGGAGGGTCTGTGATATGCAAAAAATAGCTCACTTCAACAGTGGCTGGCAAAACCAGCATCAGCATATTGGGATCTCTACTTTACTCGGTGTTCACCCAGGGACCCAGGCAAAATAGGCTTCATCACTGAACTTCTGTACTTGCTGAGGCAGGAAGGAGTACACTTGGCTTTAATATTTTCAGATAAAAGTAAACAGATCATATGTTTTAACTTGCATTTTTACTAACTCATGTTCTAACAACTAGCTTTAGAAACTGTATTACAGTTCTGTGTACAGAGGAGAAATAATCATGAATTTTTGCTGAAAAATATTTATGACTAACATCTTATGAATTGATACATATTTTTTATTTTATTACATGATCTTTGATAGATAAGAATTAAATTTATTTCTGCAAAAGAGAGGTATTGATGAATTTAGCACACACGGGTGTGTCTGGACTTTTCTGTCATCGTCCAAGATTTGTGTAATTAAGGGCAAAGCTCCCGGTTTCTAAGATCTACTTCTAAGATCTTTTGATTTCCTGATCAACAAAATCCTACAAGGTTTTAGAGAGACTTTCTCTTCTTACTTGACATTTGCTTCTACTTCATGGGCAAAAAGATAAGAAGTTTAATGTATAGAAAGATTAAGTAAAAAAGAATCTCACAGTGTATGTTAGTGATCAATTTGAAATCTATTACGTTATTTTTATATCTAATATTACATATATTTTATTTCAGACAAACACAGATAATCCCCACCCAGAAAAACAAATAAGTAGTAATAATAATCACAGTCATAAATCAAAATCTATCAGACCAAGTCCAAATTATCTATTTTCTTTCTCAAATCTCTATTGGCATATCATATATTGGGCTCTTACAGGCTAATGATAGTAATAGAATTTAAGAAATAAGACAATGTAAAATATGTCCTGAAAATACATCATGTCATAGTCAGTACAGTGTCTAAGATGTATTACATAAAATATTTGTCAGCAAATTGCAACTTAATCTCTGCAAGATTCTCTACACTGGAAAAAACAGATGCTCCGGTGTTTGATGAGCTTCAGAGCCACTGCCTGCAGCCAAGACAAAACCAGCAGCAAGGAAGCGAGACTGACATGTGGCAAAAGCAGCCACTTAGCAAAGAATTTATGTTCTGCCTTCCTTGAGTTTTCTGTGAGGTTCTAGTAGCAAAGCATCATGAAAATATTCATTTCACCTGAATTTAAATTACTGATTTGCTTAATTTATTTCCTCTCAAGATAAGAGAGAACATATTAAATGTATGCAACAAAGATTTGTCCTTTTCTTGATACAAGTAATACAAGAATGATTGCATTCTCCTTATAAAAATGCAGAGCTTGGAATGAAAGATAAATGAGTTAAAAATTAAAACTCTCTTTTATATTCTTCTTTATTTCCCAGAATCAGTCACTACTTTCAGTTTTGGACACATTTACAAGCAACAATGTGTTTCATACCTGTCTGTAAATATGTAGCTATATATCACATGTAAGTGAAAAGGTTTGTGTTTATGTATGTTATATTCAGAATATAAATAAATAGCATTATAGTATGTTTATTTTTGTGCACATTATATTATTTCTACAATAAAAAAGATCTTCTTGGATCTGTGTAAAGTATAATACTAAGTTGATATTAAGTCAGTATGTTCTGATATGATTGGACCAGTTCCTAAAGTGTGGGAATAATTCCCATACTAGTATGGTCAGCAGCATTTACCTCAAGCCATCCTACTCCCCCCGCAGCCAACTTGCCTCTTGCTGAGGAAACTCATCACTCAGTAATCAAAAGATTAACACTTGGCCTTCAGACAAGAAGGAGACCTTCATATCCTTTAGTAGTAGCATTATTATTTCAAGAGCTTGAAACAACATATTTATGTCTAATTCAGATGGCATGCATCGTGTGAGCTAGTGGTGATTTCTGCTTCTTCAGAAGGTGGGATCTGTTTTTCCACCCTTTACATTTGGACTTGGTCTATGGCCTGAATTTACCAGGGGGGTGTTGAGAAATGGGATGCAAGCAAAGACTTAAAACAAGGACCCATTAGAGTTTTCCCTTGCATGCTGTATTTGAAATAATAAATAAACTATATAAACAAGCCCATAATACTGTACTAAAAGGTAAGGGGCACAAGGAAGAGAAGTGAGCACCCTATGTCACAATATACTACCAGAGATAAGAGGGCAGTCATTTTTGATTTAGCTCACTGGCCAACTGTCTATAGTCACAGATGGAACCCACAGGAGTCATTTGAATTCCCTCAGACCAGAAGAACCACCTAGCCACTACAAAAAGTGTGAGCTAAATGAAATAATTTGCTTTTTTTATTAAGCCAAATACATTTTTTAAGTTTTTCAATTTTAGATTTTTATTTTACACACCAAAATCTGATGTGAACTCTTATCTAGGAATAGGGCTCTGCTGTAACAAAGACCTAAACCATTGCATTGTTTGTGTTCGTGAGTTGATAATATCTGGAAAAGCAGCAAAGAAATTGTTCCTGGAGCTTAGAAAAGTGTCAATAAAACTGCTATGTTAGTCTGGAAAAATGACCACCTGTAGTCTATAGCAGTGGAAAAATTGTTTAAACTGTTGCTTGTGGTAACATGAAATACAGAAATATACTCAAGGAACTTGAGAATTTGGCTACATAAGTTGCTGGAATTTAATAAAGAGAATTTTAAAATATTTATATCTTTGTACAAACAATAGTACCATTTTTCTCAGATAATATCTCTTCGCCCCTCTAGTTATAACTTCTACCGTAGTTCTCACTGGAGGCTGAGTCATGTAGACAACAAATTATCAGGCTACTTTCCTCCCTGACTTGTATTAGATTAAAAAAACTTAGATACGTTGGCACAAAATGAGAAAACAGGAGGACAGTATATTTAACACCATGGCTTTTTTCCTGTCAAGACATAGATTGATGATAGAGCTTCAATATCAAAGGTCATAATTTCCGTCCCATTTACAGCTGTAGCTCCCTCTCCATTTTTCTTCCCCTTTCTTCCTTTTACCCCACTGGGCGTTAACAGGCTCTCACTGCTGCTGGCCCAAGGATGTTTTAAATCATTGATGGATTCATTTTAAATATTCTTGGGTTTCCTAATGGGACCCTGAATGATAGATATATCAATTGAAATATTATTAATAATATTATTAAATAATAATACCAGTTAGAAAGCCTTTAAAACCTTGAATTAGTTTTGCAGGTCTTAGTTTATACAATGCTTTGTAGTAAACATTATAAAAGCAGGTTTATGATGCTACATACTATTTATTTTTCTTGTAGCTAAAAGGGAAGAGGAGATATTTTCACTCTATATTGCAATGCTTTTTTTATTAAGCTGTTAACAGAACCCACAACCTTTCAAGGACAAATGGTTGAATTATATAATTAACATAGAAGGAAAAAATGCCAGCCTGAGAAACCCAATGAAGATTATATTGAAAAATAAAGGACAGAAAATGATTATTAACAGATGCCCAAAATATGGGCACATCTGGTTTTCCATTTAAAGATCATTGATACATTTTAAAACAAGTAAATGCAATATTTAAAAAAACATGCATTTGCATAAAAAATAGTAAGAAAATCAAGGGACTGAAACAAAAAAATCAGATTAGGTACCTTTGTGGAGGGAGGGGATGTGGCTGGGAAGGATTTTGTGTTTGTGCACACAAATATGTGTACTTTGGTGTGTATAAATAAGATGGGTATAAACGTGCTCAAGAGAACACGAGAAATAATTATTACAAACATTACCTTACATTGACTTCACAATTCACGTTGAATGTGTTGAACTGAAGTATTATTAAAGAAAGTTGAATATAACATTAGATTAATCTTTTTTTCCCCCTCTCTCTGTGCCTGGTTTTTGCAGTATAATGCCAAACATAGAAAGTAATTGCAAATACTTGGCTGTACAAAAAAAGATAGTGCTTAGGTATGAATGGGAGACGTGATTTCCTTTAAATAAATACTTAAACATAGCTTGGTCCTATAAGCACCTAGGTTTAGGTTGTGGCAAGCTGTCCAGCCAGTGCCCCAAGAAGATGCCAGGGTTTTCCTTCTCCCTAATCAATGCATGGAATCAGGATGCCAGGGTTCTTGATCTCATTGATCCTGTTCTAGAACCCTCCCTAGCCTTCTATACAAGATCTGGTTGGACGAGAACATTGGAATTTCTGGAATAACATTGGTCTCTAACAGTTAAGTTACATATGGAACTCTCCTGGACCTGTGTCTAGGCAAGGGCACAGAGGGGATATACCGGGATGACTTTCTTCAGCTCCTCTTACAGGACCAGCAGGAAGGCATGACCATACCCCTGAGGATGCTGGACCAGGTGCTTTTGAAAAAGCTTTCCACCCTCATCCTTGAAGATCTTTTGCAAGCAGCATATGGCCCCCTGTAAATGATGTCATCTCCTTTGTGTCCTGATTGCATCATCTGCCATCTCACAGTGTCAACAAGATAGGAGAACAGGCCAGCCACCACCATCACTGTGAGGGGGATCATCCATCTTACCACGATGTGGGTGTTCTTGGGGTCAAGGTATGCCTTTGGCCATGTGGTACAGTCTGAAGTTGGTGGCCTTGTAGATAATGATGCCTTGGTATAGGTCAGGTACTGTCAGACTTGGCAATCTTCGCCAGAGTCTCCCAGGCCTTGGAATTCCCACTTGGTGCCCAACTTCTACACATTGACCACCAGACAAGTTTTGGCAAAATCCAGAGGGCAGGCAAAGCAGAGGGAAGGACCTAGCTGCACCACTGGAGGCCATGTTGCCAATGAAATATTTGCTTCTTGAACTTCCTGTGCTTGTCCATACCCCTAAGGAAGACCTTCTTGCACTTCTCCTTGAAGGTGAAGTTGAAGGCTTGCTTGGAGAAGTAACAGATGACCTTGGCCAAGTTGTCCCTCCAGAAGGACAGCACATCTTGCTTCTTGGTGATGCTCATGGTAGAATCCATGATGCCCCTGTACTGCTAGTTGGCCATGATCTGCTTGCTGGCAGGTTCTACCTGTATCAGTAGTTTGGTCAGTGGATTGGGGCCAGCCAGGGCTGCCTTGTAGATAAAGGTAGCAGCACCTCTGGGTCAGGATGTCTTTGGCAAAGGAGGTGACTCCTTCAGTCCTAGTGGTGCAGGTGGAGGGGGACTGCAGCAGGCTTAGAGCCCAGTGGGGAGGCGAAGCAACGGATGGGGGAGGGCGGAGGGCAGGCTCTGCTGCCTCCTCCGTGCTGCTGTCAGGAAGGAAAGGAGATCAATCAATTTTAAAGAAAATTTAGGTGAGACTCCAGAGGTTACAGGTAAAATTTTAATAACATAGAAATAATTATAATACTATATTCTGAAAATGATTAAAAACATAAGTTAGATTGAAAAGCATGTTTAACAATGGAAAAGGCTACATATATTTTCTAGGGAAAAAACCAACAACACAGTAGCAGACAGATTGTCTGATGATGTTAACAAATACTTTTACCCTTATACGTTTGAGCCAACTAAAATTTTGGAAACAGACAAGAGAATTTCAGCAAAGACAAACAATGAATACTACTTGGACTAGTCAACACAGAATTAACTAAAATACATTTGTGTTCTTACTAGAGAGTGCACTGGGTTCTTTATCTTGAGGGTTTTTATCTGTTTCTAAACGTGGGAATTTTAGTGGAGGTTTCAGGGAAGGATTTAAATAGAACATTCCTCAGCTTTCCAGGTGTGTCCTTTGTTATGCTGATACATCAAAATGAGCATATAAAGGGGTCAGGGTCATTCTCTGGTCAATTTCACCTTCAAAGAATGTCACCCTAGAGGGACCAGGACCAATGTGGGTTGGCCCTGGCCTGGTGTGGAATGTGTAAACCACATTCTAAGTTCAAGGGTCTATCTCCGTTTTCCT
Source organism: Trachops cirrhosus (assembly GCA_028533065.1). Taxonomy (NCBI): domain Eukaryota; kingdom Metazoa; phylum Chordata; class Mammalia; order Chiroptera; family Phyllostomidae; genus Trachops; species Trachops cirrhosus. The sequence continues at coordinate 141,941,067 of CM052539.1, forward strand.
CATTGCAATTGTTAATGAATTCTCCTAGCATCTCACTAAGCTGCCTCAAAAATTCAAGTTGTCCAAAGCTGATGTTCTGGTCTTTCTTCCTCCTCTCCTGCTATAAGCACAGACTTTCATATAACATTTAGTGGGAAGCGCATTCGTCCATTTGCTTAGGCCAAAAACTTTGGGGACATATCTGATGTTTTTTTCTCACACCCAAAATCAACTTCATCAGGAAATCCTGTTGCTTGTATATTTAAAATATACCTGTCTTTTCTTGTGAATACCCCAGTAATCACCACACTATTGTCCATGTCCATGAATTCTTTTTAGCCAGCAATAGAGAAGGGTGAAATTTAAGTTTTTTAAAAAAGTATATATAATTTACAAGTTTTTGAAATTAAACCTAACTCTCACACATTTTTATCTTCTCAATTTTCCTGAATATAGTATTAAAGTATACTTGACCTTTGAATAAAAAATAACATAATAACCCTGGCTGGCATAGCTCAGTGGATTGAGCGCGGGCTGCGAACCAAAGCATTGCAGGTTCGATTCCCAGTCAGGGCACAAGCCTGGGTTGCGGGCCAGGTCCCCAGTGGGGACCACATGAGAGGCAACCACACACTGATGTTTCTCTCTCTTGCCTTCTCCCTCCCTTCCCCTCTCTAAAAATAAATAAATAAAATCTTTAAAAAAAAATAACATAATAATATTAAAAATAATAATGAAAATATTACATTTTAAGGAGATACACGCTTTCATTTTTTTAAGTTTACTAAAATGTCATCACTATAATAGATGCAGATAATTTTTATAGTAGCTTATATATTATATAGTTTAATACTGAGAGAGCTTAATTTAAATATTGCCCTTTATTAGTCACTTGGCACGAAGACCCAGGCTATGATCAATATTGTGTTGAAATAAATAAATGGGTAGGAAGAAGGATGAATAGACAGCGGTGAGAAGATGATTTTATTTTATATTTCTTACCACTCTGCCGCATTGAGTGGAAGCTGCCCTTCCAGCCCTGCTACGGCAGCAGCCCTCCGAGAGTCGCACTGATACACAGCAACAACGTAAGGAAGGAGATAACTGTTTCTTCTTCTCGGTTCTTTGTAAATAATAGTCATCTTTCCTACAAGTTTCTGAAGACATTTCTTTACATATCATTGACCAGAACGAAGTCCCCTGCCTGTGAACTAATCATGGTAACAATGTTGCCACAAATGACCTTAAGACAAACTCAGATCCTATCCTTGAGATGGAGACTGAGTTCTCTCTCCATAGTGGGGAACAAATTGGGAGCTGTAAGCAAAGAAGGTAAATTTATTTTAATGGACAACCATGAGAGACTGCTGCAGGCACTAATATAAAAATGCATACAGTTATATGAAAACAAGAGAACTTAAACAGCATTTTACTTGGTATAGTAGAATTTTGTAATTGATACAATAGTTTTTGCATGATTGCTTAAAAATTTTGTAAAATTGGTATAGTTATTAATGGTGAAAGGTGCCAGATGTTACCGGCAAAGTCCTTCAGCTTGCCTAAGAAAAAATTCAGAGCCAAGAACTCAAATACAAGCAAAAGGTTTATTTGGAAATCACAGAGGTAGAAGAAAGGAGCTGGCTGTTCTGCATGGACTCAGGGAACAGGTTACAGAGGCAAAAGAAGGGCCGTTGAAGCTTAAGAGGAAAAAGTCAAAGGTAGACACCTTGAGGGAAGAAAAGAAGAGGAGAGGCACAGGCGTGCTTGAGAGAGAGAGAAGAGGGGGCTCACACAGGGCCCCTGTCTTAACCAGGTAGAGACTGCAACTGATCTGAGAGATACAAATTCATTCACATTTTCCATAGTGGCTGAACCAGTCTACTTTCCCACCAACAAGTACACAAGGGTTCCCATTTCTCCGCATTCTTTCCAACACTTGTTTTCTAATTTATCGATGACAGCCATTCTGACAGGTATGAGTGTTACCATCAAAAATATATTTTGTCTGATATAAATATTGCTGCTGCAGCTGATTTTGTTTGTTTTCATTTGCAATAAATTAAAAAAATAAAATAAAAAGATGACACCTAGGTTTCCAATAGCCTTCCTTCTCACCTGGATGGACAGAATTCCCACTGATTTTCACAGACAGGTATTGTGGGGGCCCCTCTTCCTAGCACTGGCGCTTCAGGCTGGGGAGACTGTTGTGGGGCTGGTATTTTTTCCCCCGATCATGAAACTGAAAGGTTCACAGACAAAATTAAAATGCCCCAATCATGAAGTTTATAAGTACCTTTAATACACACAGTGTGAAGCCATGGAAAGAGGTGGAATAAGTTAACATTTAGTATGAAGTGCAAGTGCGTTGGAAGGACTCCACTACCCGAATCTGTGTTATACGATGTTTAATTGTCATGTCTCTTTGCTTTACCAGTGATGACATGGTTACTAGAATGAGAGTTGAATTGCAAGCAAGGGAGCCTACTCCACAAAGATGCCCTGGGGCAAATGACATACTCTTGCTTTATCAGACAGACACGGGGCAAGTTTCTCCAGCTTATAGCTGTGGTTTGCCATTTAACTTGCTGAAAAATGATGGTTTTGTATGACTTCCATGGGCATAAAACTGTCAGGGCCAAAATGGGTGTCATCAATGGGTGGCTCAATTAGGACTTCATGAATAATAAGTGCTTTATATGTCTTATGTATATTTAATGTATCCTGTTATTTAGTGCCTCTGGTACCTCATGCATATTTAGTACCTCGTGAATAATCAGTATGCTTAATCCCTCCATCCTCTTTATGTTTAACTCACACATGCTTTACATTCCTGACTTCTTATCTATACTTAAGACAGCTTATGAAATTCATCAGTTTTTCCTTGCTAAAATCAAATAATCTCAAACACTACAAAAAAGTTCTGTCCTTCAGCTGTTGAACTCTGAATTGTTCTAAACCAGCTAAAATAATCAGGATTTTTAAAACATAAGAAAATAGAACAAGGTGAGGCAAAAGTAGGTTTACACTTGTTTATATGGAAAATGATACAGTAATTAATAAATAATAATACAAGAATAAACTCTGTTTCAATGCTCACAACTATAACTCTACTTTTGCCCCACCCTGTTATAAGTATTGCTCTATTTTCATGGATGTATGTGTAAATAGAGAAATAATTAGATAGATATTCAATAGAGGGTTGTATTCACACAATTATAATCAAGTAACAACTATATAGAAATGATTTTAATATGGAAACATGGGAGTCACAAAATACAAATTTGTGAAACATTTTAAATTTCTTTTTTAAAAATTAAATTTAACAATGATATTATCTCAAAGCAATTATTCGTTAAAAGGGCTAAATTTTCAGAGACACCAAATTATTTTATAAAATTAAATGTATGGGTAAGTTGTTCAATTTTGATCCTTTTATTTCTTGAAATAAAAATATTATTACATATCACCAACTTATTTCTATACTTTACTAAAAATAATAATTTCAAGCAATTTTAAAGTGTGATGTGTTGTCCTCAAAATACCTTATGCAATTATATGAAATCTGTAATACAATGTATGACATGTTCAGTTTGTACTACTTTAAGTATTAACTAAATTAATGGGTAGGAACCAGTGTATGTCAACATTTACATACACAGTCTGCATGCTATACTGTCTTGATCATGTCAGTTGGTAAAAGTGAATAAATTTTAGATTATGAATCAGTGTCCTGATTTGTGAGTATGTGTATGTTGGGGATAAAGAAGTAATGATGGATAAGCTTCTCTATATATCCAGATACCAGCAGGGAAGGAAGAAGGTGGTGATTCACCAGCCTGGAAGAAAGTAGAACAGGAAAGAGGTAATTGTAACACAGAATGTGAATTTTAAATTGGCAGAATAATATACACATGAGGTACTTTACTCTAAATAGCAAAGCTGAATTTATTTTTCAATGTTAATTTGTTTACTTTTGCAGTTATCAGAATAAAATGAAACCAGTTATAGGCAACAACAAATTTAATTTTAGTTGAAAAGTTGAATATGGAAGTGAAATGAGCAGTTGTAACCTTCAAATTATTCAAAGAACAATAAGTAAGACCTATACGACAACTGGCTATAAATCTTCAATTCTAATAATTGTAAATGTACTGGTATAAAATTATTATTAACTGCCCAATAAATGGCTACATTCAGCCATGAATTGATTTAAAACATATCAGAGCCTAGGAACATGTTTGGGTGAATGTTGGCAAAGTCAAGTCATCCTGAGATTGTCAGTGTAGCATTACAATGAAGAATGAAGAATAGTCGGTTTCATGCTTACCAACTATTATTTTTAAATTATTTACAATGAGCACTTGTAAAGTCTGCTTTCTGCTAGTATATGTCTTTTTAATAACTTCATACTGATTTCAGAGGATTTCCACAAGACAATCAAAATCAAACTTTTTCATGCTATAATTTTTCATGTATGATTACATGTGCAGCAGGAGTCATTTTAGTGAGATATATATGCATGAAGTGCATAGATCTTAAGATTTAACACAGTGAGTTTTGCCATGTGTTCACCCATGCAGCCAACACTCTCCAGCAGATGCAGAGCACTGCTGTCGCCAACGTTCCCTGTGTCCCTTTCCAGTCATTCCTCGCTCCCCCAAGAAAACACTCTTCTAATTTCCATCATCAAGAATTTTTTTCCTGTGTGTGCATTTGAAATAAATTTAACCTTTCAGTATACGTTCTTGTCTTTGTTGAATATATTTCTGTGGAGACAAAAATATCTTTGTGAATTTCAATCGATAGTTCCTTTTTATTGCTTAAAATCATTTATCCCTTCTCCAGTTAATGGACATGTGAGTTGATTCCAAAGTTTTACTGCAATGAAAAAGTTGCTATGACATGTTGGTGCAAGTGTTTTTGTGGTATATTTGGAAAATTGGTCATAAATATATGGATATAATCCTGAAATATATATTCTGTTCCAATAATCTATTCATTATCTTTCCACTTCAACTTTATGATACATTGCATATACATATTGCTGGACGTGATTTTCTAAAACTTTAGTGTTGATAAAATATATGTTTTTGATTTTTTAATAATGTTCTTGCCACTTTTCAGGTCAGGGTTACCCTGAGTTCACAAAAAGAGTTGGAACATTTACCTATTCTCTTTTCTGGAAGTATTTTCTTAGTTGTTTGTGTGTTTGTTTAAGATCAGTATGTCTTTCTTAAATATTTGGTAGAATTAAATGTGAGGCCATCTAGGCCAAGACTTTTCTTGGTGAAAAGATTTTTTTTTTGGAACTTATTTCTTTAACACGTATGGAGATATTCAGCTTGTCTTTCTTCTTGGGTCAGTTTCAGTAAGTTGTATTTTTCAAAGATCATATCTACTTCATCTATGCTGTCAAAGTTATGGACACAAAATTGTCCATAATATATTTTTATTCTTTTAATATCTATAAGATCTTTTCCCTATTTTCTTCATTGTTGAAATTGGTAATCATTTGTATATTTTTTATTTCAGTGTTTTCCAACCTTACCTTTATTATATCTTTTCTCTTATTTGCATTTACTTTGTTCTCATTTTTGTCTTCTTGAGATATAAGCTCAGTCATTGAGTTTTAAATCATCCAATTTTACAAGATAAGCAGTTTTAGTTGTGTCCCACATTTTGAAAAATTTTGTTTTCATTAATGTTTTGAAATATTTATAGTTTTCTTGTTGTTTCTTCTTTGACAAATAGGTTTTTAAAACACCTTTAATTTCAGTGGCTTGGAATATCTGGATTATTTTTCTTTGGATTATTAATTTAACTCTGTAACAGTCTGAATCATATTCTATATAATTTTAATATTTGACATATATTGAGAATTTTTTTCTGTTCCAGTATATAGTCCATCTCTGTACATTAAAAAATAATGAATTTTTCTGTAGTTGTTGGATTGAGTGAATGTTATGTCTGCTCAGTCTAGTTGTTTTACAAAGTGCTGAGAGAGAATGTTAAAGTATCCAATGATGTGCATAGATTTGTGCATTTCCCCCATTATCTTGATCAGTTTGTGTTTCATGTGCTTTGAAGTTCTGCTATTAAAATGTTCTGTCTTTGTTTAGTTGATCTTTTTATTATTATGAAAGGTCTCTCTTTATCTCTAATAGTACTTGATTTCTGTCGGCTTTCTATGGTGTTAATGTAGTCACTCTAGTTTTCTCATACTTAGTGTTTGCACTAGTAAAGCTAATCTCTTATAGATAGCATATGGTTAAGTCTTGCTATTTTTAAATTAACCATGACAATTTTTGCCTTGGAACTGGAGCATTTAAATCCATTTATATCTAATTAAATTGTTTATTTAGTTGTATTTAAAACCATGATCTTGCTTATTTTTAAAATAAGTATTTCCAGAGGATGGAAGATGGCAACGTGGTAGGAGGGAGCACACACTGCCTCCCGTTTCAAAAGACAGAAAAACCTAACCATACTAAAGAGGACATTGCAGCTTACATGAAAATGAGAAATCAAAAATGTAGCGGACACGGAAAGACCAGACGGTAAGGAGACTACTGCAGGATAATAACAGCCCAGTGATCTGCGTGAGGAGCAGGGAGGTCGCAGCCCCAGCCCCAGAGATCCGGGAGCTGCCGCAGGGCTCTCGGGGTAGGGGAGCGGGGTCATCCGCTCCCTCCCTGGCCAAACAGAGACTGAGCAGTGCTGATCCGGGGGACCTCGGAGTGGGGCTTGGGGGAAGACCGCAGCCCAGCCAGTGGTCCCAAAGACGGCAGGTCTTTGTGTGAGCGCCCCAATCCAGAAAGAGTCATTGCTTGGGTGAATGGTTTGGTGCCTGCAGCCGAGAACACGAAGAAGCGCGAGCGTTCTGTGGGATCTCCGGTGCCCCGGCCGGGATGTAGGGGGAGATGCGTGTCCCCCAAGATCCACAGCATAAACAGATCCTGGAAGCGGCGGTGTGCGCTTTCTGAGGTGGAGGCGCCAATACAAAGGTTCCGGGGACCATCATGGCTCACAACCCGGAGCTACTTTTTTGAGTAAAAGGCTGGGTGCCTACACCCATGAACTCAGAAAAAGCGCAGGCATTCTGAGGGATCCCTGGTGCCCAGGACG
>CM052539.1:141948670-142016400 GCA_028533065.1 Trachops cirrhosus
TTTGGATTGGTGTTTCAGGATTCTTAGGATATAGTCCCAGCAGTGGAATTGCTGGATCAAAGGGCAGGTCCATTTTTAGTTTTCTGAGGAAGTTCCATACTGTTTTCCACAGTGGTCGTACCAGTCTGCAATCCCACCAACAATGCTTAGAACGCTAAATGTTATGTACAATAGTTCTTTACTAAATACTTACATATTTGATTTTTTTTTACTTTAAATATATCTATTTTTATCGAAATTATATAGATGTCTTGATGAATGCAAAGGTTGATTTCTCATGAAACACTTTCTAATATTAATAATTTTGGTACAGTTTACTTCTTGGGTGAACTTTGGTGGGGTAAAGAGTTAAACTATAGTGGAAGAAATTATTACACTCACTAACAAGTGGGCTTACTCACATAAAAGCACTTTTGGAAAGCCAAAGTGCCTACTATTTATAAAGTTTCTCTCCTGCAGGGATTCTTTTGTGTCTATTAAGCCATGCTATATCACTTAAGCTGGTACTACATATATAAAAGTTCTTCCTTTCTGTGGTTTCTTCACTGGCTATGAAGACATAAACTCTAGATAAATCCATTACCGTCCTTACCAGATTGATGGATTTTCTTCACTTTGTAGACATTTTCATAATTACTAAGATAAGGTTTTTGAGAGAAATATTTCTTTTCAGAAGTCAGTTATAGAGAATTATTCTTATCTGATTTGTTTGATGAATAAGCAGTTGTCATTTTCATTAGGAAAAATCATTATAAGATGTAGGGTCACAATTTTGCTATTTCATAAATTCTCATAATTGTCTTGGCAAGTGAAGGACTTGATATAATGGATCAAGTAGACAATCAACCAAGTTTTTCTGTATGCCCGTCTTTGGGAGGTTTATTATTCTAAGTGTGTCTCTGTCATTGTTATCTTGAAAGCAAATGTCATTTTGCTTTCAAGATAATTCTAATTCATTCATCAAGTCATCTGACTTAAGGTCCTCATAAGAAACTATTTCAAAGGCTCTTCAGGTCCAGTCTTTGAGTTCTTTAAAGAATAGTTACATATTTTTCATTATAAAAATTATTCTTGCCTTTGTTCTTGAAGTCTAATAAGTCTCCTTTAAAAATCACCGTATACTATTGGATATTCTCACATTTGTAAGCCGCTCTTATGAAGTTTTTAGAAATAAAAAACTCAATTGTGTCCATATGTAATTGTGCTTTAAAACTTTCTCATAAAAATACAAGTCTAATTCTGTCCAATGGTTTTTAAAATCAATATTCTATTTTGCTGGAAATTTAGTGAATAAGACTGATATGCTTTTGGGTAAATATGAAAGTAGAACTATTTTTTGTTCCAGGGGAATACTTTGTCTTATTTTCCTGAGTATATGTCATTAAATTTTCAAGTCAGAAAGAGAGGAGCTATATGGATCAGAATATATTCAAAGGCTACATTTTAACATTATCCATGTGTAAACACCATTATAATTATTTCAACAGCTTACAATGTAGAGTGCTCTAAGAAGATAGCAAGAAATCATCAAAAGATCCCAAAACAGGAAAGAAAAGCAGCTGCTGTAGTTACAAGAGTAGTCAAAGAAAGCCTCCCTAACACGTTAATCTCAAAGGGTAAACTGTTGCTGCTTTCTGAGAGGGAACGTTATATTTTGTTATATAACTTTATGGAAAAATTTGAATGTTATATATCTTTACCTATGGAAAACTTTGAAGAATAACTTTTATAGCTTTCCATCCTTGATCAGATATTGACAGGGAAATTAAGACGTGCTTTTCAGTTTTTTCTCAGCAGTGTTTTCTAACTGCCCTACGTGACACTGGTTTAACATAGATAGAACAATAAAGAAATCATAAAAAAAGCCAAAAAAAATTAAGCCTGGGATTTCCTTGAGATCAGGGACCATGTATAATTAGTCTTTTGCTATTACTCTTAAGCTCCATGTGTTCAGATGTACTGACCTTAAGTCATATCTCTCAACATTTAATAACAGTAGAACAAAGAAATGATCAAGTTATCTTTATCTATGAGCAGGATAAAATGATCTTAAAACCATGTATATTATATAACAATTTAAGAAGTAAAATTAAACATGGGGTACATATATGAGGAGGTTTGTTCAGAATGTATCCAGCCATGTAAAATGAAAAATAGAGACATTTTTGAAGATGATACAAAAGACATTATTCATAGGACAATGAAGCCTCAGTGCCCTTCAAAGTTGGCACCTTAGGACCTCTACACAGTTCTCTCAGTGTTTCTTCCACTATTCAAAACGCTCTGCAAAATCCTTTGTTGGAATCACCATCAGCTGCCCCATCATAGTTTCCTGAATCTCATCGATGGTCTGAAATCTTTTCCCTTTCGAATGCAATTTTAGTTTTGGGAAAAGCCAGAAGTCACAGAGTGCCAAATTTGGGATGTAGGGGGGCTGAGTCATTTGGGTGACTTGATGTGTCGCAAAAAAATTCTGCGTGAGACATGATATATGAGCTGGTACATTGTCGTAATGAAGTCACCAATCACTACCTGCCCTTAGTTACAGCCATTTTCGTCATATTGCATCTTTCAACCAACAAAGAACATTGAGGTAGTTAGTACTCCTTCTTAATTGCTTGGCCTGGAAGGGCATACTCATGATGGACAACAGTTTCCCAATCCAAAAACACTGTTAATATGGACTTGATATTGCTGCAACTTTGCCATGCCTTTTGGGGGGTGGAGAACCAGGTGACTTCCACTGGGATGACTGGGCCTTAGTTTCATGGATCATAATCCTAGACTCACAATTCATCTTTGATCATAATCTTCTTGAAGAAATCTGGTCCGTTGGTAGAGGTTTCAATCAAGTCATTAGTAAAGGCAACACAATGTTATTTCTGCTCTGGTAGCAGAAGCCGCAGCTAGAATTTTGCTACTACATATTTCATGCCAAGATCCTGTGTCAAAATCTTGGACATAGTAGTTTTTGGAATCATCAGATCAGCTTCTAGTTTTCGCACTGTCAGTCACCAATCTTTGTTGATTGCAGCCCGTACACATTCAGCATTCTTAGGTGTTCTGCTTGTTGTAGGCCTTCCAGACCATGATCACTTTCAACAGATTCTTGACCATCTTTGAAGCATTTGTGCCACACTTATTTGCATTGCACTTGTTGCAACATTTCTGAAAGCCTTCTGAATCATTCAAATAGTTTCTGCCTTGGAATGTTAAAGCTTAACGCAAAACTTGATGCAGTTTTGTTGCTCTACTCAGTCATTTGGAATGTGATGACCGCACAGGCCACATGCTCACTTAATGTGACTAGTACAGTGAGGTCATCATTACTAACACATGAACATTCCAGTCTACTCCCCTTGGCTGCCAGATTACATCAATGTTGCGCAAACCATTCTCCTTATATTATCAATGGCTGGACTTTTTCTGGACAGGCCTTGTATTCTTTCAAATTATGCTATGTGAAATAAGTCAGTCAGAATAAGACAAATACCATTTGATTTCACTCAAACGTGGAATCTAATGAACAGACTGAACTAACAAGTAAAATAAAGAAAGACTCATAGATAGAGAGCAAGCTCACAGCTTGGGTGAAGAGGGTTGCAGGTTGGAGGGATCAAGCAAAACAGAAAAAGAACTCGTAAACACAGATAACAGTGTGGTGACTGAAGGGTTGGGGGGGAGGTGGAAGAGGATATAAGGGAGATAAGTGCTAAGTGAAATAACATACAATAAACATAAATTATTAAAATGGGAAATAATATTGAAAGACAGAATTAGCACTCTTGGCTGAAGATGATTATATATATGTGAATTTTAAGAGATACAATTCATAAAGTATTAGGAATTTAAAAAATGCATTTGAATTTAAATACAATATAAATGCATAAAAATAAACAGTTTTTCTATACACCAGAAAAGGAAAAAATATAATTTGTGAAAGGGTAAAAACACATTCAAGGTAACAAAACTATTAAAATTATTTATCCATAAATCTAATAGAATGCATAAAATCTTTATTAAAAACAAGTGTATAAATTTAATATAGGATATATAAAGGTATAAATGAAGATTGATGTTAACAAATAGACTGAATGAATGTTATGAAGTTGTCAATTATCCCCTCAAAATAATGTAGAAATTTGATGCATCTCAATCAAAATCTCAACAAAATTCACCTTGAAATTTCTAATCTTAATATCAAAAAATAGAGGAACAAGGATAATCAAAATATGCTGGAAAAGAAAGGAAAATTTGGACACCTGAACCATAAATGAAATTTAATATAACTAATTATCATTATAGAATCAAATGTTAATAATTAATTATAGAACCAAATAAAGAATTAAGAAAGAAAAACAGACATATCTGAGGGTGAATTTCATGATCCAGGTGTCACTGAAAATCAACTGAGAAGGAACAGACTTCTCAATGAAGAGTTTTGAAGAATTTGACAATTTAGAAATTAAAGGAAGAAAATAATCTCAAACCACTGTTTCATACCAGTTACACACAATAATAAATACATACTTCGACTGAAGACTTATCTATGTAAAACAAAGCTAAGAAATTATTTTAAAAAATTGAATTCTGTGTTTATGTCTTTTACTGGAAAGATTTCTTTAATGGTCTCATACATACATATACCAGAACACACAAATAAATATAAAAAATGGAAATATTTGATAACAGTTCTTAACATGTATTTAAAATTTATCTTTGACAAAATAAAATATAAACGAAATTGAAAGACAAATAGGAGTAGAAAATATGTCAAGTCATATAAGAGACCAAAATTTACTATTCTGAATATATAAAGGAGTTTCTTCATACCAAAGAAAATAAATTTTAAAAATAGAAAATGATTTAGGTTGCAGAAATAGTACAAAGGAAAGGAAATAAAAATTGGAAATAAATTGCAAAAGGAATTTATTTAAAGTAATAACATGGGAGACAAAAATTAAAATATTTCTGGGACATATATCATCTGTCAGATGGATGAATAATTCTAAGGTGACTAATGCCAAATATTGCCTGGTGTAGCTCAATTGGTTGGAGTGTTGTCTTGTACACCAAAACATTGTGAGTTCAATTCTTGGTCAGGGCACATACCTAGATTGTGGGTTCAATCCCACAAGAGCCTACAAGAGGCAACTTTTCCTCTCTCAGATGGATGTTTCTCTCTCTCTCTACCTTACTTCTTCCTCCCTTTCTAAAGGCAATGAAAGATGTCCTTGTGTGAGGGTAAAAAAAAAAAGCCAAATGCCTTCAAGTTTGTGCATGTGTACTGGTAAGGAGAATGCCAATTTCTATAGCTAGGATGTCCTATAGAAATTTGGTTGTGTCTGTTAAATTTAGAAATAGACATTGTCTATATCTCAGGAATCCTTTAATATTTTTTAAATTATCTAAACCAGAACCACACTCATAGATCTGGATAATCTACAATATTAGGTTCTTAAGCTTTATAAATACCTTTACTGAATTATTATACTAGTGAAAAATTGAAACAAACTAAATGCCTTGCTATTGAGATGTGTCTAGTACAGGGTAAACATGACGGAGTAGTGTGGAAGTTTTGAAAGAATGATATAGATCTGTATATTAAGAGAAGTTCTTTATGAGACATTGTTATGTGAAAAAGTTAATAGTATAAGCATACATAGGGTATAGTATCTTTTATATATTTAAAATTTAACATTTTTCTCCATATTTTAAAACATAATTCTGGACTCTGATGGAGGAACCTAAGAACAGTAGTTATGTCTGCCTTGGGAGTGTAAAGAAAGAGAATTAGCTGTGGTGAAACCAAGTGAGATTTTGCCTTTGCAATGTTTAAATTTTTTTATTATAAGTATTTTGGGGTTTGAACAGAATTGGTTTAAATCTAATTCTTAATATATTCCTTATACTCCCTCCAAAAATGTAAAATCAATAAGAACAAGTAACATCATAGGCAGTAGCTTTATCTGTACCAGGAGACAGAGAACATTCACATTACTCATAAATAAAGAACAAAATAAATTTTAATATACCCTGCAGCCCTTGCCTGTCATATTGTAAACCTGTAAGTGCAGCAAGCAAGGGAAAGGAATCTTTAAAAACTCAGTGAAATACAGCAGAGAGGGAGGACATAGAGAAAGCACAAACAAACCACTAGAACATGAAGTGTTCAGTACCGGAAGTGACAGCTTCCTAGAAGTATTGCTTCTGGGAAAAAATGAGATGTTGAGAGGTGAATATGAAAAATGAAAAATGCTTTGCATCTTAAAGATTAGGCAATAAACATAGAAGCCTGTGAGAGACAAAAATTAAAGATCCATCCTGCTGAAATGACCAGAAATCATACACACCAACATTTCTCACTCCCTACCGTTATGACAATACTGTCCACACAGAACCCACACAGAAGAGCCCTGAGCACCCCAAACCAGAAACCCCAACCTCAAGTGAACAGGAATAGAAATAAGCAGACTGCATCCATTAACAAACAACACTGACAAAAAGCAAAAAAATATGAATAAATACTTCTTTTTCTATTGATGAAAAATTTTGGCAAAATGCTACCAGTAAAAGTGAAAATAATGATAATAGTATGCTCTGTAATGAAATAACTATCTCAAATAATATTTTAAAATATAATATTTAACAATTTGTGAATATTAAAAAAACTTTAAATCACAAATATAAAAATGTAGAAAAAGCAAGAATAATTGAAACCAGATTTGAATGAACTTAGGAAACTAATATAAGAAAAAGGCAAATCATATCAGAAATGAAGACTTAATTATAAGGTTCCCAAGTGGTGCGGTGTTCAGGTGGATTCAAATAGAAACTTAATAAAAGACTTGGAATAAAAACAGAAAATCAGCTAAGAAAATAAAAATGAGATAAAAATGAAACAAAAATAATCCAAAGTAAAAGTATTTGTAAAGGTATATGGGCAAATCAGGTTGAACACATGAAATATAGTGACTATGATGAACAAAGTCAAAACAATGTAACAGAAATAATACTGAAAGGATACAATTCAAGAAAATTTTCCAGAGAAAAAGACAACATGAATCTCCATTTTGAAAGAACTTACTGGTTTCCAGGGAAAACTAAGAATACACCACTCCAGGATACATTGTCTGTCTGGAAAAAGTGCAACCATTGTTATTATAATGAGAACAGTTTGCCTGACATGGATGTGTAACCTTGCAGCCAAAGAGAGAGGACTGAAATGCACTTATGTGAAAATGGCAACCTCTGTACTAGTCAGTGGAGGTGGTAAACCACGTTGAGTGAAGGTGTGCCCTGTGTGACCGTCACATTCAAAATGACTGAGCAAGTAGAGAAAAAACCTGCATCAAGTTTTCTGGTAAGCTTGAACATTTCACCAAAGAAACTATTCAGATGAGTGAGAAGGCTGAAGCCATGAGCAACTGGTGATTGGCAACTTCATCATGAGACAATGCACTCACTAATGCATCACAACTAGTGCATAATTTTTTTTGTGAAACATCAAATTTCCCAGGTGATTCAGCCCCGCTACAACCCAGATTTGGTGCCTTGTAACTTCTGGCTTTTCCTAACACTAAAATCACCTTTGAGAGGAAAGAGATTTCAGACCATCAATGAGATTCAGGAGAATATGTAAAAGAAGCAGATGGTGACTGGTAGAACTGTGTGATGTCCCAAGGTGAGTACTTTGAAGGGGACTGAGGGGTCATTGTCCTATGTACAATGTTTCTTGTATCTTCTTCAATACATATTTCTAGTTTTCATATTACATGACTGCACACCTTCTGGACAGACATCATATATTACAGTGAAATTAAAAGATTTTAAAAGTTAAAAGAAAATCACAAGGCCTCAGGCAAAGAGATAAAATAGATTGCAAAGGCAAAAGAGGTAAAATGAGATCCTATTCTTTGAAAAACATGCACTGATATGCAATATGGAGTAGAATTTTCAAGAAACTTAAACAACAAAGTAAAAACTAAAAGAAAAAAGAAAAAAAGAACAAACTTAAGGAAAATGCAGACCAAGCTCTCTTTCAAGTTTCAAGGGCATAAAACCAGTGATGAATGTGCCAGAACTCTGGAAAGACTTTACAAATGTTTCCAAGAAACTTACTAAAGGAAGAGCTTCAACCAACCAACAGGGGATTGACAAAACCATGTAAAGAACTAGTGGGTAATTATTTCATACATTTAATTGCAGAGCTAAAATTTTTTTTAAAAAAGGTAGGTTCTTGGATTAAATAATAATGTGTCAATGTGAATAGCACTTTTTATTTTATTGGACAAAGAGGGAAAAAACACAACAAATCAAATGGAAGGAGAAAAAGGAGGTGAAATATATATAGATGGAATTCAAAGAATATCCTTGAAAGCTTTCAGAAGTAAAAATTTAAACAACAAAAGGTGATTTAAGCTTCTTCAAATAGAATTTTAAGAAACAAATGCTAGAATGGCAAGACAAGCCTTTCTAAAAACCAATAAAAATTAGAGAAAAAGAAAAACAAAGACAACCAAATAGATAAACACAGTAAATGTAAAATACAAATGGTACTTAGAACATAACATAATGTGACAAAATTGGATCCAAACATGAGACTCATATGAACAAATAGAATTGGGTTTAACTTGCTTATCCAAAGAAAACTATTTAAAAATTGATTCCTAAAACAAAATGTAACCCTATGTTGTGTGTAAGAGATACACTTAAAATGCTGTTATTTAAATTAGGCTGAAAAAAAGATTTACCAGATGAAAAGAAAACAGAGCTTGCATAGCTGATATGTGGATGAGAAGGAGCCTCATACTTAACCTGACAAGTTCATGGATGTCTGCATGGTGCCTTACAAACTCAAAGACCTAAAATAGCCATGTAGGATGGTCTGAAATGAAAACTCTCTAACCAAGAGTTAGTCATGCCAGAGTGATATTCTAGGTCAGCATCTTCACAGACAAAGGTTAATCTTTACGTTAACTGAGCCTGTCTATTGTCTTTTTGCATCTATGATAACACACCTTTAGAAAGTCAGAGTTATTCTCTTTTTCCAGACCCTCAGGGCATAATCTCCCACCAGAGTAGGAGACCACAGATCCCTCATTGCTCTCTTGTTTTCAGGAATACCATCTCTGTGTGCTGTAAGTGCTAATTGTTAACTATTCTGTACCACCAATGTAAAAAAGTATGTGTATCATTTTACCTTTTATCCAATCTCAGACATTTCCCTACTTTGCTTTCTCCTATCTCCCTAATCTCCCACCAATGGATTTCATGTAACCCTACTTATATTTCCTCCTTTGACTCTAATATATAAAATAAGTGGTAAAATTGCCATTTTCTGGAGCATTTTCTCAGTCCACTGAGATTTTCTTTCCTGGCAATTGTCATCAGTTTGGCTCAAATAAACTCATAAAAATTTTCTACAGGTTTGGACAGTTCTTAGGTTGAGTGATCCAAGGTAAATTTCAAATCATTAAATAAGACAAAGGACATTAATTGAGATGCAAAAAAGATACTTTATAATGTTAAAACCAAATTCTAAAATGAAGAAAGCAGCCAAACTTACTTGTTCAGTAAGTAATACAGAAACTCTGAGGATTAATTTTATGTGTCACTTTGGGTCATGGATTACCCAGATTAAATATTATTCCTGGGTGGTTGGTAAGGCTGTTTCTGAGATTAGCATTTGAATCAGTAGACTCAATACAGTAGATTGTTCTCCCCACTGTGGGTTGGCCTCATCTAATTTGTTAAGGGTTTTATTAGAACAAAACCAAGTTTGTCCCCTTTCTTACCTTTCTGCCTGCTTGAGGTGGGGGACTTCAATCTTCTGCTACTCTTGGATTGGAATTTACACCTTCAGTTACCCTGGTTCCCAGGCTTTTTGACTCATACTGGAATTACACTAGCAGATTTCCTTGATCTCTTGTTTGCAGAGTGTGGGAGTTCTTATTTTCTGTAGTCATGTGAGCCAGTCCTCTTGGAGTTCTGGAGTCTGGGGAATCCAAGGTCAAGGTCTATATTCGTTACCTGGTAAGAGCTTGCTTCCTCACTGACAGTCTCCTCACTGTGTGCTCTGATGATGGAAGGCTGGAGAGCTCCATGGGGCCCCTTTTATAAGCGCACTTATGCCATTCATGAGATCAGCCTAATCACCTCCCAAAGGCCTTGCTTCCTAATACCATCATCACCTAAGGGGGTTAGTATTTCCACATATGACTTTTGGTGGGACATAAACTTTTATACCATGGCACTTATTTTATTCATTATAAAACAAAAATTGTATCAAATAATTTTGGCATTAATCTGTTGACGCCTCCTCATGACTGTGGTAGTAATCCCACTTAGTCCTTGCTTAATTACACCAGCTTCCACCCATTTTCACACTCCAAGAATTGCGAATATTTAAATCTCCCCTTTCCTTTAGAGTCACCATAAACCGAAAAGGATGTGTCAAAAATCATAAATGAGAAGAAAAGTAATACCATTGTCTCAAGATATTGGCAAAATTTAAATGAATGTGTACAGACACACACACACACACACACACACACACGCACACACACAAACTGACCTCCAATGAGAACTGAACAAAAAGCCAATTCATTTAATGCAATTCAACTTTCCCAGATGATATGCTAATGAACCAAGTGAGCATTTCTAAGTCATTGATATCACAATGTTCTGCACACAATTTCCAAAAACAAGTTAATGAACCAGTTTTTAAAAATCATTTAGAAGAAATGCAGTTTGACACATACCAATGAGGCCAGTTGATTTGCTTGCAAATATAGACTTTATCTTGGGTTCTCTCTAAACTAAAGCAATCTTGATATCAGCTGTCATCATGCTACAAAAATACAAATAAATGTGTACCCCTGGACTCTTGATAGACGAATTATTTTATTGAATAGCATAGGTAAATATATTCAAATGACCAAAACAATACCTTTAGAATAAAATGGCTTATGGAAAAGTTGAAATTGGTCAAATATTTCTTATTACATTAAATATTCTTGAAGTAATTACTCAAAGCACTTGGATAAGGAGAATACACCCTCCTCATTCTGAAGTACTTGTATGTCATTTGATTCTATCTGTGCTTGTGTGTTTTCTGTTTCTGTGTTTGTGTAGGGACAGAATATACTTGGAGTCTTTGAGTCTATTATTTCAGATACACATTCTCTAAGACAAATATCCATATATATTTCATGACTCTAGGGAGTGATGTAGTTCGAAGTTTATGCTTGAAATATTTTTAGATAAATCCAGCAAGAACTGTGCTCTGGTCTTTTTAACAGTATTTTTCTCTGGTCTATCTTTGTCTCTTTTCTTTCATATTTTCATGCCTCTTAACTGCTACAGTCTATAACAATTTTATTAATCCAAGTAATCCCTGTTAGTTCATTTGTGGTTCTTCATTCATCTGCATCAACATCTGTGGAGTCTTCAGAGCTTTATCTTCAAAAACATTAAGGCTTAGATATCTAGTGTTTGGTTGAGGAAAACCTTTCCCTGGAAATTTATCTTACCCACTGACTGCTTAGTCACCCAAGATCATACATAATGGCATGATGCTTTAATGTTTATTGACCTTTTTATGCTATTACTTGTCTATTTTGTAATAAAATGTCTACTTTGATTATCTTCATTTTCAATACTGTGGATATTTATTTCTAGTACTGTGCATAAAGGAATATTCTTCATTACTGCCTACTCATCATCTCTGACTCGCTGTTCATTCACTGAGGAATTGTGTGATGAACTTCAGGTTCTCCCCCTTTCTCTAATCCCTGCCATTATCATAAAAATATATATAAACACATATGTATGCCTATTTCTTTGTATACCTTATCTAACAAAACAATCTCAAAATTATTTAGCATTTCAACTCCAAAAATTGTCAACTTTCGTGTATATCAATAACTCATACCAGGATCATAATCTAGAATTAATCACAAAAAAAATCCCATCTCTGAAATTATAAAAATTACATGTTCTGACTCCAAGTTCTTTATTTTACCTCTCTCAATTAGTTTACTTACACTATACTTGTTTTTTATTCCAATCAGATAAAATTGTCCATTGATACCTGCTCATTGGCTATCACATAGCTTTCAGTCTAATGAAAGATATAATTATAGGAAATAATTATATTGCATTATGATTCAGTGCTGTGGTAGGCCAGCACTTTAACAGACTCTGTGGATTCCATTTATTTAATATCTCTCAAGTGCATTAAATTATTTTCCATCCTTACTACATATTTTAAAAAACAGACCATAGTCATTTCTTACCTGGATTACTCTGACATTTCCTTAGTGCACTTCTTGACTCATGGATTGTATGTGTTCAATATATTTTCCATAGTGTAGCCTGAGTGAGCTTTCTAAAATGAGTGTGTTATATTCCTTTCTTGTTTAAAATATTTCAGGAGCCATGCTCTTGAGATTGGATTCAAGATCAAATGGCTTGTCATGAATTATAAGACCCCTGGGATATTTACTCTGCTGTCCTGTCTCCCTGCTTTCAGCCTATTTCTTTACATGCAATCCACAGTCCAGTCGTGCCACATGGTTTCAGATGAATTATGTTTATTTAAGTGCAGTAACTTGGCACCTGCCATTTCTGTTATGGGAATGCAGTGCTATAGTCAGTTTCCCCAACTTCTTGTTTACTGATGTGTTCTTTGGAGAGAATGATTTTTGTTGTTTTTACCCCATTTTTAAGCCAGATAGAAGGCTAGGACTGTACACAACCCAAATGCTGCATAGATTTATGCCTCAAAATAAAGTATGCCAATAATTAACCATGTCATCTTATCTGTGCCTCTAAATAGGAGGTTCTGTCACTAGTGAGAAGCATTAGTCATGTGTAAATGTATATTTTCCTTTCTGTTGATTTTACTTCATTTACTTCCAAGTGAGGGAACTAAACTGTGTGGACTAAACTGGGATGCCTACAGTTGGCCCATGGCTAACTGTCTGCCATCTGCCACATGGATCTCACTTGGCTGTGTGTGTAATAATCATATAGGCCCTACTCCTGAGTTTAGATTTCAGAGGCCTAGACTGTGACTACCACATATACAGTAGAGTTTAAAAAGGAAAACCTGAAAAAAAGAACTGTGGGTCCTAATTATAAATGGAACATGTCATCTTCTTGGATACAGTAATGAAAAAAAATTCTTGAAGTCATTGTAAACCAAAGGCAATGAAAGTAATTTGAAACATCTGTGCTTGGTAGACTCTCTTTCCATAAATCAGATTTTCATATGAGGTCAAAGAATAATTGTATTTGTCTTAAAGACATGCTTCTTTAGTTTTACTTTCAAAACAGAAGAAATATGAAGCTGTGTGGGTACAGAAGAATTACAAAGAGAAATGAGCTTATTAATCTGGAAGAAGAGAGAGAATTTCTTAAGAGAACATTTAAGATCTTAGAGATTAAAATAGGCAGACATGAAAGAGAAGAGGAAATGAACTTGAGGCTGGCCACATTAGACCGAATAAGACCACATTATGAAGGACTGAGGGTTAAAGCTTCAACCTATATGCTGGAATACAAAATTACACTCCCCCAATTTTGACATAATTTCTCCACCCCAATCTATCTGGTGGATAAAAAGTTACCCTCATTGTTTTAATTTGTATGGTCAAATATAGTAATGTGGAGCTAAGCTTGTTTGTGTTAGGTTTTTTTCCTGATAAAAAACCAAAACTGACCCACTGTGTTCTCTCTCAACTCATTTATGCATGTTTCTGTTTTTCACTTTTGTTTATTTCTTTTTACCTCCCCAAAAGAGAGCACGGATTTTCATTGTCTTTTGTTCACCAGTGTTTCTCGGTGTTTTCACAGTCCCCGACATACCATGCATAACTAATAAACATTTCATAAATGTGTAAGTAAAGGTATCTTTTCACACATTTGTGTATTATTTGTAGTTCTTTTTCATACTTACTTGTCAGTCTTGTTCTTATTTACTTGTAGATTTCTCTTCTTATTTTTTAAAAACTAATAATATATTTGATGTAAATATTTTCTCCAGTCTTTCTTTTGTCCTATAACTGTTTTGATAGTTTGGAGTTTTTTGTTCATATAAAATATTTGTGAAGTTGATATAACAAAATTTACTGAAGTTTTCATTTATGTGTTTGACTTTTTGAATTTTTATCTCAAAATTATATATTTTCTTCATTTTATTTTTATATCTTTATAAATTGTGCAGTCCATCCTAGTATCACAAAGTGCCCAGTGCAGAGTAGGCCTTCGAGGATAATTGATGAATGAATAACTCAGTGGGAGTACAGACCAGGTAGTGGCAAAGCTGAAACACCTACTATCTGCCACAATCAGGGTGTTCTCTGACCTGGGTGGCAGAAAACCAAATAAAGTAACTGGGAAAAAAATGGGACATTCCATTTAATAAAAGTTGGAAATATCTTACAGACAAGAAAAAAATCACAATTCCTAGACACCAAAAAATGCTTTAACTCAGACGGACGGCAGAGTGGTGACCTTGGATGTTCTATTCATCTCAGAGTAACATTCTACGCACGGCTTGCCCTACAAGTTAGTACCCATCCCTGGGAATTCTACTGTGATGCTATCAACAAAATTCTGAGAGAACCAGAGTGCAAGGAAATAAAATAGTGAGATACCTGGTTACAGTACTCGGGCAAA
Organism: Trachops cirrhosus; assembly: GCA_028533065.1. NCBI lineage: Eukaryota > Metazoa > Chordata > Mammalia > Chiroptera > Phyllostomidae > Trachops > Trachops cirrhosus. Next base: position 141,963,356 of record CM052539.1, read on the forward strand.
TGTAGTGATGGTTGCAGGAAAAAACACGTTAGTTAGTGTGCAAGTATGTGCACGGGCCTCAGCAAAGCTGCCTGTGTGAGACGTAGGGCAGCAGCACTCAGGACAGGCCCTTCGCGGAGAGGGGAGGTGTCAGAGACCACAGAATCCTCCATGGAGAAACTAGAAAGTGTCCTCAGGCTCACAATTCTTAAAATAAAAATTATTATGAAGTGAAGAGGAGACAAAGTGCCATAGTATTAAAAAAGATTGAATTTTAGGCAAGCAAGTTACCTGGTAGTGAATTTATCTTTAGCAAACTCATTTTTAGGTCACCTATCCTGTTCATAATTATATAATCAGCAATTCTCTTTCTGGTCTTAACATTCTATGGTTTAGAAACAGGAGAAACAGCTAAAATTCAAGGACATTAACGCCTAGGAAAATACATAGCAAATAAACACAAATAAGTTATCTTCGTTGCTAATAATGAATCTTGAAAGTATGTAGCCTTTATTCAAACCCACTTTGTACTGTGTTCCTCCAGAGGATAGGATTTAATTTCTGAGCAACAAATATGTTGCAACCAAAACATTTGTTTTAATGTGAGGAAAGAGAGAAATAATTTTAAGACATTGCATCCTTTCAGTCATGTTTGTGATTAAATTGAGCAATTTCAGCCCACTGTTTTTTCTAAGACTACATAATGCAAAAATTATGCATAGAGCAAATAATAAAGGATGTGACAGGAAAGATTAAAAGTTACACAAACCTGCAGAAATTACAGCATGACAACAAATTCCAGATGGCTGCAAAATCCCCAGGGTTCTTGAGAAGTTCTGAAATGGCAGGTTGTGTGTCATTGAACAGATTTCAATCCCTGTAAGCCTATCAAGGAAGAAAGACATATTCTTGCACATACACAACTGCAAAGAACAATTGTTTTGAACTAGGTGTGGGGCTTGACTTAGTTCAAGACCTAATCACCCAAGGAAGCCCATGGCAAGGGGTCAGAGTGGTTCTAACAAGACCCCCCCTTTGCCCTTAATACTGTCATTTTGTGAGTGTGTCCAGAGACGGTTCTGAAATCAGATCTGCATTTTCATTACTTTTTAATAGAGGTCACAAGAAAAAGTGGCATTGGGTAACGCAGGCAAGATTTGGGGCCCCGAGTGAGATTCGTGCTCCTGATGCATGGAGAGCCTGGGCTTGGGGGCAGAGTCTGCTTCCAGAAACATTTAACATTTGTCTTTATAGAACATAATAATTTTGCAGCATGAAATAGTTAAAAAGCATAGAGTCTTTGGAAAAAGACAGATTTGGATCTTGGATGTGCCATTTTACTGGTTCTATGACCCTAAACTTCAGTTCTCTTGTACTTTAAAGAGAGGGAATAACAGTCCCTGGGCAGGTAGCTCAGTTGGTAGAGCATTGTCTCCAATACATCAAGGTTGTGGGTTCAGCCCCTGTCAGGGTATTTACAAGAATCAACCAATGAATGCACAAAGAAGTGGAACAACAAATTAATGTTTGCCTCTCTCTCTCTTTCTCTCTGTCTCTCTCTCCCTCCTTCCCCTCCCCTCTAAAATAAATTAAAAAAGGGAATAACAACTCCTATTTTAGGGGTTTTGTGAGACTAAATGAAACATGCCACTCATAAAGCCCCTGGCACATTATAAGCATTCACTAAGTGTATCAGTGTCAATCTGTCTCCTTTTCTTTATATCTATGTACCTGCGTGTGTATGTGCTCCTGCACGCTGCCTCGCTAAAGTTTCACTCTGCTGCAAAGTAGTCTGGCATATGCAATTGAGAATCAAATGCAACACACATACTACATACAATATGCCTGAAATCTTCCCTTCCCCACAACACATATAACATGTGGTATTCACATTTCAAGTGCTCAGCAGCTACATGTAGTTACCACCTACTTTATCACATTATTGGAAAGGTTGTTTAGATTAAGTGTTAGAGGCACACATTTAATCTTGGTGGGGAAACAAATGTTCTGTCATGTCATTTCAGAAAAATATTCCTGATACATTTAGAGTTAATCTTATTCTGTGTTGCTAGCAAATTCATTCTACTTTACTCCAAACTACATATTTCATATTTTTATTGCTTTTCAAGCTAGCACTAGCCTTACACCTCATTCAGCTAATGACCTTGCTTAATAATTTATAGAAATACAATATCAATGTGTTCCCTTCTCCATCCTCCCACTATCAATAATTACACGTGTTACCAAACAAAACAAAGGGTTTGTCTGACTGCTGCCACAAAATCCAAACCTGTGAGGTAGTTGCTGGTGAAAAAGAAAGGACATTTTATTGAGATGCTGTGAGATCTGGTAAAATGGTGGACTCTTGTCTCAATGCTAATTTCCTCAGCAAGAACAAAACAAATGGCATTGTCCAGAGCTCCTGCTCCAATTTAAAGTATAGTCTTTTGGTCCTGACTGGTGTGGCTCAGTGGATTGAGCACCAGCCTGCAAATCAGAGGGTCACCAGTTCTATTCCATGTTCAGGGCACAGTTTTGGGTTCTGGGCTGGTCTCCCGTTGGGGGTGGGCAAGAGGCAACCGATGTTTCTCTTTTACATCAATGTTTCTCTTCTTTCCCTTCTCTGAAAGAAAAAAGAAAGAAAGGAGGGAAGGGAGGGAGGGAGAGAAGCAAGGAAGGGAGGAGGGAGAGAGGGAGGACAGTGTTTTGGAGCCAGCAGGAGGCTGTTAACAGGTCTCCATATTCCTCATCCAGGTAGCTTAGCTTGTTCCCTGCTGCTGTCTGTTTCAGGCTCCCTCCTGGAGTCCATGGGCAATGCAGCTGCCAGGGCCACAAGGTCATTCACTCCCAGATGAGAGACAGTTTGAACATACCAGACTGTGCATCACCAGGTGGATGAGAAAGCAAGAGAGATTCCCTCTTGGAGGCCACAGGCCACATGGCTGCTACATGCCCATGGAGAGAACTGGCTAATGCACCATGCCAATGCAGGTCACAAGCTGGAGAGACATGAGCAAGAGAGCTTTCTTTGTTCCCCTGGGCTTATATTAGCTTAGGTGTGGGATGGACCAGAAGCTCTCCCAAGATGACCAATCAACGTCCCAAACTTTTGCACACTTCAGGAGGGTCTACCTTCCATTTATCCCTTCTTTTTCCAGGCTAGACTGAAAGGCTTCTTTGGTCCAACACCTCTCCCTGCACCACTTTGACTTTTATGGCACGTGTGACCCTGGTCCCACCCCCAACCTGGTATGTGGGGCAGGGGAGGGGGAAGGGCTTTTTGCAGGCTCCGTGTAAGAACCTCCCCTGCAACCATCTTGACCAGGGGCAGACTCCCTGGCTCTGACCTACCATCCACCAGTAACACATGCATATGACTTCTTGGCAATTAAAACAGATGAAGTGCTTGTGTTATCATTTAAGATAAACTTCACCAATTTTTACATGCACCCTATCTCCTCCTGTCTACTGAACAATTCATATGCTAAAAATTATCTCCTTTTTCTCCTCTTTAATTTAAAAAAATAATTTTTCTCCTCTGTACAGAATCATTCTCATCAGCTGAAAACCATGCTTAATAGCTTTCCTCTTAAAGAAAGTAAAACACCCACAATCACATATCCCTTACAGTCATTGCGATATTTTCTGCTTCCCTTCACAGCAAAACTCCTTTGATACATACATTTTTTTCCTCATGCCCTCCATTTAATGTATAATAAAATTCTATCATGTTAAATTGAAAATATATAGCATGAATCCAACCAAGCTCAATAAACACACTATGCGTCCTCTTTAAAAAGGCAAATAACTGTATACAAATCTGTGCTTTTAGCTTTTAGCACTGGGTGCTATTTCAAATTTTAGAATTCCGTGCATGAAATATCTCATTAAATAAGAATGTAGTACCAAGGAAACTGCATGTTCTCTCTCTTGAAGGAGAGGTAAGAATCTTCAGATATTTTTTCATCTTTGATCAGGTCAGTTAATTATCCTTCTCAAACACCAAATATTACAATATAAATTTTATGAAAACCCTGGGGAAAGTTTTCTTTTTTACTTAACTGTAATTTATTCTTACACATCATCCTAGTTAGGAGATATTTCTGTGATTTGATGAAAGAGGGATTTTTATTCTTTTCCTCATTCCTACATTTATTCTTTAGTGTCTGAAAAATATATAGCAAAATACGCAATATAGGGAGCTGTGTCTCCCCTTGCTGTTGGCAATTGCCAAGCTCTGAGAGATGACTGACACTGCTAACAGGCTCAACATCACACATAATACTCATTTAAGCCTAATTTGAGTCTTAAAGTGCATATTATTTTGTGTCTGAGATGACATCTGATGCTTATTTTTTTCTCTATGGAAAAACATATCCTTAAAGAAACAAACATCAGATACTTAACAGTGACTGGTGGCACAGCCACATTAAATGTCATCTTATTTTTAAAGTTTTAACAACAAAAATAGGTAAAATATATGATTTTGTAAAGTATATATTATACTACATTCATAGAAGGGAGCTACATGTTATTATAAAAGAAAATCCAATGGACTGTCTGCTGCATCATTTTTAATTGACATGCTCAGTCTTGAGTTATATAGTTCAACTCTCTTAATTTATCATTTGGAGCATGTAATATAATGTCTCCTTTAGGCAAATAAAACATTTTTTTATTTAATGTACTAAATATGTTCATGTAAAAGGTCTGTCCAAAACATATCCAGCCATGTAATGTGAAAAATAGAGACATTTATTGAAAAGATACAAGGAATATTGTACATAGGACAATGATGCCTCAGTCCCCTTCAAAGTAGGTAACTTGGGACCTCATACAGTTCTCCTAGTCACCATCAGCTGCTCTGTCATATTTTCCTGAATCTCATAAACAGTCTTAAATCTCTTCCCTTTCAAATGTGATTTTAGGAAAAGCCAAAAGTTGCGGGGTGCCAAGTCTGGGCTGTTGGGGGCCTGAGTCACCTGGGTAATTGGATGTTTCACCATAAGACTCTACATAAGACATGATGCATGAAGGGGCATGTTGTGGTGATGAAACTGCCAAGCACCAGTTGCCCATAGCTGTGTCCTTCTGAATCATCTGAATAGTTTCTGCAGGGGAATGTTCACACTTAATGCAAACTTTGATGCAGATTTGTTGCTCTACTCACTCGGTCATTTTGAATGCAACAGCCACACAGGACACATGTTCACTCAACAGTGTCTGCTGCCCCCACTGACAAGTACAGTGAAGTCACATTGTTCACACATGCACATTTCAGTCCACTCTCCTTGGTTGTCAGGTTACATTGATGTCGCACAAACCATTCCCCTTACACTAACAATCGTTGAACTTTTTCCCAACAGACTTTGTATATTGGAGCTTAATAGGTGCAAATATATGAAAATCTACTTCTGTTGATAAACATCTCTTTGACAGTATAAAATCAACCCTGACATTGTCTAGGTTTGAAACTACTGATTACATCCTGTTTCTGTGAGAAGAAACATGCAAAACAAAATAATTTCTATATTCTACATTTGTACATCATATAATTTAGTGATCCATATGAAATTTATTTAAACAACTTTATCAAATCAAAGTATTTAATTATTCACCTTTAATAATTTAATTGTATGAGAAAGCAAAGGCTTCCTATAGGCTTTTGTTATTCTACAATTTGTGTTTAAAACCAAGAGAAATATTTTAACATAGGGTCAAAAATGTTAGTTCTGTTTAATTATTCACTCCTATACAACTATTTTATAAAAAATTCAAGTTATTATGTAAAAAAATATTTGGAAATAAAATCTTATAGTTTTAAAATAATCACAAAGACTTTCAGATAAACTTGCCTTGAAATACATTTTTTCAACACTGTAAAAATTTCAATAACAAAAGTAAATGAGTAATAGGAACACATTACCTATGACATAAAATACAGAGAGGAAAAGAAAACATATGAAGTATATTAATGATTATTTTACAAGGATGAAAAGTGCACGGATGGACGCTACTTGACTTTCAGAACCAAGAATGCTAATATCTAGATGCCAGGCAAGGGGAAAGCTAATAAAACTCAATTCAATGAATAGAAAATATTCAAGAAAAGGTTAAAAATAGAAGGCAAAAGGTGCCATGCCTCCGGTAGAGTTGCCAAGTAAAATAGACAAACTCAGTTAAATTTGAACATTAAATAAATATTTTTTGTCAGAAGTATGTCACACATATTGCATGGGATGCACTTATTCTAAAAACTTTTGCTGTTTCTCTGAAATTCAAATGTAACTAAGTACCTTCTAATGTTATATACTATATTTCCAATCTATTCTGAGAGTGTAGTGAGAAGTGGTGTTAGATCTATATATGGATTTCGTGAGTATGAGTAGAAGAAACAGTATAATCTCTAAATTTACCCTCCCACTTCACCTACAAAGGAACAACCTCTTTGCAGCCCAGAAGACAATGGGAATCTACTCTCTGGAAAAACTGACCCAAATGGACTGGATTTAGGGGCAAGTACTCTACATGGAAAATCAGGTTGAGTTACCATTCTGAAAAATCTGGGATTAATTGAAAGTCTAGATAATGAAGAGTGAGACCTTCAAGCATGTTTCCCAACATGGGTTAGAGATTCTAGAAGGTAGAATTACATAGCTTCATTCCCATCAAGCCAAATATTAAATTAACCTTTAAGGAACCAGACCAAAAGAATAGGTTTGAAGATATTGAAGTTTGAGGGTAATTCAAAAAAAAATGGTCAAGCTCTTGCCCTGTGACAACTTCATAGTAAAAATGAGATGCTGACCAATTGAATCCATGCTTGTAGAAATTCTTAGAAGATTTTTAGTATCTCCTTTTTAAAGAGACAGACTGCCAAGGACTTCCAGTCAAGAAGCTGAAGTAGGTAAATGCTATGTACACCTCTCCCCTTAATCATATCAAAATTAAAACTAAATTATACAACAGAACAACTACCCTTGAAAACCTCCTGAAGACTAGCTGCTGGAAAGCTTCCCTAACATGGTGAAGGAAATAGACATTTAAGTTCAAGAAATTCAGAGAATCCCAAACAAGATGCATCCAGAGAGGTTCTCTGCAAGATACATCATAATAAAAATGCCAAAAGTTAAAGAAAAAGAGATAATCTTAAAAACAGCAAGAGAGAATCTTAAAAACAGCAAGAGAAAATCAGTTCATTACCTATGAAGAAACTTCCATAAGACTGATAGCTGGTTTTTCTACAGAAACTTTTTGGACCAGAAGGGATGGTGGGCATGAAAATTTCAAAGTGATGAAAAGCAAGAACCTACAACCAAGATTACTCTACCCAGCAAAGCTATCATTTAGAATTAAAGTAGAGATAAAGAGCTTCACAGCAAAAAAAAAAAAAAAAAAAAAAAAAAAGCTAAAGGATTTCACCACCACCAAATATGTATTCAAAGAAATGTTAAAAGAACTTTTTTTAGAATAAGAAGAGGAAGAAGAAGGAGAAGGAGAAAAAGATAAAAATGTAAATAAGAAAATGTCACAGAGGGAAAAAACTTGCTAACAAAGACAAGTGCATATTAAAAACAGTGGATCAATCAGCACTAAAGTTAGTACAGTGGTTAAAAGGCAAAAGTAAGAAAATCATGTGTAATTACAACTGTATACACATTTATATACACACACAAAAAAATGACATGAACCTAAACATTGAGGAGGTGATAAAAATGGTAGTTATTTTAGAATGTGTTCAAACTTAAGAAACCATTGACCTAAAGTAGAATGCTATAAGCACAGCTTGGTATATATGAAGCACCTGATAATCACAAACCAAAAATCTATAAGAGATATAGAAGAAGTAAAGAGAAAGGAACCCAAAGACAATGTTCCAGAAAGTCATCAACATATAAGAGAAGAAAGCAAAAGAGTAAACTGGGAACATAGAAGAGCCAACACATAAGGCAGAAAACAATAATAAGGTGGCAATAACTACATAATTATCAATAATTGTGGTAAATGTAATAGATTACATGCTCTAATCAAAGACATAGGGTGGCTGAATGAGTAAGATAACATGACCCATACATATGATGCTAAAAAGAGACCTATTTCAGACTGAAAGACACAAAGAGTGTAAAATGAAAAGGATGGAAAAACATATTTCATGCAAATGGAAATAAAAAAATACTAGGATAGCAATAACCTAGGATAAATTTGTATCAGAAAAAATAGACTTTAAAACAAAGGCTATGACAAGAGACAATGAAAATCATGTCATAATGATCATGGGATCAATTCAGCAAGAGGCTACAACCCTTGTGAACATTTATGCACCCAACATAGGGGCACCTAAGTATGTAAAACAAATATTGTCAGACACAAAGGAGACAGTAACAATAAAGTAATCATAGTAGGAAACTGTAACACATCATTAACAGAGATGGATAGATTATCCAGACAGAAAATCAATAGGGACCATTGGCCTTAAATGACACATTAAATCAGATATATTTCATTGATATTTTCTGAACATTTCACTACAAAGCAGCCAGCATAATATACATTCTTTTTATGTGCACATAGGATACCAGGAGAGACCATATGGTAGGCCACAAAACAATCTTATTACATTTTAGAAGATTGAAATCATATCAAGCACTTCTCTTATCACAATGATATAAAACTAGAAATCAACTACAAGAAGGAAAATAAAACACATGCACAGAAGTTAAACAACACACTACAGAACAATGAATGGGTAAACAATAAGATCAAGGAAAAAATCAAAAGATACCTTGAGACAAATTATGAAAATGCAACAACCCCAAATCCATGGAACACAGTAAAAGTAGTTCCAAGAGGAAATTCACAGCAATACAGACCTACCTCAAGAAACAAGAAAAATCTCAAATAAACTATCTAAATTTACATTTAAAGAAACTAGAAAAAGAACAACAAAGCCTAACGTGAGTAGAAAAAGGAAATAATAAAGATCAGAGCAGAAATAAATGCAATAGAGTCTAATAAAAACACAATGAAACCAAGAGCTAGTTGTTTAAAAAGATAAACATGACTGACAAACCTTTAAACAACTCTCCAGGGAAAAAAGAAAGAAGGTCCAATTAATTAAAATCACAAATGAAAACAAGGTGATGATTGACATCACAGATACAAAAGAGTTTAAGTATATCCTTCAAGCAATTATATGCCAACAAGTTGGAAAACCTGGAAGAAATTAATAAATTTCTGGTAATATACAATATTCCAAGGCTGCTACAAGAATAAACAGAAAATCTGAACAAACCAATTATTAATAACAAATTAAAACAGTAATAAAAACTCCCAACAAACAAGTCCTGGACCAGATAGGTGGTTTCACAGGTAAATTTTATCAAACATCCAAAGAAAAATTTATACCTATCTTTCTCAAACTATTCCAAAAATTGAAAAGGAGGGAAAAATCCCCCAGCTCTTTTTACAAAACAATATTCCCCTAACTCCAAATCCAGACAAAGATAACACACACAAAAAGGAAAGAAAATTCAGGTAGATGTTTCCAATATACACAGATGTGAAAATCCTTACAGAACATTAGCAAACAGAATTCAGCAATACATTGAAAAATCATACATGCAAGTTTTGTTCAATAGCCACAAATCAATTAATGTGATGGACCATGTAAATGAAATGAAGGATAAAAACCACATGACCATATAAATGTATGCAGAAAAAGCACTTGACAAAAGCCAGCACTGATTTATGGTAAAACTCTCAGCAAAGTAGGAATAGAGGAAACATACCTCATAATAAAGGCCATATATGACAAACCCACAGCTAACATCATACTCAACAGTGAAAAGTTAAAAGCATTTTTTTTAAGAGCAGATATAAGACACAGATGTTTACTTTCACCACTTTTATTCAACTTAGTATTGGAATTCCTAGCTACAGCAATCAGATTAAAAGACATAAAAAATATCTAAATTAGGAAGAAGAAAAACTGTAATTATTTGCACATGACATGATACTATATAGAGACAACTCTAAAGATTCCACCAAAAAAACTATTAGAACTTATAAATTAATTCATTAAAGTAAGACAGGGTACAAATTAATGTTCAGAAATTAGTTGCACTTTTATATACCAATAAAAATTATCAGAAACAGAAATTAAGAAAACAATCCCAATTTACAATTACATAAAAACTATAGAAATATTTTAAAATACCTAGTAAAAAATTTAACCAAGAAAATAAAAGACCTGTAATTAGAAAAGAAGTCATGGAAGAAAGAAATTAAAGAACATACAAATACATAGAAGGATATACTATATTAGAAAGGATCTACAACATTAGAATGTTCATACTACCCAAAGCAATCTATAGATCCAATGCAATCCCTATCAAAGTACTAATGCCATTTCTTTTCCAGAACTAAAACAATTCTAAAACTTATAAGACCCACAAAAGAACTTGAATAATCACAGCAATCTTGGGAAACAAGAACAAAGTTGGAGGTATTGCATTACTTGATATCAAACTATATACAAAGGTATAGTAATTGAAACAGCATGGTTCTGGTATAAAAACAGACCTATAGTTCAATGGAACAGAATAGAGGGCTCAGTAATAAATCCATATCTATATGGTCAGTTAATCTATGACAAAGATGGTGAGAATATACAATGGGTTAAGACAAACTATTTAATAAATCACTTTAGGAAAACTGAAAAGAGGCATGCAAAAAATTAAACTAGATTATTTTCTTATACCATATAAAAGAATAAACTCAAAATGGATCAAAAACTTAAATTTAAGCCCTCAAACTATGAAATTCCTAGATGCAAACACAGGCAGTAAACTATTTCACATCCCCCTGGCCAGGTGTGTGCAGTTCCTTGGAGGTTTCTCCCGTGCACCAAGAGCTTGCCGGTTTGTTCTCTCTCAGGGCACACACCTAGGTTGGAGGCTCAGTCTCCTCCTGAAGTGTGTATGGGAGTCAACTGATGAATGTTTCTCCCTCACACCAATGTTTCTTTTCCTTTCTCACTCCCCTCCTCTCTTTTTAAAAATCAATAATAAAAATATGCATGAGTGAGGATTAAAAAACCTGTTTGACATCACTCTTAGTAATATTTTTTAAATATATTTCTTCAGGAAGGGAAACAAAAGAAAAAATAAACAAATGGGACTGCATCAAACTAAAACATTTTTGCACAGTGAACAAATCCATCAACAAAATGAAAATAAAACCTACTGAATGGGAGAAGAATTTTGCCAATGAAACACCCAATAAGGGGTTAATACACAAAACATATAGAGAACTAATACAACCCGACACCAGAAAAACAAACATTCTGATTAAAAAATGGTGGAGGATTTTAATAGGCATTTCTACAGAAAAGACATACAGATGGCCAACATCGATTCTCAATGTCACTGATCATCAGAGAAATGCCAATTAAAACCAGAACGTGTTCTCAGTATTACCATGCATTTTCATAAATGCTATGCATGAAGGGACAGTATTCTGTACTTCAGTAAAACTAACATGCTAATGGGGGGCAAGAGACAGTAAAAATCCAATAAATAAGTGAAATATATTATACAAGATGAAGATAAATACAAAAAAAGAACTAGGAAAAACAGAAGGATATTTCAATAATCCAACCAAAGTATCTTGAAGACTTGGCCTAGGATAGAGTTGGGACTTTGAAGACAGTAACAGGGTTGCTATAGGGCTGTACAAACGTAAAAAAAAAAAAGCAGTTTTCTAAATTAGACCATTATGAATGGCCTGCATTGAAGGAAAGTGTTTTGGGTGATCCATGTTGATTTCAGAGATAACTTTTAGGATGAATTGATGTTGATATTAGAAATTTATCTTGCAGGTCAATATTTCTAAATTTATTAAGTTCAAACACCACATCTATAATCAGAGAATTTACTTAAGCCATTCACAAATGAATTGTTTAGCCTGGTTCTACTAACAGTTACTAACCTTTGTATAAAGAAGTATTTCCAAGTCTCTTGCTTGCTTTTCATGATCACCTGGATTGTTCACTAGTACTGTAGATTTCCAGGGTTCACTGCAGACTCAGTGAATCAAAATATTTGTATATTAGACAAAATGGTAGTTTTAATAAACAGCCCAGGTAACTTACACAAACCTAAAATCAGATAACTACTCATTTGTTAATGAGGTAAGATAAGATGAACAAATTCTTATTCACTCAGCTTTTACCCTTAGATATTTAGAAATCTCAGTACAGCACAAGATCAGTCAGATTCTGTCTTTCTAGCCTTACCATTTATTTACAATCAGGAATCACAAGAATGATAAGTGCAGGACCCCTCATTATGAAAATGGGGTCCTTCCAAAGTCTTGCACTTCACTCAGTGATGATCTCAAATTGAGTAAACCTATGGTGTCACCAAATATAAGTTTAATATATATACTTATATATAACTTAATATAACATATATAATAATATATAATTTAATATATATTAATCTTTCAAACCAGATGTTAGGTACACAGTAACAGAGCCGAAATTATAACCCTGTTTCTTTGATACCTAATACAAATCACACATTTGCAATCAATTTGAACAACTGTCATGTCTTAATTTGAAATTATTATTAGCATTTTATATTGGGTTGTGTTAACATTTTTAGAGAAAAAGAAAATTTGAGCATTTGGAAAGAGAAATCCAATCATCTGAATAAACATTTAGGCTTAAGTTTCTTTACTTTTTGCTATTGATTTGCTAGTACTCACACACACATATACACAGAAGCACCCACAAAAATTCACAAAAATTTTATGTTTTAGAGTATCAAGAGGTCATTTTATATGTTATGAAGACATGAAAGGATGTTTGCTTGATTAGACACAGATACCTTGGTGAGGATTAAATATTTAATTGGTTTAGTAACATTAAAATATTTAATATAGTCATTCCATATATGTTTTCAGATATATAAAGTGGCTGGTGGGTTATCTTGCACAATGAAAATATTGTACAATCATTTTTGAAAATAAGTGAAGTGCTACATTAATTTATATAAGTAAAACAGAGCATGACAAAAATCAATTACTAATCTAATCTTAGTTATCTCGAGACATACAGACAGGCCCTCATCAGAAAGCATATGCATGTGCACACGTAATTGCTGACAGGTTCCTGAAAGTATAGTTTTTGTAGCATGGGAGATAGAAGACACATTCATAGCAAACGAAGAGTTCCTTACAGGCAATAACACATGTTTCTGGAACTCGCATGGACAGCACAGTGACTGCAGACTTAGCATCCAATGCATGTTTGATGATGAATGAATAAATGAATAAATTCAGATGATGCTATTGACTGAAAAACAAGTTGACTTCTGCACCATGTGCTTGAATAAAGAAATATTTAATTATAAATTTGATTATGATTGTTGCTTCAATAGTTTTTAGACTCTAAAGTACAATAATCAGATCAATTTATCACCAGACCATGAGTCATGCTCCAGCATGGTTTGCTCACAATTGTGATCTGATGGCTCCTTCCAGAATAGACCTTCAGAGTCAAACATAATTGTTATTTACAGGAATCAGGCTGACATCCAATTTTAGTTTCTATGGAAACACATTAGAGAAAATGGGTATTCTTTTAAAAGTTGTTTTCCCTGGCATGTGTTGCCGAGTGATGTTCACACTGCTGTCTCTGCTCATTACGGGTCGCAATGATGATACCCCACGAGTGTCAGCATAACCGAGTGGTTTATTCTTCCCTGGGACTGCGCTTCATTTTACCCCAGGTGTTCTTATTGCTTCAGAAACATTTTCACACACACACCAAAATATTCAATCACCTTTTCTGTTCCTGATTTAACATTCATTCCCCAAAAGAGTGAAGGTTACCATATGGAATTTTATTAATTAATTATGGAAATTAAAAATTAAGGGAACAATATGTTGTTGTCAAACAACTGACTAGCAGAAGGTATACCTTATTTGGGCAAACTTATGGAATTTAAAGTTATACCAGTGCATTCAGACTCTAAATCCTCTGTGCAGCATTTAAAGATTTGCTTAACAAGTAAGAATAGCACAATAAAACTTTTATAATTCTGTGTAAAAACACTTTTATGATTGTTGGTAGGATTGATTTCTTAAGGAAAAACAATAAACACTGATCCTAATGAAGTAAATTATAACATCAAAAATATCATTTGATGATAGAAAATATGTCATCGAATGGGAAAAGATATTAGCAGCACATACAACAAAGATTTTATATTTTGTTTATATAAGAAAAGAATAGCCAAGTAGCCATTAAGTGTAAGGTTATACAATGTGTATTAAAACAACAATGTACTATCATTAATAGCTCCCCCCAAAACCTAAAAAGAATAGAGGCTGATAAGATGAGGCAGGGCAAGTATGTAGACCAAGGAAAAGTCTTATATATTATTATTATTTTTAAAGATTTTATTTATTTTTATAAATAGAGGGAAGGAAGGGAGAAAGAAAGGGAGTGAAACATCAATGTGTGGTTGCCTTTTGTGAGCTCCCCACTGGGAACCTGGCCTGCAACCCAGGCATGTGCCCTGACTGGGAATCGAAACAGCTACCTTTTGGTTTGCAGGCCCGTGCTCAAACCACTGAGCTACACCTGCCAGGGCAAGAAAAGTCTTATATAGTGCTGGAAGCAAAGAAAACTGACATGCTCACTTTGTAAAAAAGTTTGGCATCATCTACTGATGATGAACGTGTACAACTACAATTACTCAGCAACCCCACACTCACGTATATAAGTAACAAAAATATTTGTGCACCTGGTGGCATTTACAAAAACAATACTAGTTTCTACATTTGTAAAAATCAAAGTTCTGAACTGTTAAAATATCCATCAACAGTAGAAATAGAGAAAAATAATGTCTACCTATAGTAAAATTATACATAACAATAAAAATACAGTATTGCATGACATGGATGACTCCCACAAACAATGAGTGTGAAAGGAGCTCAAATACAAAAGGTTACATACTGTAGACCCAGTGTGTTGAGTCCCATCTAAAACATAACAAATTTAATCTTAGGTTTCGTGATGTATATCCTAGGATAAAATATCAAAAGTATAAAGGAAAGTAGAAAAAAATTAATCACCTTAACAGATTATTTGATATTTGCAGGCTGAAAGGAGGAAGTAGTGATGGACAACTACTGGAGGGCTGGTTCTTATTCTCAGACTGACTGGTCGTTATGTGTGCCTTCACTAACAACTTATTAAACTTTACCAAATTTATGGATTTCTCTTCATGTTATTTCACAAAAATTAAAATATAAAAATGTCTAATACAAGTCTTTTAAAACTTCAGCCTCATTAGTCATCAAAAATATTCTTAGTAAAATATCTATTTTGTGTATTTAACTTAGAAATAATTAAATTGTACATAATACTGGAGACAGTTTGATGGTATCAGTTTTATCAAATACTGTTAGTGAATATGCTTTCCCCCAAAATTCTGGATAATAATTTGACAAGTGCTTTTGCATATTAGTTCCAATCTCTTTCTAGAAATCATAAGGAATTAATCTGAAATGAGAAAAATGTATATGAAATAGGTTATGGAAGCTGCATTGGAAACCAAATGAATGGCTGCTAATATTTAAATTTACTAAATGGACTATTGCATTTTTATATACTTTTGACTATTACATATGAAAAATTCACACACATCATATAATATTGAATGTGTAGAAAAAATGTCTGTACAGCCCTGACCTATGCCTACTGTGGTCTGAACATTTTTGTTCCTCCAAAAGTTACATGCTGGAATCTTAAAGTCCAATATGATGGTACAAGGATATGAGCCTTTTGGGAAGTAAGGATGTAAAGTGGTCTGTGACTCAGAAGAGGCTGCTCATCCAACCAGGGGACACACAGATCTAGGAGTTTCAGCTTCCAGAACAGTGAGAAACAAATTTCTGTTGTTTTTAAGCCATCTAACCTGTGGTAGCAGCTGCAACTAACTAACTCATGTCACAATGTTAACTTCGGCATATTCTGAGCAGTATAGATTGTTTTTCTTCATTATTCTTTTTTCTTACAGGACATTCAGTCCTGTCTAAAACATCTGAGGACACAATGTGGTCTACAACAAGAAGGTTCTTGAAATTTGGTCCTATCAAAAACAATCATGCTTATAAAATGTCCCTGGGTGAAAATAACCCATAACACTTATTTATACTTTGAGTTTACAAAATGAACACATAAAAATATTGTCATGTTTGATTATACCAATAATTGGTCCAATAATTGTGTTGTTGCTGTATTGCCTGTATCAGAGATCTTTCGGCAGAGACCAAAAGTCTTCATGGATATTTGAGACAGGACCAAATGTCCATTACTCTTTTTTGTCCTTCCACATTTTATGCACTAAGTATAATTTATTCCCATAATCCAAGTGCATGTTGGATTTTATCAAATGCTTTATTCTCTATATTTAGATGATTATGTAACATTTGTTCTTTTTGACTGATTTACTATAAATAATTAATTAAAATTTAAATGTTAAGCAAACCTAATTCCTGGGATAAATCCCACTTGGTCATGATGTGTAATCTTAGTTAGATGGTGCTAGATTTAGTGTGGTAATAACATGTTATTATAATTATTTACTTCTATGTTCATGAGGAATTTTAGTCCGTTGTTTGCTTTTCTTGTGCTATCTTTACCTGGCTTTAGTGTCAAGGTAATATTGGCTTATAGAATGAGTTGTGCACTGTCCCTTCTGCCACTTGAATAAAGCGATTTTATATTATTACTATAATATCCTAAAATACATAACATATCTGCTGGTTTTTATTTTGTGAAGTAAGAAACTGTGCAGTGAGAATGTAGCTTATTTTTTCCTTATTCATAAACTTAGTTATCTCATACCCTAAGCTACAGATTTAATTATCTAAACGTTATAATGCTTACTTTGCAAACTAGAGCTATTTTCAGCAATCATTTAATCTTTCCTTAAATCCAGTTATAGCATTTTGATTTCCTCTTAGAACTACAAAGCCTCACCATAAAATGTACCTGGAAGAGGGAGCATATGCACTTTAAAATTGCTTTATGTTTTCTCTATATTAATTAGTTCTGTCAGATTAAACTTATTGCATGTAGTAGCTGAGCTCATGCATTTTTCTCCAATAAAGCTGAAAACAGGCAAAAGGGGTTGAAACTCTTTAATAAATACTAAAAAATTGCATTCTTTTTGTTTTTTTGCATTATTTTATTGTTGTTCAAGTACAGTTGTCTCAATTTTCCCATCATCACTTTCCCCTGCTGCACTGACAAGAAGGGGATTCTTATTAGGGATAAAAGAGGCATCAATGCAAATTTTGAATAAACATTAACATTTCCATTTTCCCCAATTATATATTTCATAATTTATAATGAATTTGTATCAAAGCTGTAGTGTTTCTTTACTTATGGAAAATACTTTTTCATAGTATGTCTGACTTTGGTGATAGTCAATTTCATTTCAAAGTACATGGTATGAATTTGATTTAGCAATTTGAACAAAGTACAGTGCCTACTATGCATGAGGAGCCTCCAAGTTAGAAACTTACTTGTAAAAATTTTAAAAAAACATAATTCTTGTTCACAGAAAAATGTCAATTTTAGATGAAACCAGGTGAGAAGTAGAAATTGTATGCTATTTAAAAATTAAGGAAAGCAAAGTAATTTTCTCCTTCTTCTATTCAATGTCCTATTATAAAACCATATTAAAATTGAGGAAGTTAGTCATGTGATACTTTTAAATGAACAGTATGCCTAAGTTAAACTATGCCGCAGATTTCACATGAATATAAATAATGACCATGGAAACATGTATAAACTGCTAACCATGTACAAGGCACTCTTTTAAGCTCTTTATAGGTTTACATTTAATGCTTTAAAAGAGTTGTTTTAATTATCCAATTTACTCTTGAAGCAACTGAGCCATTAAGGCACTAAAGTAAATTATTAATGGTGTAGAATCTTAAGAAATTTACTCTAACTTCTTTTAGAAACTTGGGCAGCCTGACTCCACAACCCAGAGTCTAAAGCCCATTAAGCATACTTTACCTTCTTCTAGTATAAAAATCCTCAATTTTATCAGCTTTCAGTTTAGCACTGATATTCTTATCTTGTTATGTCCATAAATGTTTTAAGAAGTCAAGACAATTCTCCTGAAAAATTGAAATAGTATTATCTTGAAAATTTAAACTTCTTTTTTTCTGTCTGACTTATCTTGCTTAGCATGATATTCTCAAGGTCCACCCATGTTGTCACAAATGGCAGTATTTCATTTTTTCTTCTGGATGAGTAGTACTATATCATATATATATATATAAAAAACACATCTTCTTTATCCAATCATCTGTTAGATAAAAAAACGACATTTTAGTTGTTTTCATGTCTTGGCCATTGTGAATAATGCTATAATGAACCACATGATCTGACTCATTGCAGGATATAAAAGTGGAAGCAACAAATGAATGAACAGAAAAACAAACAAAAACTCATAGACACAGACAACAGTATGGTGGTTACCAGAGGAAAGGGAGTGGAGGAGATAGAAAGGGATAAAGGGGGTCACATGTATGGTGACATAAGATGGGTGGTGGGCACACAAAGCAATATATAGATCATATCATAGAAATATACACTTGAAACTTATATAATCTTATTAACCAATGCCACCCCAATACATTTAACAAAAAATAGTAGGTGAAATAGAGACAGACTCAGGAATAGAGAACAGATGACAGCTAATGGTGGAGGGGAAGTTAGAAGGTAGAGGGAGTGAGCAGAAAGGAAAAAGGACTCATGGACATGGACAACAGTGTGGTGATTGCTGGGGGGAGGTGGATATAGGGGACTAAATGGTAATGGAAAAATATAGTAAAGATAAAAAATAGTAAGTTAAGAATTGTATTATATAGTTTTATCCCATTTCATAGTTACAAATAGTCACAGGATAATACTCAAAGAGTAGTACAATAAGCCACATATACCCTTTATTTAGATTCACCAATTTGCCATTATTTTCTTTGTTTGTCTAATTTTTTCCTGAATCATTGGAAAGTAATTTTCAGACATAAGGAAACTTTAACTTTATACTTTAGTATGTTTCCAAAGAACAATGGAATTGATATTTTGGAAGAGTGCAGGTTGGTTTTTTTTTAGAATGTCTTTCAATATGAGTATGTTTGATTATTTATCCTGATTAAGTAGAAGTCATGGGTCTTGACTGGGATAATACTTAAATAAAATGTGTTTCTCAGTATATCACATCATAAGGCATCAATACCCCCATTTTAAATTATTTTATTATCGTTCAATTACAGTTGTCTGTATTTTCTCCCCACCCACTCCAAACCCTCCTCCCTTCCTTGCTTCCACCCTCCCCCTTGGTTTTGTCCATGTGTCCTTTATAGTAGTTACTGAAAACCCTTCTCCCCACTCTTCCCCCCCTCATCTGGCTATTATTAGATTGTTCTTAATTTCAATGACTCTGGTTATATTTCGTTTGCTTTTTTTTGTTGATTATGTTCCAGTTAGAGGTGAGATCATATGGTATTTGTCCCTCACCACCTGGCTTATTTCACTTAGCATAATGCTCTCCAGTTCCATTCATGCTGTCGCAAAGGGCATAAGCTCCTTCTTTCTCTCTGCTGCATAGAATTCCATTGTGTAAATGTACCATAGTTTTTTGATTCACTCATTTGTTGTTGGATTGGAAGAATTAACATCATCAAAATGCCCATACTACCCAAAGTGATTTATAGATTCAATGCAATCCCTATTAAAATACACATGACGTATTTCACAGATATAGAACAATACCCCCCAATTTTAAAGAAATCCAAAAATAATTGGGGGTAAGACCAACTTTGGCCTACCAATGAGTGGTCACACTAGCTGTTTTAGTTTCATCATCATCATGGTCTCCCACTTCCATAATTTCTATTTAGTTATAAATATCAGGGAAATACCTCTCACCTCTAGCCAACTGAAGGGGTCTTTTCAAGAAAATCACTCTCAGAGCCTAGAGTTACCTGCAAGTAGAATAAATGTGCATTTATCCTTGCCTGTACGTCTGTCATGCAGTAAACTGGCTTTTCTTCTTTCTGAACCAGCAGGGAAAGAGAAATGCAGTAGGCAGTCTGTGGAGAGAGGACAGGTGCAGGGGACAAGCTGACATGCCCAGGTTTGGGGACGGCCAGGGTTTCTTGTGAGTGAAGTAAATATCAAGGAAGATAGCCAGCTTAGGGTAACTTGTTGGCACCAAAAATGTGATCAGTAGATAAGGAGACTCCTGAAGCAAAAGTCAGTGTGGTGTGTCAGGCTGAGATAGATCTTTTAACTGGAGCAGCCTCCCACTTGGTCTCATTCTATACACGTACACTTCACTGTAGGGCCCACACTTGGTTTCTTGCACATTGAAGTTGTTGATGTTCAGCCAGCATAGCCAGAAAAGCATTACCAACAAAGGACTAATATTATACACCTAGGTAATTAAAGAAAATACTGTGCCTAATTTTCCAAAATTCCTTTCCTGGCTCAATACCAACCCCTCCCCCCAAAAAACAAACAAAAACAGAGGATTGGCGCAAGAAAAAGAAGCAAGGTAATAATATACTTCTTAACTTTAAGTGGCTTGTTCTGAAACCTGGTCTGTGGTGGGGGATGAAGAAGTCTTGAGCATAAACTGGATGTGAGATGGAAGTTTCAGATAGGGCAGGATTAGTAATAATGGGATGTGTAACCAAAAACCTAGAAGGTCTTCCTAAAATGTTAAGGAACATATGGGGAAATTTAACAAAGGGATCTTCATGACTTTGATTGAAGAACATAAGTTTGTTTCATGTTTTCTACCCTACTAAGTTTAGACTTCTCGATGGGATTATTTCTTTTGTAATTGACCTTGCCTTCCAGCTTTCTAGAGCTGTTCTTCCTACCTACTTTCAGGTATGTCTAATAAGAGGGTCACGAGGAATGTTAAGGGTAAAATATGAATTAGGACACCATCTATGATATTTGAGGGTCTCTATTAGTTCTTCCTGATTAAGACTCATTCAGGTTCTACCACGTCTCTGACTCTCTGGCAGAGGGTTATTTTTCTCTTTCTGTGACAAGAACCTCTGCTTCCCATAGTAAAATCTAGCAAAAAAAAAATTCAGAATGAAAAGAATGGGAGTACCCATGAAGTTTAAGTGTGTGTGGAATGGGTTGTCACTCACAGATAGGCTGGTTACTATTTCACCAATCATCAGTCCCATTGCTCTAGAACATCCACCAGCAATCTGCATCATTTGTCTTAGTTTTATGTTTGTGGACACCTTTTAGAACTTCAAATAAGCATTTCCTGCTGCATTTTGGATTGAGGTTTTTTTGATATTGTAACCCCACATTTTACAAAGCTCTAAAATTTGGTTTTCTACTCTTACTATTTCTCTCTCTCTCTCTCTCTCTCTCTCTCTCTCTCTCACTCTCTCTCTCTTTTTCTGTCTTGCACTGTTAGGTTATAAAGATTTCTAAATACATGTATGTAAAAAATCCTAAATATCTGTAAATTTTAAGAGTAAATTTGAAAGCGAATTATGTCATTGACCTGCCTGAAAATAACAGTCCCTACTGTACTTGAGAAACATCCAATTATCTTACTCAGACCCACAAAGGCAAGAAAGACTCACGATGGCTGGCTGCTCCCATCTCACCTCACACTGCACACCCTTATCCTCTGAAGAACCCGGACTAATAACGTTAAAACTCAGAAAGTACTGAAATTGTCTTGCTTGAGAAGATGAAGAACTAGACCCATAGAGCTGGCCCACTCTATCCTCCTATGGGATTTTTTGAACCCCATATAAATATGCTGTGAAAAAATAAAAGAAATATAGCAGATAATGAATATCTAAATCAGGTATGTGTAAAAATATAGACATCAGAAAAAGAGGACTAAAAAGCAGTGGAAATCCATAAAAAGGAACTGGAAGATATAGAAATTGTTGAATTAATTGAGTAGGTAGGCAACAAAAATGTGTAGAATGAGATCTATGAGTCTTGGAAAATAAGTAGAAATAATATTTTTAATAATTCAGATGTGAAGGTTAAACTAGAAAGAAAATAAGAGCAAATGGACACCAAGAAAAGCTGTGATATTATTTCCTCTTAATAATGTTTGGAGTGAGAATAGTTATTGGGAATAAACATCGATCAAAGCAATTAAATATACAAACAAATTACCATACCAAAGGAAGCAAATAGTCTCTAGTTAATGGACCATTTTTGCTGATAATTAGAGCTCTATAATTAAGGAGTCACTTAATGACCAATAATTTGTTGAGATCATTTTGTAAGGACAGTAAAATGAAGGTTTTGGGGTTAATTGTCAGTACAGGGCCTGACAGAAGAAGAAACATTACAGTCAAGTAATGAAAGACTCAGGGGTTATACTTTTTGTGAGTGAAATGTTTACTTCTTTTGAGCAGGACAATGGCCTAGACCACGCTGGACTGGGTTTAACCATCTGATGGTGAGAGCCCATGTTCCTAGTGTACAAAGTATCTGCTAAGGCGTTAGCTTCAAGCATTTCAAAAATTCAGCAGGGCCAGAATGAAGCAAACTGTGTGTCTTCAGTACTCCAAGCCCCAGAAAGAGTAAAAATCCAATAACAACTCTGATGTATTAATTATTTCCCAATTAACAGGTATTTTACCAGTCATTTTATCTGATGTAATTTCTAATGAGGTGAGGGTGTATATTTTTATTATTGTGTAGATTAAAATATTGACAGTAAAGTTAAGCAATTTATAGTAAAACAGGATTATTTTTATTTGACCATTTTCAAAATCAAGGGTCTTACCCATGAAACCACCCTGTTATCAGGAACTTTCAAAACTGTCTTCCACATTGCTCTGTTTCAGGTTGGAGTTTTCATAGTAAGCTCTAAATTTCAGCATCAAGGAAGGTTTACAGGAACAAATATAGAGGGCACATGGGCAAAACCAGGGGGGTTGGAAAAGGGAGGGATGGGTGGGTGGGCTGGAATGGGAATAA
The DNA here is from genome assembly GCA_028533065.1 of Trachops cirrhosus. Classification (NCBI taxonomy): domain Eukaryota; kingdom Metazoa; phylum Chordata; class Mammalia; order Chiroptera; family Phyllostomidae; genus Trachops; species Trachops cirrhosus. Next base: position 141,986,418 of record CM052539.1, read on the forward strand.
AGGATAGAAACTGTACTGAATAATCTAACATAAAAAAAATTTTAAAAAAAGATGGGAAAACAAGGGCTCCCTTGTTTTCAGGCGCTACAGCAAACCTTACCTGGCAAAGTTTTTTCACTGCAATATAAAAGTCATGTAACATTTGAAAGAGTATTATAAAAAATGTTAAAATACTAGAGAGTGCTTTTAAGCTAATACAATGAATTTAGATTAGATAAAAACTGCAAACAACTAAGTGCATAGAGTGTAGTGACATTTTGTCATTGCTTGAGTAGCACGGTATGATGTAACACATTAAAATAATTGGAAATGATGTGAAGCACTGCTTGTAATTAAAATCAAATTTTAAGGCCTTTATAATTTTTATAATTTTCTCTTGAAGTTATATCTGCTGTTTCATTTAGATTTATAATTGTAAAGCAAATGGAGTCCTTGTAATATGACTTAATAGTCTGTCTTAAATGTATTTTATGATATTTATTGGAATGTGATATTCTATAAAGAATAACAGTTCATTGCTGAGAGAAAAATACAAGCCCATGCTTTATTATCTATCTTGGAAATACATACTTTAGTGATGTTAATTAATCCTTACAATTATTAAAATTTTATGTTTATAATTCTGTTTAAGTGGAAGGTAATCGCACTTCATGTGGAGATCTGTCTGAATAAAATATCAAACTTCCATAGGTTCTGACTTAGTATTCATGGAATCCTAACTGATTTTAAGGATTGCATATAACCAATTATGGTAAATTCCAATTTAAAAGATATTTGGTTTGGCTGCATAGAAAAAAAAGAAAGCCATACATTCCTAAGAAAATCAATATTGCTAAACAATTCATTCCCTTATTGGGCCAATTTTAAACAACTCATTATTCAGCATATTAAATGGTAACATAACTTCCTAAGGTTTTCCTGATAAACATATCCCAGACAAGTTTCAAAGGATACTGAAATTTATTTATTTATTTTAAATTTGGATTTTCTAAATAAAGGATCTTGTAGGCAGCTGACAAAGTCATACATAAGGTAAGAAAGTGAACACAGAAGTGTGGAAGTCAGAGAGGAAAATAAAATTTAGAGGTGAAAAGATTATATCATATGTAATATATTTCATAATTTTCTGTACTGCCAGGTGGATATGAGGAGCAAAGTAAGATCAGAGCATCCTAGCATCACGTAAGGAAAGAATTATAATCAGTAGTATGGCTCAATGATTGATTACATGTTATAAATGCAAGAAAGTTGCTCTAGAAAAGAAAATGTAAAATACCATATTTTACCATATGTAATGTGCACTTTTTTGCTTAAATTTTTGAGGGGAAAATAAAGATGCACATTATACATGGGTAGTACCTGAAATACTTTGTATCTGTTCTTGTTTTTGCAATTATTTGTTACATAAAACTTCTTGTACCATATATGTTCAAAAATAAATGCCAAGGTTCCTTTATAATACAAAAAAAGATATAAATATAAATAAATAAAAATTGAATTAAAAAATTAAAACAAAATATTTTTCCTGAAAATTTGGGCCAAAAACATGGGTGTGCATCATACATGGTAAAATATGGTAATTGAGTAAGCTAGTAGTATTGGTTATGACAAATTGGAGTAAAAGACAAAATAATAGAAGAAAATCAGCCTCCTTATTAGAAAATACATTTGTATCTAAAGGGAGTCCCAAAATTATGGTGCAGTTTTGATTCTCAATAACTTGAGAATTATAACAGCACAAATATAAAAAAGAAACATTTAAGAGTGTAATTACTTAAATATTTTTTGACATTTTCTTTTGAGGTTTTGAATTTTATATATACCTTTAATTACTTTAAGCATGAAAGTAAAGAAAAAATAGTAAAATATGAGAAAATATTTTTAAAAATAATAACCACATTTTGTTGTATCATCAAAGACTGTACAACTGAATCAGAAATGCAATAAGCCTAGAGGAAAATCTGACTGAAATATTGTCCTCCTAGGTCACTTTTATGCTATTGTCTACTTAACTCTATTAAGGAAAACTAAATAACTTTAGGAAATAGGTATAAACTTACAGAATTAGAGTAAAATATTACCTAACTCATTTAAAATATTCATATTTATCCAAACTATTATTGCTTCAACTATTGTAAATGAAGAGGCAATTGTTAAAAATTCAACAGTTGAGATTTCAAATTTAATGTTATATTATTTAATGCAATTATATTTTATAAAAATAATCATAAAATCATTTTAGTTAATCACTAAAATTAATTATAAATAAATCTATAATCAAGCACTACCTTCTCTTTGGAAACAATCAACAAATTCTGAAGAATCTGATAAAATCAATGTTCACATGGGCAAAAACAAAACAAAAAAGACTCTTGAATGCCTTATTTTATGAAAAATTTTAAAAAGCAATATAACAGTGCTGATTTATTTACTCATTTATTTATTTATAAAAAATTTTATTTATTTATAGTAAAGGGAAAGGGAGGGAGAAAGAGAGGGAAACAAAATGTGGTTGCCTCTCACATGTCCCTTACTGGGGACCTGGCCTGCAACCCAGGCATGTGTCCTGACAGGGAATGGAACCAGCAACCCCTTGCTTCACAGGCCAGCACTCAATCCACTGAAGCACCCCAGCCAAGGTCCTTCCTTCCTTCCTTCCTTCCTTCCTTCCTTCCTTCCTTCCTTCCTTCCTTCCTTCCTTCCTTCCTTCCTCTCTCCCTCTCTTTCTCTTTCTTTCTTTCTTTCTTTCTTTCTTTCTTTCTTTCTTTCTTTCTTTCTTTCTTTCTTTCTTTCTTTCTTTCTTTCTATTTTTACTGAATTTATTGGGCTGATGCTGGTTAATAAAATTACATGAGTTTCAAGGGTACAAATCTGAATCTAAAATATACCATCTATGTATTATATTGTGTGTTCATCGCTCAAAGTCAAGTCTCCTCATTAATTCAGTTATTTAAGCTCATAATGTGAAATGCATGGATACTATGAACAATTATATGCCAATAAATTTGACAATCTACAAAAAATAGATAAATTTCTGGAAGCACATAACCTTCCAAGACTGAACCAGGAATGATCTGAAAACTGAATTGGATGGAGCAATGAAATTGAAGCAGTTAATCAAAAAACCTCACAATGCATAAAAATTCCATACCAGATGGTTTTACAGGAGAATTCTATAAAATATTTAAAGAAAATTAATACCTATCCTACAAAAACTCTTTGAAAAAAATTGAAAAGACCTTCAAACTTCTACAACAGCATTACCCTGTATCAAAATCAAACAAAAACATTATAAAGAGAGATTACAGGACAATATCCCTGATGAATGTAGATGCCAAAATCCTCAATAAAACATTAGCAAAGTGGATTCTATAACACGTTAAAAGGAGTATACATCATTTCCAAGTGGGATCCATTTCGGGGATAAAGGGATAAATGATTCAACATTTGTAAATCAGTCAACATGATGCCTGGTATTAAAATAAAGGATAAAAATTATATGATCATCTAAATAGATACAGAATAAGCATTTGACAAAATTCAACACCCCTTTATAATAAAAACTCTCAAAAAAGTGGGTAGGGAAGGAACGTACTTCAACATAATGAAGGTTATATATGAAAATCCCACAGCTAACATCATACTCAAAGGTGAAAAGATGAAAGATTTTCCTCTCAGATCAGGAAAAAGACAAGGATGACCACTAACACCACTCCTTTTCAACAGAGTATTAGAAGTCCTAACCACAACAATCAGACATGAAAAGCAAATGGAATCTAAATTGGAAAGTGAGAAGTAAAAACTCATTATTTGGAGATGGCATGACACTATACATAAAAAATAACCTTAAAAACTATTAGAAATGATAAATGAATTTAATAAAGTTGCAGGATACAAAATCAATATATAGAAGTCTGTTCTGTTTCTATACACTAATAGTGAATAATCAGAAGGAGAAATTAAGAAAACAATCCCATTTGTGATTGCATCAAAAACATAAAATGCCTAAGAAAAGTTAACTGAAACTGTGAAAGATCTGTACTCTGAAAACTAGAAGACATTAAAGAAAAAAGTTGAAGAGCTACAAATAAATGGAAGAATATCCAATGCTTGTGAATTTGAAGAATTAATATTTTTAAATGTCCTTACTACCAAAAGCAAGATACAAATTTGATCAATCTTTATTTAAATAACAGTGGCATTCTTCTCAGCTACAGGAAAACTAATTCTAAAATTTTATGGCACTACAGAAAACTCCCAGATAGCCAAAGGAACCTTGAGAAAGAATAAGTCAACAAACAATAAGTGCTGACAAAGGATGCAGGAAAAAGGGAACCATTATATACTGTTGGTGCAATTATGAATCAGTGCAGCCACTATTGAAAATGGTATGGCGATTGCTCAACAACTTAAAATAGAGCTGCCATACAACCCAGTAATCCAATTTCTGGATATTTATCTGACAAAAACAAAAACACTAATTCAAAAAGCTATATGCTCTCAGATTTCAAAATATACTGCAAAGCTACAATAATCAAAATAATATGCTACTGGCACAAAAACTGATTATATATCTATATATAAGCATTTATATATAAATATATAAAATATACATATATAATTTTATATTTATATAAAATATAAATATATATAAATATGTACTTATTTAGATATATTTAAATATAGTCACATGAAATATATACTATATATAGTATATATAGATGATAGATTGATAGATAAATAGATACATGCAAAAAATAAAATTAGACCACTTTCTTATACCATATACAAAAATAAACCCAAAATGTGTTAAAGCCTTAAGTGTAAGACATTTTAATTCTGTTTACAATAGATGAAAAAAGTTTTAAATACTTTTTACATACATTAAACATCTCTTTCCATAGTCAACTAGCAGAAATTATTGTAACAAAGGTCAAGATGATATAAAACTAAGGATACATATTTGTAATGAGGAAAACCTCATTTAATGTGAATGATAATGTAAGATACTATATTTTTTCACAATAGGGTAAGATACAACTTATCTTGAATATAAAACAAATAGTTCAGGTTAAGGGGACATGATGAAAATTTAATAAGAGAAAGAAGATTTTCCTTGTTCAGAGCACTTAACATGAGTGAAGGCAATGACATAAAACTCCTGGAAGAAAATAAAGACAGTAAATACTTTGTCTTAATGCAATTGCAAATTTGTGCAGCCACTATGAAAAACAGTATGGAGATCCCTCAAAAACTTAAAAATAAAGCTTTCATGCAACCTAGTTATTCTCCCTGGGTATCAATCTGAGGAAAACAAAAACACTAATTCAAAAAGACCTATGCATCCTCTGTGTGTTGCAGCATTACTTAGAATAGCTAAGACAGGAAAGCAACACAGGTGCTCATCAACAGATGAATAGATAAAGAACATGTGGGACATATATACATTTGAATAGTATTTATCAATAAAAAAAGAATAAAATCTTGCTATTGTAGAACAGGGATGGACCTAGTTGGCATTATGCTAAGTGAAATAAATACGATAGAAAAAGGCAAACACCATATGATTTCACTTAGATGAGAAATGTAAACAAAACAAAACAGAAACATGCTCATCCATATAGAGATCAAGTCGATGATTGCCAAAGGGGAGAGGAATGAGGGAAAGAGAAAACATTTTAAAAGTTTTTAAAAAGTGCAATTAATTTAAAGTCAGTTACTCTTAATTTGAATATAAATTGCTGTTAGTTTTGATCTGAATAATCTTTATCAACTTATTTAAACACTCTGATATTTATACAAATTATCTTCATCCCCTTAATGTCAAGGATAAAGACAAAAGTCACATAAAAACAAAACAGATTTTATACAAAATCCAACATGGTCAAAAATACCTCCTTTGCATTACTACATTTTAGAAGATTATGGAGAATCATTAACATTATTTTTGAAATATATCATTTAAACTTAATTACTTGTAGCCTGTGGTTCATAATTATTTATATTCAATTCATCTTTCATTTGTATAACATCAGAAATTCTATTTCAGATATAGTGATAAATTTATGATTTAAGTAAATGAAAAATTATTTGAAGGTATCCATTAGTTAAACTAAGAGATGAGTCAACACTAAGAATTCAATAAAGGCAGCCTACAAACCAAAGTGTCACTAGTTTGATTCCCAGGCAGGGCACATGCCTGGGCTGCAGGCCAGGTCTCCCATGTGGGGCATATGAGAGGCAACATCGATGTTTCTCTCACTCTCTATCACCCTCCCTTTCTCCTCTCTAAAAATAAATAAATAAAATCTTTAAAATAAAAAATAACTCAATAAAAGATATTCATGGTACCAGATGATTGTTGCATTGTCCAGTAAAACTATAGCTATTCACAACAAGTAACTAATTAAGAGTCCTGAGAGAAATATTCATTTAACAAAATTATGCATGATGGAGTTTGACACACAGTGAACTTATAAGAGAGACTGATGCTCTAATTGACTGATGGTAACAAATATAAACTGTTTTATTATAATTTGATATATTTTATTAGAGGAATAACTATGTATTAAGATTGACAAACTGTCCTGTCCCAAAGGATGGATTTCATCATTAAATTTAGAGTTCCAAGATGATTCAATTTATTGAAGGAATTAAATAACAAACAAAACAATTGAGTGTGTCTAGAAAAAAAAGTCCAAAAGATAACATGTTAAAATATTCATGTGTTGTTGTTTTCTTAAAGATAGACTAATGATACTTTTTATTCTTTTTATTTTATTTTCCTAAAGTCTCTTTAATGAAAATTAGTCCTTAACTACTTGAATATAAACAAGATTTATAATACATAACACAAATATAAAGAATTTGTCATTTGAAATAGTATTTAATTGCAGGCATAAATACTTACTAGAGTGACTCTTCAACATATTATTTATTTTGTCATAATTGATTACACACATATATAATCACATTTATTTCTGTTTAAAATAATATAAACTTTAATGTATTTTCAATCAGAAAAATATCTCAACCACTCTCCTACACATGTTAGTCATATTCCCAGCCAGTTCACTTGTGTATTTATTTATTCTTGATCCACACAATTTAAATGAAAAGAAAATAATGTTTCTGATTCAATTCAATACATGGTTTATAAAAAAATATTTGTTAACAGTGCTGTTGAACATAATGATTAAGTATATTTGTCACATATACAAAAAATAAGTTAGGTCAATAGCTATGAAGGAAGCATAGTTTATACTTCGTAATATAAGATAAACAGCTGAATGGTTTCACTTTACTGTGGTTTGGTAAGGAAGAATTTATTATTTATTATTTTTCCTTGTTTTCCTTATCACTGAAAGGTAAAGAGCCAAGAGATTTACACTTATATATGATAATTTCATTATTAAAAAGCACAACTCCAAGGAAATGAAGATACTAAATAAACTTAAACTAAAATATTTACTTCACTCTAGTTTCTTTACATGGATTACATTTTAGTTGTGAAAGAAACCTGGGAATTAGAGAGCATAAAATCTAGCCAGTCAGCTCACGTATGTCACTGAGAAATTTAGTTTCTCTTTAAATAATATAAGCAAGGGAGGGAGGTAGAAGTGGCTGGGGTGGGGAGGGGTGAGGAATAAATGCAGATAACTGTAACTGAACAACAATAAAGTAATTTAATAAATAAATAAATAAATAATATGATTGTGTAATATACTATAAATTATTACCCTCATTGGCAAATTTATCATCCCCACTTCAGAACTGTTGCACACACCTTGGGATCATAGGGCACACTACACAGGAATATGCACCTTTTATCTTGCTAGTAATCCTTTCTACTTAAAAAGTATGTTAAATTACCAGGGCAAGGCACTGAAAGGAAAAACATGAGGAATTTGTAAACTATAGAATTCAGAAACACTAGGACTGATAGGAGAAAAAATAATAGTAAACCACAGATGAGAATATGCAAAGGAGGGAATTGTTCTAAAAGTGGGAGGGAGCAAGCTATGTTCTCAGTTTGCGAATGAAGGGATGGCAACAGGCAGAGGGAACCTGTGGCAGTCATCCTTCCATCAGCTGGCCCATGCATTCTGGAATCTGGGTCATGCGACTCGTGACAGACTTTGTAACGTGGCAGGCAACAGTGGCGGTTACCTATGGGCTTGTTAACCTAAAAATAAAAAGTCAAATTGAGATGTAGCAAGCATTTATTTGAGATCAAAAAGAATTCTAATTATGGGAACACTGATTCAGGCAGAACCCCAAATTGTGTTCCAATTATGAGGTGAAGGCAAAGCATTTTTATGAGAAAGGGAAGGGGAATAATTACATAAATAGATGAGAGGAATTCCTATTGGTGCTCATAAGCTAAGAAAGGAATTTCTATAGCTACTAATAAACAAGTTATGCTTTAGCAATTATTGGTGCTGCTAATTCTAAAGAATGTCCTTAATTTTCAGTCCTCCTAGTCAGGATGTTAGCTTTACAAACCATTGTTTGGAATACACTGTTGCATTGGCCCAGTCAAAGGTGATTGTGCCCAGTTCAAACATCCCAGAGGTTTAAAGAGTAAGTTGTATTAAGGTGATTTCTTTGGGATGGTTGGCTCTGATTCCATTTTGGAAGTCTCAGTTTATATAACTGTTCACAGGCAAAAGCAGTGGGTGTGGGCACTGAGACCTGAAATGATGGGCTATGCTAGGAAATAGCTAGAAAAATCTGGATGACTAGAAATAAGCCTACCAAAAAGTTGATATAGTGGGACCCTCACTAGCTCTGCTGTTCTCTCCTCACTATCACTGGTAGCAAACTCCAGGCCCCTATCATCAAAACCACACCCTTGACAGTGGAAATAGTGCATGAAGAATTAACAACCATGTAGTAGAATAACTAAAATCTGGGGTATACTAGTAAATGTTTAATTAATAAATGACTCTTACGAAACAAAAAGAACAAAACAAGCCCTGGTTTGTGGCACTGCTGTTTCTATGTTGTAAATATTTCTACTAAGACCTGTTTTGAGCCAGCAATGTGAAGTCAGTGAATGGAGATTTGGGGAAAGATGCACACAAACAGCTCCCTGAGCGAGTCTGAGCTGGCTCGATCCAGCACACAGATGACTGTTATACAGTGGGACATTAATTTTCATTCACTTAGAGAACATTTTGTGAGCTCCTCCTATCACAGATATCACTTATGATGTTAAATATACATGGGGAACATAGCAGAAATGCTCCCTATTTTTTATCAAGCTAACATTGTAGTTAGAACATGCAGAAAACAAAGAGTTAAAGAACAGATAAGATAATATCAGAGCTATAATTCAATGAACTAGAGTGACTGGGGGTACAACGTGATTAATACAGAGCAATTAGTGGCCATGTTACATTTATTCTGATGCCTGAATAGTAGGAAGGTAATGCAGTAAAAGTTCTGGGCTCAGTGTTTCAGGCAGAGAGAACTACAGTGGCAGGGACTAGTCTGGTGCACCAGGTGCAGGAAGGAGACGTGGTGGGTACAGGCAGAGAGTAGGGAAGAATATCAGGGGAGACAAAACCAGAAACGTGCCAGAATTCAGATTACATAAAGCCTTGTAGAGAATGGTGAGGAGGTTTAATTTTATTCTAAGTCCAAAGTGAAAACTTTTGAGGCTTTTAAGCAGGGGAGGGACCTGAAATTACTGATATTTTCAGATATGTCCAAGGTAAACCAGGAAGACCAGTTAAGAGTCTACTGCACCACAGATTGTTAGTGAATAACTGACACACCTTTCAGATAAGACTGTCAAGAGTTCAAATCATCTCTCAGTTCAACATACAACTCCATAAAAAAATGGGCAAAAGAGTTGAACAAACATAGCAAAATGAGATCTCTGAATGATGAATAAGCACGGGAAAAAACTACACAGCTATTATTTTATCAAATGTTGGCAAGGATATGGAAGAAGTGAAACTCATACTTCTATTCATTTTCTAGCTGGCATTTAGCAAAGAGAAAAGAACGTACCCATCCGGTAAACACTTGTAAGCAAATGTTCATGTCAGCTTTCATTGTGATAGCCAAAACACTAGAAATAATCTAATAGAATAAACAAATTGTAGTCTGTCTGTATAATAAAACATTGGTAGACGACACATGGTAAATCTCAAAATAATTATGTTAAGTGAAGGAACTCAGAAAAAAAGCAAGTAAGTTTTAATAAAAGAAATAAGTTATGATTTTGTATCTGAAAAGTTCTAGAAAACTCAAACTTTTAGGTTCATGAGGCAGATTGCTGTTTGTCTGGGCATGAAGAGGAGGGAGACATAGTTCAAAAGGTACATGAGAAAACTTCAGGAGGTGAGGGAAGAATCATCACCATCATCTTGGTTGTGGTGATGATTCTAGGCCTGCAAACACATGTCCAAACTCGTCAAATTGGATGCCTTACATAGGTGCAGTTTGTTTTACTTCACATGTACCTCAATGGTATAAATGAGAGAAAAAGCTGCATCAATGCAGACCAAGAAAACAAGCATGATCATTTGATATGAAATGGTAACAGTTACAGGTGATGGGGACTTTCAGATTTAAACAGTATTTTGAAGGGGAAGCTGATAGAGATTTTAGCAGGCCGAAAGGAGGAGAGTTAGGACAGAGAGGAATGCACACTGATTTCACTGCATATGGACCCGGAGAGTGGCTGTTTAGTTTTTAAACTTTACCTCCTTCATTATCCTTTGATTCTACTGGGAGGAAGGTATTTTCAATTTTAGTTACAAAATACTTTCATTTCTCTTCACTGTATGTGTCTCTGCTAATTTAAATATGGCCCCTAAAATATTCTGAACATATTTTTTTCTGACATTTATCACAATTTATTATCCTTGCATTATAGATGGAGAAGCAGAAGGTTGAAATTTCTGAAACATTAATTCCATGTCTGGCTTTAAGTGAATGTGCCACATATTTTCACTTACCAGAAATATTAGGCAGGGGTAAGAAAGAGAGGAAAAATTAATTATATATACAAAATATGTAAATTAATGCAGACATACAGCCAAACATTTACCTAGATATTATCTAATACTTGTTGAATAAGTGAACCACTTACTCTTTATAATATTGGTTAGCATTAAAAACTAAAAAATTTATAGTATTTAAATTATAAAATTTAACCATTTTGTGATATTAGTATTAAAAGCTAACAAATATTACACAATGGTTAAATTTTTGAAATTAAATAATCTCTATAAGCAGTCATGTAGCTAGCATCTGATGATGTTATTGAATTTGAGTAATCTAATTCCTTCTATATCAACCATCATGTTTCTCTAATACATTTACTGTAACCTTAGAATATCATTTTAAACATTTACCTTGGAACACATTAATTTCAGGTTACTTTCTTTTTCTCTAGCTACAGCAGTAACTTTAATTTTCTTCGCATTAAAATCTTATCAGAGAGTGAGCTGTCAGCCTTGAGCTAGATTACTTTTTTTATCCCAATGAACAGAAAACAACAGAAGCAGTAGCCTCCTTGCCCCCGTCTCACTGGGAAGACGATAACTAATGAACAATATAATACTTTTTTCCCTGTACCAAAATGTGTGCAGCCAGGGACAAAGTAGTGGAAATTGGAATGTCACTTGTTTGGCTCACTCAAAAATTATATGTTCTATCTTATGCTTTTGAATTCTCCTATATTTGAAGTCTTAGTACCAGTAAAAGTAAGGGTAAGACATGTATGCTATGGTTAAAAAAATAATTACATCTCTTCGACATGACAAAAATAATTTATGTCACACACATTCCCTGTAATCTGATGCAAATCAGGCAACATACCCCATCTGGTAACCACAACAACTGGACCATGTGGCCTCCAACTCCAGTGCAGAAGGAGACGGGGCTGTAGGTTCTCATGGGACACTTTTAATGTATCTGTAAACAGCTAATGGCACTTCCGACCAAGTTGTATTAACCAAACCTTTGTCACATAGCCTCAGTCAAATTTCAGAAGAAAATAGGAAAAGTTTTCCTCTGAGTCTTGAAAAAGGACACAATGTGATAAGCACACAGCAAGGTTCTACCACAAAAAACCGTGAAAAAATATGGATTCCATTGAATTGGAAGCCAGGCTTTCCATAATAGACTTCTTAGGGTACAGGACAATAGACTGAAAAATGAGTTGCAGTGTTGACTGGACGGACTAATCCTGATTATTGTATGGCATAGCGTTATTGCTTTCCAAAATTCACTCAGAAATGTGTATTTCAAATTTAGGGTATTCTTTGGGATCTGTGTAAATGTTCAGAACAGACCAAAGCAAACTTTGGAGGGCAAGACCACAGAGACATCTGTTTAATATGCAAGTAATGATCGGCTATGGAGCCAGGTAAAATTTTGGAAAGGCTGAAGTTCTAGCTGAAGGCAAAGGGAGCATAGAATAGACAGTGGAGAGAGAAGGTCATATAAAGACTGTAGTTCCATGTTAAGAGGCAAAAATGACGCCCACATCTAAACAGACATTTATTTTGACACCATACTCTCCTCTCTATAAGTATTTTTAAATTTTAACTGATTTTTCTTATCCTTCTAACATTTTCTATAATATTTTAAGTAAGGCAAAATCTAGAGATGTCCCTTGCATATTATGCATGCTAGGTTACAGAGCAGATATCTGAGGAGGTAGTGCAGGGATGGACATCACAGTGATAACTTAGATGACACAGTACGCATTGATGACTGGAACTTAGGAATGTCACCCTTTTCAGGAGGTGACTATATTCTTGTTTTTTTTTTCCATTTTTCTGTTTTAAAATTTAAGAATGAAAAAGGGAGTGTATATTGATATAGAGGAGACAATAGTGTATGTTTATTAAATTTTGTGGTGACCCAGAATTTTTAACACTCCTTTACCCCATATGAAAAATGTTTATGTTATTAGTTCTTACATGTGCAAGGCAGAAGCTAGAAACTTATTTTCTCAGTTTTCTTGAACACAAGGCACAGGCATTTACCATGGTCTCTACCAATGAAATGCAACTACTATGACCTTGATTTGCAAAAGTCATGTGAGAACGCCAGGGTCCTGAAGGAACTAGTATCTGATTGAAAGGAAGCTGATGTGTCATGCTTCCAGGTGCCTCCGTGGTGAAGAGTTTGAGGCGTGGTGCACAATATCACTGGTGAGAACTGTGTCGTCTGTGTCCTGGGGAAGCAACAACGTGGGTTCTCCTGGCGCAGTCAGTGCAGTGTGATGTGGCTATTTATCCCTGCTGAAATTTGTCCAGATCTTTTTCTCCTGTCCTCCTGAATGTCTCTTCACTGTGTTATATCCTTTCATGAATTTTCTTCTTCTTCAATGAGCAAAGTGATTTTATCGCTTGAATTTAAGAATCCTGACTGGCACAGTGTAGTTGAAATTTAGAGAAGCAAACTAACTCACCTCTGGTCACCCCACAGTGGTTGGAAGAACGAACATATCCCCTAACTCCAACTTATGTTCTGCTTCTCTGGCTTCACCTATTGCTCTTCTATGATTTCAGAAGACAATTTTACATTTTACTCTGGGTGGGTCTTATTGTATGTCCCTCTGCCTCTTTCCACTCACTTCTAAATAAAATCTAATCTCCTAAGCACTAAAAGCTGCCTGGCTTTTATTTACTTGGGAATTTCAGGGTTGATATTTATTCTAAATTTGCTTTCCCACCTGTAGAAATGAAAAAAAAAAAAAAAAGAATGTAATAAGCAAAATGGGACAAACACAATATGGAGATAGATGAGCAAATTACCAATTAACTAATTACCAACAGTTACAATTTATCTTCATTGAAATACTGAGACAGGTATGATTGGTAAATGGAATGTAAATTCATCCCATTTAATGACATAAAATAGGCAGGTCCAGACTTACAATGGGACAGACTATACATTTAAACTATTTTATTTCCCATCAGTGTTCTCCAGAAATATTTGGAGAAGAGTAAGTGTTCTCCTTCTCCCTCCCTTCCTCTCTCTCTAAAAAGAAATCAATAAAACCTTTAAAAAATAAAAATAGAATAAATATGTGAACAATAAACTCAAAATTCATAAAACAAAATAGCAAGTATGGGGCTACTTTCCATATTGTTTTTAATAACAATAATATAGTAAATGTAATTATATGCCAAGATATGTGCTTGTACACAAAAATAAAATAAAAATCTAAGTAATCCAATTAGCAATGATTATTACAAATGTGTCACAATTAATTTGCTTAAACTACTAAAGGAGAACACTTCACAGAGTAAATAATGACAGCCATAAAGACACAATAAAGATTTGACACTATAATTCTTCACCTTGCCCTTTTATTCACCCTGGAACGCTTTATGTAACAAATTTTTCCAGTCTGTCAACTGAAAACATTGAGACAATAATGGCCCAGGTTTGCATTTACAATTGAAAGGCTTTGCAACTCTTTTTTTTTTTTTGTACTTAATACAAACAGGACCAGAGATGGTGCCGCACATCTTCCTCCTGTGCAGTACTTTACAATTACTCTCTGTCCTGGAGTGGAAAGTCACTAAGTCCGTCTTGAATGAATGGACAATGGATTTTGATGAATTAGAAAGTTCAAAACACATCTACTTCCAAATAAAATTTACTTTATCTCAGAAAACTCATGCTATGTTGAAGATAGGGGTTGATATAGCATTATCTGAAATCTTACTAAGTGTTTAAAAAATATCTCAGCATTTTTTAGTGTTTTTAATTTAAATTGGCTAAATACACATTAGATATAAAATATTTTTCAGTTATTCAGATTAGCCTTTTCCTAATACAGTTGTTTAAAATGCAGATGACTTAAATATGTTTAAACAAAAACAACAAAATTCAGCTAAGCAAATAAGGCAGGTAGTCATATTTACTCACTAAAAATTTTAAGTTTTAAGTTATTCTAAGTAGTGTGGGAGGAACTCTGTCCAGCAGCATACTCCTCTTGTCCACTGCAGATGAGAAATAAGTCGTCCTGTACACAATCTTGCTGTTCTGGCGGGAAAGGGGGTGGCTATTCCCTCTAGTGGGGAATGCCCTGAGCCCTCTCCCAAATGGCTTCTATTGGGAAGGTATGTGTAGGTGTATACAGCAAACATGCATAGCTCATCAATCAATGTCAGAAAGACTATAGTCACACAAAACAGGTATTATCTGTAGATAACAATTGAAGGAACACAGAGATCTGCTATAAGTCAGGATCTGTTAGTCATTCTGATGCCAGAGGGTCTTTAAGATGTGTTTCATGAGATAAGGAGTTTACTACTTAGGCCTTGAACATAAACATCCAGTTTACATCATCAGGGCTATACAAAACAAAGCCGGGCCAGCTTCAAAGGATAAAATGTATATTTTAGGCCTGGTTCCCATGGGGACCCTTAGTGTTAGAGTCCGGTCATGTCCGCCACCTGCATTTTTACCTGGTTTTCCAGGGAAACTTTCTAGCCTCTTTCAGGGCTTGCTCTCGTGGGCCTACAGTTCTCGGAAACCACACTGAATGGTCCTCAACAATATAATAAAAATCTTGTAGCACACTATATTGTTCTGAAGTAATTACTTATTTTAATTAAATGAGGTATGATATTCTTTTTTTAGTTTTATGTTTTTAAATGACAGTTATTTCATAATTCCTAAGGAATCACATAAATTCACACCTAAAAAACTATAGTTGCAGAAAATGCACCATTTGAAAACATGCCTTTTTAGAACTCCATAGCCTAACAATATTATAGATTGTTTTTGAAATATTTGGCAATATTGGCCACAAGCAAAATGCTTATAGATTTTTTTATCTGTAGACTTGATATTAGCAACATTAGCCTATTCATTCTGCTACTTAGTTTATTATAATCAACAACTGAATAAAAATACCATACACCTTCTGTACTATTATATAGTGTTAGCATTTTTGTTTAAATCATCAAATATGATATGTAAAATGCATGTAGAAAAGTAGCCTATTGCATACACCCATATTTCTACTTTTTCACTCTTCCTTCTTTCTTCCTGATGCTTCATGATTCTTCTTTTAGCATTTTCTTTCTCTTAGAAGAATTAACCATTTTCCAGGAGTAGGCCTGATAGTGCCAAATTCTTTTATTTCCTTAGTCTGAGAACATCTGTTTTTCCTCTGTTTCTGGGATTTACTTTTATTAGATATAAAATTCAAAAGTTGACAGTTCTAGCATGTAAGAAATGTTGTGTCACTTCTCTACCCTTTTTGGTTTCAGATGAGAAACCCATCATTCAAATTGTTATTTCTCTGTAGATAAAACTCCATTTCTCTCTGCCTGCTTTGAAGGTTTTTCTGCCTTTATTCTCGAAAGTTTAGTTAAGTTGTATCTCACTGAGTATATCTTCAAACTATCCTTTCTTGGTGTTCTCTCAGCTTCTTGAATCTGTAGGTTTGTGTTTTTGAGCAAACTGGGGAAGTTTTCAGCCATTATTTCTTTAAATACTGTTTCTGTCCCACTCTTTTTCCAGTCCTTCTGGGGCTCTGATGATATACCATATTTTGCTGTGTATAATGCTCACTTTTCTGCCCAAATTTTTGAGGGCAAAATAAGGGTGTGCATTATACATGAGTATAATGATAACATACCATGGTATAATAATCCCATGTATAATGCACACAAAACATGAGAACACATTATAAATGGCAAATGTGGTAAATTTTAAATCTTTTGTCATTGCTTCACAGGTCATTGCAGATGTGTTTAACTAAGATGGAGTCATATTGGAGTAGAGTGGTTGGTTTCTTGATAAGAAGGGAGCATTTTGACATCAACAATTACACACAAGTAGAATGCCGCATGATATGAAAATAGAGATTACAGTGATGTGTGTACATGCCACTGAGTACAAAATATTACTAATAAGTATGTAGAATCTAGGAGAGAGCCATGGAACAGATTTCCTCTTACAGCTAATAAGAGGACCTTGAGTTCAGGCCTCTAGACTTCAGAAATGTGAGACAGTGAACTTCTATTTTTTAAGATATGTGGTTTGTGATACATGGTTATGGCAGCCCTAGAAAACCAATGTGAAGAGAAAGGACATCTTAACAGATGTTGCCTTCTTGTTCATAAATCTGTTAGTCACCCTGTTTAGCCTGATTTTCTTATTATCCTCTGAAATGTTTTGTAGTTTTAATTATTTAGGGGATTTGTGTATTTTTGTTAAGTTTTTTGGTCTGTTTTCTGATGCATCGTAAAATATAGTATTAACATTTTTATTTTCTAATGATCTGTTGTTAGAATATCAAAAAATTCATTTAATTTTATATTGAACATATGCCCTGACTTACTAAATTCACTTTTTAATTTGAGTAGCTTCCTTTGTAGGATCCTTGTCTTTATTTTGTGTTCTTGCATTATTGCCCTGGCTAGGACTTCCAGTATAATGTTAACTCAAAGAGGAGAGAATGATTATCCATTTCTTGTTTCTGATTTTGGGTGACACATGCAGTACATAACTGTTGAATATTA
Organism: Trachops cirrhosus; assembly: GCA_028533065.1. Classification (NCBI taxonomy): domain Eukaryota; kingdom Metazoa; phylum Chordata; class Mammalia; order Chiroptera; family Phyllostomidae; genus Trachops; species Trachops cirrhosus. Next base: position 142,003,937 of record CM052539.1, read on the forward strand.
TGTTTGATATAGGATTCCCTTAAATATCTTTTATTAAATTGAGAAATTTCTCTTCTGTTCCTTGTTTGCACAGAGTTTTTTATTATGAGTGGGTGTTTAATTTAATGAAAGTTTTGTGGGGTTTTTGTTATTTAATCAAATGATCATCTGATATTCTCCTTAGCCTTCTTACTAACTTAATTTATGTAGGTACATATGGTATGAATTTTTTTTCATAATTAATACTTTTCCTCTCCAACTCATCTGATTAACTTCCTTTACTTTCAGCCTATCAAAAATATACATTTAAAACTGAAAACATTTCTAATAAACAGTCCCTGTCTTCAAAAATCTAGGGCATACATTATTCATGTGACAAAGATGACCAGAGTATATTTATTCATACATCATTACACTTTATATATAAGCTTCAGTGAGTTTAATTATTGTGATCATTGTAGTGTAAAATCTGTAATGTACAACAATCTACTGTGCCATGATATAAAAAATTATGTGGTGATACAAGATGTGTAGAAATATTAACTTTTGATAATGTCACTTTATTAATAAATCCATCATAAGCTTGTTTATAATTTTAGAACTGTGACCATACTGTGTTAAATATAATATGCACATAAGAAAAGCAACACTTAGCATTTCACATTTCTCAGGAGGGTCTAACTCAATTATCATAAGATTTAACCATATGTCAGTATAAAATTAGGGTGACTTAGTCCAAGTTAAGTCATCTATATCATTTTCTCTACCTCTACAATATTAAACCTAAATCTACCTATTCAGAGGGCTTAAAATCCTCTAGCCACTTGTCATAAACTTTAAAAATTGTTAGCCAGTGTAAAGATTATGTAACATATCTTCTTTCATTTGCTCCTTTTCAAGAAAATTGTAGGCATCATTTATTCCTATATGTCTCAGGAAAATTAACATAAACTCCTTTGAAGATGATTAATTTTCTAATACTTAGTACTCCAGTCTACTAAAGTATACAGTTATGTTATATGCTACATGTTCTCTGGTCAGTGCAAGTAAGGAAGAGCTATCATTTCTTGTCCAAGTTGATGGCTAAGGAATGCATGAATTCAACAGTAAGTGTGGTACATGCTGTGTTGTGCCACCCAGATTTCTTTCAGGAGCCTGGAACTAATTCTCCCAACTGCCTTTGGTCATTGTCTTTTAGAAGAGTCCTGCTCTTACTTATGTCCTCTTATCAGAGGCAGCCCACATATAATGGCAGGTCAGTACAGAAATGCCAAGGCCCAGCCTACTTGCCTTGATTGGGAACATTTCTGAGGGATGGTCCAACTGCAGAGTTTCAGAAGTTCTCCTGAGGCTTCTTTTCCAATGATATCATGGTTCAACTTTCCCCTCTGCCAAATCCTGCTTTCCTCTTTAGTGATGCTGTTTCTGAGAACTTTCCCCAGTAAACCTTGTGCAGCAATCTCCAACATAGAAGCTGTTTCTCATGAAAACTGACCTACAAGTGACAATGACTTAATTTGCAAAAGTCTCTACACCTAGAAATTTTTTTTCTTAATTTATAGAATATTCTCTTACCCTCTATGTACCAGTTAGACCTCCTATATCCTACTAATGATTTTAGTACCAGTTCAAAAATAATCTCTTTTTAGAAGATCTCATTTAATTTTTCCCATTGCTGACAACAAATTGTTGCTTTTGTTAGCATAGCAGTCTGTTCATGGTTGTTTTCCAGCACGTATCATACAATAAGGTAATGATTCATTATTATTTGAGAAAATTGGATTTGTCAGAATTTAAGAGGGGTTTAAACATAAAGAACTGCCTGGGTCACTAGAGAAGGGGGAGCAAGTTAGCAGGATAAATTTCATGAGAAAAAAGTAGAGAACAAAGTCACACTGTCCAGGGTGCTCCCTGTGACTTGTGGATCATCAGAAGGCAGGGGAGAAATAGGGTTGATGGTATGGTTGTGGCTGAGGTTGTACAGGGCTTCAGTGGTTCTGCACTTTCCATGGGAGTTGAGAATAAAGTCACTATACCCAAACACTGCTAAGTATGATTCTATTGCTTATGAAAAATAGTAAAGGAGGCCAAATTTCATTCAAGTTTGATGTGAACATTGCTAATACATAAAAAATTGAGTAAGGCACAGAAATGTAGCTATGGCGTGCTTGGTGTCCATAAGAAGACTCTTAGAAGTCTGAGTATCTTTTATGGAGTCAATTGTTGCTTAATGGTGGATTGTAAGTATCTTCCTCATTCTCCACGTTCTCCAATTGTTAGAGCTAGAGTAGCATAATGATACCTCTATAAACAGAGCTCAAATGTTTTAAGTGTTTGCTCCGACTCTAACGTTTTATAGCATACTAGTTTTTCACTGATCTTTCCTCTTTCACCAAAGGTCATTATATCAGAAGCAAGAGTTCATCTCTCTGAGTTACATCCTCTTAAGACTAAACAAAGCAGTGCAAACAACTATTATACTTATTCAAATGCTATGCCTTCTTAAGAATACAAAATTAATCCCTAATACATGTAAAGTGTACAAAAATGTATTCTTAACTGGCAGATGAGTATTTTGTATATAAAACATGACTTTCATTTATTATAATAAATCCAAAGTTTTCAGGCTGGTATGTTCCATACTGTACATTTTGTCCTTGCATAAAGAGTAAAGATCCTGACTCATGTAGTTGACTCTTCTAGTTACAAATGCCTATTTCTAATCATGACTAGAATTCCTATTGGAAGTAAAGATAAATTCCCACAGTGAAAATGAATGCAAGTCATTTGGAAATATAAAATAAAACAAACAAAAGGTAGCCACAATAACTCTCTATCTGCAAAGCATGCTATAACATGACAACTGTGGGTTGAACAAATACAATGTTGTGAATATAAAATGTAATATAAAGAACTGATAAAATGAAGTGACTAGAATTATTGTTCTACAATGTTTTATAGATGTCTTGGAGCCAAACATTTTATGAAATTCAATAAGAATTGTAAAGAACAAAGTAGCAGAAACACTTGATTTCAAGAAACAAGGTTATACAAATGATAGAGGCTGACTTAGTAATATCTAAACAATCTCTGTACATAAAAGAGTTTAATGGTGTTCTATAAAGCCCATCCTTTATTTTCAGTATTTTGATAGAACCCTCAGAACTGAAAATAAAGCAATTCATGGCCTCTTACTAGACACTAACTGCTTATCACAACTTAACAGAATCTTGTCAAGAGGAAAATATAGAACATTTTAGTGGAAAATCCACTAAGACTAGGCAGCATAAAATTATATGATAAATATAAAATAGACCAGATTGTCAGAATTATTTCCCAGCAAAACACTGCTGAATGACACAGAACTGATGTGTTTCAGAAATAGCTGATAAGGGACTAGACTTCAGCCAACACTAATCAAAATCCACACTCTAATAGCCCAACAGAGTCGAACTCTTCAAGCCAAGGCTACAAACTATAGCCTATTCCATCAGAGTCATTTTCCTTATATGAGTAAGCATATCTGCCCTCACTTATTGCAAATATAAATGAAAAGTTCTGTCCTTCTCTTCTTCAACAGCCTTCTTTAAACACTTACAAGTGTTTAAAATCAGGACAAGAACAACCTGTTTCAAAATGCCAGGGCACTGGTGTCTTGCACTTGATATTTGGGGACTTCAGTAATTTGACTCGTCTTTCTATTTATGTCTAGAGTAAACTGGGAGACAACTGGAGGGATCTGGACTGTTCCTACAAGGCAATCTAAGATGAGATTCTCCAGAAGCACATCCCAAAACAAGCATTTGGGTACATGATATTAAAGCAGTTCTCCCAGGAATAATTGGCAGGTCATGGAGAAAGGACAGAGGAAGCAGAAGTCACCTCAGGCAAAGCCCTGCCCTGGAGACAAAACTGTAGTATAAAGCCCATAGGAGTTGTCCCATATGGGGGAGTTGGGCTTTCCCACTGTAGCATCAGTGTGGTCATTGGTTAAATTTTTTCTGGGGGAGGGGGATTGAACTCCTAGGCACTTACAGTTCTGACAGCTCTACCTCAAGACAAGCAGGCTTCAGTAGCCTGAGGGCCTCCTCTGGTCCACAATGGGAAGCTCTGGCTCTTGGAAGGGAAAGCACACCACAGTGGGAGTAGAGGAGAAAGGGTGGGTACAGAATCAGTAGAGATTGCAGGAAATCTGAGCAGAAGGCCAACATTTCTCAGTACAGGGGTCATCCCTTATGGATTGTTGTCCAAATATATTGTGATTGTACTTCTTTGTTAATAATCTTGGGAATTACTGACTCAAGCTCTCAGAGGCACAAAGTGAAGGCCAAATAAAGGAGCACCAGTATCCTGTTTAGGCACAGCCCAGGCAGGAAGAATCACATTACAGAAGAGACATTTGAAAAGGGCTTTGAAGGAAAAGTGTGCTTTTGCAAAAAAACGTATGTCATACAGCATTCTAAGAGTAAGTGTAGGATGAACAAAACTGTGAAGCTAAAAATATATACAGTAATTCTGAGATATAGTGAATAAAGCATTCTGGGTTATCTATTAAAGATAGGGACTGATATAATTTGAAAGATAAATACTAATATGTTATAAAACTTTTTAATCAAATCATTCCTCACTAACCTGTCATCAACAAGGAATTATTAGAGTTCTAAAAATTAAAATGTTATGAATAAATTTGTGAATTAAGAAGTATAATCTAGCAACAATATGTCTGTTTATTTGAAAATTGCTCCAGTCAGAACACTAAGATTTTAACTGGGGTTTCAGAAAAAGAGGACAGAAAAGAGGAAACATTGCAGAAGTAGAATCTATAAGATTTGACAACTTTTCAGAGAGACAATTAAATGTGGGTATGGCTCTTTCAGTCTGGGTAAATTTTGGTATATATAATTGCAGGTGAAAATCAGTAGCTGGTATAGGAAGGATAATAATTCAGTCATTTTGTTTATTTGTTACATACCCTGATTATTTTCAAAACTGAATTCAGGGAAATTACAATGTTTAAAATAAAATATATTCTAAAAATAAGTCTAAGAGTACCTTAATAAGAAGAGTAAAAGATTTTTACCAAAACACAGAAACAAAGAACAAAGATGGTTTTTGAACATGTGGTGTTAGGCCCTGGCTGGCGTAGCTCAGTGGATTGAGTGCGGGCTGCAAACCAAAGCATCGCAGGTTCGATTCCCAGTCAGGGCACATGCCTGGGTTGCAGGCCAGGTCCCCAGTGGGGACCACATGAGAGGCAACCACACATTAATGTTTCTCTCTCTCCTTCTCCCTCCCTTCCCCTCTCTAAAAATAAATAAATAAAATCTTAAAAAAAAAGATTAAAAAAAATGAACATGTGGTGTTAACTCCAGCTGGTGCCTATTATAATTATTAGTAAATGTCTGGGGTTTTTTTGCATATTTTTATCACTCAACATTATATGGATAGCAGATGCCTAGAAGAAAACAAACTAGCTCTTGGATCATCACCAAGGACAGACCATGTACATGTCAAAAGAGAAGACCAGACAGACAATTAGTGCACAAATCATCATTATTTGGTGACACAAGGAGCTGGATCACATTTCTGATTTGAATGTAGAATTAGGCTTCATTATTAGACTCCTCCATGATTCCACCTTGTAAGAGTGCAAACAGGAAAATTTTGTTTAAATATGTAAGTATAAAATACATATGTGACCCTTGAAACTAATATAAAATAATATTGTTGTCAACTGTAATTGAAAAATAAAATTAATAATATGTATTTAGTAAATGTTATACATATATAATGTATACACACATGTATACATTATATGTGTATATACACACATGTGTGTATATATGTATGTGTGTATATATGGTATACACATATTTATGTGTATATGTATAGTGTGTGTGTGTGTGTATATATATATATATATAAAGTATATATATGACTAGTATGACAGTGTTCAGAAGGGAGAAGGGAGGGAATTTCAGGAGAATTTCAGGGGAAAAGGGGAAGGGTTTACAGGAACAAGTATAAAGGACACATGGACAAAAATCTAGGGGCAGGTGGAAATGGGAGGGAGGTGGAGAGGGCTAGGTGGTTGGGCTGGGATGGGAGTAAAAGATAGAAAATTATACTTGAACAACAATTAAAATAAAATTATAAAAAAGCTATAGTGGTAACAGCTAAAAAAAAAGAACTTGTGTGACAATTTGATATTGGCACACTTTTTGCCTATCCACCATGATCAGTCCATGTAATCAATAAATCCTGTGGGCTGATATAGTTATATTTGTGATTCTTTACATGTTCTATTAACTAATTGGCATCTCTGCTTAAAACAAATCACATACAGGAAAAGGTAGAGGTTCCCTCATCTGGTGTCTCATGGAAATTGACCTAGATTGCATTAAACCAGTCTGTTTACTCCTGAAAATCTCCCTGTCACTGTTGTCATGCCAGAGAAGTGAGACTCTAGAGGGATAAGTAGAACAAAGAGACAATATAAGACAAATAGATGACCTCAGAAATCTAATAATCATCAATATTGTGTAAAGGACAAGTGAACTAAGCCATAGGAGAAGAAAGAGGAATATAAAAGCATATGCCCCTGATGAGAAAGGCAAAGGAAAAAAATCCTTAATGTAGCAGCCTGAGCAAATGGAGTACATAGCTCTCTCTCTATTAGAGGGAAGTGCAGAAATATATGAAAGAAAAATTTTGAAAGGAAGCTACATAAAGAAGTACTTTATATAGTTATTTTAAAAAACAACATATCTGCATATGAAAAAGTGATGGTATCATTATTTAGCAATCACTTTTATTCACTCATTTTAAAAAATGCTTATTAATTGCATGCTTATTAAAGCTCAATAAAGAATATTGCTACTAAAAAGTTAGCCACAAAAGCACTTTTCATAATGAAAAATAGTAAGACATTAAAAATAGTAAAAATTATTAATAAAAACTCCCTTAAAATATGCAAAGTAAAGCCATAATATGTAATAATAACATGTAATTAACAAAAAGCTAGAATACAGAATACATAAAGAACTTCTATAAATAATAAAGCCAAGACTGTTAATCAAATAGAAAAGTGAGCAAAATACTTAGGTAAACACCTCACAAAAAATATCCAAAAGTCAGTAAACATCATGAAAATGTGCAGTGTTCAACTTCATTAGTAATCAGGAAATTCTAATTTAAAATATAACATCATTAGTTTGTGAAATACTAGTATACAAACACCAGAATGCCTAAAGTGAAAAAGTCTAATAATTAAACTATTGGCAAGGAGGTAATGCAATCAACCAGAGCTTTTACTTCACTGCTAATGAGAATGCAAGATAATTTAATCACTTGGGAAATTAGCATAGTAGTGTCACCCAAAGTTGAATACACACATGTCCAATGATTATGCTATTTCACTCCTTGGTATGTATCCAATGGAAACGCATACACATTTACCCAACAGACATGTGATGACAGAGACATAACTAATCAATTATTCAAAAAAGTGTTATTTAGAATATTCTCAAAGTGGAAACAACCAAATTTCCAGCAACTATAGAATAGATAAAGTGTGGTGTATTTATTCCATCAATGCAATACTAAACATGTAAAGAATAACAGTTAACTAGCCACAGTTCACAAAATAAAATGTATTAAATTAAAAGTAGACTATTAAGCAAAACAAGCTACAGAGTCTTGCTGTATTATTCAATTTGTGTAAGGTTCAAAATAAGCAAAACTAAAAAACAGGGTTATGAGGAGAATGCTTCTTTTAGAGTGAAAGGAGGGAGAAGAGATTCAGATATGGCATGAGACTGCCTAAACTTATTGAGTACAAGCAATACTCTATTTTTTCATTGAGGTAACATTGATTAATAACACTGTATAACATTATCACTCAATATCAGTTTACATTATAAAGTTCCCACCACCAAAAAGTCTAATTTTCATCTATTACCGTATATTTGACACTCTTTAGCAATTTCTCTTGCCTAACACTCTCCTTTCCCTCTGGTAACTACCTGTCTGTTTTCTATATCTATGTTTGCTTTTGTTTTGTTTTGTTTGTTTTATGTTTCATATGTGAATGAAACCACATGATTTTTGCCCCTTCCCATCTGTTTTATTTCACTTAGCATAATTCTCTCAAGATTCATCCATTTTGTGGAAATGGCAATATTTCATCTTTTTTATAGATGAATAGTATTCCACTATACATATGAGGTCTGTCCAGATAAAGTCCAGCAATTGTTATTATAATGAGAATGGTTTGTACAACTTGTATGTAACCTGGGAGCCAAGAAAGTAGACTGGAACGCACATGTGAACAATGATGACTTCACTGTACTAGTCAGTGGGGGCGGTAGACACTGTTGAGTGAGTATGTGTCCTATGTGGCTGTTTCATTCAAAATGACCGAGCAAGTAGAGCAATGACTCTGTATTAACTTTTGCATGGCTCTTGAACATTCCTCTGTGAAAACTATTCAGATGATTCGGAAGGCTGCATCTATGGGTAACTGGTGATTGGCAGCTTCATCATGACAACATGCTTGCTCATGCATCACATCTCACTTACCTTTCACCATGTTTCTTGGTGAAATATCAAATTACCCAAGTGTCTCAGATCCTCGATAGCCCAGATTTGGTGCTCTTCAACTTTTGGCTTTTCCCAAAACTTAAAATACCTTCAAAAAGGAAGATATTTCAGACCATTGATGAGAGTCAGGAAAATATGATGGGATGGCTGATGGCGATTGGGAGAACTGTGTGATGTCCCAAGGTGTCTACCTTGCAGAGGACAGAGGCTTCATTGTCCTATGTACAATGTTTCTTGTATCTTCTTCAATAAATGTCTCCTTTTTTCATATAACATGCCTGGATAATATGTTCTGGACAAACTATATATGTGTGTGCATGTGTGCATGAGTAATTTTACATTTTCTTTATCAGTAACATCCTTGTTGGAACACTTATGTTGTTTCTGTAGCTTAGCTATTGTAAATAATGTTGCAATGCACATAGGAGTACTAATATCTTTTGAAATTAGTGTTTTCATAGTCTTAGGATATAATATCCGTAAAAGAATTGCTGGATCATATAGTAGTTCTATTTTTGATTTTTTGAAGACCCTCCATACTGTTTTCCATAGTGACTGTGCAATTTACAGTTCTACCAACACTGTATGAAGATTAACTTTTCTCCAAATTATCTCCAACAGTTACTATTTCTTGTCTTTTGGTCATAGCATTCTCACAGATGTGAGGTGATATCTCATTATGGTTTTGCTTTATCAATGTTGAACATCTTTCATGTGCTTGCTAGCTTCCTTTATGCCTTCCTTGGAAAATGTCTGCTTAGATTCTCTACCCTTTCCTTAAACCAGTGTTTGGGCTTTTTGCTGTACAGTTGTATGAGGTTTTTTATGTATTTTGGATATTAACCCCTTATTAGAAATATTTGCAAACATCCTCTCCTATTAGATTTATTGCCTTTCTGTTTTGTTGATGATTTCCTTCACTGTGCAAAAAATATTTAGTTTGATGTAATCTCATTTGTTTATTTTTGTTTTTGTTTTCCTTGCCTTTGAAATAGAATTCACAAAAATACTAGTAAGCCAAATGTTCAGAAGCTTATTGCCTGTGTTTTCTTGTATGCATTTTATTGTTTTAGGTCTTACATTCAATCTGCAATCCATTTTGAATCAAGTTTTGTGTATGGTATAAGACAGTGGTCTAGTCTAAGTATTTCTCATATGGCTTTTTTCCCAATGAACTATGAGAAACAGAAATGAAGAAAACAATCTCTTTTATAATCACAACAAAAAATAAAATGCTTAGGAATAAACAACAAATGGGGTGAAAGGCCTGTACACTGAAAAGTGTAAGACATTGTTGAAGGAAATTGAAGACACAAAGAAATGATAAGATATTTTATGCTCATGGACTGGAATCGTTTACTTTGTTAAAATGTCTATAATACATAAAACAAGCTACAGATTCAGAGCAATCCTTATCAGAATTCTAAAGACGTTTTTAGTCTAAAGACTGAAATTAAATTAAAAAATCTTAAAATTTGCATGGAACCCCCCCAAAACCCCAAATAGTCAAAGCAATTCTGAGAAAAAAATAACAAAGGCAGAAATATCATACTCCTCAAATCCAAAATATACTACAAAGCTATAGTAATTAAAAGTGTATGGTATTGGCAGAAAAACAAACACACAGGGGGATGGAGCAGAATTGAGAACCCAGAAATAAATCAACATATACAAAGTCAACCAATTCATGACAAAAGAGTCAAGATTATACACTGAAAAAAGAAAAGTCTCTTCAATAAATGGTATTGGCAATATTCTATTTTTTCTGTCATACTTTATTCTTTTACTTTGCAATAATTTATTGAACTTTATATATTTGACTTTTACACTTTCTAAATAACTGTTGTCTATTTCTATAAATCAATATTTTTATAAGTAGACTCTGGATATGAAATTTTAGAAATCATAATTAATTTATTTCACATATTTTTCCTTTTATATATATGTAGCAGGCAGAATGATGGCACTCAAAGATGTCCACACTCTATTTCCCTAAACTTGAGAATATGTTACTTTACATGCTAAAAAGGACTTTACAGATGAGACTAGGTTAAGAATTTTGTGATGGGAAGATTATCCTAGATTACCAGTGTGGGCCCAGTGTGATTACCAGGGTCATTACAAGAGAAAGGCAGGAAAATCAGAGTCAGAGAAGTTGACAACAGAAGCAGATCTGAGAGTTGGGGGAGAGCTGTGGGACAAAATAGAGGAGAAGGAAGAAAGAATGGAGAGAAATGTGAAGATGCTTTTCTATTGGTTTTGAAGATGGAGGAATGGGCTTAAACACACCTTTAGATGGTGGGAAAAGGCAAGGGATGGATTTTTCCCTAGAGCTCCAGAAGAAACATAACTCTGTTGACACATTTTGGACTTCTGGCTTTCAAATCTATAAAATAATAGATCTATATTGTTTGAAACTGTTAAGTTTGTGGTGATTTGTTATAGCAGTAATAAGTTAAAATAATATGCAAAATGGTTGTGATTTATGAAGAAGTTCCAATCACACCACCCCAAAATATGTCACAGTGTCATTTTGTCCATTTTGAATTAAAGGCACCTGAAAAATAAGAGATGCAAGAAGGACACTCTGAACTCCTCTTTGTCTAACTTTGTACACGAGCATTTAACTCTCTGTAACTCATTCTTTGGCTCTTCATTTTTCTTTTAAAGGGCCCATTACATATAAAAATTAAAATATTTACACTTTCTCTTGTTAATCTGTCTTATGTCAGTTGAATTCTTAGGCAAAGCTCTGACAGACTCTATGAGAGTAAGAAAAAATTTCCTTTCCTTTAAAAAAATCTATGACTAAATGAGCTAAAAAGATCTTTTCCCAAAGGCATAAAACTAAATTTTTAGGTAAAAAATTATTATATTACTAATCATTATTTTTTCTTATTAATAGATACAAAAATAGCATATTCTCTTTTGTCTGGTGAAATATGGAATCTGTTTCTATAGTGACTGAATTTTGCATAAGGAATATATAGTAATAAGGAAATAAGATGTATATATATAGAAACAAAGAAGTGATTAAGTGTATTTAGTTTCTTTCATTAGAATCCATTCCTTAGTTCAAAAATATTAATATACAGAGGTTTAATTATAGGATATGTTTATGAAAATGATGGGAGGTGAATTCATCTGGGCTTGTGGACCTCAATGGCATTATCTGAGACAATTATGAACCCCTGTGAAATAAATAGACCCTTTACCCTACTTATTCAAGAAACTACTTACAGCTTTGCATGTGATGCCAAAATAAACTTCTTTGAGGAATGATTATCTTTTAGAGGTATAATATGAACCTCCAAAGTAAATTTTTAATGTTGTCACATAGCTCATATTCCAAACTAGACTCCCCCAAACTTAGCCTACAATATTTGGCAAAACTTATTCAATAATTTCTACATGATTTTTATTAAAAGTAAATAGACATTTTCAGTCCCCAGGAGCTTGTTGTCATCCAAGATTTCTATAGCACTCATCTGCTTGGGGTTAAAGTCTCCAGCAATCTCTTCAAAATTCCCCACTGTGAGATTTAAGGAGAGCAGCAGCTGGGAGAGCATGAGGTTGCCCGCCAGGAGGAAGTCACCCTTGTCTTCATGTAGAGAGCCATGATGTTGTTTTAGCGTCACACTGGGTGCAAAGCTCCTTCTCTGTTTGTATGTCAGAAGGATAGCACGCCCTGGCTGGCGTAGCTCAGTGGATTGAGTGCGGACTGCGAACCAAAGCATCGCAGGTTCGATTCCCAGTCAGGGCACATGCCTGGGTTGTGGGCTAGGTCCCCAGTGGGGACCCCATGAGAGGCAACCACACATTGATGTTTCTCTCTCTCCTTCTCCCTCCCTTCCCCTCTCTAAAAATAAATAAATAAAATCTTT
>CM052539.1:142016900-142042045 GCA_028533065.1 Trachops cirrhosus
TCCAACTTCTTTGGGATTCTCTGAGCTTCCTGGAAGTCTATTTCCTTTGCCAGATTGGGGAAGTTCTCTTTTATTATTTGTCCAAATAAGTTTTCCACTTGTTGCTCTTCCTCTTCCCCTTCTGCTACTCCTATAATTTGGATGTTGGAACATTTAAAGATGTCCTGGAGGTTCCTCAGTCTCTCCTCAGTTTTTTTAATTCTTGTTGCTTCATTCTTTTCTGTTTGGTTGTTTCTTTCTTCCATCTGCTCCACTCCATTGATTTTAGTCCCAGTTTCCTTCCCATCACTATTGGTTCATTTCACTTAGCGTAGCCTTCATTTTTTCATCTATCTTGTGGCCAAATTCAGCCAATTCTGTGAGCATCCTGATCACCAGTGTTTTGAACTGTGCATATGATAGGTTGGCTATCTCTTCATCATTTAGTTGTATTTGCTTTGGAGCTTTGATCTATTCTTCCATTCGGGTCTTTTTTTTTGGTCGTGTTGCGCCTGTTACATATGAGGGGTGGAGTCTTAGGTGTTCACCAGGGTGGGGCAACCCAGTTGCTGGGTTGTGATACCGTATGTAGGGGCAGGGTCTGAGAGGGAACAATGGTGCTTGCTCCTCTCTCTGTGGGACTTCAGTCCCTTCTGTTGCTTCCCTCAAGCAAATTGGGCCTTTCTGGTGCTAATTCCCATGTGGCTGGGCTTGTGCACATTCTAGGACCCCATGGGTCTCTCCAACAAACTCTCCTGTGAGGCTGGGAGTCTCTCCCTGCACCTCAGCCCCCACAGGTGTTTTCAATCAGTGCCCCTAGGCTCTATTTCCCAGTGCTGGGACCCTGGTTTGCTCACAGTACCTTACTTCACAATCGCCGCCTTGCTGGTTGCTGCCCCACACCCAGGGTCTGCCCGCTGCGGTCTTGCATGCCTGGGATGCTTTACATGCCCAGTCCTACTGCTCTTTGGGCTGAGACCCCTCTCCACCTGGCTGCCTGACTCCACCCCTCCTACTGGTCTGGATGAACGTGTCTATTTTAACTCCCTGGTTGTCCGACTTCCATACAGTTCAATTTCTGTCATTTCTGGTTGTTATTCTATTTCTAAATTGTTGTTGTCCCTATCATGGTTATGGGAAGAGGCACAGTGTGTCTCCCTATACCCCCATCTTGACCAGATTCAGCAGAATATTCATTAGTTTTCCAGGTGTGACCTTTCAGACTTATGGTCTCTTCTGATTGGTCAGTGTCAGGGCAGGGGTTGTTAGTCATTGCAGCTGGTGCTGGCATGATCCAGCTGGTTTTGCTGCTTTTCTGGGCCTGGAGCTGTAACACTCCTAAGGCCTGGATGTTACCTCTAGGAAGGTGACCTTCCATATCTGGCTGTAAACTGCTTCGCCAGTTTGTTCAGCTCTCTCATTTCCCCCATTCTACCTGTCAAGGAATTTTCCTAGCTTCTTACCATCCTTCCTCACTAACACCTGGCACTTAAAGAAATCAAACAACATAGAAGAGGCGGGCAAATGTGAATTAGCAAGGCAAGTGAAATTGATTCTTTTGAAAGAAAAAGTTTTAATGTATCTATTTATAGCAAGAGATGGAAAGTATAAGAAAACATAAAAAGACATATGAAGATAGACCAAAAAGCTATATATCGCCTCTATATAACAGAGTTTCAGAAGGAGATAAAATTAGTGGTGGAGAGGAACTAAAAAAGAAGAAACTATAATCACCAGAATAAAACAGATCACCAATGGTCAAGCAAGATTTTAAAATAAGACCAATACTTAGAAATCTCTTGCTAAATTTTTATAATTATGAGTTTAAAATGCTAACAGAGAAATAAGAAAGAAGAAATAAAAACCAATTCTCATCATATTTTTGATATGAAGCATATTTTTCAGATGACAAAAATGTGTTTAAATATTAAGAATTCATTCTATTCCTGGAAAAACTGTAAATCAAATTTTAAGGCAAAATAAAATCAGCCTTTCCACAAACTCAAAATATCTTGCTCTAAAATGAAGAAAAACAAGATATCAGAATAAATAAAAATAAAAGTTGGGATTTTTTTTAAGTCAGCTAAGTATAGTTCAAAACACAAAATATTAGAAAAAATTACGGGATACTTGATGTGGGAGATCATCTGCTAACAGGTGGATATTAAGTAGCATAGGATAACACTTTTATCTTTCTGTGGTTCATAACATTAACATGAAAGATTTTTTAGAAACTTAATGTTTTAAATGTCTTTATATTTTCCAATTTTTGGAATTATCAATATCACATAGAAGGCCACCACACTTAAAGAATAGTGTGTGCCTTATACACCTAACTGCAAAAACAAAACTGTGACAAATATAAGTTAGAGGGTAGAGATCGGCAAAAGAGGTTGAGAAAGAAAGGAAAATAACTAATAGTCTCATAGTCATCCTGAAACCAGTAAATGCTACATCTAATGAACAAATAACCAATCTTGTTTGAATTTTACAGATTAATATCAGGTTATATAACTATATAAAATATAAATATATTGTGTAAATATATTTCATAAATGTGAATATAAATTACTAAATATCTACAACATACTATAAGTTAAAGAGACATTATTAAAAAAACTATAAAAATTCATGCTAAATCGAGAAGATACTAGAAAAAAGATAGAAGAGAATGAAATTAATTATAGCAAAGAGACAAGAGGTCCTGTTTAAAACAAATATATTCATAAACAGAAATATGAGCACATAAATATCAATCAATAATGCAATCATTTGAAGAACTAAATAAGAAGTGGTTCATAAAGTTGCCTCAAGATAGTGGAGCCTTGGAAGGGGCACAGTGAGGACATAAAGCTTCACTTGCACTAACTACAATTTGTACTCTCATGAACTCATTTTTAAGTAGTATTCACAGATTATACTGATAATAACTAAAACTAATAATAGTAGTAAAAACATGTTAGCTCATTCAGTTTTCAAAAATTGTATGTGAAAAATCTGTTTTTTTATAAAGTTTGTCCTAATTTAAATAATCAAAAATTTTAAAAATTGTTATTAAAGTAACACAAATCTATTTAGAGGCTAAATGTTATTTTACTTCTATACATGTAGAAGAGGAATATGCTAAAGCATGTACATTATTCTAATCAAAATACAGGTCTTTATAGCTTTCAAAAAACAGTGATATTCATTTAAATACAATTTGCTATCATAATTTTTTTTAGGAAATGTTAAAGATAACTTTCACAGGGACTGAAATCGTTTCTGAGTCTAGGTGTTCTACAGGATAGGATGCCTCATTGAAAATAGTATTTTCAACAACAGTTTTGAGGTAGAAGAGTATTTGCTTTAATGCAGCTATATGGAAAAAATGAATCATTTTTTAATTTTTATTTTGTTGACCATCACGGAGAAGGCTCAGAAGCTATCATTGTAAAAGGATAAAACTTATACTATGGAAGAAAAAAATGAGTGAATGAGAATAGTAACAAATGTATATAAAGTTTGTGGTGATTGGCTTCTACATGTGGAATAAACTATTTTCCATGGACAGAAACTCTATAAGTTGTCTGTAAATTGTAAGTTGTGTAATTGTCATAAGCATCATTCAAGGAAAAACATATAGCTAAACTTCTTTTATTAAGTAAAAGAGTTCCAAGCCTTGAGAAAAATAAATAAAACAACCATTTAAAAAGACCAAGGATTTAACAGTTCTTTCACTATTGTTCTAATTTACAATTACAAACAACAACTTATATTTTAAAATGCATTTTAAAATTGAGTTCTCAACAAGATTTAGAAAACCAAAATACTTTTGCCTTTTCTTGCATAATTTGAGAAAAGAGAGCCAGATATACTTAGCCATTATGTTCTTTTTAAAACCATACTTTGCAATTAAAAAAGTATATATTTTACCTAGTAAAAGTTAATAATTCCCCAAACTTTATTTTTCTATTATTTTTAGGCATACAGCTATTTTATAGTAAACTCATTCCAGAAAAGTGCTAGATTTCCAATGTAAAATTTGAAATGTGTATTTTTTTGAAAGAAAGTAAACACTAGCAAGCTTAACACTAGTGAAGCATAAAGAAAAACAAATAACCAATGAAGTGAGAAAGTAAAGAAGCCAGGAAATCAAAGAGAGAGAAAAAACCAGCAATAAATCTATAGCAAGCCCACTTTTATTCCTGCTTCTATCCTCTTCAGTTATTTTTGTTAATGTATCTCCCACATGGTAAATGCCTTACACATGCTCTGAGTAGGGTCCTGAGGAGGCATCTCTCTGCTTTTACTGAAGTTCATTGAAAGGAGTAGAGTCAGGCCAGTGTGGCCAATTTTTTGCAGTATGGTTACTATGACCATTCTTCTGGGTTTGCTGGGAAAAGTCACAATTTACATCTGTTGATCCTGTGTGACTATTAATAGTTCCCTCTCAGTCCAGACAGCATCATGATTTGGATGTTATATTATCACCCTACATATCAAGATTAACTAAGAAAAGCTTAATATTCACATCAAAAAGAAGTTTAAAGAAATTTAAAAACAATTGACTGACAAAACTGAACATTTTGTAGATATTTTGTCTTGAAGTGTGACTACAGTGAGGGCCTTAATAAATGCCCTCGGGTCTTTATCTCTGTCACTCTCTCTCTCCCTTGTAACTCTGCTTTCTTGGCTTTATTCTCAAGCAGTTCCTTGAACTGAGGTGACAAGGTGCTTGTCAAGAACTACACAATTATATTTTTATTGCTTCCAAGTTCAGCATAAAAGAAATACATATATACAAGGACTGGAAGAAGAAATGCCTGTGTGAGTATGGTTGGTAGGGTAATAACATGGATGTAATAATTTATAGTTTTAATTTGAACGTTTCACCTAATATGTCATATGGCATGTTTAAGTATGATATTTTTATGTTACAGAATTACATGCTTATGATTTTGTAGTAAGACATTTTGTAATTAGAAAAAGGTAGTTATTTGTGCAGACAATGTATATTAATAAAAAACTGTTTCTTCTCCTTGGACTTACCCCTCTTTAGCTTAAATCTGGCCCTGTACCCATCCTTGAATGAATCATTGTGATCTGGACAGTCGAGTATTGACATGCGCCCCAATGGAGGCCTGTCACTAGACTTGGTAGTAGGGTCAGCCACATACAAATGACATGGACAGAGAATGAAGGAGCAGTGTTATACCTAAGGAAAAGAAAGATTTCAGCACCAGAATAGGGAATGGATGTAAGGCTTTCAAACAACAAATGTTTATTTAAACCAGATACACACATCTGGATGAAACTTAAAACTTCAAAGTTCATTCAGAATCGAAGGCAAACTTATGGACAATTTATTCCAAACTTCTTATAATATCTTTACCATTGAAATGACTCAGTTACCATAATGCTGTCTTCCTTGTGACTTTCTCTCCAAACTTCCTGCTACCAAGTAATATACCCAGTTACTCCATAATTCCCAAAATATAGTCCCAGTTCAAAAAGTACTATTTAATAATTTATTAGACAGGAACCTTAGTCAGGAAATTACCTTTGGCAACATCCTTAACCAAGGATTATAAGAGGAGTCATTTCCTTAGAAAGAGGAGTAGGTAGAGAGATAACTATATCAATATAGATATTAATAATGTATACATAGATACCTATTGGTTATTCATTATTTATGTATTTACACATTTACAAATTGTGTCATAATGTTTGGAAAGATATATACTAAACATTGGAGAAGACTCTGCAAGTGAAGATAGTAGAAATTTTTTAATTGCAAAATAAATAATTAATTGAATGAATGATTCCTCTATTTTTGTGTCAAGAATGAAAGCAGGAAAATTTGTATATCTGCTATAGGAGGTATGTCCAGAGGGTATCCAACCATGTAATATGAAAAACAGAGACATTTATAGAAGAAGATACAAGATACAAAAAACATTGTACATAGGACAATGACACTTCAGTTTCCTTAAAATAGGAACCTTGGGACCTCACACAGTTCTCCTAATCACCATCAGCTACCCCATCGTATTTTCCTGAATCTCATCAACAGTCTGAAATCTCCTCCCTTTCAAAGGTGATTTTAGTTTTTCAACAAGCCAGAAGTCACAAGGCAACAAATCTGGGTTGTAGGGGGGCTGAGTTACCTGGATGATTTGATGTTTCACTAAGAAACTCTGCACAAGATGCTATGCATGAGTAGGTGAGTTGTTGTGAAGAAGTTGCCAATCACCAGTTGCCCATATCTGTGGCCTTCTAAATCATCAGAATAGTTTGAACAGAGGAATGTTCAAACCTCATGCAAAATTTGATACAGATTTGTTGCTGTACTCAGTTATTTTGAATGTGACAACTACACAGTACACATGCTCACTCAATGGCACCTACCACCCCCACTGACTAGTTCAGTGAAGTCAGCATTGTTCACACATGTGCATTCCAGTCCACTCTCATTGGCTGCCAGGTTATATCGATGCCATGCAAATTGTTCTCATTATATCAGCAATGGTTGGAATTTTCCTGGACAGACCTTGTTCATATCAATTTCAAAAGATTCTATTGTCCTTATAGTAAAAACATAATTTGAAATTTGTGTATGGACATAAAACCCAAAAGCTGGAATGCTTAATGTGTTCCTTTTCTTCTCTTGGAAAAATGGCTTAACTACTTTGCCTAGGAAAAAATAGGAATTGTGAATAAACTCTCTCGAGCAAGTCTACTAAATGCTGAACAATATTTATCTTTTCTGTAGGGCTTTAGCACTCATATGTGTTACTTTAAGAGAGGTTTTTTTACTGTCGATATCAGGAATTCCAGGTTCTAAAGCTTTCTTATTGGGAAAAAAAAAGTACATCACTCTATTGTTAACATATGTTGTGAAATGCAAACACAATGGTGATACTCATTGATATGTAGACAAGAGGCAGAAATTACAACCTTCATTTTCATTCATTGAACTCATCTGGGTTTTAGGCCTTTTCTTAGGTCTGTGTCTTCCACTTCCATCATAAATCTCTACTATATTTTTAGACTGTATATTTTATTAAAAAATGACAGCAGCCTAAAGAAAATTAGGTAAGAATCATAAATAATTAACCAAAATGTCACCCCCAGCAAATGAATACAAAGGGTGCCCCTATGCCTGGGTGTGACAAGAGCCTGGTATTTTTCTGGATGAAACAAAAATGCCCTCACCTGAAGTTCTGGCTGTACATATTAAGGTTATAATATTTCACATATAGGCTTCAGTTCCACAGCATTTCAATTTCACAGTGACAGAGGTTTGCTTATTCAGATAATAAAAATACTTACTGATACATTTAGTAGCAGCTCTAGTTTATGATTTTTCTATGGAAACTCTTTGTTTTACCTTTCTGACAACCAGCTGGTGTTCAGCTGAATCCAAATAAAAGGATCTTAGTAAATTACTACACTTATTTGTAGCTTATAATTTTAATTGCATTGAAAACACATTTGTTTGAATGAAAGTTTTCTCAGCAGAAAATCTGCATTTAAAATTAATTATCATAATTCATTATAATTTGCACAACATTTGATGGCAAAACATTGTCTTGGAAATTATTTAAGGATTATAGTCTGCAGAAAATGATCTAAAATCACATTAGCTTATGGGTCATGTAAACATTCATCAACCTTTGCCAAATATGAGACAAGCAGATTTTTTTTTTAGGGGAATGGGGACTATAAATAGTCATTGTTCCTTTAACATAGTGACTCATCAATTCAGAAAGATGTCCTCTGCATCAAATGTACCATCTATTATTACATCTATTTATCATAGGAACTATAAGATTTTTCAGAAAACATTATTTTTTGAATTGCATAAAGCTATTCTGAGTATGAACAATGTGCCTGGTTTACATTGGAAAATTTTGACTTGAGTAAAAATTCTATTAATTCTACTAAACAAACCCTGTGTTTTCTATTCCAGTTTCTCTCTCTCACGTCTCCTCTGGTGTCTCTCACTCATCTACCAACCCCATGATCCCCACAGGGACAAGGTATTTTGTCTTGGCAATGGAGAGAAAGCTTCATGAAGGAGATTACCCCTGAACAGAATCTTGACAATAAAAGATATTGGAACTTATAACACAAAAATTTTATATAAATATCCTTATCCATACTTCTCCACAATTCACCCATAATGAATTACTAGTACAATTATGATAAACTGCATATGTCTTTTTAACTAATTGCTCCATCTGTACTCATTTATTGATTAATTCATTTACTCACTTTATATTAACTATACATTTTTGTACAAAGGGCATGAAAAGATGTACTATGTAATAAACACAAGCAACTAATAATAATAGAAAAATAAAATCCTGCTTTTTATGCAGAACTGTATTAAAGGCTACAAGAGTATAAAAGGAAAATTGAGTAGGAGAATTGGACCATCTGCCCAGTCGAGACACATTTGAATAATTGTGATTAGAGATTAAATAAGAGAGGGGTGGAAAAGAAGCACAGAGAAGTGCGTAAACACAGTTGAATAAAACAAGACATGTTTGAGAAAATGTAAGAAGAATAAAGAGATAAGATATTTGAGAAAGAAAGCAGGAGAAACTGTGGCTGACTTTGGATGTCACCCTAAAGTAGAGTTAGTCAGAAGCTGCCTGTGGCCCTCACTCATGTCCCAGTTCATTGGAGAAAGTCAATGCCAATGTACTGACTGTGGCCCATGAAAAGTCTACGGATCTGGACACAAAAGTCCTGTGAAAGAACTTTGTGTATTGTTTTGTTTAGTTTTATTTTTTTTTTTAGTTTTAATTTAGATTTAAATATTTCTTTTGTAGTTAATACACTAGAAAAATTTCTAGTCCAGTTGAGACAACCAAGTCAGGTAGGTAATGGGGGGGAAATGTAAAAGAGAACTTCAGCCCAGTAAGGGACATCGCACAAGGTGACTGAAATAGTGGCATGGTTACGAAAGTGAGTGGCAAAGATGAACAATTTTCTACCAGTCTCCTGTACTGAACTGGTGGCAGAGAAGGCTTTGAGTGGCAAAGAGAAAAACATTAACCTTAATTAATAAGTAGCAAGTGTTTACATATATCTGTCAGAATATCTATTTGAATATTAGAAATAGTCAAAAGGGATTACTGAATGCTAGTTTCATGCAGCCATGGACTTGACTTTTTATTGACCAGACAATATCCATTTCCATAAAAGAAGGGCAAAAGTCAAATCGTAGGTGCTTGTCCAGTGATGATGCAAATCATTTCTTTGTAACACAACAGGTTAAATACTAAACAAACATAATGGTTTATGGCTGGTTCCCTTAGATATTAACCACTTTAAAAATAATCTAATCTGGCAATTGTATTTTAATTTTTTGATAAATTGCCTATGTACAACCAGTTTCTAAAATTATCTCTGAATCATTTCAAACATCTTACTCATGGTTTAATTAATAAACCAAACACAATTTTTGATGAGGCTTCATTTCACATTTGTGTGAAAGTTACAATTTTACTATTTTTTGAAAAATATACTTCAGTATATTTTTATAATGGAGAAGACATTAGGCTGTCATTATTTTCCATTGGTGTCATCAGATGCTCTTCAGTTTTATATTCTGCTTTATAAGCAAATTCTGATATTAGTGTGATGCCCACATTAATGAGAGAATTGTATTCTGCTGCCATGTGTGAAATTTTCTGCTGAGAAATTGAAGTCACCTGCTGGGGGTCCCATTCCCAGTTCTTCCATGAGTTATGTTCAGGGCATGGGAAACAACAGAACTTCTCTGATTTTCCCATTCCATTGGGAAAATAAAGGCCCTTTTACCCATTGCACACTACTGTCATGGAAATTAAAAAAAGAAAGACTTTCATTTTGAGTGTCTTGCTCTTCTGACACATCAGAGGAACACTCACCTTCTAATATTCCTATTTGTGTTGAAGTTGATTCCTGCCTTTGACTTTTCATGCAAGAATTCATGTTTGGTTTCTTCTGTTGCATTTACTTAATACATCCGTATTTCAAACATTGTCTCTTATTGTGGCTTTTGCATTTTTTTCTTTTTTTTGTAAATCTTTGTGTTTCACCTAGATATTTCTATTATTTTTGCTCGTTTTTCAATTCTAGGGTTTATAGAGTGATTTTTTTCTTTCTGAGCATCATGTTGCAGAGGAGTCTCCTGGCATACTAGGTTCAGCCCTGCCTTCTCTCCCTCCTGGGAGCCCAGTGCAGGGAGCAAGAATTTTCTTGATGATCCTTTGGAGATAGACACTCTGCACCCTTTCCTCCTGGGGTGGGGGAGTGTGTGTCTGCATCCAGGTTTGCAAATGAGCCTAATTCTGGATTCAGTAACAGGCTTGTTCTGCTTCACACCCAGTGGCAACTGCTTGTTCATCACTCACAAAGGTGATCTTTCAGTCTCCACCGCCATTGCCACTTATCTCATTTCTCAATTTGCCATGACGTGCTGGGAACCAGGGTGCTTTATGCGGGGTACCTAAGGTATCTAATACCTATCTAAACATCTTCTTTTTCCTTTAAGACATTCTCTGTGCCTTTCCCTGGTCTCCTGACACTGTCTATCTTGTGTTGTACCAGAAATAGTCCATGGCTGTCCAAGGCAATGACCTGTCCTGGGACTTTTCCAACTCTAACATAACTCAGGTATTCCTTTATTGGTTTTTGTTACATAATTTTACTAGAAAATGAAGACCTTAAAATGGGTGGCTCAGGGTTTATTATTGCTAATTTATATATATAATACAATGATTAAGCATTGTTACATAAAATTCATAATAAAAGCTCTATTTACAGAAGAGCAAAATAATTGAGTCACCAAGTATTTAAGTGATTTGGCCAAGTTAACCCAGCCTGAGAATCCAGTAGGATCAGAGCAGGAATTCAAGCAGTTGATGACAGCAGGAACTTTTAAATTCTTCTTAACAGTGTCTATTGAGAGAAAGCAGGAGCAAAGAGAGGCTAGGAGCTTGCCTGTGGTTCAGAACATGCTTATCTGAGCTCCAATGTTTACTAATTATTTAACCTTGGAGAAATTTCTACATCTTTGTGTCTCGAGTTTTTCATGTGAAGTGAAAATATTAAACCTGCCCTGCATTTTTGCCACACTTACTGGAAAGGTAAAATAAAAAACTAAGAATAAAAAAAGCTTATTTACTGCATTTGTTATATCATGCTGTCCCAGAAAGTTAGTATAGTGTGAGCATTCATATGGAAACTCTGTGCAACTGTTAAATGTTAAACAACTGAATGTAGTCATGTTATTTGTAAGCATAAACCCCAGCAAGGCAAGCCCATCCTGCTCCAAGAACGGAAAGTCTGCTCTGGTGTAGCACATGTCCACCTGCTGGCTGAGGACTATTTTATGGAGCACAGCCATCACATTTGGGAGGGGAAGGTGAACTTCTAATGCATCGGTTGTTACCACTCTTGTTTGGTCATCATGATCTGGAAGATAAGGCTGAATAAAAGTAAAGCAGGTGATTGCAGAAATGTGAAAGCTAGAAGCTGAAGCTACATCATACTGTATGTAGAAGAGGGAATGGAATAGCAACACCATATAATTTGTGACTAGATGGATGAGTCTTATTTTAAGGAGAGAAAAACAAAATATGTGCCCCAGATATGAGATAGAAAGTACTGAGAGATTTTAGGTAAAAAGGAAAAATAATTTAAACCTGTTATGTTTAAAAGCTGCATAGCTTTCTGAACATTTCTCCTAAACTGCTGTGTTTTTTTCTACAGACAATTTGCAGAAATCCTTAGAGTTCAGAAACACCTGTAAAAAATTATCTTCTGGAAATAAATGACCCATTTGTATTCAAACCACTGATGTTAGTAATGTGCAAAGTAAGAGAATCGTACAAGCTAGTGGGTATTGGAAAACAATTTAGCCACAAGTATTACAGTACAGGGAATAGATGCTAATTTTAAAAACACAGGAAATCATATGAGTCTATCAATTAATATTCTAGTGTTTCATCCTGGAATACTTTATTAAAATAAAAAATTGAATAAGATCAGTAGACATTTCCTATATTTTTAAAATGCATATCAAATGTAATTATATAGATAACTGTACTTTTTTGATGAAATGAATTTCAAACTAAAGTTTTCATATTGAGGTAACATTACAATTGAAATATAAGGCTAGTAAACTGAAAATTTTATATTTTGCTACCAAAAAGTAAGAAAACTTTGGTTAAAAGTATGGACTCTGAATCAATAGACTTTCTCAATGGATTTGAGAATAGAGAACCCTAGTGCACTGTGGTGGAACTGCAGATTGGTACAACCACTATGGAAAACAGTATGGAGTTCCATCAGAAAACTAAAAATGCAACTGCCTTTTGACCTGGCATTTCCACTGCTAGGATTATTATCCTAAGAACCCTGAAACACCAATCCAAAAGAACCTATGAGCCCCAATGTTCAGAGCAGCACAATTTACAATAGCCAAGTGCTAGAAGCAACCTAAGTGCCCATCAGTAAATGAATGGATCAAAAAACTATGGCACCTTTACAAAATGGAATTCTATGCAGCAGCAAGAAGGAAGGAACTCCTACCCTTCACAACAGCGTGGATGGAACTGGAGAGCATTATGTTAAGTGAAATAAGCCAGGCAGTGAAAGACAAATACCATATGATCTCACCTTTAAGTAGAACCTAATCAACAAAACAAACAAGCAAGCAAAGTGTAGCCAAAGACACAGAAATTGAGAACAGGATTACAGTGACCAGAGGGGAGGGGATAATAGGGGGAAAAGGGTGAAGAGTTTACAGGAACAACTATAAAGGACACACGGACAATAACAAGGGGGTTTAGAAAGAGGGGAAGGAGGTGAGGAGGGTTGGGGTGGTGGGAAAAGGCAGAAAACTGTACTTGAACAACAACAATTAAAAATAAATAAATAAATCTTTGTCTGCCATGGACTCCAGTGTAAATTAATAAAAACACCCATGTCTGTTTCCCTATCTGTTATATGAATGTCAATTACTAATAATTACAGTATGGAAGACTAAATGAGATAATGCGTGGGGAACAAATACTATGGTATCTGGTTCATCATAAAACTCAATAGATATTGCATATTCTTTCAGCTATTTTGAATGTTATTGTAGTGTAATGTTGATATTTCTTTTTTTGGATGTTTTATGTTTATAGAGAAGATCTGGTACCTCTTTATAAAGAGAAAGAAAAATAAAAATTTACTGGTAATCTATTAAAACTAAAGAATCTGAATAGTCTGACTTCTCTGGCATGCACAGAAGATGATTCATAGACACACATTTTCATGACAGATGTTCATTTTATGCAATTGGAACTGGCACTGTCTAGAGTCGACACATGCCAGGGACCTTCTTTGGTGCTTTGTTTTTGGTAATACTGTGAGATTGATATTATTGTTCCCATTTTATAGAAAGAGATAGTGAGTAATAGTTTAATGAAGTGTGTCTCCTAGTCTTTGCAGAGGCAGGATAACTGGCAGTGGACGAGAAAATAAATTCTGAGGTCATACCATATGCACTCACTCATACCAGGTGCAATATCATTAAAAGTTATAACATTAGGAGTGCCTCTGGTATAATAAACACTCAATGAACAATAGCTAGCATTATTACTATACCATTATGCTTATAAATTTTATGCTTGAAAGGAGAATTAGATTCAAAACCTTACCTAAAACATCATTCCAGTAGCTGTCTGATCAATGCTATTTGGTTGTCAAAGAATCTTCCAGCTAGGGTTCATGTCCACATGGCACTGTTCAGTGCCCTGCTTGATCTGACCAGAATGGTTGTGAATAGTGCTGAATATTACATATCCTCCTAGCCATTTGCTGTCTAGCGGTGTAATCAATACTGATGTGCCCTGGGGGATGTATGAGGGGGACAGAGTTGGTAGATATTTCCTTACTGCTCTTCTCTTATGCACCTAGATGTGCTCTAGTGATAAGGCAGACATGGTGTACCACATGTATGAGCAAGAAGGGCAACACAGATGAGATTATGAATGAAAAAATTGAGTTTACAAAACAGATTTTAAGAATTTTTAAAAAGCCTTGCTATGGAATTATATTAACAATTTACACAAAGACTTAGATGAGTAATTTCTCTTTTTCTCTGGTTCTAAAGTAGATATTTCTACAGGCCACCAATATCATAGCAACTACTGTCATCTATTTGACAAAAAAACAAAACAAAACAGATGAAACTATTCACACTGATATAAAGCCTTTGCTGCTAAAGTCAGGCAAATTTATATAAAAATATAAGTACTTTGTGTGTGTTTGCACATATATTTGGTACATATTTGTTTTCAATTCTACCCTTAATGAAGTTATAATGCCACAAGGAATCTACTTTTATCAATGTGATTTCATTTCTGACTTGGGTTGGAGTGTAGCCATGGAAAAGCAGGAATCCTCACTAGCTGAGTAAAGCCCTTTGGTACAAGTCTAATTAATTGGAAGGGAGAAGAATTTATCCAATTACAGTTAATCATATAAGGTAGTTTTCCAACAATCTTTAATATGAAAGTCCCCAAATGCTTGCTAAGCAAGTGAATAATATTTCATATATTTAATATTCCATGGTTCTAAAATAATTTCATATTAATTCATCCCTTAGTCAAGAAAATAATTGGTACATAAACAGGAGTATATAAAAATATTTTCATTTCTTGTATTTTAACATTATTTCTTAGAATTCTTGTAATCTTGAGTTTTCTTAAATCAATCTTTTAAACTCAAAACTTATAAGAATTTTTTAAGTTGTTAAGGCAATTCTATAGCCATACTCTTTAAAAAGTAGAATGAACAAAAGAATCCCAGTATTTCACAGTGGCATATATTTGCAAATATATAAATATAAACACATAAACGTACAAACAAAAAAGCACATATAATTTTACTTTGTTTCTTATTGAAATTGTATATTATTAGGAAACATTAGAAATAAAAATAGTAAAAAGGCAGACTCTTGATGGCAATACATACTTCTCACAAAAATGTATTAATATATGTAGGTGAATTTCATTAGCTGGATGTTCATGTTTCATTTGCTGATTGATACCTAATAGGAATTACAATTCTCATTTTTATAATTTTTTTTAATTTAGAAAATTCAACACACCCAGACAAGATAAAGTGTTGAAATATTTGTTACTCCAAAAAGTTCTATGATTTTGCGAATCATAGAATTGCAAATCAGAATTGCTGACTGAGTCTCTTTGGTAGCCAAGTAATTTGTTTGCAAATAACATTCTTAAAAGAATATTCATGAGATCAAAGTACCAATTTAAACTCTGAAAGAATAATCAAGCTGTATTTTTGTTATAAATAGATTATAGGCTATTTTTAGTTCCATTAATTATTATCATTACCATATTAATTCAGACACTCACCATAAGCTATCCATTCAAAAACTTTTGGTCAAAGACAGAATGAAGCCCTGGCTGGTGTGGCTCAGTTGATTGAGTGCTGACCAGTTCTATTCCCAGTCAGGGCACATGCCTAGGTCACAGGCCAGGTCCCCAGTGCAGGGTATATGACAGGCAACCACACATTGTTTCTCTCCCTATCTTTCTCCCTCCTGTCCCCTCTCTCTGAAAATAAATGAATAAAATCTTTAAAAAAAGACAAAATGAAAAAAAGTAACATTTTAACCTGAGACATTCTGCTTATGATAATTTTAATATACTTTCAAATAGACCATCATCATTCAATAACACTGGAGAATATATGACATACTGTTTCTGTTCAGATCTTGTTAAAGCACTAGAGTGTCTGCATCAGTCTGTTTAGGTAGGATGGGGCATTACTTAAAGTTCTGAACACTCTGGTTAGTATAACTACAATTAGAAATCTTTATCTTCTCTCTTCTTTCCCTTTTTCTCTTTTTGCTTTCTCTTTTTGGAAAATATCGATTGAGACAAAAGCTCTACCTTGGTGGAGCATATTCATAAGTAAATTATGTAGAAAATTAAAAGCTGGTAAATGCTCTGAGAGAAAAAAATATTGGTCAGGGTATAGAAAATTGATAGACTGGGGATGAGGATGGGTTTGAGATTGAAATAATATGACAAGACTAGTGTTTTGAATGTAATCATATAATCCAATAAAGTTTAAAACACTCACTTGGTTTTTGATTCATGAATAACGTGAAGATAGAGAAGGGTGGAAGAAGAAGCCTGAGAAGCTAGTGCAGAAATCCAGGTGAGAGACATGGTGGCTCAGCCATCGTAGTAGTTGTGGAAGTCCTGAAAGAGAAAGCCTAAATGAGCTTGAGCTTTCTGGTAATAGAACTGTGGACTCTAGGGCAGTGCTGCCTAGGCTCTGCAGAACAGAGGAAAAGGAAATGCAGAACAGAATAGAAACAGAGGCATGGATACATGGAACAGACTCACATCTGTCAGAGGGGAGTAGGGAGGCAGGGCTGGAAGAGAGAAAGTGAAGGGATTAGCCAAAGAACATAAATACATAACCCATGAATACAGACAACAGCATGGTGATGGCCAGAGGGAAAGGGGGAGGAGAGTGGGGGAGGTGGGCAAAGGCAGAGAAAACTGGGACATATGTAATAGTGTCAACAATAAAGTTAAAAAATAAAATATAAGATAAAATAAAATAAAATAAAAAAGGAAATGAGAAATGTTTTACTGTTTTCCAATAGAAACTAACACCCTTCTGGTTGTAACACTACCATTCTATCCTGAGCTGCCTTGAACACTATACATGACTCATTGAAGGCACTAGTATCCATAACAGATATTAAGTACCATTAATACAAGTTTTTCTGTTTAATTTCCCTTTTAAATTTAAAATAAAATAATGCAATCATACCAAAGAATGTATGGAACCCAGACACACAAAGCTCACTTTAAGAATATATATAATGCAAATGAAGTATTAAAGAATTGCATGCCTGAAACCTATATAATTTTATTAACCAATGTCACCTCAATAAATTCAATTTAAAAAGAATACACATACATATTTATCTCCCACATCACATCTCCCTTTTTCTCACCATATATACCCATTTTCTTGCTTTTGGGAGGTGTCAATTTCATAATTTATATAAATATAAATAACCACACATTGTCTACCTTTTTAGTGTTTTTAAATTTAAGTAGAATGAATTACTTTAGACATTTGTAATATGCTTCTGTTTTTGGCAGTACATGTGAACTGTATTTCTATAAGTGTTGCTAGAGAAATTCCTATTCACTTTTACTAAGAGGTAAACAGAGAAGGCCTCTGACTCATTAAGGCATCAGTAACGATATAGAAAACTAAAAATGTGACAAATAATAGTAGCATTGTCCTTTTACTTCCTTTTATATCAATTTTAATACAGATTTATATATATTTATTAGAAACAATCAAGAAATATAGGAAAGTCTGTTTTGATAAGGAATATAGATCCCTTTACAGTTATTTAAAATGCTACCATACAATTTATGAAGAATCAATCAACATATAAAGTCCTTTCTCTGTAAATTGTATAAGATTAAAAAGAAGAATCACTTTCAAACATTTTTTAATGACTTCTTAGGATAGAGTTGGTCTTCACAACATTTGGATATCATTGAATCTTGACATAGTTCATATTTCAGGTTGTATTTTTCAAGAAAAGAAGTTCTGTCAGTTTATTCTTTTTATCAACTTGTATTTTGACAGACTTGATATTTGAAGTTGAATCTGCTGCAACATGTTTAAGGATCTAGTACAAATTGTGATACATTAGTATGATGAAATTAAAAAAATAAATAATCTCATTAAATCCTGAAGCATTTTATGAAATCTCATAAAGTAGTTCTCAGGGGGCTGAATTCAGTATAGTTATAAGAGATGCACATATCCTATTAATAGTTAGCTTATATATGAATAAACTACATAACATAATTTAATAGGGGCTGTATGTGGGCATCAGAAAAAACTAAAGTTATGAATCAGATATGTCTAAAAATTTATTGATGTAGAATGATTTAACAGCCAAGTAAAAGAATATATATATATGCTATATATATATGCTATAAACTGATTTATTTATATTACACTTATTTGATACATTAATGAATTTGTAAAAAAAAATCCAGAAAAAGATAGCTATAAATTTAGAAGACATAAGATAGGGAGAAGTAAACATTGTGGAAGGACAAAGTAACCATATGTTCCAAAAGTTTGAAAAAGAACTAAGCATTATTCAAATTTATTGCTCAGATGTGTTTTATTTACCAAGGGTTAAAAAAAGTGGCTGATTAAGCTTTTCCTGAGATCCATGTTTAATTTTAATCTAATGTCAGAATCTCATTTCACAAATAGCAATCTGTTGTGTGTTTATAAACACCAGGTTCATACAGAGACACTAGTATATCTAAACATAAAAAGCTAAAATATCTTCAAGAAAAGTAATATGTTCACATCTATATGATAATTTGACTTTTCATAACATGTTTTATAACAGCAAATAATTTCCACTGGTAGTAAATTTCTTGCTTCTAGGTGTATTTCAAGAGTACTTCAACTGCATACCTTTAAATCTGTACACTTGACATTGTTAGCTTTGACCTAGACATCTTAGAACTCACCTTAAATAAGGACACATATATCAGAGCTTTACCAGGAAACTATTCTACTGTAATAAGAGGTATCACTTGAAATCTTTCCAAAATGATAATTATGAAGAGAGACACATAAAACTGTATAGGTGGAAGAGTTATTGGTACTTATGTTCCTTATCAAAATGTGAATGCTATTTATCTGCAGGAATTAATTATAGATGGCTTTTTCCAAGTAGATTAATAGATCATTTTTATTGGCCATCTCTTATAACAGAGTTCGACAGCTATCATAATGAGTAAGTTTGAGAGTATCTGTATTTCAGATGGGGTAAAGTTACTCAAGATCTTAACAATATGGCAAATTTGACATTTGACAGGAAATTACCCTCAAAGTACATTTGCAAATGCATTTCTGATCCTATCAGTACAACAGCTCTATAATATATTAAGCTCTACTATACCATATATAATATATACCATTACATTCGAACATCTTCCAAGCTTTAAAAGAAAAATAATCTTTCATGATGTTAAACTGGTCACATCAGTTATATTATACACATTTCAATTTTGACAAGTATTTATAGATATATAATTAGAAAATGTATTTATAAGATATTTTAACCTTAGAAATTATCACTCAGGTGAATTATAGAGTGCAAATGAGAGTGAGATACATATGTATGAGATGGAAATTTAAATTACCAATTTTTTGGAATATACTTGAGCTCTCACAATACTATGCATGGCATATTATTAGTACGGAGATAGGTATGAGTTCACTACAAGGACCTTTCATTTGGGCCTATTATTACCTTATTGTGTTTTATAACATTTTATCCAAATCTGTTAACATTTTAACCAAGTATATCAAATACTCACATAAATTTTATTTAAGTAAAATGGAGGTTATATTTGAATACTACTCACACACACATTGCATCAAGTAAATAATGTGTCTCACACACAAATTGAGATGTTGAAGTGAAAGTGTTTGGAAAATTAATTTTGTGTATTGGTTCTTCCATAGTGATATTCTCTGTCTCTGTCTCTCTCTCTCTCTGTCTCTCCCCCCTATTCTCAGCATTACTATTTTTTAAATGAGAGGCAGTGACCTAAAGAACCCATTATTAGCAAACTCAGCTTTTTATATGCTTGTCTTCTTAATAGAACTGATAAGAAATATAAATATTGCATAAAAGCAAGACTCCCAGGATCTGTTAATGGCTACAACTAAGAAAGTGCTCATTCCCTTAAGCATAAACTACTGCTCTTTGGAAGTTTACCTGTTCTGTTCTAGAGTCTGGTGGGTCAACATAATATTTGCAGTTGCTGAAATATAAATGAAATAAGAAGGTATAATTATCTCTTTCCATAGAGATATATACCATGACCAGATGACTACTCAGATTTCTCTTACACTGCTATATTTTTATATAGGTCACTTTAACTTCATAATGCTTGAAAATCTTTTATATAAGTTGCTTTTCATAAAGTAAAATGTTAAAATATCAACTTCTTTTACTATATTTTATAACATTTCAATTCCATCACATTTTTATTAATATGAAAAATCTTTTAATCAGAATTTTTATTTTATCACATATTCACTTGAATAAACATTGTTTTAAATGTTATTAAGAAATATCAAATTATTTAGCTTCCTGAGAAGCATTCTATACTTAATATTTTTATCATTACAAAAGTTTTAGGTGCTCAATATAATAAGTTAAAAATTGAAATATATAAATAAAGATGAACAAAAATTAATAACACTTCTTTCCATGTGCTCCCTACTTTCCCCATTCTTTACTCGGAAGTTAGCAATGATAACAGCATGGCATGTATTCTCCCATAGACATCTCATGCTGATATCAACATACTTATAAAAATATTCCATTATTTGGTTTGAAAATCAGATTGTACTACAAACATCAAGTAATTTTCAAAGTTATGAATTCACCATATTTTTTAGATTTATAGAAAAAATAATTACATAGGTTCATAACATTTGATAGAATGTTATACTGTGATTTATTCACTTATTCTTCTATTGATGTACAGTCAGGTTGTTTCCCATTTTATGTCATTATCAATAACACTGTTATAGATGCTGGCATATCTACATTTCTGTATGTTTTTATTTCTACTGCTTTTATTTCTACGGGACAAGTTGGTACAGGCAGAATTTTCTGTGCCATGTAAACTCTGATAGATACTGATGATGATCTTCCAAAATTACTGCAATTCATTGTCAAACCAGCAGAATACCTGAAGGTCATCCTTCCTAGTGCTTTCCCGCACATTGGTCTTCCCAATTTTTGATAGATTGGGGTTGATGTTTGTAAACTCTGCATTGACTGGAATTTTTCAAGTCCTAGTGATTCTGACTGTATGCTCATGCATTTGTTGTTTGTTTTGAGATCAACAAAAATAAATAGCTAAGATTTTGGATTTGAAAGACAGACTGTTTCTAGTTGAATCCTAGTATCACCAGTTAGCCGTCTTGTGACCATGAGCAAGTGACTTAAGCCTCTGGAACAAAGTTTCTTCCTCTATAAAATGGATTAACAAGAGTTCCCAGCTGGGAGCAGAGCTGCCTGACCTGGTGCAGCTTCTCCTTGCTTTCCTTCATTTCATGCCCAAAGACTGCAAGAACTGCCATCCAACAGTGGTGTAAGCGCAGCACCAAGTATTTGTTCCCAGAACCATCAGACAGTAGCTTTACCTGACAACAGCTTCCCTTCAACCTCTTTAGGGACTTCCCTTCCATGGTCACACTTTGGATTTTCTGTAAGCAATGGACAAAGAGAAAGAGTCCTTGACATCTGGGATGGCCCAGAACTCACAGTGAGATCATGGTGTTCTTTTGTTCAACATAAATAATGTCACAAATATCAACATCAGATAAGGTCATTTTGTGACTTTGAAGAACGAAAACAAAATAGAACCACTGCAAATCTAAAACATTGTCCTAAAGACAAAAATGACCACATGTCCTTACTTTTGCCTAATGTGAACAATTGCTGCTTCTTTGCTAATTATAGTTTTAGCACTAGACTAGTCTTCCCTCTTTCTAGATAAAATTAAGATACTAAATTATTGAAATCTCCCTGTTTCCAGAGTAAAGGCCTGCTTGCATAAACCCACACCAAACCACCTACCCCAAATCTAAATATTTCAGTAAGTTCTTTTTTTAAAGATTGTATTATTTATTTCATTTTTAGTGAGAGGGGAGGGGAAAGAGAAAAAGAGAGAAACATCAGTGTGTGGTTGCCTCTGTTACTCCTCCCACTGGGGACCTTGTGTGCAACCCAGGCAAGTGCCCTGAATGGGAAAAAAAGCAGTGATCCTTTGGTTCTCAGTCTGGCGCTCAATCCACTGAGCTACACCAGCCAGGGCTTGGTAAGCTATTTCTAACACACTCTTATTTAGATACCTCCATGTTGTGCAATAGTAATAAATCCAACTTGTTCAACTACAGACACGTTCCTGGTGGTCTTGGTTAGAGGGCATTGACATAGCAAACTGTTAACTCACACCAGTGCTTCGAATGAACTGGTTGGAATGTAATGTAACAACTCTTTGGGTTCTCAGAATCCCTCTTCCAGACTGTCACTTCCACAGCTCTTCCCAATTTTACATATGGTCTAATTCCTATAAATCTTCTGTTTTTCTGACTAAAAACTTTGACTAACATATTCTTAATAGCATGCATTTTGTATATTAATATTTTAAATAATTCTATCAAATTTTCTATGTATGCTTTCTTACTGTCTTAAAACTTACTTTTTATATTGATATATTATTTGAGTGTGTAGAGTCATTCTGCAATTTTCTTTAAAATAATGTATATTTTAAATAAACAAAATCTTTTCCTTCCACATGACAATCCTTTGAATTGACACCAACATATTTCTAATTCTTAAGTTATTTTATTATTGTGACATCATATCAACCACTTATACCATTTATTTTATTCTAATTTATGTCTCTGTTCTGATATATTTGGCAAAGCAAACAATGTATTGTGTAAGGACCCCTGATTTCATCATAGTTCCATCACGGGAGATCAAAGGCAATGGTGTGTAAGGTGGCGTGGCACAGCAGCACGTGAGCACGCTTTAGACGTAGGGGGAGCTCAGTTCAGACTGGTTTTGTGCCCCTTCCCTGCAGCACATGATCATGGACAAGTTAATTAAGCATTTGCATTTTCAGTTTCCCATCATTGAAATTGAGACAATGCATGAATTGCAGTATTTTGTCGTTAAAACATGTAATGCCTAGCAGATATGTGGCACATAGTAGGGGTATCATAACAGTGGGCATATCAACCAATAACAATATTTTATTTAGTTATCCATGTGTATATTCAGGTATAATTTATTGGATGACTTCTCCATGAACACCTACTCATGGAAGGAGGGCATAGAAAACATCAAAAAAAGGAACCTCAACCTCCAAATAAGAAAAGCAGATAAATAGCATGTATTAAAAAGAAAAAGAAAGAGGAAGAGGAGAAGAGGAAGAGGAAGGAAAATAAATGCAGTTCCACCTGATATTATTTTCCAGTGTGAATGTTGTTCAATACTGTGTTAATTAAACTTGCCCTTTCAGAATTATGTGAAACATCTCTGTGTGTGCATATATGTGTGTATATATATGGATATCCATATATGTATATGTGTATATGTGTGAGTATACACACATATACACCACACACAAACTACACAGAAACTAAAAGAACTTACACAGTGTTGGACAAGAGTCTCTCTCTAAGGAATTTAATGCCATCTTGTCATACCTGTGATATTTGATATATAGTTTAACCCTCCTTCATCATTGCGAGTTTGTTATGAAAATTAATTTGTTCAAAAGACTTGGCAAGTGCCTAATGCCTATGTAAGTACACAATAACTATTATATTGTTTTCTATGTTCAACTGATCTTTAATATGTCTTCAAAAACTTCATTTTAGTCCTTATTATTTCATGCTATCCAGTGGTCAAAGTATCCAGTGCTACGAGAGAAAGTAGCCTTCACTCGTGTGGTGTCATTCGTGCCCAAGGCCACTCTGCACTTCACACTGACTCACATCTTGCAGGGCCCACAGCATTCACAGAGAAAAAGATAAGGGAGAGTGTTGATACCCTGGAAACAGGAAGTACCATTTTTAGGTTGTGGAGAAGAAGCAGCAGCAGACATAATTTATAAAGTATAGTGGAAGTACCTTTTTGCTACATGACATGGATAAAGAACCTAACAACTTACAAAACAAAACAATAATAATAAAACTAAAAGTTTAAGTAACTCAAAGCTTCAGATAGAAAATAAATATAAATTATTTAAAATAATAACAGGTCATCTTACAATAGACTAGCTGGAGCCAAAATGATGGGTTTAGAAGATGATCCACAAAACCTGGTACAAAGGGCGTCTTACCTCCTCTGGCTAAGTCAGAGATGAAGATTTCTTGGGGGTGTAGTTTACATCAGAATTTCACCCTGGAACTCGGTAGCATGTGACATTCTCATGAGATTTTAACTAATATAAAATGAAATTTATAAAGTCCACTGCATAGTAGTTGATGACATTGTTTCCCTGATCTTTCCCAGGATTCAAATCAAAGGACTCTTCCTCCTTGTGTCATGAAGTATCAGGATGGGTAGAGTGAACCTGATTATTTCTGCTCAGATTACGGTGCCAGGGCAGATAAAACACAGTAAGTTGTTTCTTTTATGAAATAATGCTTTATCAACCTTTTCATTATATATAATCATATGATCCCTTTTAAATTCTTACATATGCAAGTTGAATTCATTTATTTCTCTTTACAACTAAAAGACCATATTTCAGAAACTTAGTTACTAATACTATGTTTTTTTTGCTCTATATTCTATAATCTTCGTATTGTTTTCTATGAATTATTTTGAACTTCATTTTAATTTATGGTTTAAGGGGAAATATATATATATATTACTTATAAAAATGAGATGGAAATACATTGATTCCTTATCTTTCTATATCTTAAACAAGTCCATGTATGATTTCTTCTGAGGTCCTTACTGCACACTTTATTTGTTACAGAAAAAGTCAAATAATTGGATCAATTTTATAAAGTTTTATAAATTATAAATTTATAATTTTAAGAAAATCCAGACCTCCAATTTTTTTTACTTTTTTCCCAGTTTCCAATTTATTAACACTCAGTTTAATAAATGATGTTTTTACCTTACATTATTTTACATTAAATATGATTGGTCTTAACTAAATTACTTTGTTTGCTATATATTGGAGATTTTAGAGTCAAGTTATAAAGGATACAAAATTAAGATTGTCACAGAAAATTTGGATATCTATTTTTATCTGTGTCCAATGGTTTCTGTAAACAAACATAATAAATGAGACATGCATTAATATATTCTCCTTTAAGTACTGATAAAATTTTAAGTGGCTTTATTGTTAGAGATTTTTTACATCATATTTTTTATCCTTTATCTTTTTTCATACTTAAATATCTATCTATGCCTGCGATACATATTAAAAGTTTTTAAGGACAAAGTTTATGTACTGTATGTACAGACATAGAAT
>CM052539.1:142042545-142089610 GCA_028533065.1 Trachops cirrhosus
CTGGAATGGGAATAAAGGATAGAAACTGTACTGAATAATGATTAAAATAAAAAAATAAAAATAAAAAAACCATCTGTTTAAAACTTGAAGACTACGCAGCAGAAAGAAAGAAGGAACTCCTACTCTTTGTGACAGCATGGATGGAACTGGAGAGCATTATGCTAAGTGAAATAAGCCAGGTGGTGAGGGAAAAATACCATATGATCTCACCTTTAAGTGGAACCTAATCAACCAAACAAATAAGCAAGCAAAATATAACACAGACATTGAAATTAAGAACAATATGACGGTAACCAGAGGGGAGGTGGGAGGGGATAATTGGGGGAATAATGGGGAGGGGGGAGGGGTTTTCAGGAACAACTATAAGGAACACATGGACAAAACCAAGAGGGGGTGGAAGCAGGGGAGGGAGGTGGAGATGACTGGGCGGCGGAGAGCTAAATGCAAATAACTATACTTGAACAACAATAAAATAATTAAAAAAAAACAACAAACTTGAAGACTTCTTGCAAGTGCCTTCTACCTTCCAGTCATTTGCCTACTATTTTTCTTTACGTCAGCTACCAACTCCCCAAAGTCAACCAATAATAATAATAATAAATAATAATAATAAAACTACAACAACAGAAAACTGTTGATCAAGCAAAACCCAGTTTATTAGATTTATTTAGGAAGAGAGAATGACACCTTGGTAGACTCTGATCATGTTTCAGAAGGGGAGGTCAATTGAGAACCCTGTGGGGTTTCAGAGTCTAGACTAGATGGGTTAGGCATGTCTTGTGTGGACCCTGAGAAAGGAAATGCATACTACGAAGGATTCCTAATGGCTAATTGGACTCAAATAATAAACAAACAAACAAACAACAGAGCCTAGCAACCATTTTTACACAGGGTTCTCTCATACAAACTGCGCTTTAGGAAAAAATCTTCACTGAACTATCTGTCTCTGCATTGAATTGCCTGCTTGCCCTGTGTTTCTGTCATCTGAGCCAGCCCTTAAAAATGAGTTCCTGGAATCCTATTTCAACCAATAGAACTGAGTTTTTCCCCCATCCCAGTTGTGCACTTTTGACCAATCAGAGCAGCTCAGTTTTGACCAGTCAGAACAGACAGTGCCTTTTGAACCCTTCAAACTATGAGGATTTGGAGTCCTCATTTACATGAAAATGGACCAATCTGAGACCAGGAATGGGGATTTCTATTTATATAAGCCAGTTCCCCTCTGGCTCCAGAAGAGTGAAGAATGCATTTCCCAAGGCCACATTTTCCCCACTGGAGATGAAAAATCAAAGACATCTCTGTCTGCGCAGGAGCAGAGTCAGATTGGCAGGAGCAGAGAGTCAGATTGGCAGAGTGGACTAGACCAGACCAGAGCTGAGCTGAGCTGCCTAGCTTAAGAGGATCCTGGCTTCAGGGACACCTGGCTCTGGGCCTCACAGTTCAGCTATTTTCACAGCTGTGTTCTATCACCATTGAGCTGTTTGCGCTGAATAAAGTTTCGTTTTTCACAGGACCCCAAACTGGATATTTGAGTTGGTGTTAAGTTGGTGCCAATAACCAGATGTTGACACTTGTAAGGTAGGAAACTAGTTTGAATTGGACCAAGTTTGGGATATATTAACTTCAGCTTGGAAGAAAGGGTCTTGAAATAAATCTTAATGAGTAAGTTTTAATAAGTAAGCTGTTTGTTTGGTTTACAGCATTATCCTTCAAGAGAAGGTATTCAATGGAGCAAGCAGATAGGTTATTTTCACTTATTCTTAGTTTTGTTTAATAAGGAGAGGAGAAAGGATTTCCAGTGTTAACACAGGGATAGGGCATATGCTCATATTATAAACTGCCATCTAAAATATAGAACATCTTGTAATTCTGTAGTCCATTTACTCTACCCTATCACCCATTATGGTATAAACATTCAAGACATGATATCTCTCTACAAATACTCCCCAAGAAAAATATCATAATTTTTATTTTATAAGGTCAAATATTCTTAAATTTCTGATACTTGTTATTTGTTACTGAAGACCTGAGTTTGTGCTGCAGTCTGCAGAACTACATTTACTATTTCTGGTTGTGCATCTCTGTTGGGAAGAATTCGGTTGGTTTTCTTTTGCCTAAATATGTCTTTATTTTGTCATATTATTGATTATTGAGGGATGCAGTTCCTAGATACATAATTCTGGGTTAATAGTTTTTTTGTCTTTAAACACTTTAAAGATATTTTTTGAATACTTTTGGTCTTCATTATTTCTGAATTTAGGTCCACAGTTGTTCAAATTACTGTTTGCCTGTGTTCTATCACCTAATGTTATATAAAAATTACTCCACAGTTTGGTGGTTTAACATCATCATCTGTTTTCCTCATGAACTTGTTCTCTGTGCAGGGCTTGGCAAGAGTACCTTTATTGATGCTTCACCCAGTGTATGCTGGGCTGGTTCCAATGCTGGAGCTGAGATGATCTGAAGGCTCACCCAGCCAATGTGTGGTTCCTGCACTGGAAGTCTCAGTTAGCTAGGGCTTGAACAGCTGAGTTCTTCTTGTCTCTTTCTTCTTTCGGAGCTATAACTTACCTCGCTCATCATATCAACCATTCTAACTTTCTTCTGTGACCTGAGCCAACCTTCTTTGCACACTTTATCCACCGTGGTTACTGCCATCATGACTTCCACAACTTACTATGGAAGGAAAGAAAATATAAGGAAAGGCAAAGTGCATAAAGGAGCAGAGAGAGTTGGCTGAGACACCAGCTCACGCGTATGTTGAGAGAAATGTTGTTCCATGCTTGTCACCCCTGGGTTGAAAATCTCCACCAAAAATGTTTAAATAAATTGTGATTTTTAAACCCAAAATAGAACTCAATTTACTCCCTACTGGAATTTTGTATTTTATAAGTTTATCCTATATCTCGGTTTGGCAAGAAAGATTCATGGTGGAGAGAACTCCTTAGATATGTAGTATATTTTTCAGATTTATACCACCACCAGAAAATGGCAATATGTTAGGAAAAAAAATTTCACACATAGCCAAAGTCTAACTGTGTGTACTAAAAGTTACACTTAAACAGTTTCTTAACATCTATGTTCCAGGGTTTGTTAAATTTATCTAGGTAATATAAACAATTACTAGAACAACTTATTTTAAGGTCATTACAATTTAGTTGGAAATTATTTAAACACTATTAAATAAAAATATTTGAAAATGCTAAAACAAGCACTAGAAAAATGGCATAGAAACTCTTCCTCAACTTTTTAATTTTAGGAATGAAACAGCAGGAATAACAAAATGGTAACTCAGTTCCTGTAGTAGATGCAGAAATATAATCTTAAGATATCTTATAGTTAACTAATAAAGTTCTCTATGCATTTCACATAAATACAGATGCAACTCAAAGTAATAAATATCAATCACTAATCATAACACTTGTTTTTGATAAACTGTTGTTTCTCATTTTCCACATCTAGAAATAAAGATGCATATTCTGAGCACAGTTTCCAGGTCCTTCTCTGATTTTTGGTTTCATAAATATTAAAAATACTCCCAAACCTTCTCCTCTATTACTTTGATGACAATTGTACTCAGCACGGCTAAGTACATGTCAGAGGGTACGGTATTATAATAATGACTCAGCCAGCACAGTAGCAGGTGGCTTATTCCTTGGCTCATCTGTATTTGTCAGCTGGTTCCAGATGTTAAAGGTAAATTACACCTGGGAGTTAATGACTCTGTCTCTCTGTTGCTCTTTGGCAGAGGGGCTCAGCCTGAATCTGGGCCCTTTGAAAATATAATTTGGGGAAAACATGTTGCTTCCTTTCTCAAGTTGTTTAGAAGTGCTGTTAAATGATATTTCATCAATTCTATGTTCAGGAAAATGGCTTGATGCTATGTAATCTTTAGGGTTTATTTGCATTTTAGTATGTTTAAAATACTTTTGTGTTGTTTTATTTTTTCCGTGTTAAAATAGGCAACAGCATACATCAATAAATTGGGAAGACACTATGTTCAGTATATATTTTAGAAAATTTAAGAGATACTCTCCAATGGCTCCTCTTTCATTGAGAAAGAATCCTTGCAACAATGCCCTTCAACAAGGTCAGCAGTCATATGTGTCCTGGCCCTCAACAGCTCTGTGACCTGACCCACACCTTCCTCTACCTCCAGTTTATTCAGCTCCAGCCACTGTTTCTCACTGTTCTTTGAACCACTGATTTTCCCAGCTTAGACTCTCCACCTGTAATACGTTTCCCTCAGATAACCTCATAGCTGAACGATCTTGCCACTTTTAAATCTCAATCATTCGTATATATCATATCCACCCTATTTTCAAGATGAAACTCACATTCACCTCTTTTTACATGCTCTATTTTTATTATTACCTCCTTTTAATACAATATATAATTTTTAATTTGTTATTCCTTTGTTTGTTGTCTATCCCCACTGCTGGAATCTAAGCATCTAAAATAATGTCTGGAACATATTAGGCTTTCAAAAAGTATTTTTAAAACAATTTTAAATTCTGGAAATATACTATAATAGTTACTTTTTTTACAAGTCCTCTATGAACTATGAAACCTACTACAGACAGGCTGTTCCTTTGATCTAAATTCACTTCTTTTGCACGTGTAGACTTCAGCATAAGGCTAAGAGTCCATTCTTAAAATAAAAAAGAGGCTCTTCCTTGACTGTAAGT
Source organism: Trachops cirrhosus (assembly GCA_028533065.1). Lineage (NCBI taxonomy): Eukaryota > Metazoa > Chordata > Mammalia > Chiroptera > Phyllostomidae > Trachops > Trachops cirrhosus. The sequence continues at coordinate 142,047,234 of CM052539.1, forward strand.
GTGGTTCTCAGAATCTATGAAGGGTTGAGAGTCTGGGAGACCTGGGCAGCACAGCTTATTGGCATTGCTATGAGGAAATGGTAAGACCTCAGGTCACTGGTTCCATTTAGATAAGCTTGTTGTTGCTATTACAGCACAGAAGAGGCAGGGCAAAGGGGCAGCATCAGATGGGCCTGAAGAAACCTTGCAGCCTGGGAGATACCAGAGCATATCCCCGGCTGAGGAAAAGGCAAGGGACTGAGCAGGGGTGGGAATGAGGCAGTTAGAGTCCATTTATCATCTACCAAAAAAAATGAGAATACTGAAAGAAATTAGTTAATTTAAAAAATGCACTCATTTTGAGTTTGGTTTTTAATTAATTAATTTATTTGGTTGTTTTTGTTTTGTCTTTGCTACAACTAATTTTTTTACACTGAGATTCACACATCCTAGTGAAGTTTAAAAATTTATCCCAAGCCTACTAGGTAATAAGCTAAATTATAGCACGAAGCTACTTCTGTGCTAAAGTGTGGTACATTTCCCCCCTTCTTCCAAGAGTTTCTAGTCATTCTTCCCTCTGCTGAGTATATGGGTGTATGTTTTCTCATGCTGTTCCTCTTAGTGTGTCTAATGCTATTTCTTATCTGGTAAACTCCTTAACCTATAGAATTAAAGATTCCTCCTTCCATCACATCAAGTTTATCAGGTGCCACACTTATTTTCTCACAACACTGCTGTTTTACTGAAATCATTTACTTCCCTGAGTCCTAACTTGCCATCATCAATTACCTTTACAGTAACTATTGTCTTTTGTTATTTGCTTCCATGGTACTGGGGACATATAGCCACTTGGTGATGTTTCTGAGCTCCTTCAGTTGTAGGTACTTTGAGATGTACTGTTCTTTAAAATAAGCAATAATACTCCTTTTCTAAAACTTATTTTTCAATCACAGTTTACATTCAATATTATTTTGTATTAGTTTCAGATGTATAGAATAGTGGTTAAACAATCATATATGTTACAAAATATTCCTCCAATATTCCCAGTATCCATGTTTCACCATATATAATTTATCTTTGTGACTCTTTTGTGACTACTGATCTGTCCTTCTCAACCCCTTCACCTCGTGCACTCAGTTTCCCAACCTCCCTTCCCTCTGGCGAACATCAGGCTGTTCTCTGTATCTATGAGTCTGTTTCTGTTTTGTTTGTTCATTCATATTGTTCTTTAGATTCCATGTTAAGTTAAATAAATGGCACTTATCTTTCACTGATTGACTTACTTCACTTAGCAGTAATAGACACATCCATGCTGCTGCAAATAGTAAGATTTTAATATTTTATTCATTTTTGTGGCTGAGTCATATTCCATTGTATATATGTACCCCATCTTCTTTATCTACTTGTCTATTGATGAGCACATAGGTTGCTTCCATATTTTGGCTGTTATAAATAATTGCAGTAAATATAGGGGTTCATATATTCTTTTAAATTAGTTTTTTTTAGATATATATCCAGGAGTTGAATCACTGGATCATAAGTCAGTTCCATTTTTAATTTTTTCCATTTTTAATTTTGGGGAAATATTATTAGAATATGGAATACTGCTTTTCCATAGTGGTTGTAACAATCTGCATTCTCACTAATAGTGCATGAGGGTTCCCTTTTCTCTGCATCCTCACCAACACTTGTTGTTTGTTGATCTATTGATGTAGTCATTCTGACAGGTGTGAAGTGATATCTTGTTGTGCTTTTAATTTGCACTTCTCTGGTGATTAGTGATTGAGCATCTCTTTATGTCTCTAGGTCATCTGAATATCCTCATTGGAGAAGTGTCTATTCAGGACCTCTGCCTGTATTTTAATTAGAATTATTTTTGGTGTCAATTTGTATGAATTTTATAAAGTTATAAATTTTGCATCTTATATACTTTATCAGATGTATCATTGGTACATATCTCCTCTAATTCAGTAGGTTTTTTTTTCATTTTTATGTTGGTTTCCTTTGTTGTGCAAAAACATTTTAGTTTGATGTAGTCTTTTTTGTTTATTGTTTATTTTCCTTACCTGAGGAGATATATCAGAAGAAATATTATTGAGAGAAATGACAGCTATTTTTCTGCTTTTGCATTCTTCTAGGAATTTTATGGTTTCAGGTATTGTATTTACATCATTAATCTCTTTGAGTTTTTTCTTCTATATGGTATAAAGAGGTATTCTAGTTTTTTTCTTTTTGCATGTATCTGTCTAATTTTCCCAACACTATTTTATGAATAGACTTTCTTTATCTTATTGTATATTCTTTCCTTTTTTATCATGTATTAATTGATCATATATGCTTGGGTTTATTTCTGGGCTCTATATTCTGTTCCATGATCTGTGTGTCTCTTTTTATGCCAGTACCATGCTTTTTTGATTAATATTGCCTTGTACCATAATTGATGTCAGGTAGTGTGATACCCACATTTTGTTTTTCTTTTTCAGGATTGTAGTGGCTATTCAGAGTCTTTTGTGATTCCATATAAATTTTTGGATTATTTGTTATATGTTGTGAAAAACATCATTGGTAATTTATAAGAATTTTAAAAATAAGAATTTTGTTCAATTTCTAGAATTGCTTTGAGTAATTTGGACATTTTAATCACATTAAGTCTTTTTATCAAGTAGCATGGTATACACTTCCATTTATTTGTATCTTTAATTTCTTTCTTCTGTGTCTTATAATTTTTTGAGCACTGGTCTTTTATCTCTTTGATGAAATTTATTCCTAGGTATTTTTTATGTGATTGCAAATGTCATTTTCTTAGTTTCCTTTTCTGATAGTTCATTATGGATATATAAAAATGCAACTGATTTTTGAGTATTTATTTTGTATTCTGCTACCTTACTGAATTCCTGTACTAGTTTTATTTATTTTTTTTTAGTGAAATGTTTAGGGTCCTCTTATACAGTATCATATCATCTGCAAATCATGGCAGTTTCACTTCTTCCTTTCCAATTTGGATGATTTTTTTCTTCTTGTCTGAGTGCTGTGGTTATGACTTGTAGTACTATGTTAAATGAGATTGGTGAAAGCAGACATCCCAGTCTCATTTCTGATCTTAGTGAAAACACTTTTGACTTTTCCCTATTGAGTATGATGTTAGTTTGTCCTATGTGATCTTTATTGTATTATATGATCTTTATTGTATACCTATTCTCACCTTGCTGAGAGTTTTTGTTATAAATACGTGCTGGATTTTGTCAAATACTCTTTCTGTATCTATTCATATGATCATATAATTTTTATCCTTCATTTTATTTATATGCTGTATTATGTTAATTAATTTTCCCATATTGTACCAAATTGCATGCCAAAATAAATTCCAATTGACCATGGTGTATGATCTTTTAAATGTGTTATTTAATTTGGTCTGTTAATATTTTGTTGAGGAGTTTTTGCATCTGTATTCATCAGAGATATTGGCCTATAATTTTCTTTCTTTATAGTGTCTTTATCTGGTTTTAGATAAGATAATGCTGGCTTCATAAAATGAGCTTGAGGGTCTCCCCTCATATTGAATTTTTTGGAATAGTATGAGGATAGGTGTTAGTTCTTTGAATGTTTGATAAAATTCCCCTGTGAAGGCCATCGGTCTAGGACTTCTGTTTGTTGCAAGGTGTTTTTTTTTTTTAATGACTGCTTCGATTTTATTAGTTGTAATCTGGCTATTCAACTTTTCTCATTCTTCCTGACTTAGTTTTGGAAGATTGTATATTTCTAGGGATCCCATTTATCCATTCTGTCCCAATTGTCCAATTTCTTGGGGTATATTTGTTTGCAATGTTTTTTTCCTTCTCTTTCATTTTCCTTTTCTCTTTTATTTCTGATTTTATTTGGGTCCTCTTTCCTTTTTTCTTAATGAATCTGGTTAAAGGTTTATCACTCTTGTTTATCTTTTCAGAGAACCAGCTCCTGGTTTCATTGACATTTTGTATTGTTATTTTTTTAGACTCTATCTTGTTTATTTCTGCTCTGATCTTTATTATTTCCTTCCTCTCACTTTCTTTGGCTTCATTTGTTGATATGTTGTCTAGTGCCTTTAGGTATAAGATAAAATCATTTATTTGAGATTTTTCTTGATTCTTGAGGTAGGTCTGTAGCAATCAAACAGATAATCAGGTACAAGCTCAGTACCTGCCAGGGTGATACAGTGACAGTCTGCTTTGCTGTCTGTGCTCAACCGCATTCCACACCCGTGCATCTTGTACTTCAAGCTGTCTTTTGACGAATGAGATACCTTAGCAGTAAGATTCTTATGTTAGAAAGAATTTTTATCTGAAAATCATACTAGTTTTAGAAAATATAAGATTTATAAGTGGGAAACTAGAATTAATCCAATGAAAGTTCAGAAATGGACCCAGCTTGTGAGGCTCATTTGGTTGAGCACTGTCTAGCAAACCAAAAGGTCACTGGTTCAATTCTCAGTCAGGGCGCATTCCTGGGTTGCAGGTTCAGTCTCCAGTCAGGGCTCATATAGAAGGCAGTCAATCGATGTTTCTTCCTCACATCAATGTTTCTATCCCTTTCATTCTCCCTTCCATCCTCTCTCTCTAAAATTAAAAAAAAAAAGTTTTTTTTTAAAGACAGTTAAGAAATAAACCAGGAGAAGCAGGGATTCCAAAGCTGGAGATGCCTAGAGACAACTTACCACCTGCATATCCTCTTTGAACTTCATATTCCTTATTCTTTCTTAGAGCTATTTCAGTCTCTCAAATTGACATCATTGTGGTTCTATAGTTATGAATCACTAACCAAAGAGGACTTTTAAAAATTCCAGAGAAATATTCTGAATACATAGCAAACATTGACCCAGAATGGAAGAACATAACACAGGATCATCTACTAATGTAACTTTTGAGTAGGGTTCAAGAGTCCATAGTATTGGAAGCCTCCACATTGCTGAAGTGGGGAGAAGCCACTTCCCCGAATAAAATGAGGTCTCATTAGCAGGAGAAAGAGTAATAAATGTGCACAGATTAAAGTAACATATATACATTGCCATAGATGTCAAAATGAAATATTCTAAAATATTTTTAGAGATCCCTGGAGCCAAATATATTAAGGAAGTTTAATTTAAAAAATGTATTCACAGCTATCTGCTTCTGGAATAAATTGAACCACTTCCAATCAAGAGAAAGATTTAAAAGGATTACCTTATTCATTGTTTCTCAAATCCTATCTTTATATGAAGCCCAGGGGGAACTGGAATAACTCCCAGTGTGAACAACGCGTTGAGCCATTCTACTTTTAAATCCAAAAATTTATCTGGAAATAGACCTCAGTAAAATTCCATTGCCCTCCATTGGAACAACCCTAACAGGGTAATTATAACACCTCCTGAGGCTACCAGGAACCAAATCATTTAAGTAGTTGCTTGAGCACCTAGTTCTTTCCCACTTCTTTCTAATGGAAAATAATTGGTTAGCTGGGCAGCTGTAATACAACTTTCCCAAAATACAGGTTCTCATTTTTAAAGCCCATCTTTCCCACTACTAACTATATCTGAAGGAAATTGTTTCAAATATAATATGTTCATCTCAGGTCAATATTTTTAAGTGACTTGTGCTTATTAATTTAGTTTATGGAATTACAAAGATAATTAAGTTAACATAGGAAAAGTAAATGGCATTTTTTAAATCTGCTTCCTTTTTTTGGCAGATGACACAATTCCTCATATAGAAATCCTTAAAGACTCCAGCAAAAAACTATTAGAAACAATAAACAAATACAGTAATGTCATAGGATACAAAAATCGATGTATAAAAATTCACTGCATTCATATATACTGGCAATAAAATTTCAGAAAGAGTAAAGAAAAACAATTACTTTTGCAATTGCAAAAGAAATAATAAAATACCTAGGAATAAACTTAAAAAGAAGGTGAAGGACCTATATAGTGAAAACTCCAAAGCATTATTAAGAGAAATTCAAAAAGACACAATGAAATGGAAAGGTATTTAGTGTTCTGATTTTTAATACCATTGTTTTTACTTTCACTGCAGGGATAGACATGACAGACTCATTTTGTTTTCTAAAATTGCCGACATTTTCTAATTTCAAGTAAATGGATGTGGGTACATGGCAAAGAGGCTGCTGTGAATTCATCGCAGGAAGTGATAATCATCGATAACAGTGTATAGGCCAGTAGAAATGTAAAGGAAGATATAGTTTAATCCTCTATTAAATGATATGGATATTTCTATACTGAACAAAGAACACGTCATAAAACATATATTGATATAAAAAAGGGATTTAAGTGCTACTGAGTTTCTAAAGTGGAGAATATCCAAAAGTAAAATTTTAATAACAATGAATACATTCTTAGAAAGAATATCTACCTTACCCATGAATGTTAAGTAACAGAATCTTTCATTGAAAAACATGAATGGATGACCAAGAACAATCAGAAAACAGGAAAATAACACACAAAACAACATGAACCAAGCTGAACAAAGGAACAACCTAAGGCCACAGGAATCAGAGGTTAGCAAATGATTAAGTTTAACACTAAACAGACTTAAGTTATACATGAAAGAATGCATATTATGTCAGTCACAGGTCTTTTCTTTCATATTCACTTAGGAAGTATTAACGCTCTTGTCCAGAGCCCCAGATATCCAAGAAACATGGCCTACTTCAGGAGGCAAAAAAAATTAGGATCATTCCCTCTAAGAGGAGGACAGTAACACTGGCCTAGAAAGTAATTGGTGCAAATTGCCCTGGCTGGTGTGGCTCAGTAGATTGAGCACGGGCCTGTGAACCAAATGGATACTAGTTCGATTCCCAGTCAGGGCACATGCCTGGGTTGTGGGCCAGGCCCCCAGTCAGGGACACACAAGAGGCAAGCACACATTGATGTTTCTCTCCCTCTCTTTCTCCCTCAATTCCCTCTGTCTAAAAATAAATAAAAATAAAATCTTAAAAAAAATAGAAAGTAATTGGTGCCAATTAAAATAAAAATTTGGGGGGCTTTCAGAAAAGTACCTTAAATAAATGGGTTCTTTATAACAAATACATGATTAAGAAGCTGGGGGGCCTTAGGCATATACAAAAACACAAATGATCAAGTAGTTATATTAATTTTAAAAATATGGAAAATATATGAATCCAATAAGCATTCTCCCTCTCTCTCCTTTCTTTTTAAAGTCAACATACTCTCTAAAAATATTTGAGTAAAGAAATAAATATTTAAGTGTGTTATAGGCTGATATAAAGTTAATAGAATAAAAATAAAAATAAATATGTATATATGTTGTTAACAAAGATTTAGAAATATAGAAGGAAAAGGTAAAACTGTAATGTGTCAATTTTTATGGAAGTACAGATCATGTTTAATACTAACAATAAATATATGTGTGAATATAATGCTTATAGTTATTGAGGTAATTATCTAAAGTCTGAAAAACTGACTATCTAAAAGTGCCTCTGAATGGAGAGGAGTAGATTTTCATTTTTATGTTATATCCTTTAGTATTGACTGGATTTTACTATCTGGCAAGTGGACTAATCTTATAACATTGATAAAGCACGTTAAAAACAGAAAAATGAAGCTACATCCATAAAAAATCATTGAAAGGATTATTACTAAACTGAAAGGATGATTATTAATGAATGATTACTTTTTACTATTGTACACACTAATTGCTATCAGTGCTAATGGCCCAATATTTGTACATTGTCATCAACCATTGACACCCATTGCTCTGCTAATGCAGAACACCACTGTTTTACCCCTCAGACACTTCCTTTTGTGATGCTGTGGTACAAGCTCCCAGCCAGTAGGCCTTCATAAGCAGTAATGAACTATGTGAAGCAAGCAGTGACCTCAAGATGACAGATTTCATTATATTCCTTTTTGCATTAAAACTTTCATAGTGAAGAGCATACACCTATTCTGGTGAATGTAAACCCGTGTTGGGATATTATAGATTTCTGTAAAATAAACACATTGGGTATACTTAGAACCAGAAAAACTTGTGTCAGCCTTCAGGGAGAGGTCTCCCTACCATTCTTATTCCACCCTTCAAGACATTTTTTTCTCTGTGATAAAAGCTAGGACTAGGCTAATTCAGTCAGCTTCTTTTCCCAGGAGATAAAAGGAAAAGGGAATAAACTGCAGCTGGACTGTTTCCTACATCAAAGAGAGTATGGGGAGACTTTTTAAAGAATTTTGTCATGGCGTCTCTTCTTGGGAAACAGGAAGTTAGATATGAGAAAGCCAAGAATTTGGTTTGTAAAACTCATTCTCCAGAATGAAAATGTAGTTGAAATTTTATACATATTACTAATTTCTTTTGCTATTTTAGGGTTCCACACTTGACTTCACAAAACAGGTGAACCAATAGGAACATAAAATTTTTATGCTTTTAATGAAATGTACTAAGAAATAGTAAAGCAATTATACCTGCTGATATAAGAACCATAAGGAGACAGATTCCTGTACACTGACTGCCATTAGTGGCAATGACCTTAAGTGAAGTCCGCTGTATGAATAGAGCTTTGGTGGCAGTTTGGGACTGTGCTGCATACATTCTTTTTATTTAAACAATGCTGACTTCAGACCCAATAGGCTGATTTCTCCTCTTAACAGAGATTTTGCAGTAGCTCTTCAGTGGGTAAACCAGGGGTCAAGGGAAGTCACTACCTATTCCCGTTCATCTTAAGCAAGCACATTTGCTTAAAGTGTAAGATGTCTTGGGTTTCTAAATGGGGAGTTTTTGTTTGTTTGTTTGTTTGTTTGTAAGAGGGTTGAAGCAGTAAAAGGTTGTTCACTATTTTCCTCTCTTCCCCTCCTGAGTCAGATGCTGATCTCACTGAATAAGTCAGAGGTATTCTAGAGGTGGTAATTAAAGGTGAAATATTTTTAAACTCTATGAATTCAGACAGGGCTGGTATGAATTGCTATGAATGAATCTCATTAGGAAAGCTGAGACTCTGTAGCAGCCATTAACTACTATGTACAAACAACACATGCTTAAATAGTAATTGTTATATACTGGTTTCCTTTTATGCCAGAGCTTTTAACAAATAACTTCTATGCTTAATCACCTTATAATGCAAATATTATTTGTCCAATATACAAGATGAGAAAGCTATGCTCAGCAAATATAAGTATGTGCTTAAGGTCACATGGATAATAAACCCCTAATCTAAAATTCAAGCTAGGCTATCTAATCATCACCCTCTTTCTTCTCACTGTATTGTTCTGGTCTCAAATAACATTGTTTTGACAATTGTCTTTTACATACAGTGGCCTTTTCTTCAGCTTGGACCATCAACCAGTTTGGCCCATGGAAAGTTAGGATGTGCAGTGCCTGGGAGTCATCAGATTTTGAGCTTTCAGTGCAAGCATTCCATGAATGTTGGCTCAGGATGACAGAAACCACAGCTCAGGGTTCCAATGCCAGAAAAAAAAGACTGCATAACTTCTGGCTGTAAAATCCAATGGGTATTGTGCCTGAGTGAAATGGAGGTAAAGAGAGAATCTTAAAAGCAGCAAAAGAAAAGTAGTTACCTATAAGGAAGCATCCATAAGATTGTCAGCTGATTTCTCAATAGAAACTTTGTGGACCAGAAAGGATTGGCAAAAAATATTCAAAATGATAAAAAAGCAAGAACCTACAACCAAGATTATTCTGCCCAGCAAGGCTATCCTTTAGAACTGAAGGAGAGATAAAGATTTTCCCAAACAAGAAAAAACTAAAGGAGTTTATCACCACCAAACCAGGATTACAAGAAATATTAAAGGGTCTTCTTTAAGAAGAAGAAAAGGAAAAAAAGATAAAAATACGAATAATAAAATGGCAATAAATACTTATCTAATAACATATACTTTAAATGCAAACAGATTAAATGCTCCAATCAAAAGATTATACAGTGACTGAATAAATAAAATGAAACCCCTGCATATGTTTCTCTAGGAGACTCACTTCAAATCAAAACAAACACAGACTGAAAGTAAAAGGGTGGAAAGAAATAAACAAAGAAGTTGGGGTAGCAATACTAACGACAGACAAAATAGACTTCAAAACAAAAGAGACAAAGAAGGGCTCAGCAACTCCACTTCTGGGTATTTGTCCGAAGAAACTGAATACTAAATCAAAGAGACATTTACACCCATATGTTCATTTCAGCATTATTTACAATAGATAAGATATGGAAGCAACCTAAGTATCCATCAAGAGATGAATGGATAAAGAAATGGTGCCTTTATATGATGGAATGTGACTCAGCCATAAAAAAGAATGAAATCTTGCCATCTGCAACAACATGGAGGGATGTAGAGGGTATTGTGCTGAGTGAAATAAGTCAGACAGTGGAAGACAAATGCCAGATGATTTCACTTATATGTGGAATCTAAAAAACAAACAAAATGGCAGAACAAAAATGGATGAATAGATACAGGGAACAGTTTGATGGTTACCAGATAGGAGAAGTGTTGATGAGGTGGGTGAAAAAGTTGAAAGAATTAAGACGTTCTTATTGGTAGTTACAGAATAGTCATGGGGATATAAAATGCTTGAGTGTGGTTGGTAGGATAATAACATGGGTGTAATAATTTATAGTTTTAATTTGAACATTTCACCTAAAATGTCATGTGGTGTGCTTCAGTGTGATATTGTTATGTTATAGAATTACATGCTTATGATTTTGTGATAAAAGATTTTGTAATAAAAAAGGGCATTATTTGTGCCAGACCCTGTATTGTACATCAACGGTAACTTAAAAATAAAAGGATACAATTTTAGTAAATGCTAATGAATCTGTATTTTAATAAAATACAATTGTTAGTATGTATAATGTAACATTAAACATGCTTTCATTTTCATTATGTATAAAGACTGCTTTGTCAAAATAATGAAACACCAGAATTATGACAATTTCTTTTTTTAGATTGTAGAAGCTTTATTTATTTATTGTTGTTCAATTACAGCTGTCCTCATTTTCCCCCCATTGCTGTCCCTCACCTACCCACCCTCACTTCCCACATTCAATCCTCCCTTCACCTACCTCATTGTCTTTGTCCATGGGTCCTTCATACATGTTCCTTGATGACCATTCCTCTTCTTTCCCCAGTTATACCCCTCCTCCCTCTCCTCTCATCACTGTCAGTTTGTTCTTTATTTCCGTATCTCTGTTCTATTTTGCTCTCTTGTTTGTTTCATTGATTAGGTTCCACTTAAACGTGAGATCATATGGTATTTGTCTTTCATCACCTGGCTTATTTCACTTAGCATAATGCTCTCCAGTTTTATCCATGCTGTCATGAAGGGTAGTATTCCAATTGTGTAAATGTGCCAGAGTTTTTTGATCCAATAATTTCATTAAAATATTTCTTTCTTTCATGGAAGTTCACACAGGCTGTGCCTCCTAACATGTAGTTTTAAAACATACAACCATATAATTCCATGATGATTTATTGCTGAAAATGTATTGCATCCTCTAAACATTTAATTGATGACAATCACAAGGAAGTGGGATACTACATAAATGGCCCCAGGTTGTTGGAAAGCCCTCAGTAATTGAAAATAATAAAAATGTTTGTGCAAATTATAAGTAAGTTTTCAGAGATGTGTAAATTCTTAATAAGGAAATCACTATCTTAAATGATTTTAAGTGTGACTTCTGTTTTTATAAGATACTGGCTGAGAAAATCAAACTGCCACTTAATTAGGCTCTAATAAGCCCATCGTCTTCCTTTCATGTCCTTCTTCGGATACATTTTTCTCTTCATGAACTCCCATTGACATTTATAGGGGTGGTATAACTCTAATCCCTACGCAACAAGTGGTAAATGAAATCCCCTTGGCACAATTTTCCATCAGTTAATGTCCTATGCTTCATAACATACAATTATGGTTTAATGTTACTAATGTAAATACCAAAAAGAGATGGGAAAGGGAATTAAAGATGCCCTTTATAATGACACATGAGAGGCCACACTTTCTCAAATTAAAAGACACAATTGAGGGAAGTTTTCACATTATACTTCTGATCACCACTAGTTTGAGGAATAGTGCTGTCTCTTGTGGAGTTAATAAATATTAGATTCAAAATCTGACTTAAACATGAGATCACACAGGTTTTTGTTTTTAGGTTTTCTTTTTGATATGGGAAACAATATCAAAGTTGTTTTATTGCTAATGCTTGACTTTTAAATGGTAGATATAGTATTTATAGCTCACCTTGCTTGTAAAAGACTGTAATCATTTACAGATTTGTTTCATTTGAGTAGCCTCAGTGTTAGGAGAGTTATAAAATTTCTAGTGGGAAGGTCATAAATAATGATAAACAAGTAATCTGGGAATAGGGAAGATGCAATTCACAGTGCTAAAAAATGCCATGCTCTTAAAGATTTCAAGAATGAAAACTCCTGCTAGCACAGAATATGAAAATCAAGTCTGGTTTCCCCCTTGAAAGTCAGTACACTACATATTACAAGTAAAATACAGAAATAACAGGAAATTGCACCTCACAAATTTTACCACTATCTTATGTCAGTTTCTTTAATCCCACTCTTAGTAATTTGCCTTTGTGTATTTCAGAGGAATTTTGAAAACCGTCTTCTGGAGACCATTTACAAAAGTGAGTCCAGAAGAAATCTACTGGTGCTTATGAATCAGAAAGGAGCAACATGGTAAATCATTAACAATCTAGTGGTCCTTTCTTTTCTAGCCAGCAAGCCAGCTGAGAATCTGTATTTATTTGAAATGAACAAGTTGCAAACTGGAAGAAATGGGACCATAGAATCACAGAAATAAGGAACATGTGATAAGGGGTAGAAGGGAATATTTTTGACCATGTCATGCTGAGCATGAAGCCGGTTCTGCTCGCCATGGTAGCTGGAGATTAAAATTACAACCCAGTCTCATGATTCATTCAGTTCAATGATTGCCTTATAGTACTGGGCTGTGTAGCAGACAGACCTGGATTAATGTCCTTTATTTTTACATAAGTAAATAAAAAATAAACAAACAAGCAGAATGGAAACAGAATCACAGATACAGAGAACATTTTGATAGTTGCCAGTCGGGCAGGGTGTCTGCAGGGGGATGGGCAAAATTGATGAAGGGATTAAAAAAGTGCAAATTGGTAGTTACAGAATAGCCTTGGGGATGTAAAATGCAGCATAAATAGAATAACCAAAGGACATGTATGCATGACACATGGACAATGATGTGGGGATTGCCTGAAGGAGTGAGGCGGTCTGTGTGGAGAGGAGGAAAGATGGGGACAACTGTAATAACATAATCAATAAAATATAATTTGAAAAATATAAATAAATTAAATTAAACCTCTTTAACTTTATTTTCCTAATCTGATAATCCCAAATAGTTTTTAGCATTGAAGAAGACAATGAATAAGGTGACAATTAGGTTGATATTTGGCAAACGGGAATGTTCCTTTTGTGTGAAGGCAGGGGTCTCATGGACTGGTAGTCACTGTGACCAGCAGTGAGATCTTGCTCTTCCTATGTAACTACAAGTTCAAAAAGAAAAGTAGTCATAATCGGGTCACCTGCCACATTGATCACCTGTTACTTAAACTCAGTTGCATATCTCATGAAAAATTTTAAATGATTTTATTTTGCATAGATTTTGGTATTTAATGGAAAAATTGAGTTGCTGTGGCATTCTTTCCATATGTGCTGCCTTACCCTGGGGTGGTTATCCCTGTGTTTTTTTGGTAAAAAACAGCTCTCCAAGATCTACTATTCTGCAGTGCAGTTTGAGTTACAGACATCAGGAAAAGTGCAATGTTCTGTATGGCCAGAATGGTGTGAAAAGTGTGCACAAAGTGATACACAGAATGATACCATGTAATTTGTTTGTAGTCAGATGCATTTGATTATATTTCAGATGGAAGATCCCGAATTTCTGCCACATTTATGGTCTCATGTTTACTTTCTCCACTCTGCTATTCTGAAACCATCGTGTGCAGAGAAAGCTAATGTTTCAACTTTTAGAAGATGAATAAGAGAGTAGAGATATGTTTCAACAAATCAGTATTAAATTTTTATTGTTTTTCAGATTCAGTACAAGCTCTTCATGTGCATTTAGCAAGTAATGTTTATGTTGTTTTTATAGTTCCTTGCTTCTAAGGAGCATTCCCTGGCTCACACAGGTAACACGTGGAAGAACAAAAATATGATCAGAGTTCTATTAGGCTGTTTTCTAGAATTATGTTAATCTGCTGAGTCCACTTGCAGCTGAGAAGGAAAGTGCATACACACATACACAGAAACAAATTCACTAACAAACATGAGAACCTTGGTCACTCAGGATGTGGCTCTTCAGGCTGGCACAGTCTGACCAGTCACATTAAACACTTGCAACATGCCAACACAATGCCAGAAAGCATAACTTTCTCTCTTGCCAAGGTCTTCAAAGAAAGTCAGTCTGCTTCCTGACAGCATGGAGGTTTGCAAGTTTGCTGCCTATACCTCATAGATATATTGAAAGAATTTAAAAGCATAAGTGCTTATAAAAGAAAAGTCAAATTACCTTGTCAAATCCTTCATTTCAGTAATAGGATTGCAATCAATTCCCCCATTTACTTTTTTTAAGTCTTTATGTGTTAATTTGTGGTTATGGAAATGCTCATGACATTATGTGGTATTTCATCAATTGCATATGATGGCTAGAGAGACATCTTCCAATATTAAATAAGTCAAATTAGTCTTAAATTAGCATGCATGTAATTTTAGACCATGAGTCAACAAACTGAGTCCACAGGCAAAATCTGGCCTGCTGTATGTTTCTGGAAATAGTTTCTTTTGGTACCACAGCTGTATTCATCCATTTGTGTATGTGTATGCTACTTTCAGGCTACACTGGCACAGTCAAATAGTTGCAATACAGTTGTATAGTCCATCAACACAAAATATTTACTATCTGGTCCTTTATAGAAAAAGTGTGACAACCCCTGTTGGTACCTGCAGTGTCTCTAATTTTTATATTGGCAAATAGATACACACTTAATGGCAAAACCATAGAAAGTTTAATCTTTCTCAAATATTTAAATATAATTTTAATCTTAAAAAAATTTTTTTTATTTTAGATTATTCAGTACAGTTTCTATCCTTTATTGCCATTCCATCCCACCCACCCATCCCTCCCATTTCCAACCCCCCTAGTTTTGTCCATGTGTCCTCTATATTTGTTCCTGTAAACCCTTCCCTTCTCCCCTGAAATTCCCTCCCCTCTCCCCTCTGGGCCCTGACAGCATTATGCTAAGCGAAATAAGCCAGGCATTAAATGACAAATACCATATGATCTCACCTTTAACAGGAACCTAAACAACAAAACAAAGAAACAAGTAAAATATAACAAAAGACACTGAAATTAATCTTAATAATTCAATTTTATAGAAATAATGTATATACATTTTTATTTTTCTCAAATATAATTTTATATTATCTATTAAATTTGACAGAAAATTGCAATTAGTTTGGAAGGAAATATTTTAAAAGTGAAGAATAATTTAATTTTTAATTTTAAATTAGCTATAGTATTATTTTTATTAAAATATATTCAAATTTTACCCTTTGAACACAATTACATTTAAGTTCAATCTTTTAAGTTACTAAGAAAGACTATAAGTGCAAAAATTAGAGAGGAATAAAAATAAAGTGGAGCTCAGGAAAGAGTAGAGGGTGAAAACAAAAACAAATTTTGAAATTGCCGCAATATATTTCATTAGGGTAAGAGGTAGAGTATAATTATGAAGCAGCTTTTCAGCTTAATTTATAACTTAGTTTATATATAACTTTGTTTGCTTAGGCCTATAGCAAGTGGGTCTCCATTTGTCCTTTTGTCCCAGACCCTGCAAATGTCTGGATCGGTTCCAGCCTAGGCAGCAAAAAGCTGCTTCAGAGAAGCTCTATCTGAATAAAATCAGCCTACATGTCATCAGCTTGTCTGTCTAGTAAAGAGTGAACCAACCCTCATCGTGGCAGGCTTGTTGATCAAAAGGAGCCTCTCAGCATCATGCTGACAGTCGCACTTGGCATTTGGAGCTAGCACCCAAGTTAGGATTGATTATAACATTTCATAGTTTCCTTGTTTTTCCTTAATTGGGCACCTGCTATTTGGGGAAAGATGCTGTTATTTTTAGTGACTAGGATTTATACAGCCTTTGTGACTATAATTTTAACTTGTAATTGAAAATTCAATTTTTCTAAGAAAATATACAGTTACTGCAATATAGGTTTAAATTAGTTTATCTAGTTGCTTAGGTATACTGTAAAAAACATACACAACCATTTTCTTCAATAAATGAAATGAAGTTTGCCTAGTTATTTCAGCATCAGGAGAAATGACTGAATCTGTTTAACCAAATATATGTGATTAAATTAAAATACAGGCTGTGGTTATTTGCAAAATTTCCTCAGTTGAGCGAGGTAGGCAATGAAAAGCACATCAGTGAGATAGGCAGTCATGCTTCCAAAGAAAAACTGGGGAAATAGAAGGCCCCGAGATTCTTCTATGCAGGCGTATGCCTTATGCTGTATGACGGTGTGAACAAAGAAAAATCAGGACTTGCAATGGCAGAAGCTAACTTTCAAAACTGAACTTGCAAGTGAGCTTCCTCAGGTAGTCTAACCCAGGGTGGGGCAGTAAGGTTTATTTACCTAACAACAGTCCATGTTTCTTCCGAGCAATACTCTTATAACAACTAATCTGAAACAAATCTGAAAATATATGCTTCCGACAGAAACATTTTAGAACTGCATCTGCACACATCCTTTGACATACTGAAATTATAAGATTTCCTCAAAGATGTTCAATAACACTTTCCACTGGATAATTTTTCTGCTGTAACTTCTATCTGGGCTCTGAAGCTTCGTATTGATTTCATGCCCTGAATCAAAGTGCATAGGCCTTTCAGGATAGAAGTGTGTTCCCCTCCTTGTCTGAGTGCTTCCAGGCTGGCCCAAGTGCACATTAAAGCTATTTCCTCCCCAGGAAAAGAATGTAATTCAGAAGCTACATGAGTGATTTCCCTGCTTGTTTCAATGAATTTTTTGTATAAACATAAAAAGGACCCATGAAGTCCTATCTGTCTATTTCACCTTTTGCCTGACATCTCTGAAGCGCAAAAACATTTAAAATCAACTTGGCAATCCCTTCTTATTTCACTCCTGATCTCTACATATAATCAGTCGTTTTACTAGTCTCTGCAATCAATACAGTCTAGCAAAATTTTATTGCTCAATGAAGGCTTCTCTTTTTCCTGCTTTCTTTCTCCACTGCCTTCAACCTTAGCCAAAGTCAGCGCTGTCTGTGGCACCTGACGCCTCACAATGGCACCTGACTCCTGATTAGTGGCTGGCTTCTGTTTTCGCTCCCATTCAGCTGATTTTCCACATGGCAGTCAAATTGGTTTGTAAAGATTACCTGCTAGCCCTCCTTGACTTTCAGTGTCTTCCCATTAACTTCCAAATGCTACTCTTTAACATCGAGGTAGACTCTTCAACATTGTCCACCCGGTGGGCCTCACTGCTTCAGATCCTGCACGTTCAACTTGATCTCAGATATTCTTTCCTTTTGGTATTGTGCTCCAGCTGAACTGGATCTTTCGAGTTCAAGAAGGTAGAGACCTCCTATCTTTTGACACTAGATTTTTGTTACAGCTTATATAGTATCTATCCTATAGTCACAATAAATAATTAGTGAATGCATAATTGACAGACTGACTAAATTAATTAATCAATAAGTTATGTATGGGAGAGCAGATATGGAAACCTTTAATACTGCTTTGAAGGAATTTTTCTTCCCAGGAAAAAGAGCTTAAAATACAGGTAATATTCACTAAATAGATAAAGATTAGAAAATATTAATACTCCTATGTCTATGATGTACAACATACTTTAAAAAAGAATGAAAATGTACATATGTTATGTTGAGAGAGACAAATTAATATCCATATGTGTATATACAATAAAGGGTGTGTTGAGACTGAGTTTGAAGGTGCTAAAGTATTTGAATTTTTACCTTATAGCGGATTGAGGAATCAATGAGGGTCATTTATTTATTCACTTTTAAGTAACAGACTGATATGGTCATGTCTATATTTTATTAAAATGTTCTCAGTGTGTGTTTGTGTGTGTGTGTGAATGTGTGAGGGAGAAAGGGGTGGCAGCAAGGCAGATTTGAAGAAGGCATCTGAATTAAGTACAAGACACAATTTATTTCACAGAACATTAAAATAGTTTAGAAAGAGACCACAAGAGATCCTGTTGAAGAATAGCATGAAGTGGAATTTACATCCCAATAATGTAGGAAGATAGAGCAAATCAAGAATGAATGCGGATTTAAGTTGGATATATCTGAAGCCTTTGAATATTTGTATTCAGATGTGTACTAAGATTATCCTTATCAATTGCAGACATTATGACTTTTTCAAGGAAACATCTGCAGAGTAATCAGAAATTAAATTGGGCCTGAAACAACGAACCCATATCTTATATGACTAAGTCACTGATGTTTCAGGGACCATCCTCATTTAGAAAAGTAGCAATGATGATTGTTAATGCTCACTTATTATTTTTATAGAGATTTCACACACTCATGATCTTAACATAGCAATGTCCTTATTTTCCTTTAGTCTTATTTTAATTAATTTAATTATTATTTTTACAAATTGTTTTACATATGATGATTTACCTGAAGATGTTTCAGTAAAGCTCAGTGGAGTATTAAGCTCTCCATTTGATTCAAAAATCTTTGTCTTCTCTCTCTCTCTCTTTTTTTTCAGTGTGTCTGGGAGGGGGTACTGACCATTTCCTTATATATTGATGCAGTTAAGGATTTCCAGAGCTCATCTGGAAAATAAACATACAAGTGAGTCATTGCTGCTCTGAACCCCATTCCTTCCCTCCCCCAAAGACCTTCCTCAATTAACTCCTCCCTCACCTATGTCTTTCTCGTATTCCTGAGAATTCATGCCATTTCTCTTACTAAACCCATGCCTTTCCCAAACCTTTCTGCCGCCTTATCTCTTTGTATTTGACTACCAAACTTCTTAAAGATATGGTCTCCATCTTGGCTATAATGCATTTCTTCACCCCCAAATTTAAAATTGCCTCCTCCTCATCTTCTAATGGCCCTTTCTTATGCCCCATTCACACCCATCTCCTTTCCTGCAGAATTTGACATCATTATCCAACTTTTTCAGCCCTTTTTTAGAAACTCACCTTCTAATTGGTCTGGCTATTACTTCTTCACTTGCTTCACTGGCTTCCTTGTTGTCTTCCTCCTATTTGCCAAAAGGGACAATCTACCTGGGCTCCATCCTTGGGCTTCCTTCATAGTCTTTAACCTCTCCCCTCAAGTAGAGTTGAATCTATACAAATAACTCTCAGGTTGTGTCTCCTGCCCAGCCTCTCCTAAATATTAATCTTGTAAACTAGCCTAAACATTCTCATCTGTCTATGCTGGAGCATGTCAGATTCAACCTGTTCAAAATCAAAGTCTGCTTTGCAGATGGTTTCTCTGCCTATGGAAATCACACTTGAATTGTCAGCCTTTCTCAAATGCTATCTCATCCATACATTTTTCTTGATCCTAATCATCTCAGAACCTCCAAAACAGTTTATTCAAGTTTTTCATGGATGGTAATTACCTTAGGTTGAGTGGGCTTACAGTTTTCTTAATAGATTTCTAACTTTTATGCCTTGATTTTTATACCTGTAAAATGGAGTCTTCATTGTAGAGTAGTCATGAGAATTAAATAAATTAACAGTGTTTAAAACAATACCTGGAGCAAAATGAGGCACTCCACAAATTTAGTTGTTACTCCATACTACTACGAACTCTGTGAAAGTGGGGACTTGGGTGTGTTCATCTCCGAATCTCTTGTAACACCTGGCACTGCAATTCGCACATCAGAGATGAGTAAGATATTGAGGACATGGATAATAGAAAAGATTTATGTATTCAGAATTCTTTAAAATATAGAGCTCAAAATTTCCCACAGTTTAGGCTTTATTAGAAAAAGAAAAATACCAAGGGAAAAAGATACTTTCCTTGGGATTTCATACCACTTTTATATCTAGACTGGTATGGCAAAAATTGACATTCACAATGGTCTCACTAATCATTGCTATTATTTCTAATTAATTATTTCTAATATATACATAAAGAGCTGAGCATAGTCTGGCTCAGTAACTCTATATTATTGCTTGGAAGTTTCATTTTGAAAGCCTTAAAATAACCGACTTAATATAATTTATTAAGTAGTAAAGCACATACCTAAATTACATATAATAATTAGTCTATTGGCTAAATCTATTTAATATAAAAACCAATTTGGGAATTAAAGGAAAAATTAAAAGCAAGGTAAATTTTGGTGAAAAGGACAAAAAATGCAATTTGCATGGTAAGAAACTCCATAATGGCAGGAGAAAATGCTCCTGACTTACCAGTATTCATCCCAATGAAGATTAAAGATTGTACTATAAACTGGGTGCTAAAATGGGTTCATACGGATAAGCTAACAGAACATAACAGAGTCCCTGAAGAAAGCTCCTTTTATTCTGTTGGGAATATATTTTGTGGTAGCAAGCATCTGGGTGTTCTCTGCCACTTAAGGGGAAGCAAAAACACACATGAGATATATTCTATCAAGCAAACAGGAAGACTGGATCAGTTTGCCACCGAGAGATTATAGTGTGGTAAACTCCCCTCTAATTTCAGAGTGTTTTAAACACATTTATTGAACAGAGCTACTACTACAGAATTTCTGGGTATTTTGATGACTGATAGGTGAAGAAATAACAATATTGCCTATTTTGATTTATAGTTATCTCAGGTGAGGTGCATTATATTATTGGCAATTTGTTCATATAAGAATTTACATATTGAAGTTCTATTTTGTACTGAACTGTTAGTAAGTATCGGAAAGAGAATACAGATAAACTATAAGTTTATGACTACTATATACCCTGCTTGGAGGAGCAGAGAGGACCTCAGTAAACTCAATGGGAACATTTAATTTTTTTAAATATGTTTTTAAAATGTATTTTTAGAGAGAGAGGAAGGAAGGGAGAAAGATGTGAGAGAGAACATTGATGTGAGAGAGAAACATTGACAGGTTGTCCTTCCCAAGCCCTGGGCCAGGGGATAGAACTCACAACTCAGGCATGCGCTGGGGAATCAAACCAGTGACCTTTCAACTTTCAGGATGATACTCAACCAACTGAGCCACACTAGTCAAGGCAGGAACATTTAATTTTTAATTTTCAAAGTAACCTTTTGAATACAGAGTGAATACCCCATCATTTTCTGGGATAGTTAAAAGAACAGTAAGATTCTTTATTACCTGAGCTTTTCCCCTGACCATTTTGGAGTCCTGACTGCCTTCTCCCTCTGAAAGCCTCAGTTCTGTCATAAGGTGCTCTCCACACATTACTTCCACTGGTTCCTGTGTTACTGGAGAGGCAACTGAAAAGGCCTGGCCTACTCCCCTCTCTCCGTGCTGGCCTGGCCTGTCCCAAGACTCATCTCTGCTTTTTTCTCTTGTGTTGTAAAATCTGCCCAGTGCAGATGGAATGTGAGCATCACCGTTCAAATATATTATCCTAATCCATAGGTTGCCTTTTCATTTTGTTAATGGTTGCCTTTGCCGTGCAGAAGCTTTTAGTTTGGTGGAGTCCCACTTATTTATTTTTCTTTTGTTTCCATTCCCAAGGACAATATTAAAGAGATTTTTCCTACATTTTTTTCCCAGTAGTTTTGCAGTTTCAGGTTTTATGTTTGTATCTTTAATCCACTTTGAGTTGATTTTTGTGAGTGGTGAATATAGGAAACAATTTCATTCATTTGCATGTGAGTATTTAGTTTTACAGTCCCATTTATTAAAAGACTATCCTTTCCACATTGTGTAATTTTAAAAAAGATTTTATTTACTTATTTTTAGAGAAAGGAGATGGGAGGGAGAAAGAGAGGGAGAGAAACACGAGTGTGTGGTTGCCTCTCGGGAACCTGGCCCAAAACCCAGGCATGTGCCCTGAGTGGTGATAAAGGGTTCACTGAGTGAACCCTTGGTTTGCAGACCATCACTCAATCCACTGAGCCACACCAGCCAGGGCCACATTGTATATTCCTGGTGCTCTGGTCAAAAATTAAGTTGACTACATATGCTTTGGTTTATTTCTGGGCTCTATTCTGTTCCATTGATCTATGGGTCTGTTTATAGCAGTACCATACCATTTTAATTACTATACCTTTGTAATATAATTTGAAATCAGGAAGCATGATGCTTCCAACTCAGCATTTCTTTTTTCTCACATTTCTGTTGGCTATTCAGGATCTTTTGTACTTCCATGTAAGTTTTAGAATTGTTTTTTCTATTTTTGTGAAAACTGCCATTGAGATTTTGATAGGAATTACATTAAATATGTATATCACTTTGGGCAGTATGGCCATTTTAACAATGTTAATCCTCCCGATTCATGAACACCAAGTATCTTTCCATTTATTTCTGTCTTTTTAAATTTTTTTCATCAATGTCTTAGTTTCTAGTGTACAGATTTTTTTACCTCTTTGGTTATTTTATTTTTTTGATGATTTGGAAATAAGATTATTTTATTGATTTTCTTTTTGAATAGATCAATATTGGTGTAAAGAAATGCAATTGATTTTTGCACGTTGATTTTGTATCCTGCAACTTTACTGTATTTGTTTATTAGTTCTAACAGGTGTGTGTGTGAGAGTGTAGTTCTTAGAGTTTTCTACATATAGGGTTATGCCATCTGTAAACAGAGATAATTTTACTTCTTCCTTTCTGACTTGGATACCTTTTATTTCTTTTCTTGTCTGGTTACTCTTGTTAATACTTCCAGTATTATGTTGAATATAAGTTTCAAGAGTGGGAATCCTTACCTTTTACCATTGATTATGATTAGTTGTGGGCTTTTCATAAATGGCCTATGTTGAGGAAATTTTCTTATATGCCTATTTTATCAAATGGATGTTGATCTTTGTCAAATGCTTTTACTGAACCTGAGAAGATCATGTGATTTACATCATTCATCTGTCATGTGCTATATCACATTATCTGATTTGTGTGTGTTAATACAAACTTGTATCCCAGAAATAAACCCCATTTGGTTATAGTATATAATCTTTTTTATTATGTTGTTGAGCTCAGTTTGTAATATTTTATGTTTTTAAACTTAAAAAAATCCTTATCTAAGAATATGCTTGATTTTAGAGAGAAAGGAAGAGAGAGAGAGGGAGAGGGGAAGAGAGAAAGGGAGAGAGAGAGAGAGATTGGTTGCCTCCTGTACATGCTTGAACCCAGGATCAAATTTGCAACCTAGGTATGTGCCCTGAATGGGGATTGAACCCACAACCTTTTGGTGTATGGGATGATGCTCTCACCAAAATTGAGCAACCCACTTGGGACCACTTTGTGAGTATTTTATTAAGGATTTTTGCATTTATGTTTATGAGAGATATTGATAGTTTTTTGTGGTGTCTTTATGTGGCTGTGGTATCAGGGTAATAATGCTAGACTCATAAAATGAGTTTGGAAATATTTTTTCTACTTCTGTTTTTCGGAAGAGCTTAAAAAAGATTTGCAGTCATTATTCTTTCAACGTTTGAGAATTCTGCTGTGAAACCATCTGGTTCTGGTGTTTTATTTGTAGGGAATTTTTTTAAAATTACTACTTCAATCTCCTTACTTGCTATTGGTTTGTTCTGCTTTTGTATTTCTTCTTGATTCAGTCTTGATAGGTTGTCTGTTCCAAGGAATTTGTTCACTTCTATGTTATCCAATGTTATGTTATTTGCATATGATTGTTCATAATAGTGCCTTATTATATTTTCATTTCTGAAACATCTGTTTTAATACCTCTTCTTTCATTTCTGGTTTTATTTGAGTCTTTTATTTCCTTGGTGTAGCTAAGAGTTTGTCAAATTTGTTTATTTTTTTCAAAAACCAACTCTTTGTTTAGATTTTTTCAATTTTTTCTATTCTTTATATGATTTATTTCTGCTCTAATGTTTATTATTTTTTTCCTCTGCTAACTTTGTTTAGTTTATTATTATTTTCTAGTTCCTTAAGGTGTAGACTGTTTATTTGAGATTGTTTTTTTAATGTAGTTATTTTTCACAATATACTTCCCTTAGTGCTGCATTTGCTGAACCCTATAAATTTTGGAAGTTTGTATTTTTGTTTTCATTTGTCTTGAGGTATATTTTAAATTCCCCTTTGATTTCCTCTATAACCCAGTGATTGTTCAAGAGTGTATTATTTAGTTTCCACATATTTATGAACTTTCCCATTTTCTTGCTTTTACTCATTACTTGTTTCATTCCACTGTGGTCAGAAAAGATACATGTTATAATTTCTGTCTTCTTAAATTTGTTAAGACTTGTCTTGAGATCTATCATGTGATCTATCATGGAGATTGTTCCAATGTGTACTTGAAAAGACTGTGCATTCTTCGGTTGGTTGAAAGCTTCTGTGTATGTGTTTTAGGTGTGTTTTGTTATAGGTTTGTTCAAGTTCTTCCTTTGTAGATCTTTCAGACTGGATGTTCTATACATTATTGAATGTGGGCTGTTGGGGTCTCCCACTGTTATTGTACTGCTGTCTGTTTCTCCTTTCATATTTGTTAATACTTGTTTTATATACTCAGGTGCTCTGCTGTTGGGTGCATATATACTCACAATCGTATCATGTTAAATTGACTCATTAATCATTATGTAATGACTTTCTTTGCTTATAAAGACAATTTTTAACTTAAATCTACTTTATCAACAAGTTTCATACTTTATAGTCTCATATTACTATCGCTTCTCGGCCTTTGGCTAAGATCAAGTGTATAGTCTCACATTGCTGTTTAGAGTTCTTTAATTTTTACCTGAAACACTCTTTTTTATCATAATAAGTAGTGACCAGAGAGAGTTAATTTCAGCAGGATTATTTTTAAAAACTGTAGTGTAAGATAAAAATAATTCAATTTACTCATTGAAGAAAATGTAGTCAGTCAAATTAGTTTTGTGATATTGAATGTATTGAACTGAAGAAAAATTAAAAATAAAAAATCATACTGAGGAGCTTTTGGATAATGCACATATAAAGCACTAATCTGAGAAGCAGATTGGAGTCTGAAGGAAAGTGACCCTTCTGTCCAGCTCAGCCTAGTTTGTTTACTCCCCCTATTAAACCACTGCCACTTGGCCAACACCAAGACCTAGTGGTGCCTTTTTTTAAATTGTCCACCTGCTTCTCTACACTCAGAAGAGAATGCTAAATTTTGGGTTCTCAGAGAGGCACCCAAAAGGGACAGTGTGGTAATTACTAGAACTCTACAGCAGTAAAGCACTTAGCCACTCAAAAGTGCACTCAACTAAGGGAAGAGCTGTCCCACTACTTCTCAGGAGTAATTACTTACAGTGGAAGATAAGTGGAGAAAGAGATCTGGGCTCTTCACAGGAGGAAAGTCTTCACAGTAGTATAAGGGCCACTGTGAGGCCTGGGATGCTGTTAGGGGTTGAGTTGTATCCTCCCAAAAGGGGCTGAATTTAATCCCAAATCCCAGTATCTCAGAATGTGAGCTTATTTGAAAATAGAGTCTACTATAAAGGCAATCAAGTTAAAGTGAGGTCACTAGGGTGGGCCCCAATCTGATATGACTGGCGTCCTTATAAAATGGAGAACTTTAGACAAAGAGGGACAATGATGTGAAGACACACAGGGAGATGTCCACGTGCCTGGAGTGATGCATCATGGATTGCTGGCAATTGCCAAAACCTAGAAGGGGTGAGGAGGGATTTCCCCCATGAGCTATCAAAGAGAGCATGGTCCTGATGATGTCTTGGATGCAGACTTGTAGCCTTCAGAACTGTGAGAGAATAAATTTCAGTTGTTTTAAGTCATCCAGGTTTTAACACTTTGTTAGGGCAACCCTAGGAAACTAATATAGGTGGGGAAAGAGCAAAAGATGCACTAACTATCCTATCCCACTTCCTTTATTTCTGAAATGATCCACGGAACATACTACAGCTTTTTCATCTACCATCCCCTTCCTTGCTTAACTCATCCATAGGAAGTAAGAATTCTCTGCTATTCACAGCTTTCAGAATAATATTACTCACTCTGGGTCCCTGGGGGTTCTTCCCTTGGTCCCCTTCTTACCTGTCCTCTGGGTCCTCGCATTCCATCTATCATCTTGAATATCACCTTGACTGGTGCTTCCCATAGAAGCAGGATATTATGTGCTCCATGTTCTATTTGGTAAAATTCTACAACCAGATATATCATTTTGTGAGGCTGCAGTTTGCTCAGGAAACTTTCTCTAGCACTGTCAGCAAACGGAATTCCTCATTAGATCTTCCTGCTGAGCAGCTGTTTATGAAAGAGTTCTGAGCCCGTAATCGTGAAGTAAGTGTTGGAAGTGCAGATATTGAGGAAGGATAGTTCTACACAATAAAGCCATTTATGTTTTTGTTTTAAAGGTTGGAGACTAGAAAACACACATGAAAAAGAACTCTTCAACACCTTTCTGTGAGTCCAGTTTGGAGCAAGATAGATTCTGAGATTTCTCATGGCCTGCCTAGCTTAAGAGGTAACTGAAAAAGATGCCTTAGGCTGGTTCTCATCCAGTTCTCTGTCCTGTTCATCTTGGTTCCTTAAGAGATTGTAACTGAATGCAGGTCAGGCTGCCTGGCACTTTGAAAGCCAATACTCAAGAGGCAGGTGCTGATGTAAAGGAAAGTGTTTTTATTCAGGTGCTAACAACCTGGAAGATGGTGGACTCGTGACTCAAAGCTGATCTCATCATCTCAGGATGGCGGACTCTTGTCTCAAAGCCAGTCTCAGCATTTCAGGTGTCCTGGCTAGTTTATAAAGGGGAAACTTGGAGAGAGGGGAGCAAAGGAATTTTTGGTTATATGCAGTTTTTCACTCTGTTCTTGGGTGGTTTCCATGGTATCTTCTGTGTGCATTATCATGTGGTTTCATTGCTCCATCTGCAGTTTTACTGCTGATAACTGGGAACAGGATGTGCCAGCAGCATTTTTGCTGGTTCTGATGTTACCTCACCCAACCAGTATGTGTGGGGTCCTACTGCTCATTCCCTACCAGGCAAAATTCCAAAGATAGAGTTCAGTGGAAAAGAAAGGCATCTTTTATTTAACAATCATATAATTTATAAAAATAACTATTTAAATAATTGTCATTACAGCTACAACATAGATTCAAGACTTGTAAGTAACATAAAACAAAAATCTGTACTACTAAAGAAGGCATGTAAACTTTGGTCCCATTTAGTTTTTTTTCTCCCTCTATTTTCTCCCTCTATTAAATCACTGAAACTAATAGGGTAGTTTGACGTCTACTCTGGAAGCAGGCAGGCAGCAGCTACTGACAGCCCTGTAGGAGGCAGGGTGTGGGGCCTGCCACTGACAGGAAGGATCCTCGCCTTTTCTGCTCCTCCTGTCTCTAATGTCCGAGGCCCAGGACTTCCAGCCCCCAGAGGCTCAGAAGGATGGGAGAATTTATTTTTAAGTATATTGTATTGATTATGCTATTACAGTTTTCCCAATTTTTTCCCCTTTATCCCCCCTCCACCCTCCACCCCACAACCTTCCATCATCCCCCACTTAGGTCACATCCATGGGTTATACATATAAGTTCTTTGAGTTCTCTGTTTCCTATACCATTTTTTTACCTCTCCCCATCTATTTTATACCTACTAATTATGCTTCTTCTTCCCTGTACCTTTCCCCTCCTTTGCCCCCACTGAAAACCCTCCATGTGATGTGCATTTCTCTGATTCTGTTCCTGTTTCAGTTGTTTGCTTAGTTTTTGTTTTCATTGTTTTTCTTTCTTTTACTTTTTAGGTTCATTTGTTGATAGTTGTGAGTTTATTGTCATTTTACTGTTCATATTTTTAATCTTCTTTTCCTTAGATAAGTCCCGTTAACATTCATATAATAAGTGCTTGATGATGATGAACTCCTTTAATTTGACCTTATCTAGGAAGCACTTTATCTGCCCTTCCATTCTAAATCATAGCTTTGCTGGATAGAGTAATCTTGGATGTAGGTCCTTGTCTTTCATGACTTCAAATACTTCTTTCCAGCTCCTTCTTGCCTGCAAGGTTTCTTTTCAGAAATAAGGCTAATAACCTTATGGGCACTCCTTTGTAGGTAACTCTTTCCTCTTGTTGCTTTTAAGATTCTCTCTTTGTCTTTAATCTTGGGTAACTTAATGATGATGTTCCTTTGTATGTTCATCTTTGGATGGGAGAATTTAAAAAGGAAGCAGTATGTGTTGTCCTGGTTGCCAGGGCAACATATATATGCTTAGCTCAACCCCATTCCTGGAGGTGTGGTCCCGTTACAATATGAGTCACTCTAGCTTGCCCAGTTTCTTCTGGGCAGGGTCATTCTTTGGTTACACAGGTGCTACACCTGTTGATGTCTATAAAATGCCTATAAGGAAACTTTTAATACATGAATATTCAATGATTTTGTTAGTACATTTTATTCTAATTCAATTTCATGGTAAGTCAGAGTAGTATAAAGTTTTTATTTTCTGTTACAAGATGACTTCTTGGAAGCTCAACTTCATGTATATGTCAAACAAAGGAACTATGAAGAAGTGAAGAAGATTCTTAAGAAAGTCCAACTACTTTGCTTGGAAGCAGTATGGTCAAGAAGAGGAAGAATGTTTCTCAGATGACAGCTTTAAAGGAGGAGTTCAGATTGCCAGAACTAAACTAGCACTTCTGAATTTCCTGGGATGCCAGGCCTCGTGGCTTCCCTGGGAAGCTCTGCAGCACCCCCAAGTCCCCACCTCCTTTAACACCCTGCCCCCTTTCCACCATCCCTGGGCTGCTGGAGTCTGGTGCCACCCAGGTGTGCAGCCCAAATCCTGCTCCACTGTGCAGGGAGAAGTGAGGCCCAGTAAGAAATAGTCATCCCCTCTGCAGGGGAAAAGAACCACTTGGTCTCTTGTGATTCTGGGAAAAAGGTTCACTCTTCTGCAGTCACTCTCAACCTATGACTAATAAAGGTTGCCTAAATAAAGGTTGGGACCTGAGGTGGGGGAGGGGGGGTTTGCTGTTAAGGGATGCCTCTATTACACGGCTGGCAATTGTGACACAGCTGGCAACTGTGACACTGCTGCCAGCCGTTGGCTCTTGCTCAGAATACGGTGCTGGTATCCCACTTATCCAGATTCCTCACTGTGCTCCACTTGCTTTTGTTGCTTGTTGTATCTCAGAAGTTTCCCTGTCAAGTCAGGCTGAACCTCTGGGCTCCAAGGTCTTTTTCATGGGGCAGCTGTTGTGATTTCTGGTCCAGGCAGCTCCAGCACAGCCCTGTCCTAACCCACATTCCCCCGGAGCCCACTGAGCCCTGGCCTTCAGATCAGAACACTCCCCCACTCAAGGCTTTATAGATTTCTGAAGACTTTGAACCTTTGTCATTCTAACATTAAGCCTCATCTTTGCCTACAGAGATCCCTGAAGAAATGGAACCTTTTCAAAACCCTCAGCAAGTCCCAGCTCATCCACCAGAAGACCCTGAGGCGGCAGAGCTCTCTTCAACCTAGGAGGATGCCTCAACCCAGTTTGTAGTATCCCTTGAGTTTTTAAATCTTTGATTGCTTATCATGGAAGTTTAGATCACCATCCAACCACCTCTGAAAATATTTACTCTTTAATCCAGCAGAAGAGCTCAGTGCTGCCTCAATTGCCTCTTGCCAGTGTAGAACCTCCTTCAATCCAGCAGAAGGGTCCAGCTCAGCCTCCAAAATCCTCTATAAATCATGAGATGACAGTCTTACCTCTAGATTCAAGTACAGCATCCAGTGTTGCCCAATATGAACACTAAAAATGTGGATGTTGGGATTTTAATAACACCAAAGCACCCTAAGAAGTTAAAACCATCTGCAACTAACAAGAACATCTTGGTTGCAAACTCTACTGAGGTGGTCAAACCTCCCCGCAGCTGGGTATCCCTCAAAAGGCCTGTGAGAAGATAGAATTGTCTCCATTACAGCAGGTGACCAGAGCTCAACCTACTTCAGGGGCTAAGGCTACAACCCTGCAGCAGATTACAACTCTTCCAAAGCACCCCAAAGTGACATTTCCACATTTAGAGACTGTTGAGTCTCAGCAACCAACCTTGCCTGAAGTGACAGTTCCACATTTGGACCTGGAGCTCACCATAACACCAGAACCTACCGTGGAGGTTGAACATCCTACAGCCCTGAACCCCACTATAGCTACTTCAAGGCTGAACATCCTACATCCTTGCAGCCAACTACAGCTCTTCTAAAGCACACTGAGATGACATTTCCACATCCAGAGCCTGTTCAAGCTCAGCAAGGAACCTTGCCAGAGGTGCGAGTTCCACAATTGGACCTGAAGCTCATCATAACACCAGAACTTAAGGTGGAGGCTGAGCATCCTACAGCCCTGCATGCCACTATAGCTCCTTCAGAGCACCCTGAGGTGACATTTCCACATCCAGAGCCTGTTCAGGTTCAGCCACAAACCTTCTCTGATGTCACAGTTCCACTTTTGGACCTAGAACTTACTGTAACACCAGAACCTTCTTTGGAGGCTGAACACTCTACATCCCTGCAGCCCACTACAACTCTTCTAAAGCATGCTGAGGTGACATTTCCACATCCAGAGTCTGTTCAGGCTCACCAAGTAACCTTTTCTGGAGTGACAGTTCCACCTTTGGACGTGGAACTCATCATAACACCAGAACTTTTTGTGGAGGCTGAACATCCTATAGCCCTGCAGCCCACTGCTGCTCCTCCAAAGCACCCTGAGGTGACATTTTCCACATTCAGGGCCTCTTCAGGGTCAATAACCAAACTTGTCTAATGTCACAGTTCCACCTTTGGACCTGAAGCTCACCATAACAGCAGAAGTTGCTGTGGAGGCTGAACATCCTACAACCCTCAACCCACTACAGCTCTTGTAAAGCACTGTAAGGTGACATTTCTTGTCCAGGCTCAGCAACCCACCTTGAGTGAAGTCATATTTCAAGGATCAGACCTGGAATTTATCAAAACTGAGCAACTGGAAACATCTGAGACAGGTTGTCCAACAACTGAATAGAACGCCATCATGAACATATGTGAGCTCTGTACCTTCAATAATGAGACAGGTTTATGTACTGGTCTTGACCCTGAGCCGAGACTTACAGAGTCCCTGTGCTAGACCCCAGCACCTACAATGCCACCTTCACCATCTGAAACTTCTAAGGAGACTCAATTTCTTACCTGGGTAAGATACATGGAAATCATACCACTGGGTCAAGAAACTAAACCTCAGTAAAAATAATTTGAGAGAATCACATGAGGTTTCATTTGAAGGCCTGCTATCCCTTCAGTATTTAGTCTTTTCCTCCAGTATTTAGACTTATCCTCAAATAAAATACAACTTGTCAAGAGGAATACACTGAATCCCTTTTTTGCAACATATAAATCTTCATAATAATTTAATCATAAAAGTGAGATTTGGAATGTTTCAGGCCTGGCATGGAATGCAGTTTTTATACAAGTTGATTCTCAAACACAACCTCTGATGCCTGTTGAAAATTTGTATCTTTTTAAATTGGCAGCATTAAAATACTTAGACATGGGAACAGCACAAGTGTCACTTAAACAGTTGAGAGCATCCTCATGATAACCCTCAAAGTGAAAAAATTGGTTCTACCTAGCCATGTGGCCTGCTGCCTCTGCCAATTTAAAAATATCGAGGCTGTCAGTGAGACAGTCAAACTGCATGGTGACACTAAGTGCCTGACTAACACACACTGTGGTGGAGAACTATATTTAGGAGATGT
Organism: Trachops cirrhosus; assembly: GCA_028533065.1. Taxonomy (NCBI): domain Eukaryota; kingdom Metazoa; phylum Chordata; class Mammalia; order Chiroptera; family Phyllostomidae; genus Trachops; species Trachops cirrhosus. The sequence continues at coordinate 142,079,087 of CM052539.1, forward strand.
GGAAGGCTCTTTCACAAAAATTTATGAGGCCGGGTAAAAACAACAGCACTGAGCTGACCACTGAGACAAAGAGGTCATCCTTGGGCAAAAAGGGTGACAGCTTGTCAGCCTTCATGAATCTCTTGATGGAGCTTCTCAGTGAGCAGCAATAAGTAAAGGCAGACTGGGATACAGATCAATGGAATAATGAGAGGACAGTAGCTCAGGGTGAAGAGGAAGAGCAGGAATCGTGTGAGGTCACCCAAGAAGTACCAAGCTATGGGTATAAAAACAAACATCTTGGCAGCACCTGTGATTGCAGAAGCAATGATTTTTATAGTAATTGTCTGTCTCATTGTGCTTTGTCATGGAACAGCATCAGAGGAAGGTAAAGGAGAAAGAGTATTTTTCTCAATCCTTGGACATAAGAGACACCCATCAGAACATGAGATGGAGGAGGGGCAATTTCTGGAGAAGGTGACTGCTTTGGCTTTGGGATATTTATTGGCCTCTCAACACCATGCACAAGGAAAATGTGAAACAGAAGCTGCAAGACAATGATATGTCTGATGAGGATGAGGGTTTTGACAAAATGGAGAAGGGGGAAGCCTCCATGTCAACATCTAAGGTTGCTACATCAGACTGGGCTGCTGAAGAGATGGGTGAAGAAGCTGAAACCTGACACCACCATGGAATGAATCCCCATCCCCAGTCGACCTGCAAATTGTCTTTGGAAATGTTGTCTCAACATTGCTGACTAAATACAGCTTAAATTGCTGATTATTTCCTTTTATTAATATGTATAGTAAATTCATAACTGATTCTAGCCATGAGGAAAGGAATGAAATATAAACAGTTAAGTATTTATATACAAACAACAAGGGCCATGGGCAAGAAAAGCTGGGCTGAGGCTGGAATCCCAGGGGTGGCTAGTCCCTCCTTGAGCAGCAGTGTGGTCAAATGAGGGTGAAAAGTGGCTTCTCCCCCAATGCAGTCAGTTCCTGAGAACTGGAAAATCCATCATCTTCAACGGGTATAGGTTTTTAAGTCAAATAACAACTTATTCTGGGTCTATGTCTCCTGGCTCACTAGGTACCAACTATTTACAACATACTTGACCTCCTATGTATAGAGGATCATCCACTCCTGACCCCTTTCATCAGGTCTTTGGAGTTGTCAGAATATGCAGATCCCTGAGCCTACCTTCATAGCGGGGCCTGTCTTTTCCCCCAAACTCTTAAACTCATGCACAAATGTGTGCCCTGTCTTTGTTTAGTGGGTTCTCCACCCTTAAAAGCTAATGAAAAATTTACATTAGGTTTTTTGGTTTTCTTTTTTAATTAAAAAAACAACAACAAAAAAAAACAACTCCCAAATGTTGGAAAGCTAGCAGGGAGGTGCTGGAGAGATAGGGTAAAGACCAGTGCATGAGAGTAGTAATTGCCCAAGACTTCCCCCCCTCAGGTCTTTTTTCATAAAAACATATTGGTGGGGCCACTTCTACATTCACTTGTCCTGTCTTAGCTTCTCCTGACCACAGTGAAGGTCAGGTGTGCACTGCTGGGCTCCAGCCAGCTAAGCCCAGCTCAGAAAATGCTCACTTCCTTCCACATCCAGCACAGACCCCTGGCTGCATCTTTCCAAGTGATAACGTACAGGTTCCTCCCCTCCTCCTGCAAAGAGAGTCATTACTAAATCACACTTGGTAAGTCAGTGAGACAAATGCCTGACTGAGTAAAGGAAATTATGAACAAACAAAATTGAATAATTGACCCAAATGACCACAAATAAATGTTGCTGGTTTAGTAACTTGAGATGAAGATTGGTGCCCACTACACAGGGGACCATAGTCTCCCAGTGGAGCAGTGGGACTGGGAAAGAGCCCAGCATGTTTTATAGTGGGAGAAAGCAAGGAAATGCAGAATTCCTATTTCCCTGCCTGTTTTCTAGGAGGGTGTTTTCTGGAGAAGGCGGCCACTATGGCTAAGGGATACTTACAGGTCTCTTAATGACACATGCAGGAAAAACATGGCATAGAAACTACATGACAAGTATTCATCTGATGGGGAGGAGATTTTCAATAAGGAAAAAGAGTAAATCATTGGGAACAATTTAGAATTCTTATCAAAAAGGATTAGGAAGATTCCAGGCAGAGCAAACCGGCCTGCAGTTTATTAGTTTGCTGATACTGTTCTCTCAGTGCCTGCCCCAGTTACCTCCCAAAGTTTCTTACTGAGAATGAAAAAACGAGTGTTTTTCTCTACGCTCACCAGTGAGCCAGCAAACCTTTGCTGTGTTTATACCTCAGCCTGGGAATGGAAATCAATCAGTGAAGTGCTGGGGATCCAGGAGGTGAGGAAAAACAAACAGGATAGTCTTAGAGACTCATTTCCTGTCCCCTTTCAGCAACTCAGCAGATAGCTGGCTCAGCAGGTACCAGCAACAAAGCCCCTCTTTCTAACAAGATCATTTCATTCATCAAGCAGCTGCTGTGTTGGTGATATAAGATGTTCCCTGCCTCACTTTTCCTATAAATGGGATGCATTCCAGGCAGGCTCCCTCTCTACCGGAGCTCTAGCCATGGGACACATGGTCCAATGAGTCTGGCCTAATTCTCCTTTCTGAAAGCTTGGTGACTGAGTAAACTCTGGTATTGTTCTGCTTGTAAGTTGCCCCCAAACAGCCAAACCCTACTTTATATTTGCACATTTGTACTCTTTACATGACAGGGGTCAAGGAATTTTGTGCCCGTAAAAATCCATGGGTTGGTGGCATGACAAATATTATGATAAAAGGGAAGACTTGGAGCCTGGGGCCAAAGTCCCCTACCATTACAAGGGCGTCTTTCATTAATACACCAGCTCAGAGGATCTCAAGTCTGTCTAGCTGAACCCCAGTATCACACAGTATATTGATTATCTGGTGCTATGTAACATCATATGAGAATAGTGGCTTAAAACAACAATAAATATTCCTCACAGTTTCTCTGAGTTAAGAATTTAGGAGTGGCTCAGGAAGTTCTGGCTCTGGGTCTCTCAAGATGCTCTCAGGAGGTCGGCCAAGGCTGCAGTTATCTGAAGGCTCAGGTAAGGCTACAGCATCCATTTCAAGTTAGGTCTCTTGTGTGGCTGCCAAGGTGGTGCCAGTTGTTGGAGGGAGGCCTCAGTTCCTCCCCATGTGGATTTGTGTGTGTGTGTGTGTGTGTGTGTATGTGTATATATATATATATATATATATATATATAGAGAGAGAGAGAGAGAGAGAGAGAGAAATCCATATATATGTGTGTGTATACACACACACACACACAGTTCCTCAGTATGTATCCAATTCCTTCACTCAAAACATCATCAGTTTTTGTGTACCCTTTCATAAAGTCTATGAATATATATATAGTTGTGTGCATGTGTATGTGTATATATGTGTATGTGTGTGTATAATCACACACGGAAGAAAAGACAACTTGGACTCTCACCATCATGCACTTTGTTTTTAGCAATGCCAAATTAAAAAACACATCTAATATGCTTTTCTCGTACGTTAGTGCTTGACACAAGTGACTCAAATATTCTAAAAGTACAGGAACAGCCTAAAAATAGTTGTTTTAAGGTTCATCTCTAAGATTATGGTACTAGGGGGAGAAACAATCAATTTGCTGGAACATGCAAGAGCAGAACTGTCACCACTCCAGACATTCCGGTTTGTATCCAGTTCTGGTGTGATATCAGCTTACTCAGTGTGCCTTTTAGTGCCTGGGGTTTTAGCCTGATTTCTAAAAAGACAGTATCAGTATAAACTGTTAAAAGTCTAGACCTGGTGGAATAGAATGGGGGAGCTCAACTGCCTTACCACTTCCTACCACCTAGGTTTTATTAGTAATGATGCTGATGTGTTGATTTCTACATTTTTTTCTGTGTTTACCAATTTAGCCTGAGCCAGAAAAAGAAGAATATAGTATACTTGAACAGTAAGACCTATAATTATAAGCAACAGCTCTCTAAAATAAAATGACTTCGTGTTTATTCACTATCCGATTCACTTCCTTTTCCACAAAGAAAAAATAAAATCAGCACAGGGGAATTTCTCCTGAACAGAAATATCTGTACTGTGCTTACATAAAATGTACTGCACTTGTTTTCATTTTTGTTTTATTTATTTATTTTAGTTCCAAATTAGAATAAAATGGAGAAATTCTAACTACACCATCAATGCAGGTAACAACCTCTGGTCTTATCTCTAGCTGGTGCTCACTCCCTGGCTTTACTTCTCTTTTCCATTTTTTTAAAGAAGTATCAAATGTTAAAATTACAAATAAGAACAAAGTGCATTTGAGTGACATATTTTATAATACCTTGAAAATTTAATTGAGTAATTTGGCTTTAAATGATGTTCTTAATCTCACCTGAAACTCTGAATGTCCTCACCATAATGAGCATTGATGCATGAGTTTTTACTAATGAAATTTGTTAGCTTGTCTTCCATCACCAGGGATCAAACTCCCTTGAATGTATTTTAGAATCTGCTGTAGTCAATAAAATAGTTTCTTTACAAATAACTGCAAAGAAGAGATATATTAAATTGTTCATGTTTGGTTAATTATTTTGGTGTGACATTTAGTATTAGCAAATAACTTGTAATTTATTTTTTTTCTCTTAACCTCCCTTTATTCCCCTTTAGGATATATTTTTAATCTTTTACATTAGCATAGCATTTTGTACTTTTCAAAGGTATTTTAAACACGTTTTTTAACTGATACTCAGAGAGTGGTATATTCTCTTTATTTTTAAAAATATTTTTAAAAGATTTTATGTATTTATTTTTAGAGAGGGAGGAGGAGGGAGAAAGAGAGGGAGAGACACATCAATATGTGGTTGCCTCTCATATGACTCGCACTGGGAACCTGGCCTACAGCCCAGGCATATGCCCTAGACTGGGAATTGAACCAATGACCCTTTGATTCTCAGGCTGGCACTCAGTCTACTGAGCCACACAGGCCAGTGCTATTCTCTTTATTTTATATTGCACACTGAGATAGGAACAACTAAATGAATTACTCAAGGGTTATGACTATTACAGGGGCCATGCTAAGAAATTTCTCTGAGCCAGCTTAATAGAGTGAGACTTGCCTTACAGTATCGCAGAAATATTGCTTAAATTAGTAGAAAATTTAAGCATAAAAATCTAATCACTTATGTTGAATATTTTGAGTGTTGGTTTGACTTTGAACAAGGTTAGTTGATTAGCTGAGGTGAGGTGGAGAGTGAAGCATCTGAGCATATCTGGTGTGAACTGAGAAGAACTCCCACCACACACTTATTTCCTGCCTGCATGGGGAGTGGCTGCCTTCTGTTTGACAGCTTAGTTTTGTGCTCTGCTCTGCTGTTGAAGTCACTGCTAAGAGCCCTGTGGGGGACCCCATCCCGTAGTGTTCCCTAGAGTCACAGATGAAATGAGGATACCAACATAAAATCTGCTTGGGGAGAAAAGGCTGGCTAATCTCTCAGAGGAGAAGAGCCCCAAGGTCCTTTCTCCTGAGGCTTTAATTGAGAACAACTTGTGCAGGGGTATCCAGTGTGCATGCAAAGCTCATTAATCCATGTCTGAAGGCCATAGTTACCGAAAACAGATATTATCTATAGATAACAATTGAAGAAACACAGGGATGTGCCTCGAGTCAGGGTCTGTTAGACAAGCTGACACCAGAGGGTCATTAAGGCTCGCTCATGAGATTAGGAGTTCACTCCTTCTGCTTTGGATTTAGGTATTTGATTCGTGGCAACAGGGGTATGTATACAAAGCAAAGCAAGCCTCAAGGGGTGTAATGCATTCTTTAGGCTTGATTTCCCATGGAAACCCTCGGTTCTAGTATTGGGTCATGCCTGCCTCTCAGCATCCCAGTATTCTGGTCAAGACTTACAGGCCCTTATTCAAAGCCTGGCTTGCTTGGAGCTACAATTCCTGATACCACACAAACTGGTCCCCAACAGAGCCCCTGATGGAAACAATGTCTATTGACTGACAGAGGAAGAAGGTCGACTAGTGATTTAGGGAGACTTCTAGGATGCTGGCATAAGCTCTATTCCTCATTTCTCCCATTAGTGTTTTCTGACTAGACTCAGCTGACCAACATTGTGGGGTGGGCCCCTTGCCTTGGGAAATTCTCTTTCCTACTTCTGGGATAAGCTATCATATAAAAAAAACTTGTGTTTATCACAAAGGCCAATGTATGTCTATGATGCACATACATACACATTTAAAGGTAGGAGAGATGTCTGAACAACAGGCATTCCTAGTCTAGTGCTTTTTGCTTTATTTCCCCAAAAGGAAAAAAATGCTCAGATGACTATGATATACTTTAAGATGAAGTTTTTACCTTACAAACTTCAATGTCCAGTGAGTATAAAGAAAGATAATCTAGACCATACTCTGAAACTTTAATACACAGAGGAATCACTTAGGGATCTTATTAAAATGCACTTTCTGAATTAGTAGGTCTGAGTTGGGTCTTGTAAGTCTGTATTTCTAATGAACTCCCATGTGATAGTAATTCTCTGGTCTTCAAACTACACTTCATATAACAACAGTCTGAGTTATGACAATAGAAAGATAGAATGAATAAAGAACAAAACTAAATATTTTACTCTCTACAGTGTACATACAAGTAAATTTTGCTTTCTCATTTTAGGTATGATTTCTTGTTTTCTTCTGGAAGTCTTAAAAAGATATTTATATACCTGAAGTCAAACGTCACAGTTTTTTTCTGCCTGAACACAATATAATTTTTTAAAAATACTGTATATAAGTAATGTTTAAGTTAACATTTATTTAGTAACTGGCTTACAAATATTTACATTGTACTAAACATTTATTATTTGGACCGTGGAATAAAATTTTGTGTTTTGTAAATGCAACTGGAACCAAGAGTTCTTTAGTACCACAATGAGGCATTAAGTCACAGTGGTCCCAGCAGGAAAATGGGGATACACATTTACAGTAGGTGGGGCTATATGCCACAGTGTTTAGCCACCCATCTACAAGGTCTCAGTCTCTGTCAAAGTGAGAAGGGCAACCTGCCTCGTGGCCAAGAGAGAAGTACAAGAAGACAGGCTATCCTCCTCAACAACCTAGACCATGGAAAATAGAGCAGATTCCCCACACATTTTTGATGCTTTAATATTAGATTGAAAAACACCTCTATGATGATGCTGGTGAGAAGCCTTTGTCCTCAGCTTTGCAATATTATTCAGTAAAGTGTTTAGTACTCACAACACCTCATGCATGTATTTAGCAAATGTATTGTAAGTGCATATTTGCTAGGAGACACAAAGATGGAAAGAAGTCTCTAACCTCAAGTGCTACAGTCAGGGTTGCTGGCATGCAGGAGCTGTCTGTGATGAAATGGCCTACTATGTGTAACAGAGTGTGCACGGTGCGCATGTGCAGCGGGACTCCAAATGAAAGGGATAAATTCATGATGGTATTAAGGAAAATGTAGCTTTTAAACTGGTGCTTAAAGACTGGGTTTAAAAGGATGAATTGTCCATGTAGACAAATTGAGGTTGGGGGAGAACAGTGGGAGAGGGAAGGAGAATATTTGAAGCAAGTAAGTAGCCTATTCCAAAGAAAGGGTTACATTAGGGACCTCCATGTCATTCAAAAATGGTGGTGAGCCCCGGCCGGGGTGTCTCAGTTGGTTGGAGGGTTGTCCTATACGCCAGCAAGTTGTCATCCAATTCTGGTCACAGCACATACCTCGGTTGAGGGTTCGATACCCTGTTGGGCATGTATGGGAGGCAAAAGAGGCAACCAATTGATTTTTCTCTCTCTCTCTCATAAATATTTTTGAACATATTTGATTTTTTTGCACCTCATACCTGCAGCTCTCTGGTCTTCCAGTCTCCTTGCTCTGAGAGTAGAAAAAGCAATGTTTCTACCCATATCCCCTCATTTTCTTTCCCACCTACTACAGACCTCAAATGTAGTTTTCTGTACCCATTATTCAAGTGTCACAATTACTTACATATCAGATACCCAACACTGTTCTAATGCTTGCATCACTTTGTTAGATTAAAGTCCTAAGATACATATGTATATGTTATTGTGAATTAAATATCAGAGCTATAGATTTAACCTTTTCCTGCCATGTAGAAGGGAAACCATGGGGGTTTACAGACATATAGCAGTTGCTGGCTGCCAGTATAGCTTCAGTTATTTTCTTTAATTAGGAAGCTATTCTTTTAAAAATCTCACTCCACTAGCTTTTTAAATTGTGTACATTGGAAAGCTTCTCTAAGTTCAAATCAAAAGTTAATTACAGAAAGATTTGGGAAGGAAGGTATTTGTGTGACTCAGAATTACTGAAATATTGCCCATAGTAGTAATTAAAGTACTGGTTGTTTTCTTTGTCAACAAGCAATGCTGACTATGGGAGCATCTTTCTAATGGCATGCATTATAGTTTAGGAAGAGAACATCATTAAATGTGGTGCTGAATTTAACCTGACATATTGGTGAAATGAGGCTTGGCTGGACTATTTGTGATGAAAACTTCTAACTTTATAGTAATAGGTAAGCAAAATGTTTAAAGTGCTTAGATAAATTTGCCTTTATAAGTATAGTATGTTGTCTGGCTCTCCTTTTTTTTTTTTAAGTAACAGATGGTTCTTGAATAAGAAAATATCTTTCTAAAGGACTTTCCAGTTTAGTTCAGCTTCACCGTTCATAACTCTAAGAATTCAGAGAAAGGATATGGGGGCACATTTGGCAAACTAAGCATCTAGATAGGAACATAAAGAGTGAACAGCTGGCTCCCTGCCATTGTGCGATGTACGAGTCAACAGGAAAAAAAACAAAACCCTGTCTTACCATCATGAACATATCTTTAACCTAGAGAGAGCATGAGTTGATTTCTGAAGACTGTTTATTCTTAAAAATGCTCATGCATACACAACGCTTTCTCAATCTAACATCAGTGACAACAACCACTTAAAGGGTTCCCAGGGAGCGCAGGAAATTTCTGGTCCATGTTTTCATCTGGGAAGTGCAAAGAGCACACATTTGCTGCACAAGTTAGACAGTTCTGATTCAGTTCTCATGGTTTAGAATAGAGCAGCCTGCAGAGAATTTTGAGACTTGGATCATTTTTGTTGCCAATTCTGACTACAATTTAAAATATAGTTAAATTAGTGGCAAAGAACAGTTGTTCTCAACCTCCCTGAGTCCCAAAATGGACTGGATAAAAATATGACACAGAATCCCTTTGGCTGTACTTACTCTCTCACCTACTCCAGAATCAGTTAATTATATTCTCCCTTCCAATTAGAACCTATAGCACCCCCTCCCCATCCTATTTGAATTTATGTAGTGATTGTGATCTGTTTACAAAACCTAGAACACTATTACCAAATGATTTTTGTTCTTTCTCATACACACAATAGATGGAGGAGATGCAAAAAGTATAAAAACTTTGTGCTATATAGTCATAATGTCAAATTTCCACTGATTCCTTGAGGTTAAACAACAACCTCATTTATCTTGGTTCTTTCATACTTTAGTATATTTATCAAAAATAATTTTATAATTTCCACTTTCATCAAGCAGTCCTTCCATTTCTACCAATTTTCAGTAAACAGCTTAATTTTCTGCTTTATAATTATTATGAACTATCAGGTCTGTGTTACCTGATTTGAATATATCCTATATTAGGCACAATTGTGATTTAGTATTACACATGAGATGACTGCGTAGAAAAAAGGATATGATCTTAAGAAAATGTTATTTTAAAAAATATTCTCTTTCATATACCTTGCCATTCTTTATCTCTGTGCACGAGCATTGAGAGTTACTGCCCCAGGAAAGGAAGAAGGTGGAAACTACCAAGAATTAGTCATCTGTTGATCATCTTGCAGGCTCAGATCTGATATTCCTGACTGCTTTAACCAGACACTACTGATATAAAGCCACTGTAGTTGAGAGAAACAAACATTTCAAGAATGTCTTTATTGTTCTCCTTTAGCATATCTGGAAACATGTCAAAGGAATTTTATTGTAACTATTTTTTTTTAGTGATATGTCAGAACTATGAGAAGAACAAGAAAGAAAAGCCCCCAATTTTCATAAAAATGACCTGTGGGAATAAATATGTGTTGAACTACATTTTCTGACTACTTTGTCAGCCTGAGTTTTAGAGAAGAGAATCTTGTTAGGAAGATCCTCAAACTGTCAAAGGCAATATGTTTTTTTTATTTCACCTTCTATTTGGGATTTTAACCAATGTCACCTTTTCATGTGGTTGTACTAAAGCGGATTGCATTGTACAAAGAGCAGATAAGGACATATTTAGCACTCTTAATCCTACCTTGGCTCACTACTGTTGGAAAATGACATTTAAGGTGCATCATTGTGTGTGTGTGTGTGTGTGTGTGTGTGTGTGTGTGTGAATGGGGCAGCTAATGTGGCTATTAGCCTAGTCTGCTGGCTATTGAAAATGTGAGGGGCAGATATTCCTAGAGGTTAGAACTGAAGAGAAATCTGATGCTAAAGAGAA
>CM052539.1:142090110-142250027 GCA_028533065.1 Trachops cirrhosus
TTAATCCTACCTTGGCTCACTACTGTTGGAAAATGACATTTAAGGTGCATCATTGTGTGTGTGTGTGTGTGTGTGTGTGTGTGTGTGTGTGAATGGGGCAGCTAATGTGGCTATTAGCCTAGTCTGCTGGCTATTGAAAATGTGAGGGGCAGATATTCCTAGAGGTTAGAACTGAAGAGAAATCTGATGCTAAAGAGAAATCAGAGCAAATAGAAATATCAGTGGAATCAATAAGCAGAAGGAGATGGATGATTCAACAGAAGCATAGTCTAAATTAAGAACATAGACCATGTGTTACATTAGCATCAAATCTGAGCAGTCTTCAAGGAGACTGCAGAGACTAGCAAGGGTCCCAAGGACACTGAATAGATCTCAGTAGCTCCCTCCCCCTTGTATTGTCTATGGTCATACTCCATGCACACCGACCATTTATCCATGTACCTAGACATCATCTTAAGGAAGGTAAATAAAAGTGGGGATGCTTCTGAAGAGATGTGCATCTAACAGAGTCATCCAGACAGAAACCAGCTTTCTGAAGAGATCATCCAAATTACTGAACAGGGCTGAGAATACCAGATCAGAATTCACCTTGTTTCCCTCAACCCCAAAGCATCCCTGTCCCTTTCAGACACTATCCTATAAATTCTGAGGCTAAGGACTGCTTATTTTTGTTTGTTTCTGTTTTGTTTTCTGTTCACTGTCTATAGCACCAGAGTCTGCTTAGCCACTCATTACATGCATTTGTACACCTAAATTAAATAACTTGTTTTTCCATTAAGGCAAAGTCACAGAAATATAGTTATGATTTTAAAAACTAAAATATCTACCACTTATCATCCACCCATTTCCTTTCCCTTGGTCGGGAGCCCTGTGTCTCCACCACACCCCGTTGTCCCAGCATGTCCAATCTCTGTTTCCGTAGGCATTATTCCCTTATATCTACAAAGTGGCAAAAGTCGTCTCCTCTTGAAATAAGGAACAAAATTCAACTTATTTCAATTATGCCCCTTTGGACAATCATCCAAATTCTGTCTTTACCAATCATTTTAATTAAAATTTATAGTACCTGCAGCCATTCCCATATTTCCTTCTCTCTTCCCTTTTCTTCTGTGTCCTCTTTGTCCCTCAGTAGCTTCAAAAATCTGGCCTAAGCGTTAAGGACTGGTTTGTCATTACAGGACAGGGGACCTGGCCCTGAGTGGGTCTGCCCAGGGTCAGCCAGCAGTGTGTGGGTTCTTGACCTCATGTAGGGAAGATGTCACAACCTGAGTCCAGGTGACTATGAGGGTAGAAGTGCTTACACTCTGCTTATAGAACTGATCTTATAGAAATAAGATATTTTGAAACTAACAGTCGGGGAATGGTAGAGAACTCAAGAGTTGGGAAATTTTAGTAAATAGTTAATAAACCTAGTAGGTGATACATATGTTAAAGCTATTGTTTCAGGAACTGCAGGTATAGCCTACCACTCCACAGAGAGACATCCAACCTCCTGGGGCACAGCTGGAGACAGCCGAGCCAGTGTGCTCCAGGGAGAGACAGATGGTGACCACCCGCATCCCCCACCCAACCCAGGGACAGCTAACTGCCCCAGGTTAGAATGCTGCAGTTTTGTAATCTAATTTTCCCTGAATTTCAAAACCCCTCACTGCACCTTGTTCTCTGTTATAAAGAGGCTAGCTTGGTATGAGGGTATAAACCCACCGTCTTCTCAGATCACCAGCCATCTTAATAAAGCTCCCATAAAGGTTCAATCCCTGTCTCTGCTTATTGGGTCTGGAAGATGACAGGCAGCACGAACGCCGGCTTTTCCAGGTCCATCACTGGACTTCGATTTCCAAAATGCTTCTCTAGTGGTATAGTTCCCCTCCTCCCCTTAGTAAGACAGGAAAGTTAGAGGGATCCAGAGTGGAAGAAATGCCTTTCTTCCCCAGCTGTGATAAAGCTCTGCTCAATGTTTTCCCCCGGAGTCTAGTGCTTTGATGTGGAGGATGTGTTGGGCATATCTCATAGTGATTACTCTTCTCTCCTTGCCGGAGCCAGGAGATGATCTTTCTCAGATCTTCACTTTGAGAGTTTGAAAATAAAGCCCAAGAACGTGGGACTTCACGATGACTGTGGCCCTGAGAGGATTCTGAATCTAAAGTTAATCTCCAGCAATTTGGCAAAATTACCAGTTAGAGTTCCCTACATTTTATAGTTCCAGCAGTTTCTGCTCTACCCTGTCTCTGTCTCTGCCTCTCTCTTGTCAAATAATAGTCATGTGTTTAATTGTTTCCAGCTGTATCTTCTGTATAACATAAAAGTGATGTGATGTCTGCCAAGCTTTCACATGTTGGAATTCAATATGGAAGTCAAATGACTATAAAGTTTTTCAGTGCATTCATCTTAATTAATATGTTGTACCATTTTCAGAATCCCTTTCTGAGTTGAAAAACTGTGTTTGAGCCCATGATCCGTTAACCACTATCTTGTATCTTTGCAAGTTACTGAACTTTTCATCACCTTAATTTTTTTTAATGTTAAGTGGAACAAATTCTAGGGTCCATGTGCAGGGTAAAACAATTTTGCCTTACAGATAATAAACCATCAATAAGTGTTCACTATAATAACATAAATTTAGACTTCAGAACTTTTCTTCCAAACTATTATCTTGTTTTTTTATTATTTTAATTTGCATTATGGCAACTATATTGACTAACTTTGTATGTATAACAGACAATTTCCCAATATGTATTGTAGAATATATCATCACTCCTGTGTTGATTAAATAGATAAGCATCTTCCTCCAACATGTAATCTTTGAGTCACTCTTTCAGTAGATGTTTCTCTCTCTCTCTTTTTTTTTTAGATTTTATTTACTTATTTTTAGAGAAGAAAAGGGAAAAAGAAAGACAGGAAGAGAAACATCAATGTGTGATTGCCTCTCAAGTGCCCTGACTGGGAATCGAACCAGTGACCCTTTGGTTCACAGGCCAGTGGTCAATCCACTGAGTCACACCAGCCAGGGCTCAGTAGATGTTTCTTTGTCAAACATTGTTATTCTTGTTTGCCATGCTTTATTTTTCCTTCATTTGGTTTATTTGCTGTGCTGTTTTTAGTGCCTGATTTTTAAAAATATTTTATTTATTTTTAGAGAGTGAGGAAGGGACAGAGGAAGAGAGGGAGCAAAACATTGATGTGTGAGACATACATTGTTTGGCACCTCTCATATACACCCCAACTGGGGACCTGGCCAGAAACCCAAGCATGTGCCCTCACCTCGAATTGAACCAGTGACCTAGTCTCTTTGTGTGCAGGAGAACATCCAATCAACTGAGCCACATTGCTCAGGGCGTTAGTACCTGATTTAAATTACTACACTGAACTGTTTTTGTAATTTAATATTTCTCTATATTGATTTGGAACATATACAGTCTACTTTTGTTCTTCTAGTGGTTATCTTTAAGGATTTTATCATCCAAATTTACTATAGCAAGTCTAAACTTAATGTATTTTACTTTCAGTTGTATAATGCAGGGTCATTAAAATGTTTTAACTCAAATATTTTTTATGCTCAAATTTTCTCAAATTTTCATTCCTTTATATTTTGAATCCCTTCTAATCTTAGTCTGTCCTCTCTTTAATAAACATATTTATATTTTAATAACTCCCCTTTTTGTAGCTCTGCAGTTCACTTTTTTTTTTTGGCTTTAATTTTTCAAGCACATTTTTTGGAAGGTTTTTTGGTGAAAGACTAAGACAGATAAACTCAATCTTTGTCTAATTCTTTTTTCACCTTCATTCCTTCTTGATTGATGGATAAGTTGGAAATGAAATCTTATGTTTATTGTATTTTTTCTTAGAACTGTGAAGAAATTATTTAAATTTCAGGTATCTACTGTTGCTCACTAAAAGTCTGGTAAAAGTTTAGTCGTAATATATTTACAGTTTATTTGACTGTCCTGATGTCTTGTAATAGTTCCTTAATACATCTATGGATTCTTATTTATTCTGAACAATATTTTGTTTCTTCCAGCTAAATACTCATGGATTTAATCACTTGGGGGACTTCTCTTCTGAGTCACTGTCTATGTTTTGAGGACTACCTATATTCTATTCACTTTTTTGTCTGTTCTTTTTTTTTATTCCACTTCAGCATATGTTGGACCTCATTATTCTATTTTCTGTCTCTGTCGTATTCTTTTGAATGGGTCTATCTCTTTATGTCTCTATATTTCTGTATATATTTTATGTGATTTATTTCCTATACCTGTTTCCAATCTACTTCCCAGTTCACTCAGCTATTTTCTTATATATAATCTGCACTTTATCATACCCTGTGAGATTTTAATTTCAATGGCCTTAAATTTCACTTTTAGTTCTTATAACTTGGATTTACTTAAAACATTATTCTTGTTTTTTTATGCTGCCTAATTGTTTCAGGATCGCATCTATTACATTTTCATATTATTTTAATCCTTAACACATTTTAAAATAATCATTTATTGAGATTGTTTTGTTATCTATAATTCTAAGGTGGTAGGTAATCGTCTCAAGTTTATTCTTAGTGATCTGTAGTATTTCATTGCTAAGTCATTATTACCTAGGCTGTTATTTTGGTAGGACACCTGTACACCTGGACTATGAATGTCTCCCCACATAGCAATTTTGTATTTGCTGCTTTATGAGGCCCTAGGAACTTCTATGGTCCTTACTAGGTTATATGTTAATTTCTCTGTGCCTGATCCCATGCAATGGAGGTAGTATACATTTTTACCTCATATCCTCACATAGCACCATCTTTGTTTTAATAGCCAAGACTTCTCTACTGATGTTAGAGGAACTAATTCCTCAATAGTATTTGTATGCCTGTTTGTGTGTGCCTCTGTTCTACTTTCTCCAAATGTTGAAAATGTTTTTGCCATCACCTTCTTAACTTTTACATAAAGCCCCCTGAAGTAACAACATTGTCAATTCCTTTCTTTTCATAGGAGATATTCAAAATGTTAGATGAATATGTACATGTGATTACACTTAAAGTTAATATTTTACAGTACATTTTATATTATAGTAAAGTTAATATTAATTATATAAAATTAAAATATCACAAGTATAGTTTAATTAAGTAGAGAGAAACTACTTCTTAAGATTTGCTTAATAGAGAATAATTTTTCTTTGCCATATATCCTAGAACTTAATAACCTTGACAATACTGATTAAGCCCAAATTATGTTCTTGTTTTTTAAATGCAGAAACAGCATATAATTATAGTAGTACATATCAAATGGATGCATAAAATGTGTTCTTCCATAACCTATTTGGTAAAAAATATATATAAAATACATATCTCTATGTATAGAAAAATGTGACTCTTATTTTAAAGAAATATAAAATTTAAATTTTATTTTTAAATAATATCAAAGAATGAGCAAAAATACATCATTCATAATCTTTGCTAAAATATATCCATTATATACTTGCAAAAAGTTCAAAATGCTATATTTATACTAAATGATAAATGCTATGTGAATTTTCTGACCATTTAGAGCTTGATGAACCATTATAAATATTTTGCAAAGTTGTCAGATTTCTATTTTGGAGACGTCTTGTAGAGAAAATGTACTCTTTCATATGTTCAAATTTCTGAAAATATTTAAGTGTATGTCTTTGGGGGTATCATATTAGTAATTGGAGCAACTACTCTATTAGACTATTTTATTTTTGTATTTTTCTTGGTGCTTTGCATTTATTTAAAGCAGGATTAAAGGGAAGCAGTCTATATTTTGAACTTGCTGTCAATAGGCTTAAAAGACCATCCACAGTCCTTTAGTACACATATACTTTAGCCTCTCCATTTCATTTAACTTATAGTGTAATTAGTTATATTTGAATGATCTAGTTAAAACCTTTTAGAAGTATTAGATCCATTTTGTGGACATATATTTGTAAAAGTAATTATTCCAGTTTTCAAGTGTTCCCTTGCATAATGTTTTTTCTGTGACTCAATATCAATTTATGTCTATTATAATTTAACATTTTGGTTTTAATTATCATGTACTAAAAAGTAAGAGGCTTTAATTAATGTAATTAATAAAGTTAGTTTTACAAATTTTGTATTTTGGAATTTTGCAGATAATATTACAATTCCTTGAAGATCTATTTGAATTATTAGTTATGAATATGCTATTCTAGTATTCATTGTTCTAAAATAATCTCAAACATTATGTTGTTTTGTTAGGCATTGCTATACATTACATATAGCAATACTTTTTGAAATATTAAAACATCTCACAATAAATGTTTCTTTAAATATTGAGAATTAAAATAAAATTTGCTCTTATGAAAACATAGAAATATTCCTCTTACTCTAAATTTCATAAGCAAAATGTTTATTTGAAAGCAAACACTGTAATAAATTCAGGATTCTTTGGTGGAATTAACAGATGTATACTAGATTTCCATTATATTTTAAATTATTAATATAATATGTAATTGTGATTGACATGACATTAGAAAATATTCTCATACATACCATTACAAAACTTAGTTTTCTATACATTTGTGTAATCAAAATTTCTCAAACCCTCACTAATCTGTGGGTACAGATGGCCTTATATTAACTAACATGTTGCTAACATCCAGAATATCAATAGAGAAAATGCCTTAAAGATTAAATGGATTGTTACTTTTTTGATTGTGTAAAGCATTTGTATTCTATGGTAAATAAGATGAAACAATGGTTTTAATAAACTTACTATAGTAAGTTCTTATTATTCATGTGATATGAAGAATCACTTGTTAAATTTGTGGACCTTTCAGTCTCTTCCTTCAGTCTCTCTGGGGGTACCATTAGCTAGGGGGTACCTAGCTAATGCTTTGCAGCTAGGCCTTAGCATTATTAGGCATTGTTGAGATTAGATTACTATTCTCTCCATAATTTAATATACCCATAGTTATAAATGATTTGTCTCACAGGAGTGTCAGTAAATATTCTGACATTAATAAGTAAAATCTCTGTATTAAGTGTGTTTTAACAAGAGTATATGACAATTTGTTACTATTATGTTATCATTTTATATAAATAAACAATCTCAGTTTGGGCATCGATGCTAGCTAGCAGTTTTCTCTGTAGGCAGAATATTTTGTATGAACCATAAACCGAAACAAACTTCAACATACACATGTGGCATTTCAAGGTGAAAATAATAACAGGTTTTAACAAGATGAATCTTTCTCTAAAGACCTTAGTGTTGCAAGTGCTGTCCAATTTTTTTCGTTTGTCATAAAACAAAATATACCACAGTCGACATGCTTTATGTCTTCTAGTATCCTGAGGCACACTGGCCGACGAAGGTATCCTTCTCCCCTGGAGAAGAGGAGCCGGGGTGGTGTGTGCAGTCGTATCACAGCTGCTGCGGTTCGGCTGTTCCCGCCGCTGGAGCTGCTGTGGAAATAATGTGTGAGGTCCACACTGGAATGCCGGCTTCACAGTGCTGCTTTATCCTTTCTCAAAAGATTCACTGTCTTACCTTAAATATGCCCATAAATATCTCCATAACTCGGTGATATTTTCCTGTTACCTCTACAGTTTACATGTTGTATTCAACTTGGAGTTTATTCAACTTTGTACAGTCAGTCATATGGCAGGTTTATGGGATGCTGTAAATGGAGAAAAGTAAGGTAATCATTGTTAAACTTTTTAAAACTATTTGAGAAAAAAGAATTCTCTGCAAATATGGCATTAGGACCAGCTCTACTGGATGCAGGTTTACTCTTATTTTTTATTGAAACACTTTCTAAAGAAGTATTACTCTGACCTTTTAAAGAAATTGAAAACTACTTTAAAAACTGGGAGTTTTTCATTACTTTTAAAATAACAACAAAGGGATAGATATATAGGTGGCAAAAAATAACACGAGTGAATTAAATTTGTTTTCGATCTAATGTAAGTGAACTGAAAGAGGTTTTAAAGGAGTTCTGTTAGTGAAAATGATAATTAAACATTAACAAGTTCCCCAAAACATCAAATGAAAATGTTTATAGACTGGCCAATTTGAATCATATTTTTCATCAATTATCTCCATAGTAGTTACTGTAGATATTGAATTGTAGTAGAATATGTCATCCCAAAATATGATTGTAGGAATTCAGAATATGTCATCTGGAAATCTGCCATTTTGATATTTTGATTATTTTGAGCTGTAGGCATTTGACAAACAGCAAATGCAGGGAGAGGCATTCTCTGACTTCCCCTTATCCTCTCAAATACACTCAATTGTTAAAAATCTTCTCCCTTGGAGGCCATAAATCAGGCACCATTACCTTTATCAGAAAAGAGAAAGCAGTAGACACCACTCCTTTGTCACTGCCACACCTCCAAATCATTTTCTAAAGGCCCATTCTTTTTTCCTAGAAATTACTTATTCTCCCCCCAGAGGTTTCAGTCCCCTATTCCCTTCCCCTGTTAAGATGGTATCTAATCCTGAATTCTAATGCTACCTCTTTGAACATTACTTTTCCTGGACGTCTCCCATGTATACATGAGGTACACATGTTAATAAACTTCTGTTTGTTTTTCTTTTGTTAATCTGTCTTTTATTACCAAGGATCTCAGCCAAGAACTTAGCAGGGCGGAAGGAAAATAATTTTTGGTTCCCTGTCCTGTAGTTACTGTAACAGGGAGGATCTGCAGAGCCCATATATATGCGTGTTTTTATAACCTGTGAAATGCACAACTGTAATATACATAAAGAATATGTAAAGACATATGCAAAGGATACTAATTTTATGAAAAAATAAAATTATGAACTTTGAAAATGCTATACTATAATAAAGAAATCAGGCATTCATATGAGGATACCTGTGTTCAAACTTTAGTTCTGCCACCTGCTTTGCCAATGAGGATCTAATGAGGCCAAAATATAGCCTAATGCACTGCCTTAATATAAATACTATAATAAGTCTTGTTAAGAATCTTCAATTTCTTATGTCCAAGAGACTAATGCTAACACTTAATTATAGAAAATGGCATACTCTGGTCTAGACCCTACTATTTTTCTAGATTCTGAAGATCTTTTTCTTTTCCACAGGAGAATATTTTTTAAATGGATGCAGTATCATTAATACGGAGGTAATATTATTTGTTTACAGATATTTAAATGCCAAGATTGTACCATTTAATTTTACAAGAGGCTTACTTTTACTCCAATATTTTCAGAAAAAATACTTGCCTGGTCTTTCTCCAGTTTTTCTGTTGACCGTTATTACTGCTTTAATTCTAAATGTAAGGATGGCTTAGGTCCACCATTTCTTGTATTTGTTAAAAAACAAATGAAATCTATAAGTAGGACTGGCTTATCATGTCATGCTTTAAAAATATATCTATACCAAGAAGTGTATATTCAGTAAATAGTTGATGAATGACTGAATGACTGAGGAATGAGGATTGAAATTCTCTGTTTGCTTATCCATATATAGTTAATGGTTCTCAACAGCAGGTAAATTCTCTCCGAAAGGTGAACATTTCCCAGGTCAAAATAAAAAGGTTCTTCTTCTTTGCAGGATTAAGAAGCCATTACTAGCTCTATGAACATCACTCTACTGTCCCTCATGTGGGATGGCTACTTCTCATAACCGTATTATTTATCAATTCATTGCAATAGTCACCCAAGTACCAATAGTACTACTAGTACTGTGGAGACTGCACAATGGGGTCTATGGCTGATGCTCAGCAGTCTCTGTCTCTAAGCCTGACTACCTATGTGCATAAATGCACACCCAGGGATAAGCACCCACATGTTACTACTCATCCTTATGAAGTGAATTTTTACATTGGCAAATCACTCAGTTACTCAGCAATTATGTAGTTACTTAGCAAAACTCACTGGCTCAAGAATTAATAAGATTTTTTATTAAAATAATATTGGCAGTAAAAAATAGCACTCCCTTTTCTTTTAAATTTATTATAAAGCATTGAAAAATAAACATTATAGTCAAAATTAGTTATATTGATGTAACCATATATTCTAAACTAGCTACATGAACTATAGAAAAGGTTTGTGCATAGTGAACAATTTTTTATTGATCATAATTTTTATTATTACTGCATATTTTAGTCCATGATGCAATTCTTCCCCTCATATTGCTCCCTCTCCTCTTGAGAAACCTAAATAAATAAACAAATACATAATCAATAACCTATTTCAAGAAAATTTCTCTGAGTAGTTTTGAAGGGGACCAAAATCTTAAAGCTATCTTGTGGGATATTGATTTTAGCCTAGTTATTAAGAAACAAAAACTCAGAAGGAACCTTTGACCCTCTCTCTTTCCCACCTAAGAAATTCAGATGGAAAGGCGAGCTCTAGAAAGGAGATCTTAGGATGTTCATCTTAGTCTGCTTTGAATTGAGTATGGTGGGTGGGAGGACTCCAGGCTGGGGCCTGGTGGATGCATCACTGCTGTGTCTCACTGAATCAAGAACTTCCTACCATGTGTGCCTCCCTCTTCCTCAAGTACCTGTGAGTGATCCATTCTCACGTTTGAAATCTAAGATCCTTCCCACCTTTTCCCCTTTGTCAGAAAGGTCATATATACCCAATTTTGCACCACCGTCTGTGAATTTTTATGTTTATGTGAGTTCTCCAAGCACCTGTATTAAAATTTGATTTTCTCCTGTTAATCTGTGCTGATTGGATTATTAGTCCAGTGATAAGAATTTAGTAGGTGAGAGGGAAAGTAATTTTTTAGCCCCTACATTTCCAGTTAGAGTTAATATTTATTCATCTCTTACTCTGACAAAAGTTTGAGATTTTCAAGAATTGGTATTATCTTCCATCAATTCTTTCTAGAGCCAACATAATGCCTGCAAAATAGTTATTACATAATGGATGTTTATAGAATAAATAACACCTGAGGATGAGTCTTATCTCACTCTAACGTGTAAATTGAACTATTAAGACAAGAACAAAGCCACTTGTCTTTTCTGATTGTTCTCTAATTTGGACATTATCCAGAGGACATCCAACTTTCTTGAATGTGATGTGAATCTTATTTGATTATCTGCCAAGTTAAGACCTTCTCCTCTGAGCCTAGATCTAAGAGGTTGCAATTATTGATCACTTAATGCCAGTGACTTCAAGTCAACATTTGATTCCTCACCCCTTTCTTACAATGCTAGTGGCATAGTGGATTTTCTCCTTATATCTGTATGTAGTTCTGCTTTCCAATGTGTCTGATTTTCCATCTTGAAAACAAAATTTCTATTAAATTATTCTATTAGTCATAAAATCTGTGATTACAAATTTTGAATTATCTATTCTTCCATTTCCATTCCTGTTGGGATGT
Organism: Trachops cirrhosus; assembly: GCA_028533065.1. Lineage (NCBI taxonomy): Eukaryota > Metazoa > Chordata > Mammalia > Chiroptera > Phyllostomidae > Trachops > Trachops cirrhosus. The sequence continues at coordinate 142,101,436 of CM052539.1, forward strand.
TTCCCTGGTCAAGTTTTTATATTTAAAATATTGTATGATCTCTAATGTTTTTTATTTTTTCTTTTTCAAATTTCAGCATGGTTCATTGTTGTGAAAATTCTACTTTCCTCAAGTTCCTCATTCATATCCCAAAGTGATATAACATCACTTTCCAGAAATCGTTGAAGTTCCTTAGATTGCTCAGCAAAGCTATCATTGATTCAGCCACACTTCTTTATCCAAACATCTCCTGCCTCTTTTCCGAGCCTTGCTCTTGTCAAAATCAAGTCCTTACTAATCAATGGCTGGACCTTGTTCATTTCCATGTCTACATTTTGGTGAGGTATCTCTGCTTCTGACTCATCCTCTCATTTCTCTTCCCGTGTCCAGCAACTATCTTCATTGTTTGTTGTTTGTTTGTTTTTCCGGTAGAGCATTCCACAATTATTCTAGTCTGTGTTAATTCTGGGCCTGAACTCCTCAGTGTTCAAAATAATTGATTCAGTGCTTGCTAACTTCTGGGACATTGTGAAGAATTGGTGTATAAATATAAATATACTATGCAACCTTTCCCTCTAGTAATAAATTTTTCTAACTATGACACCTGTCCAAAGATAAAAATAAACAGAGTGTCATGGCAGCAAGGAGGCAGGAAGCAGCTGTCTGTACCATTTACTTCCAGTGTAGCTTTGTGTGGGTTTAAGTTTCTGGAAGGAAGGAAAACTACACTACCTATGCTTTTGTTTTTTATAGCACCTGGCATACTGTAGTAACATAAAGTCTCAAAGAAGTGTGTTGATTTGGATTTTGTTTGTTGCCTATTTTAATTACCAATCTTAAAAATCACATTGTAAATAGTGATCAGGATGTTAATATATTTTCAACCCTTTTAAGATGTATTTCAACAAGGAAATTCAAGAGTACCAATTCTAAAATTGCATACATTTGCCTTAGAAATGAAATTTCATGCTTATCCTGAGTATGACAATGTCTTACAAATCAAACAATGTAACACCTGCACAGGCTAAAAGGAGCTGAAACACTGCTTGGCCTCTTTTCTCATTCCTACCCTTTCACTCTCTTTCCCAACCCTCCTCTGGTTCAGTCATCTTAGTTACATCAAACTTTGCCTGAAGCGGCAATGTTGACAAAGTATTTTTAAGTATATTTTATTGATTATGCTATTACAGTTGTCCCAATTTTTTCCTGCTTATGCCCCTTCACTCTGTACCCCCCACCTTCCATCACACCCTCCCCCTTACTTCATGTCTATTTATAAGGTCTTTGACTTCTCCATTTCCTATACTATTCTTAACCTCCCCTGTCCATTTTGTGCCTACAAATTATGCTCCTTATTCTCTGTACCTTTTCCCCCATTATCTCCCCTCCCCCTCCCCACTAATAACCCTCCATGTGATCTCCATTTCTGTGGTTCTGTTCCTGTTATAGTTTACTTAGTTTTTGTTTTTTAGGTGCAGTTGTTGATAGTTGTGATATTGTTGTCATTTTACTGTTAATACTTTTTGATCTTCTATTTCAGAGATAAGTCCCTTTAACATTTCATATAAGGGCTTGGTGATGATGAACTCCTTTAACTTGACCTCATCTGGAAAGCATTTTACCTGCCCTTCCATTCTAAATGATAGCTTTGCTGCATAGAGTAACCTTGGATGTAAGTCCTTGCTTTTCATGACTTTGAATACTTCTTTCCAGCCCCTTCTTGTCTTTTCAGAAATCAACTGATAGTCTTAGGGAACTCCTTTGTAGTTAACTCTCTCTTTTCCTCTTACTGTTTTTAAGATTCTCTCTTTGTCTTTAATTTTGGGTAACTTAATTATAATGTTTCTTCGAGTGTTTCTTCTTGAAACAGTTTTAATAGGTCAAAGAACTTTTTCTTTCAGGTGCAAGAATTTAATAGCAATAAGTGCAAGATTAAAAAATAAATGTAGAAATGTATTCAGTTACTTAAGGATATCAAAAATAATAATTAAATTAAAAACTGTAAGTTATAGTTTGATAGACAGAATCAATAGAATTACTCATATTCCTGCTAATTTTTTGTGTTATAGAAGACCATAAGAGCCTTGAGGTAAACTATCTGAACAATTTGTACACTGATATTAAATTACGTTATAATGCCTTGGCTGGTTCCATTCCCAGTCAGGGCACAGTTGTTGCCCAGGTCAGGTCCCCGGTAGGGGGCATGTGGGAAGCAACCACACATTGATGTTTCTCTCCCTTTCTCCCTCCCTCACCTTCTGTCCAAAATAAATAAATGAAATCTTTTTAAAATGAAAGATATCTAAAAAATAAATTATGTTATATTAACACTATATTTTTTACTAGAATGTGGCTTTTTGAGGCAGGTATTTCATCTAATTGACTTTTATATCCAATATCTAAAACATTCATGGCAAAAAATACTCAATAAATGTTTCTGGAATGGATTAGTGAGTATCTTGTATGGTTTTCTAAAGAAAAAAGTGGTGTTGTAAAGGACTAAATGAGGACTCATTTTACACAGTAATTAAATATGGTGAAAATCAGAGTTGTTTTAGATTTAGCTAGCTTATTTGCTGTTTTTCAAATGTTTTGCATTAGCAAAAACTTTAATGAGTTTGGCCTCAAGAAGTTTTTCTCCAATCCATATGCTTCTGATTCTCATAGAGTGAGCTCTTACCAAAACTATTTTAATTATTTATTTGTGTTCCAAGGAGCACTTTTGAAAGGTTTCATTAAACAACTCTTCATGTCTGTCTGTTAAGAACAGAAAGTCTCATTTTTCTCAATACTTTTTATACTGTATCTTCAAAAGTTTTTCATCATTCTGAGATTCCTTATTTTTATGTTGGTCGCCATTTCTATTTCTAATGTCATTGGAGCAAAAGAAAGTGTTTTTTATTAGTTAAATGAACAGATAAACTCTGTAACACTTATCTTCTGCATTTCTAATGTGGATTCTGCAACAATTTATAATGGCTTAGTGTCTCACAATTTAGACACAACATTTATCTTATAAATGACATATATTCTTCTTGAGTTTCTGTATGAAGAAGTTTTAAGTTTGCCTTAGAAATGGATTTCAAGTTTATGTATGTGAGCATTGAAGAGAAACAGGGGAAAAAGAACTCCACAGGATAACATTGCTATTCTCACTCCCAACCAGGCTTAAATTTACCATGTCAGTAGCAAGTGTGTTTTTGTTTTAATGACAATGTTTAAAATTCAGAGAATGGCTTCTTGGTTCTTATTTTTGGTAAAGGGAAGGTATTTAATTTAATAAAATTAAGGATAAATTTAATTATATTAACATGCACAATGTTTCATTAGATAATTCAACTACCAACATTTTATTTAAGTATTTAATTTGTAAAATATTCATCATATCCATGTGTTGTAGTGGAGATGAGGGGACATATGCTTTAATTTTCATTGAATTAAAAAAATTGCTCTGATGTGTTGTGAATGCTTTATAATTTGGTATGTTTAATCAATACCTGTGATTAGCTTAAAGCTAAAAAGAAGTACTTTGCTTATTTTCATGCCTTTGTATATTTTCATGGCTCAAGTGCTTTATAAAATATTCTTCTCTATGATTTTTAGATATTTTCAAGTAAAAAATATTTCTCTGAGATTGTTTATGTAGTTGAATATAACAAAATCTCTCTATGCAATCTAATTCTTATATCTCTATATTCTAATGCAACACTTTATATAAAATATTAACTATTAAATATGCTAAATAGATGACTTAGCAAGCTAAAATAAAATGATGAAAGAAAATCTACTGTAGTCATGGAACAATATGAAGAAACTTTTATTTTGATGTATTTCCTTATGAAATAAAATAATCTCTGAAATGTAAAAGCTTTTACTATATTGTCTAGCTTTCAATGATTTTGGTTAAAACATATAAACAAATCTACTTAACATTCATAAATATTATACATTATTAAAATATGTTGAATAACTACAAACAAAATAGACAAAAGCATAAGTCTGTATGCTTTAAAATTTTATTAGAGATTTTAATTTGTTTAATGATATGTCTCTCAGAATATAGAAATATTTTCTATGCATGGTGTCAAAAATTATAATCTAATGCTTAGATTCAGTGTGAGAGCTCATTTTATGAATAAATACATTATTAATGTGATGGATTTTTCTGAAACTTAAGAACATAAAATAAATTGTCAATGTATAATTAAAATGATGGGGGAGCTGGGGTTCTTGCACAGAGGCAGAGCTATTCCTTTGTTATTTCAGTCCTAAAAATGCTGTATTTTTAACATTATCAAAAATAAAGATAGCAAAGAAAATACAAACTATTATTTTAATATGTAATGTCAAGGTACACGTTTTTAAAGATGCTATACTTTCCATCTTTACCTAAAAATTAGCTGGCAAACATAGGTAACATGGCATTTTCCTTTCTTAGGAAAAGTGAAGAACAATACTATGTGATTTATTTTGGCATACTACCTTGATTGTAGCTATGATGTAAGTTATAACTTATACCTTAAATCACACAGGAGGAAGAACAAAATTCTTTGGGAATACTAGCATGGTTTTTACATGCCTTGTAGTCTAGTATGACAGTGGTCTCATTTTCCGTAGGTGCCTTAACAATGTTAGTGATGATTTAAACATGTTTTAATTACTCTACTTGATACAGAAGCAGTTGGGCCAAAATCATAATCATTTAATGTCTAAAAAGGTTCATATTCAGTGACTTTGAATCCCTAAATTTTTGGCTTATATGCAGGGTGACTAAATAGTGGTTTGGGTTAGAAAATAAGATTCAGTAATTTTTAATCAATCAATTATTTATTTTCATTTATTTTTTCATTATAGTTGACATTTAATATTTTATATTAGTTTCCAATATACAACAGAGTGGTTAGACATCTATATAATTTACTGCAGAAACAGTAATTATTAGATAGCATTCCTATGTTCTTTGTTCCCATGCCATGTTAAATCTCTGAGTTCTCTTCTGGGAATACATTTTAAAGTTATACATTTAGCACATTTTCTAATGGGTAGAGATCTTAGAGATTAGTCTAATTTCATTTTCTCTATGACAATAGGCTCATCTTAACTATTTAATGTACTTTTTTAAAACTTGAAGCTATTAATTCTTTATCAATTACTCAGGGTTTTTATTGGCTTACACTTTATGAAAATACTGATTAACTAAGGTTTTAATTTAACAGATATCATCAATAGAAAAAAATTGAAATGTTTTAAAAGTGGAAAAATTGGAGAGATCACTGGCACTAAAATAATATTCAAGGAAAATAAATGACATAGTTTTAAAAGAAAGAAGAATTATATAAAAAGGCATATGCTTAGTTAAATAAAAAAGGCTATTTTTAGGAAGCTGCTGAATGGCTCAAGAAAGAAATAACCAGCCAGACTGTTCTCAGTAAAGTTATTTTTGGGGAGAAAACCTAGCAAGGTTGATGCAATGAATGTGACGGCCATCTGTTTGTCCCCACAGGTATATTAGACTGTCAAGGTTTAGTCAAGCCATGTGTTTTTCCCCCCAAAAGGTATTTGTAATTACTTCTCTGAAAGAGTCATTTTTATTAATAATAAAACACTTTAATAATTGCTAAATACTAACTATTTGCCAGGTACTATTCTAAGTTCTTTACACATAGCATTCCATCTAATAATTAAAACAACCCTCTGAGAGATATATTGCTATTTTGTGTGTGTGTGTGTTTTATTCAGCATGTACTTGAGAAAGATTTTAAGTTCTCAGTCTTACTTACAGCACTAAATAAAAATCATATGCAAGAGGGCTCTTGCTAAGTTTCAGCAAGTTCATATGAAGCTCTTGTTTTTATAGTTAAATCCTGTTGTCCTTCAGATTTTAAGAGAGACTGGTAGCACGATAGATACATTTTATTTTATTTTTTTCTCCTGAGGCTAATGTCTTCCTAGTTGAGTTTTGACAAGAATTGTAACTTCTCACCAAAGAATGGTGTCTGAGTTGATTCAAGCTGTTACAACAAACTCCTAAAGACTGAGTGTCCTATAAATAACACAGATTTATTATGTTTCATCGTCCAAGATCAAGGAACCAGCATTGTCGCCTTTTTATAAGGGTCCTCTTTCTGCTTCACAGCTGCCACCTTCTCACTGTGTCTTCACGTGATGGGGCTAGGAGTCTCTCTGGACCATCTTTAATAAGGTAGTAACCCCATTCATAACACCACACTCATAACTTAAGTATCTCCCACAGACTATACCATCACCTTTGGGGTCAGAATTTTAACATGAATTTTGGGAGGACACAAACAGTTGGACCACAGCAAATGGAGACTTTATTTTTCTTTTTATTTGGTATTGTTACTTTTTTTATTTTAAACTACATTCATATTTATTGCTGATGATTAGAAAATGTGAAATTTCATATATCTTATTTTAAAGTTAACTGAGCATGGCAGTCTCTCTGTAGAGTATACCCATACCTTTCTTCCCTCTCAGGTGTACATCTTTATTTTTTCTCCTAACCTCTATAGGTCCCCACGTGACTAGTAACCAGGGGAGCAACAAGCAGCAGCAGCAGCCCTTCCCAGGCTTAGTCCTCTAAACCTCTCTCCGAGGCCCCCTTTTTCTCTGAGTTCCCAGTGAGCTAACAGCAGCCACACCTAGGCTCCTTTCTTTCCAATAACGTTTCTAGGGAGCCAAAGCTGAGCACCACCTAGGCTCTCTCCTGTTACTCCTTCTCTCTTAGACTCTCCCGTGAGCTAAAAGCAGCCCCATCTTGTTCATTTCCATCACTGTGACCTTCACTTCTCAGTGAACTAACAGCAGTCCCACCTAGGCTCACTTCTTTCCCTTAACATTTCTAGGGAGCCGGAGCAGAGTACTGCCTAGGCTCTCACTTATTAATTCCTCTACTCTAAGCCCTTCCTTTGTTTAACTGTTCCCAGTTTTATAAAACATGCTCTCAAAATCCCCTGGACTCACGTTGTAAAATCTCTCCTCACCAAGTCAGGAACCCACTCACTACCAACTGGCCCAGGCAGACCTGCTGTGAGCCTGGTCCCTTTCCAGTGACAGAACCAGGCAATGTCTATGCTCGAGGAGTCACAGATTCTGTCCTAAGAGCACCTCAATCAATTAGAAAGACCAGGGGCCATCTCTCTGGGCAATTCTCATCTAATACCTTCATGACCTTTATTCTTAGGCCTTTCTGTCCTGAAACTTGGATGTTTTATTTTTAGAAAAATTTTAACAGGTTATCTAGGTTAATTTTGTATTATCCCCTGAGTTTCATATTATCTCTCAAGTGACAAGAGAATCAGAAATAGTGGTTGTTTGACTGAGAACAAAAGGTTTATGAAGGCTGGATAGGCAAAGCACCATCTTTTCCAGACCCTGAAATGAGGCTCCACCCTGTGGTATTGACACTGGCTATCAATTATCCAAAGGATATGAATTCATCTACGGTGAATGACATTATACATAACATGATTTCCGTCTGGAGCAATGTGACCACCTTGACCTCCCAGCAAGGAAAGAGTCAAGATGCAGAATCAAGCTTTCCTTCTGGGAGTTGGACCATGGAGATGGTTTGCTGTTCGGTGGGCCAGGCCATATCATGGCCCATGCCTTTTTACCAAATTCTGAAACTCCAAGAATTATCCACTTTAACAAGGGAGAACATTGGTCAACTTCATACAACATGTTTAATCTGTTCTTGGTTGACATTGATGAGATGAGTCATTCATTTTCTGAGCCTATGCTAGTCCATTAATCAGAACTCCATAATGTACACCAGACATATGTATCAAAACTTTAGAATCTTCCATCTTGATGTTGATGATATCCAAAAATCCAGCAACTATATGGACAAAGATATCCTTCTGAAATGCCCTAATGCTGGCACAGAAGAACCATTTAACCTGGTAATTCAGTGGCTTCCTTAGAGCATCAAAGAACTCAAAGCACTAAACCAGTCTTAGAGACTGCTTGGACTAACGCCCTAAACCCCTAAAGAATGAACCTAGTTAAAGCCACTGACTCAAAACCAGAACACTTCTGGGTCAGAATAAGGACGTTTTTTAAGACTAAAAATAAATAAAATAAAGTAAAAACAAATTAAATTAACTGAACTTTGTCACTTAAGTGACAGAGACTAAAGTACCACTCTTAGGAAGTGTATCTGTCTTGTCTCTGCGACAAACAAGTAAAAGGGCTGGATCAGTTTGTTTGAACTAAGTAGTTAAGTAGCTTGTTCATGTGGAAACATGCCATCTTAGTGTTTTTCATTTATTTCAAGTATTTGGTATGCATGAACACATTCTATAGTAAATCAAATATACACATGTACACAATGTACATAAATATTTAATAGTAAACTACATGCATATGTACATATATACGGAATTTGTAGCTCATCTCTCTTTCTGTATAATCTATATTGATAATCGATATATGTAGTTTCTTGCACTTTGCAATTATTAGGTTTATACCGCAGTAGTAGAAGATATATATTCTTTCCATACAGACCGGAGAGGTTTACTTTTTTTCCAGGAATGATTTCAGCTTTTTAATACTGAGCATTTCTGGTGCTGGTCTCTGATCTTCTAAACTCCTTGCCGACTGATAACAAACAGACTTGGCCACTTTGATAACTAGACTTATCTTTAGCACAAGAAAAACTACATTAAATTTCTGTTGAATTGTATCAGAACTTGAAAAAAGATTCTGGGTATTTTTGAAACATATTTAAGGGGAGAAAAGCTGAAAAGAAACTAGTACAACCATAAGTTATAAATATAAATATATATGTGTATATATATATAAATGTTGCATATATTCAAGGAATTAATTTAAGAACTTAATTATTTCAAGTATTTTTTATTTTTTAATTTAAAATATTCTAAAGTGCTGAATAACTTATTTTTATAGAATACTGATTTAAAAGAGCCTTTAAAATATTGTAATTAAACATCTTAAGTGGCTCATCTCTACTTCTCACGTGAGGGCTCCTGACTAATCTTCATTGCGTTAAAGCTTAGTTTTCATATTTCAAAGAATGTATTTAAGCACTGTCAAATGAAAATTAAATTTTGATAGCTTTTAAATATCTAATTTAATTTGAATGCTTACATATTTTATGCTATCTACAGGGACTTATATGTGGTGGCTGTGATAAAGTTCTTTCACAGGTTAAATGATTCGTTTAGTACTTTCAAATTCAGCAAAAGCAAAAATTAATAGATCTTAGTTTATTTAACTTTTAAAATTAAAGGAAAAAACAAAATAAAATTTTACAAATTAAATCAACATTGTTTTAGGAAACTTAAGTTTTGTCACATATGGTTACACTGCTAAGGTTTTTTTAGTTTGTTTTGCTTTTAATTTGATCTTCCCTTATTTTACTTAGTATTTAATGCATGAATTTCTAAAATATTGGGAATACACTGTTGTTCTTTAACAAAAATCCATTTATATCATTTGTCTATTACTACAAAAATATTTATTGACTTAAGATTCAATGGCATAGATGAAAACCTCATGGGAGAAAATTACTTTTAACAAATAAAATCACAAATTTATAACTTCAACTTCTGAATATTATTTTTTTAAAAAACCAGCAACAGAGTGCTATATTGGAAAATAATTTGGTAATCTTTTGTTTCCGGTGGTTAGAGGTGATCTCAGAGAAGTATCATTTATCTTGATATCAGAAAGGTGAAGAAGAGAAGTTACTTTCATAGTCTTAAAATTCAAAGGCCCTAAACATGAAATAGTGTGACACTTTCAAAATGAAGGAAGAGTCCCAGTGTGCTGAAGAGTAATGAACAAGGAAGAAGGGGGTATAATCCAAGTTTTGAAGGTCATGCAAAAAGATTTTGCATATTATTTTAAGTCTATGGGAAGTTATTGAAGGTTTTGAAACTGGGGAATGAGTGATGTGATAAGATTTCTGCTGGAAAAAAAATCATCCTCGCTGTTACACGGAGAATGAAATAGGATGTGGCAGTAGAGCGAGTTGGCAAACAAGTGAGAAGTCTATTTTAGTACTTCAAACTGGAGCACAGAGGTGGATGAGGCTTGCAAAGCACTGGTAATAGAAGTGATAGGACAGATGGCGGCTGGGTAGAATGGGGTGGAGATGGGGGACAGAGGTGATTCTGGGTTTCTCTTTTGAGCTCTGACAGTGCTATTAATTTCCTGAGATGAAGATCAAAAGAAACAGAGTTTTTAGAAAATGATTAGAGCTTGGTTATGGACAAATTTTGTTTGAAAAGCCTGGGGAAAAAATCTAGAAGAAACTCACATAGGTAATTTGATATATAGGACAATTTCAGAAAAGGAGGCCTGGACTCATGATTACTTTGTAGCATAGCATATAGATGTGCGACTCCACAATATTTGAAGAAAATAAGATTATTTGGGGGAAAATGTAAGTTTGACAATAGATTCCTATTGAATAGTATTTATATTCAAGCAGAAAATATCCCAGGAATTCCTTACCTTTCTCTCCTTTAACATCTAATCCATGAATGTGAATTTTGCACAAAAAACTATCCCATTTTCAAAAGCTGAATAATTTTTACATATATCTTATGTATCTTACATATCTTACATATATCTTTTTCCAACACATGTCTTAATTTGGCAAAAATTAATTTTTCAAGTGAAATTTGATAAAGCTTATCTATAGAACCATCTGAATTTACAGATATAGTTCTTGAAAGAAAATATTTTACTACAATTTCAATTGACTTAAAACACAGTGATCAATCCAATTTCTTAATTTATTTTTCACTGTTTCAGAATATATATACATTTCTAAGGTATCATCTATTTCAGCCAGGTATTTAAATATATTGGTTAGTATACAGCTGTTTATTATTTGTTTAGTAGTTTGTATACTATCTATTGCTTCCTTATTTAACCTTATTGGTCCTTTCATTAATTCTAATAATTTGTACATTTCTTAGTCTTTTCTACACAAAGACATAGAAGACATATCACCTGACACTGCTAACATCTCTGTTTCTTTTTTCTTAGCCTTTTTTTATTTCTTATTTGTTATAGTATTTGTTAAGTACAGTCTGGAATACAGGCAGAAATAATAGGCATTGCATTTTATTTCCAAATTTGTTTCTGAACTCTGAAAACTTGTTCTCACTGAGGAAATCTCCCAGGTGCCACAAAAATAGAGGCTTTTGGCTCTGGCTGGTGTGGCTCAGTGGATTGAGTGCTGACCTGTGAACCAAAGGGTCACTGGTTCGATTCCCAGTCAGGGCACATGCCTGGGTTGCAGACCAGGTCCCCAGTGGGGAGAGAGGCAACCATGCATTGACATTTCTCTCCCTCTCTTTCTCCTTCCATTGTCCTCTCTCTAAAAATAAATACAATCTTTAAAAAACATAGAGGCTTTTGGTTGGAATTGTTCATGTTTTGTTTGACTGATGGTAGTTTCTTAGTCCTCTTTAGGTAATAAAATTTACTTTTCCTCTGGAAGTTTGCATTATTTTCTTTTTGTTATTGCTATGTGATTTTTTGAGATACATTCATGTGCAGATTTATTGTAATTATCCTCTTTGATACTAAATGGGGCTTCTGAATCTGAGGAACTTCCTTCACACTTGAGTGCTGATCTCCAGTAGTAAAAACATTGGGCCTGAGCAAGACCCACTGCTGTACTCCCCACGCTCTCAAGTCCCCACTAATCCTCTCCTTGAGCCATGTCTCCACACAAAAAGAGAGGTCCACCTGCCTACTTAGGGACCACACTTACTTCTGGACCACACATCAGACTACCTGGAAACCTGTTGTTCATTTCTAGTAGCCCCAGTATGCTTTTGTGCTCTTGTCTGTCTTCCCAAGGGCTGACTCCTCCTTCAGATTTATATTCTCCTGAGGTCAAAGTTGACAAAGATATGTGTATTTATTTGTCTTTTTGTTTTGTTTTGTTTTGTTTTATTTTGTTCTTTCATAACAGCATTGGTTTACACTCAATTAGCTAGTTCTTAACTGGGTTCTTCAATTTTTGGTTTCTAATTCCTATTACACTGTGATAAGTCTCCTTGCAGGATGGAATTGAGAATTTTACTGGGGTGTCCATACCAGCTGCTTTCAGGAAGGCTGCAGGAGGGCTAGACTATTGCTAAGACAGAACATTGGCCAATCCCTTAGGTACAGATGAAGGCCGCTCCTACCACCCATGTGTTGCCATCCACTCAGGGCAGCCTCTTCTCCCTCTGCCCAATTTAGCACAAGTATTATCCTAGAGAAGGAGATGTCCAGGTCATAAATAGCCCATTCCATGGAAAAAGTGTGAACATCTAACTGTCCATGCTGTGGGGACCCAGCTAACAGTCCTGTTGCACACTGGATAACTTTTATGTTTGGCATTATCTCTGCTCTTTCAAATCAGTACTCCCTTGTGCAATACTGATCTCTGATGTCAAGTAAACAAGACTTTTTATGGTATTGCATCCTGAATCTACTTTTGCCATGGTTTTTATTTTTGTTACATAGATGTCACGGGTGAAAACATATCTGAGGGTCTTGAGTTACCTACGTAAGAAAGTCTAGACAATGAACATAAAATGAATCTCAATGAAACACACCAATTACAAATTAAGCAAGGAAATGCAATGCAGGTTTTTTTCTATATTGTTTTACATACTTTAAGATTCTAGCAACTTTGCCTTCACATAGAATAATTCTAGTAAAATTTTTGTTGAATAGCTCAGGAAGTACCAGTGAATATCTCAGAAAGCTTTTGTTTTTATTACAGAAATTTCTGTATAAGATTTACTTTTCAATAAAACCTTTTCCTTTTATGTTTGGCCTCTTGGTTTCCAGGGATTACAGGACATCAAAGTGCAGAACGTGGGCAAGAGCAGTGCTCTCTGACACTCACCACCCTTGCTCTGATGACTCGCTTAGCAGTTTCAAGGTGCCTGATGTGGCAGGATTCTTCTCCATGGACATTTTCTCAATCACCATCATCACCTATAATTTATTTAAACGTTAGTCAATGTTGAATTATAGTGGTATTAGGTTTGTGAATGCTATTTTCATATTCAGTTTCTTTTTCCATCTCATCCATTCCACATTCTTTCTTTCAAGGACTGTTTGTAATTTTGATCCACTATAATTTTTTGTTTGTTTCTCCAGCATAATTATAGATTGATTTAATTTGTAATGTTATTTATACCATTTATGGTGATTTGAGACATAAATGGAGAGTCTGTTGCATGTGGACAATTATCTTGATTTTTTTAACTGTAAAAATTCTAAAAATGCCTGGTTTTCCTGGAGTTGCTGGCTCAGCGGGTCTGGATTAGGGTTCAAGTACCTGCTTTTTGTTCATATGTATAGGGTATTTTTATGAAAAAGGGCATTTCTTCCAGAATTATCTGATTTGCTAGCATTCAGTTTTTATAAGTAAGTTTTCCAGGTTTGCCAAGGGTAAGGTAATCTTGTCACCATAAGGAATACTGGATAATTGACACACACACACACACACGCGCTCATGCATATGCATATATAAATGAAACACTGGTATACGCCCGCCTCAAGAGTAACCCTCAAGTCCACACACCGCACTATGGCTTTATTCCTCAGGCATTTAGACTTAATATGTATGTTAACCACTACTTAACTCTGCATTTTATAATTAAATATCAATTTTAAGTTGATTAATTCAGAACTCCTGTAGATTAAAAATGAGTAACCTTATTTCAATCTCTCTTTGGTGGAACAAAATTTTTAATTTACTTAAAAGATTCACTAATGCTGTAAATGTTAATAATGTTTATTTGCAACATCTCATAAAGATGCACTTTTTTGAAATAATCTATTTTCTGATTAATTTAAAGTAATAATGAAGCATAAGATCAAGTACTGAGTAAGAAGGCCTGTACAATAGTTTATATGAAAAACCCAAGTTTGAAAAATAATATTTAGAGTGCTCTGATTAAAAGCTAATGAAAATCAAAACATTCTTGATTTAAATTTTCAATCTCTTTGAAGGTCATCTTCTTTCAGAGTGAAGATGAATATATAGTAAAATCAAACTGCAGAGAGAAAAGTGGAATCATTAAAAAAACAAAAGACAAAAAATTAAAATGCTATTGAACTATGAAAATACTAAAATAATTTATGCTCTGTGTAAGTGAAAAAATAAACTGAATTACTATGTTAAGGGTATAATAAAAAATGTATGGCAGATACTTATTTATAAGTAATTACATTTTATGGAATCTTTTTTAAGAATAAGTCATTTCAAGCTATGGATATAATTATGCAAACAATGCTTACACAGAATTTTAAAATGTCATTTCAGAAGGATTTTTTTCTGGAGTTAACATTTCAAGTTAATTTACATTATGTAAAAAATACATTGTATATAGATTGCAAACCTTTCAAAGCAGTATATCTCCCAAAACTTATATATTCTTATGTATTCTTATGTATTAAAGATACATTCATTTATTTAAAAATACATTTTAGTGCTTTTCTCTAAAGATATGTATTACTGTCTACATTGTAAAGACTGAATATTATTGAATTCTTTGATATATATATGTAATGTTGATTAGAACCTATACATCATTTCATATAATATATAAAAATCAATTAAAATACAAACAATTTCAACATAATGAAACCCAAAATCAAATTAAAATACACCACAATTTAGCTGTAGTAGAAATAGATATTTGAAATCTCTCTTGGGGCAAAGTAGAGCTATTGACTAATGTCAGCAAAATATTTTCCCATCATACCCAGATAAGCTACCATTTCCTCTTTTGACATTCCATGATGTCGATGAACACATAAGCTCTGTCCTTCAAGAATCTATGGTAAAATAGATTTCTGCTTTTCTTTCAGATATTTTATTTTTAGCTGTATTGACTAGAGAAAGATGTGAAAAAAAGGGATTTATTCAATTATTTTCTTTACTCATCATCTGTCTCATTTCCTAAATGTCTGTATAAACTTCATTTCTCTTAACCAGCTAAGAATTTTCCTTTTTCCAAGGAAAATTTCATTTTCTTCTTTATAGAGAAAATTTAAGCAATCAGAAATGTACTAAGGCAACTTTGTTCTTTCTCCTTAAAATAACAAAAATGTTAACAACAATCATTTTCCTCCTGTTCCCACTCAGTGTTCAGGGTTATATCTTCCCAATCTACTCTTGATTGACTTTCTCATTACTTCCACATCCTTAGTGATCTAACTTCATCAGTTATCTCCTAATTAACTTTGTCTTCTTCCTCCTAAGTACTCCTTAACCTATATTTTCAAACACCTCTATAAATAAATTAATTAATTTTAAAACTTTTCTGTATCCTTCAGTTACTGAGAGGTCTCCCTTCATTTGATCTCAGGCAAACTTCGTGGAGGGGATACAATGGTGAGCTTTCTGACACCAGCCAATTCTTTGGCATCAGATGCATGGCCAATAATTTAATTCGTTTGTGATACTAACTACCTACAGTTAGGACAGACCCCACAGATTAAGGGCTCAGTCTCACAAGACTGCCTCAACTTTAAACACCAGTCATAACTCTCAGTTCACTCGTAATTATGAGTGATAAATTGGGTGATCCTATGACCCTGTCCTCAGGTTTGATAATTTGTTAGAATGGCTTATAGAACACAGGAAGTCACTTTACTGACATTTACTACTTTACTGACATTTACTAGTTTATTGTAAAGGATACAAGTGAACAGCTGGATGAAGAGATACATTAAGGCTAGGTCTGGAAAATTCTTGAGGATAAGAGCTTCTGTCCCTATAGGATCAGGATGTGCACCAGCCCAGAAACTCCCCAAACATTGTTGTTCAAGAGGTATTTTTTAAAGGTTTTAGTTTTTATTTATTTTTAGATAAAGAGGAAGGGAGGGAGAAAGAGGGGGAGAGAAATATTGATGTGTGAGAGAAACATTCATTGGTTGCCTCTTGCAGGCCCCCATCTGGGGACATTGCCCACAACCCAGGCAAGTGCCCTGACAGGAAATCAAACCAGTAAACTTTCGATTAGCAGGTTGGCACCCAGTCAACTGAGCCACACCAGCCAGGGTAAGTTATTCAAGGGTTTTTATAACCCAGTCCCCAGCCTTGTGCCTCAAGGGTGGGCTGATAATTCACAACCTCCTATCACAAAATATTGGGTATTTGTGTAGAACAGCACCGTTCTGAAGCTAGCTAGGGGATTCACCCTAAGTCAACTTACTAGCATAAACTCAGATGTGATCTAAAGGAACTTCATATAAATAACAAAATACACTGCTATCAATCAGGAAATTCCAAGGATTTTAACAGCTCTACGCTAGGAAGTAGAAATAAAAACCAAATATATTTATTATACCACAGATGATTTACATATACCTTCTTAAATTCTTTATTTTCTGTGGTCTTATTAACTTATTACAATAGTGGTTCCAGCCCACCATGTTGCTGAATCTCATTAATGAATTTCTTATTCAACGAATTAAATAAATATTTTTAAATTTGAGTTTTATTGGACCTCCTTCCTGTATTTGATATGTAGATTAAAAAAGGGGGTTCTATGAAAAATAAATTCACAGGGTAGTTTGATTACAAGTCCCTAATTGGACAGATTATGGTGGGTACTTATGCCCAAGGCATAACTTCTTAACTAAAAGGCTGATCTTTGCTTTAAGCAAGTCCTGACCATTGTTTCTATGCCTCTAGTTTAACACAACTTTGAAATAAAGCATAACCACCCTCAAAAGAGTATTACCTAATCTTGTTAACTTCCCTGTAATTCAATCTCTACCCTGCTTTCTCCCACCTCCATTAATCTTTCTCAGGTTCCTTCCTTGATTCTAAATGATTTTTTTTAAGCTGCAAAACTCTTATTCTCCAAAGCATTTGATATCTTGCTCCCTGGTATGTGTTTACAGTTTGGCTCAAATAAACTCATTTAAATTCTGTAAAGGTTTGAATAGTTTTTACATTGGCATTTACTTGGCATAATGTGATAGGATTCCAAAAAGCCCACTCAGAACCATCCTGTGGGCCTGGGCTTGGAGTTGTATGTCAGCATTGGCCCACTGTGCCCCATCGGCCCCCTGCGCCCCATCAGCCCCCTGATTTGTATCTGGTGAACTTGGATGAGTTTTCTCTCAAAAGTCCAGACCTCCTTGCTTTAAGTAGCAGACCATGACTTTATTTGAGCTGTTCTTTGAAAATCCTCAAGGTGGATAAAGGGTAAGGGAACCCAGGGAAAGGGAAAAAAATGGATTGCTGCTTTTAATTTTGGCTTTTTAATCAGATTGCTTACTGAAGGTCTGAACAAAGGCTTTCCTGGTTTAAAGAGAGACAGAACTTTCTTAGCTTTGAAAGAGAAATGACATTTGATTCCCCAAACCAGTAGCCAATGGAGTGAAGACAGTTGTTGAGATCCCTAAATCTAAACAGGTATCAATGATGGGCATAGGGAGTTGTCCAGCGGGGTAATGGAGCCAATCCTGAAGAAGCTGGTAGAACCCACAGGGAGAACAAGGCACCCTGGAATAGGTTTCAGGTAGGTTAGTTAAGAAACTAGAAAAATTTCCCAGCAAGTGGAATGAGGAAACTGAGTCAACTAGCTGAGCACGTAACAAAGAGTCTCTCCTGGGACTTCCCCAAGGATTCTGGCCAGCCAAAGAAAGAACAAATATCAATACAAAGGATCCATGGCATAGTCTCAATAGAGTGTGCCCATGCCTTGTATCTCTGGTGTTTCTCCTAAATCTAAGGGACCCTACAACACTTGCAACCAAGGAAGCAGTGGGCAGTGGCAGCTTATCCTAGACTTATCCCTTAAACCTGTCTTCAAGTCTCTCTTTCTCTCTTTCCCCTGTTGCTTCTTCTGCTTTAAGTCCTTCTCTAACAGTGGGAATCCTAACCCACCTCACCATTCTTCTGACATTATTTCTGTAAGTGCTGACTATGACTAATATGTAGCTTATAGATAAACAGCATATTTTATAAGAATCCTAGTAAATAACTTCAAAAGATACAGACTCCAACCTTCAAATGTACCAGGTCTGGGAGATTTGCTCACCTTTAAACATGGAGCCAGGATGATGTGAAGCTCGGATGACTAAACCAGGATGATGCACCTGGACCATCAGGGCCTTATTGGAATGGACTGTGCTGATCTGCATATAGAGAACTTTTCAACCCCTGCCCTTGATCTGCCCTTGTTCTGCATCCCCTCTTCCTCCTTATAAAAACCACTGAGATGTGGATATGGGCTTTGAGACACAAGTCCCCGTCTTTCAAATGTCTGGCATCTGAATAAACCGCTTTTCTTTTACCAGTACCTGTCTCTCGAGTATGGACTTTAGAAGCAGCAGGCAGCTGGACCTTCTTTGTTTTACTGTCCACAGCTTTAATAATAATACTGCCAAAATCACCTTGACTCATGTGAAATCTTTCCAGATGAAATCAGGAATCCACACATTACAGGCCAGCCCAAGGCAGACCCTCTCCTGGCCAGATTCTGTCCAGGAACAATCTGAGGAAAAATTCCCTCTAGGATATAAAGTGGCACTGTAAGGCAGGAGGCCCCAATCCCTGGGCCTTGGATGGACCACTATGGGTCAGTGGCCTGTCAGGAACCAGGCTGCACAGCAGGAGGTGAGCAGCAGGTGAGGGAGCCAAGCTCTGCTCACATTACCACCTGAGCTCTGCCTCCTGTCTCCCTACTCCCCATCCATGGAAAAACTGTCTTCCACGAAACCAGTCCCTGGTGCCAAAAAGGTCAGGGACCACTGCTATAGGCATAATCACTGCATGAAGTTCACCTGGAGATGTGCAGGTACAGGTTGGTTTCACCAGAAGTTTGTTCAGATTGCAGCTCTCACACTTAATGTGGGTAAGTGTGCCTCTCAGGCTGACAAGCCATATGAGGTGTGAGCCTCACATTAATGCTAAGATGGCAATATGATGATCCTTTGATACCTTTAAATTAATCTTTTGCATGCACAACTAGAAACAGCTGGTTATAAAATTGGACAAAATGAAGGAAATAAAGAAAAGGAAACTATTAGAGGCTGTCTCAAAATTTAAAAAGTTCCTCTCCCTAAGCTAAAATGAAACTATGTAAAAAGACTTAGGTAAATAAATCAACATATAATGTCCCTTAGGTGTCAACCCAATTCTTTGAGATATTAAAAATGGCAGTATATTTCTTTTAAATACCTCCTTTTTTAACATGGGAAGGTCATTTGGAACTTGACTTATCAAGGACAGATATAAATTGTAAATGCCTCCAGGACAATTAACCCTTATAAAAGTTTTCTATAGTTTGGACATTTTGTATATTGCCGTATATTATGAATCATTTTCTCCTTACTTGAAATTTTTTCTTTCACAATTTCTGTGTTTTTTCCCCCCTCTATATCATTGCCATACTCTTATCACTTGCCCTTTGGGATTTTCTCCCACCAAATCAACCCTTACCTGAACTCAATGGCCTCCTAGGTGCCATCTTGGCACAATGTGTGTCCTATTTAGTTCCCATTTGTTTATTATCAAGACAGCATCGCTTTTACTTTAGAATTCCTATCTGCCAGCATCATTTTTACACAGAATATTTCAAACATGCAGAAAAGTACATAGAATAATGTGCCACAAGGCATGACCTCCTACCTAAGCCCTACACATATTTAGCATTTTCAAGTGTGTGGACACAAAAGGGCTCTGTAGTAAATCTGTGCCGAAAGCAAACTCATAGGTGGTCTGACCATAAATTCTTAACTGGGCAGGCCTTGTTGGGTAGTCGGGACCTAGGCTTATAAAAAAGTTGATCTTTGCCTTAAGCAAGCTCTGTTCATTGTTCTTGTCTGTCTAGGTACAAGCGCTGTTGAAGGCTAAACCTACTTTTAGGCCTCTAGGGGGAGGTAGAGTGCCTGCCCTCCAGGGAGCACATACTCTTGTCACTATTCTTGTGCACTGCTTTCTCCCATGTTCCTGTAATCTTCCTTACTTCCCTCCTTAATTCCAAATAAGTAAAAGAAACTGCAAAAGTTTGATTCTCCAGAATATTTGAGATCTTGCTTCTGGAATGATTTAAATAAACTCTCAAAAATTTTCCTCTACAGATTTGGATGTTTCTTAAGTCAAAAAGTATTTGCTCTATACTGTGATACCACAAACAGTGGTTGTAAACTTTATCATTCTCAGTTCTTTTCTTATCTTCCCAAAATATAAATACTAATCCAAAGTACATACCTCCTCTCATTCATGCTGTTTTACCTACATATCTATAAATAATATATATTATTTTGCTTAATTAAAAAGTTTATACAAACTATTCTTCTGCAATTTACATGTATAGACCTGTTTCCACAAAATTTTACTTGTCAAAACATATAAATATGGTCACTGCTTTTAGCTGCTATATAGTATTTCATAATAAAAGCATCTGATTTGTATCCATTTTTTAGTTGAAAGACATTTAGTTATTTCAGATTTCTATGTCAAAAGTTTTGCAATGAACATCCTGGATAGGTCTCTTTGTGCGAATGTTGAAAAAAAATCAATAGCCCTCAATGGTGTTGTTCAGTGGATTGAGCACTGGCCTGTAAAACAAAGGGTCGCTGGTTCAATTCCCAGTCAGGGCACATGCCTAGGTGTGGGCCACATTTCCAGTGGGGGAGAGGCAACCACACATTGATGTTTTTCTCCCTCTCTTTCTCCCTCCTTTCCCCTCTCTCTAAAAAAATTAATAAAGAAATTTTTAGAAAAGAAAAAATAAATATATTCTGATTTGAGATTTCTGGTTATGGATACTTTCAAGTTTGTTAGATATACTTAAAATGTTTTTCATAGTACTCACATGCACTATATCACCTTCTATAATATCTAAAATAGCCCCTTTCCTCCACCTACACTGACGCTTGATATTGGCAGTATAAACAATGGGTAACAGCATATGCCATACAGTTCTAACCCTGGCTCTGACATTTATTTGCAAAGGGACAATTGACAAAATTTTATCATTTTAACCTAATGGAGCCTCAGCTTTGTTGTCTCTGAAAGGGAACTATAACAACTCTAATTCATAAGAGTTTTTTATGATCTAATGCTTTATTGAATGAACAAGCATACCATTACTCAGGGCTAAATTAACAACTCCATAATCACAGCCTGTATAATTATCATTGACATACTGACATTTTTTAGTTGCTGGAATGATAGGTGTGAAATTGTTATTTTAATTTTCAATTCTCTGATTACTGGTAAAGTTGAGCATCTTTCAATGCAAATATTGACAATTTGTGTCTTCTTTTATATAAAATACTCCTTGCAGGGTGAATCATATATTTTACCTTAGGATTTACTAGCATTTCCCCCAGAATTATGTGACCTGGCAGTATGCAGTTCAGGAACAAACATGGACCCGGCTGAACAAGCCTGAAGAGAGTGCAGGTTATTGTTGAAGACATGCTTTATATCAGAATAATCGCTATGCTGTTGTCATATTGTGTACTGTGTAGATGTATGTGACCCAATGAAATGGCCTTTGCCATATATCAAAGTAAGACTACATGAAGGACTGGTATAATAAATAAAAGCTATTTGCATTGCTCAGAGGACTGTATAAGGTTTTTGACCTGAACCAATTCCTACCTCTGACATAAATCTATAGAGGATACTGTACTCACTCATGATCTTTGCACATGTTTCTGTGGGATTACTCACCTATTTAATTATAGGAATTATTTATATACCTCAGACAATAATTATTTTATTTCATGCCTCCTCTCCTAGTATGAGGTTTGCCTTCATTCTCTCTTTGTTGTCCTTTATCTTAGAAATATTTCAACTTTAATACAGTAAAACTGATTACGACTTTGCTGATGGTTTATAATTTTAGCATCTTGATTTAGATCTTCTTTACTAAATTGATGGTATAAATTTGTTCTATTGGTTATTATAAATGATTTGAAGTTTGTGTTCCCATTTACATTATCAATACACCAGATTTAAAGATTTAAATAACACAGTGCCTGGCACATGTAAGTTTTTTTATGTTATCAGCGGTCACAGCAGATGCTATCAGGGGCCCATCCCTATGCCCAACCTTTCAATTCAACTCCTGCCTGCCAGGATCTGCATCTCTGTGCTGACAGGTACCTTTTACTAGGTGTGTGGAGAGCCAGAGGTACCAGGGGATTAACACCCCCTAGGACAACCTTCACAAATATAGCTCCATGTAGTAGGTTCCTGACTCCTCAAGCTTCTATTAATTTTTTCTGTCAATCCACATGAGGATGCCAAAAGCTTGCCAGGCTCCCCAGTCTCAGAAGTGACCTATGGCCTGGGCCTTTTGAGAAGATCTTCAGTTTTTGGTCCTGCAGCCAGAATAACCAAATATTCTGAGTTTGTTAGAAGCTGCACTCGATCGCTTCCCCTTCTCTACAGTTGTTTTCCCCTCAAGTCTGGCTTGACTCAGCAGCTGTCCCATAGCTCAAACACGTGATTTTAAATTGTATGTGGCTTTCCTAGTTATCTGCCTCAGTCCCATTGATCATCAGAAATTCAAACTACCATAGAAACATAGGTCTCAGTTTTTTATTTGTATTTTAAAACTTGACTCAATCAATATAGGTTGTATACTATTGGATCTTAGTGTTTTACTGAAATTTGTAAAATAATACTTTTGAAAAAATTCTACATATTTATTTAATAAAAATAAGATTTTCTTTTTGTATTTTTATTTTTTCCCAATGTGTGACTTAAATGTCTAATTGATCTATCAATTTTAAGATAGTGGTTACATCTCTTGCTATGATTGTGGCTTTTAAAATTTTGGCTTTATCCATATTTTGAGATGATTTGTTATACCTTTTAAGATTACTGTTTTCTTAATTTTTTAATAAATGCATAATGACATACAATATTTATAATTATCAAAGAATAGTAATAATTTTTGCCATATATATACACACACATATTATAGGGTAAGTGGAGGCAGTCTGGCTTCCTCACCCAGGTGTCTGGGTAGCTAAGGAAAGCAGTGTTCCCATAGCCTTGGAGGGGCCTGATAGCCAGTGTTCTCATAGCCTTGAGACTGGATCTGATAAACTGTTCCTATAACATGAAGTGAGCTCGCATGCACAGAATTATGTTACGTTATATAATTTCTGGCATCTTGCCGGCTTTGTTCCCCTGTAGTACATAAACAGGTAGGGACTCCCTGCTGGAGGTGATGATGATGAGAGACACACAAGGGGACAGGTGCCTCAGTGGGTGCCATGCTGGGGAGCAGGGGCCACGACATGAGGCATGCAGACAGACATGCAGCTTGCAGTGTGCGTGGCTTGCCCACCCGTGATTAAAGGTACAACAGACATCCCAATGACTTTATATTTAATATTTTATATTAAACACATTAATCTAATCAATATTATTTATTAATATAATTTAATATAATATATCAAATATTTTATATTAAATATTAATATATTTAATATTTTTCCATCTGCACGAATACCATGGACCTGCCTGGCCTTGCAGGGTGGCAACACATATGTGTACACACACACACATGCACACACACACAATACAAGGTCTGTCTGGAAAAAGTCCAGCCATTGTTAATATAATGAAATGGTTTGAATGACATCTATGTAACCTGGCAGCCAAGCAAAGTGGACTGGAATGCCCATGTGTAAGCAATAATTGTTACAAACAGATGGGGGGCAATTATTGGCTTACCCAGGGATGCCAAAAACTGTTACAGAACACGCCCACACACAGGGCCAAGAGGGGTACGATATACTATTACTGAAAGGACCCCCACTAGGTTCGATTGTCCACTGCCTTAGGAAAGACATCTCTCAATGCCAAAGATTTGTGAAAAGGAAAGGAAATGTTTATTTAAAGCTGTACAGACTTAAAGTAGTGACCTAATAATGTCTTCATTAAAATAGCAAAGTCCTTAAGGATACCCACAGATGCCCACAGTGCTTCCTTCTCCCCCTGCCCTAATTCGGGGTACCGTATCTCAGGAAAAGAAGCAAATGTCCGTGATTCAGGCTCCTGACACCGTCAGTTGTTTTGCCATCCAGGCAGGATCTCCAATTAATCCAAAGCTATGTGGCACCTTCTCACGGCCTACTGGCAAGAGTTCTCTCACCCTTCTTTCAGGCAAAGTCTCTCCTGCTTCCCCAGCCGTGTGGCCAAAGGGAGCACCACAAAGCTGTGTGGTCCTCTTCTACCAAAGCTGCAGGAGTCCACACTCTGGCCAAAACTTCATGATTCTTCTTGGCAAAGCTGTGGGGAGCGGGGAGGTCGCCATTCTGCCAAAGTTGAGTGGTGGTACTGTGCTAAAGCCGCATGGTGATTCTCTCTACCCAAGCTGTGGGGGTCCCCACTCTTGCCAGAAGCGTGTGACTCTCTCCCCAGTGGCTGCTGAGTCTTGGCTTAAATCCTCAAGCCAATCCTCCTCTGCAGCCCCATTTCTGACTCCTCCTACAATCAGTTACATCTGCCAGCATTCCTGTATCCTTTCAGCTTTACTGGGCTGCCATCATGAGTCTGGGCAGGCGTGGCCCCATGTCAAGGAGCCAATCTTCTCCAAGCTCTGACACAGGCGCTGTAACTCAGGGGACCTGCCCCCTCAGTTACATCTTGGGTAGAAGTGCCTTCCATTCCCCTGGCTCAAAGCATGGCCACAGCTACTTAGCATATCTATGCAACCAGTTAAAAGTTATAGATGTGTTAAATGACCATGTCAGAGGTTAGCTGCAAAGCTGTTGCTATGCAAAACAACTAAATGGCCCTGCTCCATGTGTCCCTTCCCCCAACGTACACCTGTTGTGGAGGAAGGGGTGAAGACATCTTATATGTCTTTCTAGTATTTCCTAGACACCTTGAGTTCTGGACCTCATTCCAAATCCCTATTTGGGGCCCCCCTCTTGGCTGCACCCTGTTACATGATGATTCCACTGTACTAGATAGTGGAGGTGGTAGATGCCATTGAGTGAGCATGTGTACTGTGTGGCTGTCACATTCAAAATGACTAAGTGAGTAGAGCAACAAATCTGCATCAAAGTTTGAATTAAGCTTGAACATTTCTCTGCAGAAACTATTCAAATGATTCAGAAGGCTTTTGGGGTCGATATAATGAGTGCAGGGCAAATAAATGTGGTACAAATGTTTCAGAGATGGTTGAGAATCTGTTGAAAGTGATCCACTTTCTGGAAGGCCTGAAATAAGCAGAACACCTGAGAATGTTGAACGTGTATGGGCTGCAGTCAACAAAGACCGGTGACTGATGGTGGGAGAACTAGAAGCTGATCCAGGGATTCCAAAAACTGCTGTGTCTGAGATCTTGACACAGGATCTTGGCATGAAACGTGTGTTAGCAGAATTCATGCTGTGGTTACTGCTACCAGAGCAGAAGGAACATCGTTCTGCAGTTGCTAATGACTTGATTCAAACCTCTACCAATGAACCAGATTTCCTCAAGAAGGTCATACCTTTGAAGGGGACCCAGGCATTACTGTCCTGTGTATAATGTTTCTTGTATCTTGTATCTTCTTTAATAAATGTATCAATTTTTCATATTAAGTGGGTGGATACTTTCCAAACAAACCCAGTAGTATACACATAATTTACATATTCTATAAAATGTATCAATCTTAATGACTAACAATACATTTACAGAGGTTTAAAGAAGATATTTAATTATCTTCAGGTGCCAGAAACAAGTACTTTAAAACCAAACCCAAATAATACAGTAACTGATAACATGAAAGGTTGGGGTGAAGTGGGAGAGTTAAAGCATTTTTAAATCCAAACTTACTAGAGAAGGACACTAGAATTAGTGGTAACTTTATATTATTTGAGGCCAAAGAAACATGTTATTACTTAAAAAAATTACTGGAAGAATCAAAATGAATACTATTCTAAAACAATCAAGGGGCAGGAGATGAATGAAAGACAGTCTCCTATTAGAAAGGAGAAAAGACAAAAAATATGATAAATAACAGAACAAGATGGTATAAATAAATTCAAAGGAGGAGAGGGAAATGAAAAGCGCTGGTATTGAAAACCACACAAGAGTCACGAGTACTTTCAAATCTGTCTGCAGTCAGAATGATGACAAAAGCAATAGACTGCCTGTTATGAGACAAGGACTTTCAGCCTTCAATTAAAAATTACCATATATGGAACTGGGTCACTGTGAAATTTTTAAAGGACCACTAAAAATAACTAAAAAATAATTAAAGGTAAAGAAATGATAAATTAAATACTATAGGCAGCATAAAAAACAAGAACGTGGTACAACTACATATGTACAAATATACAAAAACTCTCCTTTTCAGTATTTAAAGTGGAATATGAGGTCTTATAGTCTTTATTGTTGTACTACATATGGTAAAAAAATTATCAACCTAAAAGTAAATTAGAGAGAATTTAAAGGTCCCGCTTTAATGTCATTCTTACTCACTTGCATTCATGTATGCTGTATGAGAAATACAGTCAGTAGCAGAGCTCTATCAATAGCTAGGAGTTGCCACAGAATCTGATTTAGTTATGTAGTAATCTACAGGGATTGACACTTATATATCCAATATTAACTGTGCAAAAGCTTCATAGCTCCAAACATATTTGGGACGTTTCAGTAAAATCTGAATGTGAATTTCATGGGTAAACGAATGCTTGTAATCCCATTTTCATCTAACTGATCTTCACCCTGGCATGTCCATTTGAATGTGCCACACGTGCCTGGAACTCATTAACACCTAACTGAGCAGCTCATGTCTGTGCTGACCCTCTGCCCCTTCACAGGGCTCTCATCTTGTTAGTTACCTAGTCATTATTCTTAAGTACTATATTCTAATTCATGAGATATGATGCTAAAATTGTAAAGTTACATTGGCATACTTTATATTTTGCATATAACCAAACCATTATTCAGGGAAGATTTATTTCCTTTAAATTGATTTTATATTTGTGGAATAAGAAAAACATGTCTTTTTCTTACCTGATTCTTACTGTATAAAAATACTGATTAATTTTGCACTTTTTTTTTTTTTTTGCAGAATGGAATAGTTAATTCAAAGGGTTTTTGTCATTTTAAACCAGGGGCTTATGAATAACAATTCATAGGAAACATTAAAATGATACAAAATCACTATAAGTTGTTTAACCATACTTTAGGTATATGAACTAAAATTCAGCACATATTTTAAGTAGTACTTGCTGGAGCTTGCTTTAGGAATGCACTTAAATCCCCATTTAAAAACCTCAAATGTTTAACAAAGCTATGGTTTAAACTAAATAAAGGCGAATTACACTTATTTTCCCTATTTGTGAATGTCCTGATGGATTTTTGTGTTATCCTTGGACGACAAGGAATGAAATGCAAAATATTCTATTTAAAATTATCCTTTGAGTGATTCATTTGTAGTCTCCCCAAACAGATTTGCATACAACAGTACATATTTAGTTATAATGTAAATATGCATTTGGGTACAGTAGAAATACAGATATAGTGCATTGATTATAGTAGTGTTCTGTATTTAGTGCTTTGTACAGTGTGAGCTTCAAGTATTTTCAAAAGAGTAGTGCTGTCCTGTATGTTTTCTGGGTGAATCAGGGAATGTACTAAGAATGGGTATTGAAACAAATGTGAGTCTCTTTTCTCAAGAATTTCATGATTTGGTGAAGAGAACACACATGTAAAAAAAAAGAATTTTATGAATGGGTAATACATGCCTTAATAAGAATGTGAGGCCATTAGAGATTGGTCAAGAGACACATCACAAAAGTGGTGATGTTTATGTCACCCTGAAGGACCAGTGCTGTGCAGGCAGAAGTCTTGGCATGCTCACAGCACTGAGCTATGACAATGTAGTTATGGAACATAGTACCATTTAACAGAGAATCAATTGATGAAATATTTTAAGTACATAAATAAAAAATTAACCATTCATATGATAAAAGTATTATTTTTCATTTTTATGGTTAAACTGTGAGATGAATTATAAGAATAGCATTCCTTCAAAAGTAAACATGTTTATTACATATTCACTGCAAATTAGAGAAAAGAGGCTGAGCTAATTATCAGAAGTTATCCAGTTTTAAAGTGAACAATCTCTTTAAAGTGCATGTTAAAATATAATGATGCATTCTAAAACATCTCCAAGTGGGATCGGAGTCACACAGCAAAGAAAAACAGAAGACTAGTTGTGACAACTGGGTATGTGAGATGATAAATAGTAAGGAAGTCACTGCTCAGTCAGCATCTGGCTGCCTCCATGCACTCGAAGCAAAACAAACAACAAAAGTGAGATATGCACTAATCCTAGGCTCCAGTTAGGCATCAGAAAGGGGTTGTTAATATTTACATAGCATTGATTTAAGACCTGGTCAAGACTGGCTCTGATGCAGGTGGAAAGGTGGACTGATAACACAAGGACAGGGTTAAAAAAATAATAAAACTAGCTGTCAGTATCTTACTCACCAAAGTCAATGATTTTTGCAGTTTATGGTTTTCTGCACACTGAATATTTTTACTCATGCTGTTTGTTTTCTAGAATGTTTATATAAAACATTCTTCATTCTTCAAAGTCAGTTCAAATACTACTACTTCTTTCCCTGAGGTCTCATCCAACTCACTACCCTATCCCCATTCAGATAAATGTGAAAGTAAGGAATTTTATCTTTTTTTCTCCATAGAAATATATACATTTCTATGTTAAAAGTTATCACTTTGTTATTTAGGGTCTGAGACATGCTCTTTTGAAAACATTAGATTTTAGACTTGTAAAGTTGACACAATTATAATTTTACTTAAAACCATGAAGGGCTTTTAGTAGGAAAAAATCTTAATTTGAAACAAAGAGTAACTAAAAGGAAAACAAATTTGTATATGTGTTCATTAATACAGTTTCTTCAAAATGGGTATGTTTTCAAATAATGTTGCCTAGCTTTAGCCAAGCTCACTGTGTGAGGGGTAAAGGGTCATAATTAGTTAGATATCACTCTCTCTAATTCTAAATTTGTATAATTAATAGCCTTTCATCATACAGTTTTTAGTCTTTGGGAACATTCACTTAATAGATGACAATTGTCATGCCCCTTTTGTTTATTTAAAATGTAGTAAGTTATTATCACCTATCTCATTTTCAGTATTGACCTTTGTTTGTCTGTTTTATTCTAGAATAGCAAGTAATGGCCCTCTTCTATCATTTTAGCTCTTAACAGTCACTGTGTTATTTTATTGTTAAAAGTTAAGGTCACACTTGGCACAGTGATTGATCACATTGAATAATGATAATGCTGATGATCTGATAGCCAGTTACAGTCCTTTCTAGTTCATAGCAGGGAAATTTAACAAGTAAGGATAATTATATAATTTCCACAATATTTAGTGTTCCTGTATTTTGCATCATTTCTCTGACTTTGACTAAATTTTCTTGTATTGTAACACATTTTCCCAAACCTAAATATCAAATGCTTCTTTTCCCCCTCTAATATCCTTTGATTATGCCTTATAGCCATATCTTATATTATTAATTTGCTCCATCCTTTGTTCATGTCATTGGCAATGGAGCTACAAAGTAGAAGACTGCATGCACACACATATTTTGATATCTGTGCATCATGGATCACATTTGAAAGAATATTCTGTAACAATGACCTCTTTGTGGACTTAAAGGCCCATTAGTCTAATAGCTGTAATTACTCATTTTTTATAACTGAATTAATTAGTTAATGCTGTGAAGGGCATATTGCTTTCTAGAGGTAATTAACAGTAATATGACTTTTATCAAGGTAATATCCCCTCAAATACATAAACAGGATGCTATATATTTTTTCTTTTATTTTTGAATTCATGATTTTTATTTTTTTGATATTTTATTTTTAATTAATTACTTATGTTTAATTGTATTTTTCCTTTACTGACACTATAGTGTTTTTTGTCTAACTAGAAATAATTATCATAACATTATTGGAATATGTTATATTGTCATGTGTATACCTATTATCATTCTCTTTGTGTTCTTAATGAACTATGCCTTTATAATACTACTATTTTCATTATTATAAATATATATATTTATCCCTTTTTGGAAACTTTCCAAATGTTTTGCACCTGAAGTCATGCAAATAATGTAATATTTGGTGAAAGAGTGCCAGGAGCTCTGAAAAATAAGTTTCCCTGGAACTTGCACACTTAGGGGTGACCCTGTATAGGTTAACTATTTCCACCACTTTTGAGCAAAGAATATAATATTCACCTTTATCAACTCACCCTTATCTTATCAGTAGGTTGCACCAAGAGCTCCCCTCTTGTTTTATTCTTTATCATTGTGTTACTTTTCTAAACTTCCTTTATTATAGATTATATTGAGTTTTCAGTAGGTTAGAGAAAATAAATGTATGTGCTCATTCTGCATCATAAGTGAAAAATTACACCTTTATCCTAACAGAAAAGTTACACTTTTTGTTTAAGTGATTTTTGAAGAAGTTTCTGTAACTTACAAGAAAAAAATATTATATGAGTATGCTTAATTGTCAGGCTTAAAAATAAGAATTTAGCAACTTCATTATATTGTTCTACTAAGTTTAGCTGTGCACTCCAAGTAGGTTATAACTCATTGGAATGAGGTATAGATTTCAGCATCTAAGTTACCATGGATTCAGATTCTGAAATAGTTAAGGTTATATATGGAAAGAGAGAAACAGGGAGGCAGGCAGAAATATATGCAGCATTTAATGTACCATGTCTGCCTTTTATAGGGTGAAGAGCAATGTGCATAAAATGGTTAGGGATGGTAAGCAAGAAATCAGATGTTAAGGAGGAGTGAAGAAGGGAGAAAAGGACAAACGTGATCTGTGTGGTGTGTCTCCTAGCCAAATGGAGGACACAATGATTCCCCATGCATTTTCAGGTGATTTCTGGGATAGGGGGAAATTGTGGAAACTTGTTCTCTTAAATACACAGAATTATTATTAATGAAATACATTTGTGTGAGTTGTATAATAGGGTATATTAGATTAGAAATTAATTGCTTTGGTAAGTCAGTTTTCCTTTAGCAACTTGAATGAGCAATGTGGACTGCTAAACTTGATCTAATACTCAATAAAATAAAGAGTGGATGTTACTGAACACTTGGATGATGATGAACATAACAATGTTAGAAACTATTATAGTCAAAGTTGAAGACTAAGTAAATAAAATATAGTTTAGGAAAACAAAATTAAAAATGCTAATTCAAGATAAGATTGTTTCAATGACAAAGATTTAAAATATACTAAAGAATGATGGAAGAAGCTTAAAAATAAAATTTGGTCAATAAAAACACAAATGGTACTGAGGAGGGTAATATTTATTAAATTCATGTTTTTAACAACAGTCTGTAAATCTTCATTGTGCCAGAAACTGTGCTAAGCCTCAAAACATAACTGATGAGGACAGACCAGATCCTACCCTAAAGTAGCCCCCTTACTGGTGGATACATTGCCAGGACTACAATAAGTTCCAGCAAGGCTGAAAAAGCCAGGGATCCACTTGATTTTTGTTAGGGAATGTGTGTCCCTCACAAGCACGGTCTATCCGCCCTATTCAGATACCTTCTAGAAACACCATACCCTTCTTAAGATGACTAAATTTATAATGAGAATTAAACCTACACTATGGAACACTTGATCCTCATTTGCAGATTCTGTGTCTCAGAATTTGCCTACTGGCTAATTTGTAACATTCCAATCTATTTTTGTGATACTTACACAGCCATTTGCAGACATGGGCATGCAGAGAAAACTGAAAAATCATGTCTCCCCAGGGGAAAGTTCTTATTTGAAGTTAAAGACGAGGGCACCTTGTCTTCTTGTTTCAGTTCTCATACTGCAAACAATGGGTATATTTTCCAATTTGTTTGTCATGTTTTTCCCCTTTTTTGTGTGTTTTTTGTTAGCAATTTTGCTGGCTAAAAATGGCCCTCAAACATAGTGCTCAAGTGCTGGCTATGTCAACTGTGATGTGCCTTTTACTGAGAATATAAGTGTGTTTGATAAGCTTTGTTCAAGCATGAATTACAGTGCTATTGGCTGAGTTCAGAGTTAATGAATCAACAATATATATTAAATAAGTTGTCTTTAAATAGCAACAAACATTAAAAAAGTTATGTATTAGTCAGTTGACAATAGGCTGGGAGGAATCTAAATCTGTATTTCCCCTAAGAGCAATAATTTGGTATTTTCTATTCTAGTGTTCCCAGTGATTTTAATGAACATAACTACTGCAAATTGACCATATAATGAGTTTTCTTATAGTTCATGCAACTGTGTAATCATGCTATAATCATGTTTAGTGTTAACTTATACACCCTATGTTCTTAAATGTTGGTGAAATTATTAATTCTTGTTCCCACCAGCAAACTCCCCACCCCTTAGCTAGCACAGGGCAATCTAATCTTGAATCCCCTTCTCTGTAGTATTAGTTTACTGACAATTTCTATCCACACTGACTGATCTACTTTCCACGTGGCCCCAAGTCCCATGCCACTATGGTTGCTTTCTGATATTGGGTATAATTTATTTACTGCAGAGACCTTTGGATTTCTGTTTTGGCAGTAGCTCTTTGTTCATTTATTAAGGTAGTGACTTTCTGCCTCGAGTATATAGACTTTCTCAACTGCATTTATATTACAGTCACTATTTCTCTTCTTAATTGTCCTGGCAAAAGCCCACACAAATGGTGAAAGTCAGGAAAAGTAGCTTTCATTGTGTGGAAACTTATTCCATCAAGGTGCTTTACAAAAACTTTCAGTTTGATGGAAGGAGTTTTAATGGACTTTTGCAACAGTCTTATAGGGAAGAGAAAAATTATAGAATACTATTTAATTGAATTTCTATATAATGCTTCAGATAAAATGGAATAACAGAGATGATGAAAAGAGAAAATATCTGTGTCTAATAAATTTATTTTCAGTTGAGTGTTAACTTCTTTTCCTATTCTAAAATAAATCTACATTTATTAGAGCCACTAGATTTATAACTAAACAAGTTTTCAGATGAATCCAGCACAGTCTTCGAATTTTCTAGCTCACAGTTTCGACATATCACTACTACTATGACCCACCAAAATTCTTCACCCATGCATTTTTGAGTAATTATGTTACAGGCCCAGATAAATGGAAACACTGGATGAATGGGAATTTGTGGATTAGTGCTGTTATACACAACCTCTAATGCACAGGTGGCAAACACAAAGTCCGTGGGCCAAATTCGGCTTTCTGCCTTGTTTTATTCGACCTGGCATCTTGTTTCTACCCAGTGGCAGTGCTGAGCTCCTTGGCCTTGGTTAAGGAGTAGTTACATTTATACAGTCCTAAAATTACATTCGGCCATTTGAAGGCAACCACGAGGTTGATGTGGCCCCTGGTGAAAATGAGTTTGACACCTCTGCTAATGAATGGCTCTCAAGTGTAACATAAAAAATGTAAGTAGTTGTTAATCATGTTTAAGCCATTCTTACTCAGAGTTGTGTTTTGTTCCTTATTTATAGTTGAAGGTAACCCGATTTTTACTCATGGTCTCTCTCATGCTTGTAGCTATGTTCATCATGTGTCTATCCATTGCCCACACCTCCGTCTTGAACCTGGATCTTGCCCATGGGCTGCAGATTTGTACCTTTAACTGTGTGCTGATGATCTTTCCTTTATGTCTCCTGGGAAGATCAGATGCAACACACATATCTCAACCCAAACTCATTAACATTTTTCCACAATCTTTTATATTCTGACTTTGGCAAAGGCATCATTAAACACCCAGTTAATCCAAAAACTAGGCATAACTCCTTTTTTCTCTTCCAGATGTATAATTGTCCAGCTGTCTAAAATGAAGTTCTGTTTATTCTATCTACTAAATTTTTTCTTACTCAGGACATATTGCCCATGTTGGAGTTCCACCTGTCATTAATTATTTCCTTTCCAACATCACCTGCAACCTTTTTTCTGCATGTGCTTCCCTGCTTATCCTATCATCAATCCATCCTCCACTGTGCAACAAAAAGACTTTTCCAAAATGAAAGTGTGATCAGATCAGTTCCCTGTTGACAGAGCTCTGGCTCACACCTCCCATTTGATGGCTTATTTTACTTCCAACAACGAGAATCAAGACTGATGAAGATAATCATTCTCTGTATCCTCCCAGCACCATTTTCATGTGTTGACCACAGCATGTAACTTAAGTTTCTTGTTTCTACCAGTATAATGTGCTATCTAGAAGGCACTGATTGTATCTTTTCCCATACGTATTTTCTAGCCTAATTCCTGGTGCATTGAGCACACTCATAAGTATTTTTGGAATCAATGAACTAATGAGCAGCCTACCATTGACTGAAAAATTTCAACCACCATTTTACACTGTTCCATCTACTCCAGCAATATGAAAAATATTGATGAATTATTTTACTTTATTTTGATGTTTTTATTTTTGTTTATACAGAATTTTTCTCTATTATAAAATTAACTTTTATTATAGTTTTGATACATATGACAGCATCTATTTATCCAATCCAAAGCAGAGGCAAGTTTACTGGGACGTTAATAAGACTTAGACTTCAGGGACAATTAACTGCGAGACTGCTTTGAAAATTATGTACATATTTTATGTATAATTTTTATTCTTTTTCTTAAATACAGTTTCCTAAATTACATACATGCCTCACAAAATCTGGACTTATCTCTGTTCTAATGAGAATTAATTTAGTACCTACCATACAACAGACTATACTACATCTGCATGAATACAAGAATAAATGAAATGAACTTAATTTTACATAATTTCTTTAAGACATCAGTATGTTCTATTTGCATAAGGCCATGCTCACTCACTACATCTCATATGATCATAATATCTCTTAATGTTTGGTCTCTTTATTCTCTTATTCACCCCCTTATTAATAACAGAATTAATCCCAAACCCTTAGAAATGTAATGTTAACATATTCTGTTGGCCGCATAGCCTAAAATTTCTCTTCCAATGAACCCTTTACTCTGTTAATTAAATGTTCAAAGAAAACTAAATTATTTATTAATAATGCTCTGAATGTCTCTCTGCTTGTTATTTTTCTCTTTTCAGCATCCAGTTTTTATAATACTATCTGAACTATTATTGAACTCAAACTGACAGAGTTATTCATTGCTTTGTTGCCCTCTGAGCAATCTGAAAATAACTTGCACATGGTGTTTGTCCCACTGTGTTAGTTTGGAGGTATCAGTTAGATTCCATTCAGCTGCTTAAAACACTATACTGATAATAGTGACTCTATTGGTTATGTTTTGATTGTTCATCTAGGTCTTTTATCCTCAAACGTTCCCCTTGCTCTAGGCTCAGGAAGACTGACCTTGACAGACTGCTTTGCTCCACCTCCTTTCTTCTCTACAGTCTGGTTGGGTTTAGCCAATTGGAGGTACTGGTAGGAAACTGATCTTTGAAAGGAGTGGTCAGAGTGTGTAAAGTTTCCTTTCCTTCCTGCTAAGCCTCCACACTGGCTACAGTCTTCTGCCTGTAACCTCATATCTCGGATCCTGCTGAGTGTTCTTCTTGCTGTGATTCCAGTCTTTGCTTCTTGTCAGATTCTGTCATCATCTCCCTCCTTTTGTCACATCAGGCAAAAGAAAGGTAGTGTCTTTGGATAGTGTCTGTTGGATCTGGGTGCTTCATCTACCTTCGTTCCTTTAACTTTGACCTTACCACTGCAAATAGCCCTTTTGTTACATGCGTCACATCTTTTTAAAATTACATTGTTAAGTGTACCATCTTGTTCCCTGCAAGGAAAATCGGTATCATGTGTAGAGCCAGACACAACTTTAAAAATGTGTCTGATTATCTGTCTGCTCTTGTAATAGCAAGTCATTTTTACAGAATGAAGAAAGAAAATCACACAGACATTAAAAATGGAATCAGAATGTTATTTTTTTTCTGAAAAGCATTCTATTATTGAGGGCTAAAGTTTTTAGTATCAAACTTTGCATGTCTATTGATACCATCAAATTACTCCATGCTTTTAGAGAAGTATGTGATTCTACTGTATATTCTTAGAGAGAAGAGGAGAAAATAATTATCTTCTTTATAAAGAACATATATTTATGCCATTATTATAGAGTTGATATCACAAAGAAATTAGAATTTAAAGAACATTTTGGGAAAAAATACTTGACTAGGAGTCAAGAATTAGGTCATAAGTCTAATTCTACTAAGAAATCACAGGTGTGACTTTTCTAAACTTTTAGTTTCCTCATTCTGAAAATGGGAGGTTTGCGGTTCCTTGCCTTTGGTTCCTCTCCAGCAGGTTAACTGTTTTGGAATCCTGTGAGTACTCGTTGGTTACAAATAATATTTTTACAAAGGTTATATTGATTTTAGGTTCTGAGACTATCACGAATCTCTCCCCATTGGCACAACTTCGGGGCAAGTCTTTGAAGAAATCATGTACCTCAGGGAAAAGTTATGGTTTCAGATAATGCTTTGAGAACTTCTGCCAGCTTTCTGAAGAAAATACAAACATTAGGAAACCCTAAGGTGACTGAAGGCAATCTTGAACTCCTGATTGGAAGGGCGGGATAGAGTGGAACAACCCTTCTTTAAAACAACGCTGCCTTTTAGTTCACAGGAGCTGGAGATCATTACTTGCACCCTCAGGATGAGGAGTCATGGCAGCAGCCTGGCCAGCTTGTGGTTTGGGTCCATAGACTAATAGCAGACTAGCTCAATCCCCATGGAAGAAGAATCACTGCCCTTTGACATCTGTTTCCCTTCCTTCAGTCTCCCTCCCTCGTATTTCATTGTCAAATACGACCTCATATTTATCAAGCCATTAGAGCCTAGGTTTATAAAGCTGAGATTCTGGCAAGAGGAGAATTAGCAAATAAGAGTGCTGTCTAGTGTCTCTGTAGGACCTGATACTCTGCTCCTTCTACTTCAATTCAGAGATTATGGCCTGTATCCCTCCTCCTTTAAATTAAAGCAACAGCCTGAATAGATACATACCTGGGGAAAATAAACTTATAGGTCAAAAGTACTGAACAATATAATTGCCCTAACAAGTACAGCAAACTGGATCACTTTCACCACCTACAGCAGAAGCCTGAGTTCAGATGGACCAAGAATTTAAAATATCACCATCAATTGATATTGCAGATACAACAATCAGTCCCAATAGAGAAGAAATGGAATAAAATGAACTCAGGCAAGATTATTTACAAATCTGTAAATTGCCAACATCATTATCTGGTACACTGCTCTTATGAGACATTAAAGAAAAGAGGAGCTAAACTTCAGATCTGATTTGGAGTTTCCATTTAATAGTTTATCTTCATCCCCTCCAGATAAGCCCTGTGGATATATATTGACATGATCATCCTGAGCAGGTCAGGCTGCTTTAATGCTCACACTTTTAACCTTCAACCATAATATGTAATAAAATGTTACTTACTTGTGGGAGATGTACCAGTCCTTATGTGCATACCCTATTCATACTACCTTTTGTTCCTGTTTTTTATGATCAGCACAGAAGTCTTATTCTTTCTTCTGCTTATCCAGCACCCAGTGCTTTATATACATCCAGTCACTCTATTTTTAGACTTTATATATAAATGTGAATGTAGTATCTGAAAGGAGGATTGATAAAAGAAAGTAGAAGAAGCAGGAGTAACAAGTATCACATGGAGCTATCTATGGTATAACAAAAAACAGATGCCTGGAAACAGACCTGGCTGGAGAATAGGCTGTAGGTGAAGCAGACAAATAGGGGACATATCAGTAATATTGCAATAACTATGTGTGGTGCAAGGTGAGTACCAGAAATATGTGGGCAACACTTTGTAAAGTATCTGATAATCTAAACACTATGTGGTACCCCTGAAACTAATGCAAAATACCATTGAATGTAAAAAAAATAATATACGTACTTAGTACTGCCTACAAATTCTCAGAAAATGTTATCTGTCATTATTAAAAAATAAAAAGGCTGTAGGTTTTCTCAGGCTCTGTCTCTATGTGCTCAGCCTGTGTTTCTGATTTAAAGGACATGTGCAGTGATCACTCTGCAATATTATCATCAACCTTCATTCATATACCATTATTAATAATATCTGTCTTAAAATTGGCAGGGCAAAAAAGATGAAATGATTAATATGTTAACACATCTAAATAATTTTGAAATAGTTTTTTAAGTGACAAAGGCAAACTTTTTCTTTCTTTTTCATACTAAAATTTATAAAGAGATTTGGATAATACAAATCATTTTATTGTTGGTCACAGCACTAGCCCGAGCCCATGAATGACAGGAGTTTCCTGAGAATGACCAGAACCTGGGTCTCAATATTGACACAAGGTAGACAGCTGCTCCTCACAGTCCACACTGCAGTTGCTACTATTCTTACTATCTTACCTTTTTCATTTAAATGTAATGCGTTCAGCATTTCATGGTATGTGGCTACCAAAGCACAGGAGGTAGGCTATTTGGGGATGGATAAAAAAATGATTTCTCCATGGATGAGATTACAATTTATAGCCATGAGAACCCAAACCTTAGGACACGTCCTGCTCTGTTTACAGTCTAAAATTAGCCTTATTTTTACTTCCCTTCTCAGTCTTCCCTTCTCAGTCGTCCTTCCTGTGTTTCATAAATGCAATGAAATGATTTACTTCTATGTCATTTGTAGTGTTGGGTCCAAAGGTTAGACTAACTCACTATTTTTACTCTGAGCAGGTATGAACTCATATGAAGTCCCAAACAGCATAATAAGAAATGTTTATTTACTCTTTTGAGGCTGAGATATGTAACATGACTCATGAAAGTACTGTAGTAATATTAAGAAAGCCTTGCATCCAGAAACAATAAGGGCCATTTAAGCGTGCAAAACCACTCTGCTGACATAGTAACATCATTAGCGTATATTGAAAATAGTATCAGTCAATTTTATTCATGTCACCAATATTTAAGGAACCTATGATTTGTGAGGTCTGTGCTAACAAGTTCTAAAGTGTTGCAGTCAATTTTATCAAATCAAAATTAAGTGGTAATTTATATTTATATACTAAACTAGTTAAATGAAGGTTAAATTTGTAAAAACATTTTCCTATTTGAAATGATTAAAATATTTCATTTTCCTTATTATAATATCAAAATATGTATTGTTATAATTTGGTTTGAACCTAATTATAACAGTTAGATTTACTTTTAAGTGTTATACTTTATAATACAGTTTGTGCTATGTATATTTTTTCTTGATGATCACTAACCAAAACACCCACTTCATCTGTAGGTTAAAACTATTTTAATGAAAGCTTTGTCAAATGCTATTGTCAAGAATGTGGCAGAACTGGAGACAGTAGAAATAAATTAACTTACCAAGAGGGGTATATAATAATGACACAGGAATCAGTAGGTGTGTCTACCTCTAGAAACACAGAGGCAAAAAGAAACATTTTGAGAAAGAATCTTCTGAGAAGAGAGTAAAATATATCATCCAGAAATCCAAGCAAAACCCAAGGAAAGCTACTTTTTAGTAGCTTTAGAAAGGCATTTACTTTTTTCTGATTTCAAGCCACAATTATGTAAAATCTATTCACATAGTTTCCAGCCTTAGAAGTGATAGAGTATATATAGCACTTAAACTAGATGATATCAAGTGGGTGTGGGTGAGGCAGCTCACAAATGGAAATATCCTGGATATAACTTTGCAAGACATGAGAAAAATCAGTCAAAAAATATAAAGACATTGGCTTGAATCTTTATAGAATGATGTTTTCATTGAGAAGCAAGATTTTTTACTGAGCAAATTTGAGAGCCACAGTTTTGAGTCCTTCTCTCTGGTGCCCTTTGTCAAGAAACCTAATTGTTCTTTGCAATTACATTCTGACAGGAAACATGAAGTCCCTGCATCAGAGAACAGATAGCTTGTTCTGCACAGAGAATCTCAGTGCCAGTTCCCAGAGACCCAATCTTCACTGGATGTGAGAACCCTGTGTTACCCTGCAAATGCAATGAAGTGCAACCCAGGAGAGCAATTCTGAGATTATGAGACTCGGAGATGATAATGAGTTGGGTTTGCCTTTTCTTTTTGAGGTTTGAGGAGAGAGACAGAGGGAGATGACTCTGTAATATGACAAAATGATGTCTGGGACAGGAAGAGGAGGGGGAAGAGACGCTCTCTAGCTTCACCGTCCTGGAATGTAAACAAATGAACCTGGGGAGATAATGTCTTTAAATCTCTCCAGAGTAATTCACCATCATTAATTTCAAGGCATATTTGCTCTTCAATCATCTTTTAATCTTTGTCCTTGGCCCACAAAGTCCCAACTATGCAGAAGTGTGAAAGTATCTGTAGATGATTGTCTCTCTAGACCAAATCCAAGAAGTGAAATTTCTTAGTCATTCATCATTTCAGTGGAAATACCTTAAATTACCATTGTTGAAGACCATCTTCCTTTCCAAGATGTTTTTATGCTAATGGATGTACTAATCACCCATGCTAATATCACAATTAAAAATTTATTAGATTTATCCTCTTAGCGACAGAAGACATTTCAGAGAGAGATTGTAAACGGTTCCTCTATTGAAGCAGATGACCATTCTCTGTGTCTACATCAGTCTATGTAATATCCTGTTTTTTGCCTGAATTTCTTCCAACTAAAGCTTTAATAGTATAGTGTATCTAGAGGTTGAGATTTGAGCTGGAATTCAGAAAGTTGTTAAAAAAGTAACAAGGATTTGTATTTTTCCCAAAGTAAAACAGAGGCCATTCGTTCCATCAGTAGGTACCACTGTATTTTTCTGTTTCACTCAAATATTGTTGATCTTACTGACTTATTTTCTGAGGAAACTGGCACTCACAGAGCTTATCTTTTGAGAGGAAACTGCAATAGCAGATTCTATCCATGTGAAAACTGTCCTTGCTAATAAGTTGTTGAGGTCAAACTGAGTTGGCCATAAAAGACATTCAGATTACTCAAAAATGCATTTAGTGATTGTTTTTGGTCCTCTTGTTCAATTTTTTTAAAATCTAAAGTTCAAATAATTATACTACCATTACTGTATACCATTCTAGATTATATAGTATTCATATAACAGAATACATAGAGTATTCACATCCACTATGGGTTTCTTCTGTACATATAGAAAAATTTTTCAAATTGTTTTTACTCAGACATGGAAATAGATTATGTTGACATATTGACATTAAACTATACATAACTGCTAACATAGCTTCAAATGTAGTAGGTATTTACATCATTTCTAAAAATTTATTATTTCATTGACCAAAAACATAGTCACCTTTCAAGTATCTAAAAATAGAAATACTTTGTTTTGCTTGGATTTGGATGGATATCTCTGAGATGGATAGTTGAATTACAGATTTATTTTAACAGATTCTTTTCTAACTCTTAAGACTGACACATATCTTGAAAGTATGGAAGTTTTTTTTTTTCTTTTCTTCCTAAGAGTGAAAGTCAGTGGTCCAGATTGCCTCATCCCATAGAAGTTTAAAGGTGTTAATTTATTCATTCAAATATTAATCGAACATGTACTATGCTCTAGGAATTGTCCTAGAAAAAGAGGATCTAACAGTGAAGAAAACAGTAAAATATTTGTGACTATATTACA
Source organism: Trachops cirrhosus (assembly GCA_028533065.1). Lineage (NCBI taxonomy): Eukaryota > Metazoa > Chordata > Mammalia > Chiroptera > Phyllostomidae > Trachops > Trachops cirrhosus. The sequence goes on from CM052539.1 coordinate 142,143,072, forward strand.
CATGTAATCTCCTAGTGGAAGATAAATTTTAAAAAAAGAGAAATGTTCATTGAAAAAAATATGTAATACCAAATGAGTACAAAAATCTCAATATTTAAAAATATTTAATTGGTTGATCATAAATAATATGCTATATGTGATATACCAAATATAGCAATTCCAAAGAATGAACTGAAATCATTTTAGAAATAATGCTTTAATACTAAGAAATAAAGAAAAATATAACTGTGTATGGAGATTACACACTCACACACACAGTCCATCCTCATTATTAGTGGATTCATTACTAGTAGAATCCTTGTATGCCAATTAACTTGATAAAATGTATTTGTGACCTGAAATCAATACTTGAAATACTTTCTCAGTCATTCCTGGCAAGTGCATATGCAGAGTGGCAAAGAAAATTGAGCTGCTCCAGTGAAAACTCCCAGCTGAGGTTGATCAGGTAAAGCTCTGATTTCTTGTGCCAATGTTCACACTGTAAACAAGTGTCATAATCACTATGTATTTGGCACCATATTTTTCTAATTTTGTGATTCTGGTTGGTGATTTTGATGTTTAAAATGGCCCATGAGCATAGTGCAGAAGTGTCATTTATAGTCTTATAAGTGCAAGAACACTATGATGTGTCTTACAGAAGAAATTTATGCATTCGATGTTCGGTTTAGGCAGTCCTACTGCTGCAGACTGTGAATTCAATACCAATGAATCAAGAAAACATATGAAATAAAGTGATTTCAAACAGAAACACACACAGAACAACAGTAATTACGGATCTGTTGACGGAAATGTCATGAGCAGAAGTTCACAGGCACCTAACTTATATTTCTGCCAGGAACAAGAATTCAGCATTTGCTAATTCCATGTCTGTGGCAGTTTTATAGGATAAAACTACCACAAATAATAAGGATACATATATACACCTATATATATATACATGTATACTTTTATCTGTGTATACTTTCTGCCCTTGATGTCTTAGTATTAATTATATCATATCATGAGAATCTTATTTTCTAAAATTATTGTTTGGTATATGACAATAGCATAAAATATATAACTTTACATATATATCACTATATATGGCTATATAAATTATATATTTTATATATAAATACACATAGCCATGACTTTGTAATAAGACTATAGGTTGAATTCTGACCCCAGATTGTCTATGTTCAAATCCCTACATTGCCACTGACAGACTCAATAACCTTGGGAGAGTTATATAACCTCTTGAGCCTAGTTTGCCCAAATACAAAATGATAACAACTGTAGTGCCTTCCTTATAAGATTATTTTGAAGGTAAAGTAAGTTAATGTCTGCATTTTAGTTTGAAGAATATATTGAACATAAGAGGCAAATAAATTGATGGCTATCACTTGACCAATGCATGTAAATAAATCCAAAATTCATATTAGCTATCAAGCTACTATAAATTGGTAAGTGATAATCATTTTTAAAGTTAAGCTAATTGAGATAAATTTATACTCAGTAAAATCAACCCTTTTTTTAAACATAGAGTTCTGTGAGGTTTAACAAAGAACATGTAATTATTAAGCATCACAACTATCAAGATATTAAATGTTTTATTAACCCAAAAGTTTCCTCATGCCTTTTTGAGTCTGTCTTTTTCACTCCCAGCCATTGATAACCACTGATCTGTTTTCTATGCCTATTACTTTGAATTTCCCAGAATATCACACCAATGATATCATCTTATAAATGAATCATAAGTATAAGTCTGTGAGTATGGTTTCTTTCACTAACCATAAGAAATTTGAGATTCATCAATACTGTAGCCCATACCAGCTGATTGTTTTTCTATTTCTCAGTAGTAATTTACCATATCAATGTATCACAATGTGTTTATACTTTTATATGCAGAACATTTAATTTGTATCATGTACTGTACAAGTTTTCATGTGAAATTGTTGTAATTTACTGTGTAAATTTTTGTGTGAAATTTCATAATAATTTGTCTTGGGCAGTATCTAAGAATGGGAATTCTGGTCATATGAAGTGAATTTGTATCTTTATACAAAACTGTCAAACTGTTTTTCTACATGTTTGTATTATTTAGCATCCTCACAAGCAAAGTATGTAAATTCCAGTTGCTATGATATTTGTCAACCATTAATATCACTGTTTTTTTTTAAGTTTTCCAAACTAAAGCAGTATAGTGTATTCTAGTAAGATTCAATTTGCTTTTCCCCATTGAATACTGGTGTTGATCACTTTTTCATGGGCTTATTTTCCATCCATGCACTTTCTAGTGAGGTTCCCTATTTTCAAATATTTGGAAAGTTCAAGTCTGCACCAGGAATGGAAGATACACCTAATTAATCTCTCTCTTGAACATACCCCTCTTTAGCAGCCAGTGGAGGACCATGAACCAAATCTCATAGGTATGCACAACACATACATGCACACACACAGCAGTTCATCACACATGTTCTCAGACACACACAATCACACTTGGTATGATAATGTGCAACCGATTTAGATAAACCTCCTTTCACTACTTCACAATAACACAGCAGTTGCAGCTTCTCAAGGCCACTTCTGCAAGCACACTTCAGGTCTCTTCAAGGTAAAGTGCCACATTTATTATAGCACCTGTATATGTTGTAGTCATTTAACGTGTGTTAATTCATTTATCATTTATCTAATCACTAACAAAGTGTTTGAGTTTTGTACATTTACCCTCATTTCTCCCACAAAGTCTGCTTTTCATTGTGCAATTTTGCATAATGTGGTCTATTTTAACACATATATTGTATTATAGCAGAACTAACTGTACATTAGTGAGCAAAAGGGAAAGATTAAGTATGCTTATAAGTTTATATTCTATGAGGAGAAAGACAGGAAATAAACAAAATAAAACAAGAAGTGCTGGGGACAGGGTACATAACAATTCTTAAAATAAGAAGGCAAAGATAGGAGTCACTGAGAAGGTGGTTTTCACACCAATATTTGAAATAAATAACCTATTATGAAAGTATAATTTTTAAAAAAGTTAAAACATGGCTTTTGTACAAATAATAAAATATGTGCATACTGAAGATGTTATTTCAATCATTAATTAATGAGGGGATAAGTAAGATGGGCTTGTCAAACAACATTTTGCAGAGCTCTGGATTTATGGGTGATTTAATAGAAAATATTAGAATAAACTTGGTAGGTTAGATACAAAACTGATTAATGTCTTTTGAACTATAAGCTGTAAGCTGTGAGGCCTTTTTTTCTTCCTGCTGGGGAGATTTATATGCATTTTTACTGGCCAAAGATCTGCAAGTCAATGTACAACTTCACTAAATCTTTATTAGTCCATAGTTGATAATTCATCTGTAAACATCAAATGAAACAAAGTGCATCACCTTAAATAATCTGTGGGTGGGCTTATTTAAAAGTGCTCCCAAATGACACTGAAAGGGCATAACACTCAACTTTTAAATTATTTTACCTTATTTCTAAATTTAACATAATTTTTGTGGTAATGTAAGTCAGAATATTCTTGAAAAGTGCTTTTGAGTTAGAGGAAAAGCCCTCAAGCAGAAATTTTTCTAGACAGTTCTACCACTTTCAAGTAAGTCATTGGAAGAAAGAGGAATAAGACAAACCATAAATATAGTTTTTGCCTTTTAGATTAAATAAAATGGGGAGCTATGAAAGAAACTCGTTAATAGCAATGACATCATTAAACATTTAACTTAAGAGGATTGCCCTGCCCGTTGTATTGAGAAGGAATAGGTGAGGCCGAGATAGGAGCAGAATGACCAGTGGAAATAATCCAGATTTGGATCAGTGTGGCATCCATGGTTGGTGAGAAGTGATCAGAATCTAGGTATGGATTTGATAGGACGGAGCAGGATTTCCTAAAGAACTACATTGGGGATAAGAGGAATGCTTTTGAATTTGAAGCAACTAGAAGTTGTCATTCACTAAGATTTTGGAGCAGGTTTAGAGGGCTAGGTCAGAAGCGTAGATTTAGATCTGTCAAGTCTGTGTTATGTCTTGTCTCAACTTCTGTAACCACATAGAAACTTTCTTTCTTTGATATGCCTTTTTCTCCTTTTTTTCCTTTTGATTCATACTGGTCCCAGCCAGTACCTTGACTCACCCACTTTCTTCTCCCTTACACCACCATTCCCTTAATCATTAAGCCCTCAGAACAGTGAGGTTCTGGTGGGCATCAAATAATCTTAGAAATAAGACCTTGGGTCCATTGATCGCAAAGACAGAGCTTTGGCCAAGTGAGAGATAACATCTAGGTCTCAGTTGTGTTTCAGGTCCAGTTCGAGAAAGTCAATGAAACTAGATGAAGCGAGGCCATGTGGCTGACATCAGAATCAGATGAACTGCTAAACTACCACCACCACCCCTAGTGCCAACCAACCAATACAGACCACAGCCTTAACTCCCTTAGTCACCATGATTAATGATTTTCCCCTATATAATCCATTCCTTGGAAGGTATGGGGACCCATGTCTTTATTAGCTCTTCTGTGTCTCTGGGTGTGGACCACTTCCTGAAAATAAAGCTTTTCTTTCTTCCTTTTCTTTGTGCCATTTTGACAGTATAGGTTGGCCCCTCATGTGTTAGTTTGAATTTCTCTGATTATCTGTGAAGTTGAGCATCTTTTCATGTGTTTAAAGATGCTCTTTAAAAATTGACTGTCTCCTATATTTTTAGTGAATTCAGGTTGTGAGAATGTATATTTATTTCAACATAGAACTCCCCTCAATAAAATAGGTTTTACTTAAAATAAAAAGGCAGTAATTTGTTTAAGCATTTGTATTTTCTTTCTGAATTTCACTGGTGAAGAAACAGGCACTCACCCTGGAAGAGACAAGGGCATTTTGCAAAATGAAGGTGTAGGTGAGGAAATCCTTAGAAAGGTCCTGCTCTGCCCTGGAAAATGGGTCACATCTGAAAGTCAGGACAGTCCACCCAGGCCAACTATCTCCTACCACAAGTTCTGTGATTGACCTTCCTGTTTCTTCTCTGTTGCTTCAATCTACTTTTCTTCATTGGGTCCTTTCTGTCTTCTGAGAACACGCCTGAAAGGATGCCAGCCTTCTTCCTTGATAGTATCAACAGGATTCTGCAGTTACCTCAGAATTACCTCCTGGTTCTTTAAGACTTTGGAGGTAAAAATACTCTCAAATCCTTATTTCTTTTGCTTCAAATTCCTGTTCGTGTCTTGATGCATGCAGGCAAATGAACCCCTTTAGTTTGTTAACTGTAAAAATTTTGGGTGCTTAATTTACAGTGAAGAAATGAAAGCATCTCTGAACAAAAAATATTTTGTTTTCATATTATGAGATTCACAGACTCAGAATCTTCAGAATTACTTTAGGCATTTTTTAAAGGAGATAGGCTAATTGATTATAAACAGAGTATTCTAATTACTGTAATAAAATGCTAAAAAAAATCTATGAGGCAAAGAGAGGTCAAAATTTTGAGTAGGAATTAAATATCTTCTTAGAATAAATTTAAATATGTAATATTGTTAATTTATAAATTATTAGTATAACAGTCCACATACAGTGAAATTTTTTTAGATGTTATTTATTTATTTTTAGAGAGAAGGGAAGGGAGGGAGAAAGAGGGAAAAAAACATGAATGTGTGGTTGCCTCTCATGCACCCTCTACTGGGGACCTGGTCCGCAACCCAGGCATGTGCCCTGACTGGGAATCAAACTGGTGACACTTTGGTTCACAAGCCAGCCTCAATCCACTGAGCCTTAGCAGCCAGGGCTAAAATTTTTGTTTAATATCTGGCCTTTCTGAAGCAAATATCACTCAAGTTGACTGAATATTTGATTCAGTCTACCTGTGGTTCAATTTAACTAATTGAGGAAATGAAATAAACTTAAATAATGAATTTTCTCATGCTTCACATATAATGGCATGGAATTACTATTGTCTATAACTTTCTATATTCATTTGAGTCATAGGGTATATTGCAATTGTTTAAAAATTTAACATATTCAATTATTTATATAATACCGTATAAATTATGCTACTATAATAGCATGTAAAATACATTTTTAAAATTATCGTTATTAATATTTTGTCCAAACTTAAATTCTAAAATCTTTATGTGTTTGATTTTCTTATCTACTAAGATATAATATTTCAACCTTGAATTAAATATTTTATTTTCTTACAATTATAAAATTACACTAAAAAGAAGAAGAAAATCATGTGTTTAATTGTGTTGTATATGCTATTGATTTTTTTGTTAAAATACATATTTGTATACTCTAGAGTCCAATAAAATAAAAATAGAAATATTCATTGTATAGATATTTTAACATTCAAAATTAAATCCATACATATATAAAACTTTTTTCTTACATAGCTAATAACCTAGACTCTAGGAGCATCAGTAAAATGTTCTGATAGTAAAAAATAAACTGCTTTGTGTGCAAAATAGTAAATTTAGCAATTGTCTGTATTATTTACTTATTTATGTATTGAATCCTTACCCAAGCACATATTTTCATTGCTTTTAGAGAGGAAGGGAGAGAGAGAAACATCGATGAAAGAGGCAAGCATTAGTTGGTTGCCTCCTACACACACCAGGAACACCAGGACTGGGAATGTACAGCCTGGACCAGGGATCAAACCTGCAACCCAGGCCTGTACCCTGAAGGAGAATTGAATCAGCAGCTTTTGATATGGAACTATGCTCCAATCAAGTGAGCCACACTGGCAAAGGCTGCACTTAAAAAAAATCCTTATTTTTAGGTATTTTAGAAGATATGTAACAGAATTCTTTAAACTATAAATTTATCATATGTCAAAATATTATAAGAGCCTCTGGGATTCAGGGGAAAAGAACTGTCTTTTTTTTTTGTCAATCATAAAATAACTGAAGAGACGGGGATTTTTTTTTTTTTTGGAGGGGAGGGGATTTTTTTAAAGACTATGTGCAAGTTTTGGCCATAAATGTAAGATTCTTCCCCCCTTTTTTGGTACAAATCTCTCAGACTTTACTGTTTTATATGTATTAGTAGTTTGTAGTATTAGTTAAACTTTGCAGATATAGCTCTACTTTGGAATATTTTGTTGTCATTCCTACCCTTTGTTCTCACTTTATTGACTTATTTTTTTAGGAAGGTATTTTTTTCAAAGTTCCGTTTAGTTTAATGACCTTCATCTCCCTGAAGGACAGGTGTACCCAGATATGAGATGGTCAGAGATGTTCACTTGAAGATTTTGTCCCAATTGAAGTCTTTGCTCACATGCTTCGAGGCCCCTTCCCAGCAAAAGTACTCTTCTTCAAAAATATATTTTATTGATTATGCTATTACAGTTGTCCCATTTTTTTCTCCCCTTTATTCCCCCTGCCCTGTACCTGCCTCTCCCACCAGCATTACCCTTCCTTAGTTTATGTCCATGGGTCATACATATAAGTTCTTTGGCTTCTCCATTTCCCATACTATTCTTAATGTCCCTCTGTCTATTTTGTATCTACCATTTATGCTTCTTATTCCCTGTACCTTTTCCCCTATTCTCCCTCCTCCTCCTCCCCACTGACAACCCTCCATGTGATCTCCATTTCTATGAATCTGTTCCTGTTCTTGTTGTTTGCTTAGTTCATTTTTGTTTTTGATTTTCTAGGTTTGGTTGTTAATACTTGTGAGTTTGTTGTCATTTTATTGTTCATATTTTTGATGTTCTTATTTTTCTTAGATAAGTTCCTTTAACATTTCATATAGTAAGGGTTTGGTTGAATATGGCTGCAAAATAGAGGAAAAAGTGATGTTTATGCAAAGTGAAATAAAAGAAAGTATACAAGAAACCAACTGTCACGGGAAGGAAACTGAGACTCAGATCAATGATTTGGAGCAGAATGAGGAAATAAACATTCAACCAGTACAGAATGAAGAAACAAGAATTCAAAAAAATGAGGAGAGGTTTAGGAACCTCCAGGACAACTTTAAATGCTCCAACATCCAAATTATAGGGGTTTCAGGAGAAGAGGAAGAGCAAGAAATCAAAAACTTATTTGAAAAAATAATGAAGGAGAAGTTCCCCAATCTGGCAAAGGAAATAGACTTCCAGGAAGCCCAGGAGGCTCAGAGAGCCCTAAAGAAGTTGGACTCAAGGAAGCACACACCAAGGCACATCATAATTACATTACCCAAGATTAAAGTTAAGGAGAGAATCTTAAAAATAGCAAGAAAAAAGGAGAGAGTTACCTACAAAGGAGTTCCCATAAGACCATCAGGTGGTTCCTCAAAAGAAATCTCACAGGCAAGAAGGGGCTGGAAAGAAGTATTCAAAGTCATGAAAGGCAAGGACCTACATCCAAGATTGCTCTATCCAGCAAAGCTTTCATTTAGAATGGAAGGGCAGACAAAGTACTTACCTGATAAGGCCAAGTTAAAGGAGTTCATCACCACTGAGCTAGCCCTTTTTATATGAAATGGTAAAGGGTAAAAGTACTCTTGAATCAGCATCTGGGTCTTGCTGCCAGGATCCAGTTTCTACCTCCTATGTGACTGCCAGTCTAGACTTAGTAGAAAGGCAAGTTCCTGTCTTCAGAAGACCCAGAATCCAGAAATAGAGCTGCCATGATTGGTTCCAAAGAGGATGACACTCACAAAGGCATTCTTCCTCAGCATGTCCAATTGTTGGAACATTACAGTGTTGAGGATGCAACTCCCAAAGGTCTGGATGAGTTCTTTCGGGAAGTGGCACCATGAGGACCAGCCGCCTTTCTCAAAATGCTCCCCCAAATATGGCAGCACCACAGAGAAAGTGTACTTATTGGAGTACTTGCCCTTAAATTCATACAACACAAAGATACTCAGGAAGGTGAGCAAAGGGGTCCTTAGCTTTGCCTCTGCAGCCAGCACTGGCTCACGTTCATCATCTCCTCAGGAGCAGGGGCAGCTGCCTTCTCCTCTTTCCACTCAGCCTGGGGTTTCTGCTTCTCCTGAAATCCTTTTTCCTTCTGAGGTATGTCCTTTGTAGGCTGACTCTCTGCAGACATTTTAGCCTCAGACTGGGCCATCTTCTCACTGAGTTTCATCTCCCCCAAGAGGGAGTGGAGCTGGGGCTAGTTAACAGAGTTGAGGAACCAGTGGTTGGTGTTGAGGAGGGCCTGGTGGAAAAGAGACTCCAGGACATGTTTATAGAGCCACAGTAGGGTGCAGACAACTGTGATGTCAGCCAGTATCACGTGTTCCCCCTCCAGAAATGCCCATGTTTCCAAGTGAGCATTCAGCGGCCCCAGAACTCTCCTCACCTCCTCCTTTACATTCTCTGTGGCCTGCTTATTGTATGTCTGATGCCCATGATGGGGGAACACCCAAGTACTGACTGGGGGTCCTATGTCACTGTCAGCAAGTTCACCCACTATACCACCTGGATTGCTGTCTCTGGACTTCTTCCCAGCCGTTCCTCATTGCTCAAATAGTAGGTGACAGCATTGCTTTCTAACACACAAAACCTGTCTTCACCTTCAAATGCTGGGCCCTTGCTGACAGGAAATTTGCAGAGAGATTGAGGGGTATGGTTGGTTTTGTCAAAGTGGAAGTGGGGTGCTACAGAGAGCACTTGGACCCGAGCTCCACCGTACTGAGCTGCAATGAGGGCCTTGCAGGCCCTCCAGTTTTCAGGATATGTGTACAGGGCCCCAGGAGCCATGGTGATTCCGCAGAGAAAGGGGCAAGAAGGTAGTTTTAATTGCAATATATTTAATTTTAATATCTCTTTGCAATATATGTTGTATAATTTACCAACTATTTTTTTCACTATATTACTATATTACTATAGTGAAAAAAAAAAGATTTCTGAATGGTCTGTGAACTACCAATGCTTGAACAAAACTTTTTCTAGCTCAGAAAGTAGCCAAGTACTTTTCAGATATTATCTATATTCTATAATTACCATATTAAAAATAAATTGGATGCCTACACTACCTTTCTGAAGGCAATGGCTTACTTTAGTATTAGTAAAAGTTTAATATTGAGAGTAAGAAGTTAAAGTAGCTTAAATTATTATAGGCTCTGGCAAATTGCTTTAGTAACTCGAGCTTAAAATAATCAATTCTGTTTTATTATTATCATAGATATTTGTGATTCGGGATGTTATATTATTTATCCTGCCAGACCCAAGCACTGTCTTATTTCAAATATAGATATTTGAACAACATGGCAGCTATCCCTCTTGCAGTTAAAAATCTACATATAACTTTTGACTCCTCCCAAAACTTAACTACAGTCATTTCCTTGGTATCCATAGGAGATTGGTTCTAAGATCCCTTCATGAATACCAAAACCCATGGATGCTCAAATACCTTATACAAAATGGCATAGACCAATGTATGTAATTGGCCCTCAGCCTCCACAGGTTCCCAACTGTGGATCCAAAGTACTGTTTGTAGCCCATGCTTAGTTGAATCCTTGGATGCAAAGCCCAGGGATGCAGAGGGTCAACTGTTTAGTTCCTGAAAACAATCCTTGTGTAAGTGGACCCATGAAGTTTAAAACCCTTGTGTTCAAGGGTCAACTGTATCTATAATATCAGAAGAAAAAATAGATTGAATTGCAACAACATAGAATGTTTTATTTAAGAAGCAATAGAAACTAAATTACCACTACCATCTGCTCCTTTAATCTAAATATGGGAATATTTTTATTTTAAAAAATGATATTCTATCAAAGGACATTGGAATATCTTTAGGCATGTACATAAAAGGGTAAAGATACAAAATGATTAAAGAGAAAAGATAAAAGATAAACATCTGTTAGACTGGCTACATATGGGACTCATATGTTTTAATTTTATTATGATAAATCTTATCAAGTTTGGTGTTGTGAAAATACTTGGATTAGTTACCAGAAGACTTAGATTTCTTCCTCTGTTCTGCTATTGTGGGACTCCGTTAACAGCAGTAGGTCTACACAGTATAAAGAAATAAGTTTAGATTTGGGGGTCATTTGGAGAAGAATTTGAAATAAGTTCTATTAACCAAGTTACATAAACTTTATGAATTCAGTATGGAGACAAAGATATGCACATTCAAAATTTTATAATTGTTAAAAATCCTCAATTTAAACTACATTTAATTTAAAAAAAAGGAAAAGAGACGGGTATACAGAAAAGTAAGAGAGGAGGGTAGAAAGAGAAAGGAGGAAGAAAAGGAAAGAAGAAAGGAAAGAAGGAAGGAAGGAAGGATGGAAGGAAGGAAGGAAGGAAGGAAGGAAGGAAGGAAGGAAGGAGGGAAGGAAGGAAGGAAGGGAGAAGGGCAGTTTACTGGCTATGGAACTGACAGTCTTTGTGTCAACTTGACCTCTAAGCATGTTTTGATCCAATAGATTAAAAAATATTAAATAAGGCTCTGTTTATCTATACTTCTTGGTCTTCTTTGCCTGTATCTTCAGAGGGGCTCCCTTATGGCAGTAAGGATGAAATAGTACTGGGTCTCACACACTTTTGCCACAAGTCCTGAAGAAGAGAAGATACTTCACTCTTCCTTAAGTCCCTGTATTAACATTCTCACATTTCTTTAGCCTTAATTCATTTTAATCCTCTCTGAAGAAATCGTTATGCCTAAATTCAAATCATTATGATCTGAATGAGATGTTTGAAAATGTTAATACTGTGTAGCTAATTGGAGTAATTAATAATATTTTTATGGCATAGTGATGAATCACAATATATCCTAATATAGATACCGGCATTTGAAAATAAAATGACCATATTTTCTTTATGATTTTTAAAAAATGTCATTCCTGTGAAATAAATATAGTCTCACATTCTTGAGATCCACTGTGCTCTTTTGCATGATAGAGAGAGATATAGAGGTAAAGCTAGGTGCTGTACTCCAGTCTCAGTCATGAACACATTCTGGTATCTTCTTAATTGCTGTTGGAATTTTAAATTGATGATGTCAATTTAAATACATTTATGTTTTGACTAAACTAGAGTGTGCTCATGAGAAAGTTTAGTAGGCTATCGGTACTATTCATGGGGATTATTTTACAGCAGAAGAAGAGACATTATGGACTTAGATTTATGATTTCTTTCTGATTCTAAAATAATGCATTTCTATGAAATGGACTCCATTTATATTATAGCTCTTTTATATTGTGCTTTATTAATCTACATGTATTCCAGTTCCGACCGATACATTACTTTTTATTTAAAAGTCAATTAAGATACTTACATATATTATATATGTAATATATATATAACATATATATATTACATATATATAATCCACATAAAACTTATATAAAGATGATATAGAAAAACCAAACTAAGATTAAACACACACTTGTTTAAAAGTAAATGTTTTGATAACTTTAAGGGTAAATTAAACAATCTCTTAAAAACCTTTAAGTTACATTGAGTATTTAGGTATATTTCTTTTAAATAAATTCAGTGCACTCATGAAAATGTTAGTAATACCTTTTGCCATATCAGAACTACAGTGAGGCCAACAAAGGGTAATAATTAGGTAATGAAGGAATGCCAGAACTCCTGTTATGGTCATTTCAGTTTCTTATTGCTCTTCACTGCAAGTTGGATTGCCCACATGAAGCTAAATGCTCTGAAATAATCTCAGAGCCTTATCAAATAGTTTTATTAAATAATCAATTGTAACCTAATAATTTTATAGGCTGGTAGAAATGCCTTCACATTGAAATCAATTTTATTTTTTTATTGTTCAGTTATAGTTGTCCCCATTTTCCCCCTATTGCTCTACCCTACCCCATTCCCGAAAATGACCCCCTCCACAAAGACTACCCTCCCCATTGTCCTTGTCCATGGATCTTTTGTATAATTTTAGTAATTTTTTTTAAAGAAGAAAATCATGTTTTAGGCTACTGCTGCAGAGGTAAAAGCAATAAGCCAAGTTGTGTTTGTTATGAGGACTTATGAACCATATTGTCTTGATGTGAATATGGATATGTGAGCATACAATTAATTTTGCAGAAGTGCTGCAATGCACAGACTACGAGCTCATGGACTTGTATTCACTGGTCTAATAGAAGGCAATATAATATATGAAGAATCAATAGGGGGTGAACATTTATCAAATGGATTTCTTTATATGGTGAAATGAGTGGGTAAAATTGATTTTTCTTTTACATTTCCCTTCTTGTACTGCATATTTCTTAAACATTCACAGGACATTGGAAACAGAATGCATTTTTCAGCTATTGATTTCCAATATTTAGCACTTTCTTAATCTTCTTTTGAGACAAAATTCAGAAAGAAGCAAATATAATGTATATAAGACATTTATGTTCTTAATACTTTTGAATGATAAACATTGCACAATTCATCCCAATGCAAATCCTTATAATAGTTTTCAATTAAAATATGTTCTTTCCTCTTAGGTAGCCTGCATGTGTTGGTGTGTGTTTTCTTAGACAAGAGGAATATTTTAAATGACCATTTTTGGAATGCTATAATCAATTAAAATAAATAAATAACATTTTAAGAATATACTAGAAATAATGAAAAACAAGCTCAGAGAAAGTAAGAAAAAATATTATAAAAAGTAAAATTTTGCCAAAAACAAACAGAAATGAGGCAGAATTACTAAATATGTACAACAGAAAAATTCACAAGTCAATTATTTCTAAGTTTAAATAGTACCAGTACTGACAAAAGGCTCTTTCTGCAAACTGTTGTGTAGATAACTATCTTTAGTGATAAAATGTTTGTCACTTGTACATATCTAGGCACTTATATTTTATACAAATATAAATGGCTGAGCACATATTCAGAATTTTCTTCATTATTTCAGTTACATATTTGTGTTGCCTGAGGTAATTTCTCAATGTTAAATGTGTGAAATTCCAGATTTATTCATTGAAACCCTAAAAAAATAATAATAACTGTATTTACTAGATCTACTTGTGAGTATCATAGGGTCCAGAATTACTTGCAAGAGATTTTCTTATCAATCAGAAGTCCTTATCACTGAAGAGTTCCTTTTGCACTAGAACAGGCAAAAAGAAAATTTGGAATGCTAATCAATTAATAAAAAAGTAACAATTTTGGTGGATAGGGACAATAACCTAGTTTGCGTGCTAAGTTTCGAGCATGTTACCTGGCAGGTGGGAGGTGCTCATGTAAGGTGGATATGGGAATAATGACACAGAATTGTGAAAATAACATTATAAATCTTATTGTAAAAAGCAGCAGAAAATAATGCCTTTATTATGGTTGTAGATTAATTGTTTAGATAGTTATTACATTTGAGTTTTGATGACAAGACCATCCTGATAAAGGGCAGAACAAGTGTGAATAGCTAATGTTATCTTGTTCTCAAGTAAGTTGAATTATCCCACTTGGTATTTTGATGTTGAATGCATTTGTTCTGAATTTTCTTCCATTCAAAATAAATTAAGACAAAAATTAAGATGCATGAATGAATTGTTGTCATGGTTGCTGATTTCCTCTTTCATTCTCACTCTCACTCTCTTGCTTACTAGTCAACAGATTTAAACTAGTAACAGAATTTCAATTTTAGAACACTAATCTCAGAAGTTATTTTAGATACTCTGCAGAACCCAGAAGCGAGACTCAGCTTTGGTTCATAGTACATTCTCATCACTGGCAATGCATCATTCTCCTCAGTGGGAGCCACTGCTCCATGTGGTAACCTGCTCCAGGCCACAGAGTGTTGGTGAGCTCATGGCACTGATGTCACGTGCAAATGACTAAGCATTGGATGGAGCAGTGAGGACGAATCTGATCTTGGGCCCCATGTTGGCTCCTGCCTCCTTGACTTTTGGACATGGTAACTAAATTCTTCCTTGTTTTCCAGATTTTGCAACCAGGTGTTACAGCCTCAGTAGTCCCTATCTTCTCATCAGTGTTCCAATATCCTCTACACCCAATGGTTTGAGGTGAACTCTGTTCCCCACTACATTTCACAGGATTCTGTGCAATCTTATGAGGTCCTGGGGGAGCTGTGATGCCAGTCCTAATCCTATGTCCTTTCTTCCTCTCAAAACCATATAACTCACAGTTCAGCACCTAAAATCCTGTGCTGCTCACCTAACTCTTCCCAATGTACACAATCTCCTGGGCAGCTGAGTCCAGTCTCATTGCCCTAGTGCTTCTCAAACCATAGCTCACAGGATCACCTGGAGAACCTATTCAAACAGAGTGTTGGTCTCTGCTCTCAAATTTGATTCAGCAGGTCTGATCAAGTCCTGAAAGCTTTCATTTCTAGCAAGTTACCGGGTGTTTCTGATGCTATTGTCCACTTCGAGAAGCACGCTTTTACTGTAACTGCTTGGCTTATTGGCCAGTGCCTCTGTAAGATCAATAATACCATTGCATCATGTCCTAGACTTCTGATGAATAAAAGTATCACCATGTTACTCCAATAACAACATCCAGCATTTATTAAGTTCTTACTATGTTCCAGGTAGTATAAGGACTTCATATGATTTATTTTAATCCATAAACAAAACCAAAAGATTATTCTTACTACATGGGTGAAGATTATGCATCAAAGTGATGTCTAGAAACTTGGTTATAGTTATATACAATGTAAGTGGAAAAACTGATATTCAGAATGAGATTGATTCAAACCCTTAAATAATAGAAGCTTTGTATTATGTTTATGTATATGTAAATGCCATTAGAAATTATTTAAATGAAAAGTTCTGAAAGAAATCAGACTTCATCATGAAAATTGTGGTGTTTATAATTATATATTAGTTATGGTACAAAAAGGAGCTACTGAGGAGAGTAATGAATTCATATTACTGCTGAACAAGATAGAAAAAAATTAAAAATCAACATCACAAAGATGCTATACTTGAAAAATTGTCTATCAAAAGCACTTAAGAAATCATATGGTCAATATGTATCATACCAATAAGAATATATATAGAATAAATATATATATACATATATACATATATATAGAGAGAGAGACAGAGAGAGACACTTAGAGTCTATGTCGTTTATAGAGAGTAAGTGAGTATCTTCCTGGTTTCTCCAAATGAATATACTTACATTTCCAAATATTTATAATCCTAGGATATGCTATAGATTTGTCTGCAAGAATAATTTTTTATGTTAGTTAAAATTCAACAAAAAATTGTATTGATCTAACCAGCTTGCACACCTGTCTGATGAATTTGCATTTGCCTAATACAATATAGCATAGTTGCTGTATATCCCTACTGTTTTAGAATTTGTCTTCCCTGTAATTCAAAGACAGTATATTCAAGACATTAAAGAAAGGTGTCAGAAACACCCATTTAACTCTCTTTTATGTCATAGAGACAATTCCCTCTACTCCAGTGAAGCCAAGACAAGAATGAGAAGCTCAAATCAAACTAGAGAGAAAACTGTTAAAAGTTCTTATGGTTAGGTTCAAAATGTGCTTTGACCATCCTGAAAGATAAAATAACTTTAGCTATAGAGTTTTTGTTTGTTTAACTTCCTTGACCATTATACAACTACTGAGTACACAAAAGGTAATGGTGTTTCCATTAGGTAGTTCCTTTGCCAGCCTTGATTCTATTTTATTGCTACAGATATACAAATCAGAACAGATCAATAGTCATTAAAATTGTAGTTGTACTAATGCTGATTGAATGTTTCTTAGGAGTCTATGGTTGAATAACATTTAGCTACAATATACTAGAATACTGTTCTTGATAAATATCAAGTTTAATTGAATGCTACCCATTGGATCAGCTGCCAGTTCTAAATAACTCAAGATCTGGGTAACTAAAGCCATGTTTTTGCTGATATTGAACATATTTCACAACTTTTCTCAACTGAGATCTCAAGACAGTCTAAACCTTCAAGAGAGTCTTATATAAGGGAACTGGACTTAGAGGAACTGATTGCTTATTCAGAGAAACTCAATCAAGTATTCAAGCTCACATTAAACAGACAAATTCAACTCCATAGAATTTTCAAGAGTAGATTATGTTACTATTGGTCACTCAATACTAAATATATTTGATATGTAAATATATATCCCATTCTATTCTGAAATTGTGCTGGTTCTATTACATACCACTCACTTATCTTTAAATTATGTGCCATCTGTGGTATAAAAATTGCAGCTACAATACATTATTTTTACAAACCTTTATGGGAACCAAACAAAATGGAGACCCACTTAATGCAATAAGCTTACCTTTAATAGAAATAAATATTTAATGTATAATACCAAATTATAGACAAACATGTAAACTTTGACTCCAATTCAAGTTTAAAATAAACAGAAGAGAGTATATTATATGGAATTATGAATAATTTATGCATCTATGAACTATCCAGAGATAACATTGAGTCTGCTCTCCTGATGTTTCAGTTCACATTATAACATCGCTCCATAAATACTGGGCCACATAGCTGGAGATGCTCTATTGAAAATATTACCCCACCTTTGGCAAATGAAAAGGAACTTAGAAACAATCATCACTTCACTAGAAAAGTCAGAAGTTTTGGAATAATAGCAGAAATTTCAAGAAAAGCCAAAAAGTTGCCTCTTAAATTAATTTGCCATAAAACTCCAAAGTGGAGACAAAGTTTCTAACCTTCAGAAATCACTTCAAAAGAGAAGATTTTGCTATGCTAAGTGCTATAATGAAGGTATGGGGAACAGAAGGCAAAGATATAGATCTTTGACTATACCAGCCTATGAAATAATGCCCAATCCTATTTATTATCTATCTATTATCTAGTTAATTATCTATCTATTATCTGTCTCTATCATCTATCATTTATCATTCATTCATTCATTCATTCATTATTTTTATGATGTGTTCCATGCTGTTCTGAGATTGCCATGAGGCAATTAAAAAAGGGAGGTCTACAAACTCTTATCTGAAATACCTGGGTTTAGAATTGCTTTGGAATGTACAATATTTCAGAATCATTGAAAGAAACAAAGTGAAAATACCCTTCATTACATTACATTACATTATAATCAGACACATTTATTGTAGCAAAATTGATGAATTTTTAACACAGTGTATACTGGTATATATTTTAGGTCAGATACTGAGTTCCAGTCAAGTTAAGTTTCTCCAACAAATAAGCTACAAAAAATAACAAAACAAAACAAAAATCATGATTTTTCAGAGATTTTTGCATTTCAGAAATGTCACTATGCAATCCTTGACTTATACTTAGACTAGGTCCAAATTAAGTAAGAGAAGCTTTATATAGTTCTTCTCATGTCCTCTCTAAACATCTTATTTCAAAGTTCCTGAACATACATAAAGTAAAATAATAAGAGCGTATGTGGGGGAATAAATGGTGATTGAAAAAAATGAAATATTGAAAAAGAAAAAAATGAAGTTATATAAAATCTGCCCAATGCACTGTTGCAAAGGTAAGGGTATAAATTTAATACTGTTGGTATAGCTGTAACTATTTTAACAAACAAAACCACATATAAAGTGTATAATGTTTCCAGAATAGCCAAAATTGGTTTATAATTTTGTGGAGCCCCAAACAGAAGTTCCTGGTAGGGAGACTCCCCTTCAAACAGTGGGAATCTCTGGCTCCTGCATTCCCTCTGTCTCCTGGCTCTACTGTGTGCTTCCAAGGTTGCTGTGCTCCTTTGTAAAAATTCAAAGAAAAGAAAAAGATGGAAAATGCACTCTCTCTTTTTAATCACCTAGGCCAAAAAGTTAAAATATATATATAATACACACACACACACACACATATATCACACTTCACCTTATGTTTTCTTGGTGAGATTTTGTCATGGGACTCTGCCCAGATGGGAAGAAGGCTGAAGTATTTAGTTGCAGACTACTCAGCCTCTTGTCCACTACAAATTTGTGATTAAGATGAGGGAGCATGAATTTTACTGGATATTTTGCTATCTCTGTCACTTGCATTTGAGACATGAGATGAGATGTTAATTTTTATAATTAATTGATATATGCAACATCAATGACTGTTGTTCATACCTGACTTCCTAATGAAGATACAATGGTTGAGTATAATAAGCAAAAAGTTTCAACTCTTCCTATAATTTTGTATTATATGAGCTGCCTTAAACAACAAAAAAAATGTACTATCACTTTATCATTTCTTTTGTGTCTATGTCTAGTCAGGAATTATGGGGCCCAGAACGAGATCCACATCACAAGACCAAGAGTAGATGAAGGTGGAGAGTGCTCCACTGCAGTATGTTGATATTAAAAAAGAAAAAGTTCCCAACAGAAAAAAAAAAAGATTTATAATAGTTGTAAAATTTCTGAAATGTCTAGCAATTTAGATGTTTTTACTACAAATTAATTTGGTTCTTATGGGTGGTGGAAAGTCGACTCTAGTTGAAAGTAGAAAAGGAGATAATGTGGATTTCTCCCCTTTGGCCAAAGTCCCAGGGAAAAAAAAGGCTTTTATTTCAATATTCTAGTTAATTTAATGAAGAACTGTTGCTCCAGTTTATGTTTAGCTCCCAGGAGAACAAAAAGCACACACAATCATGCCAGTCCAACACTAATTTTAATATGTTACCAGCTTTTGTCTACATGTATATAGTTAAATAATTGTATTTCATATATTAAGGTTTTTATCAGCCACTTCCTGATATTATCTAACCAGGCTAAATCTTTCAGATTATAAATTATGTATTAAATACAAATTGAAAACATACTTATCTATTTAATCTCTAAAAGAGAGAAGCAAATTCACAGTGTTCATTAGGTCTGAAGGTTTAAGTGCTCTTTATTGAATATCCAGGCCAACTGTCTACTCTACTAAGTAATTCCTTTCACATTCTTTGCTAACCATTCATTTAACTTCTGTTTAACATTAGCAATAATTGTACAAGCACTAGCCAGTTGTAATTATTGATTTGTTCATGATAACACTAAAAATAGTCAATGATATCATATTGAAACTTTTAAAAATAAATAAAAGTTATAGATTATAAGCCTAAAATTTCATGTGAATCCCCTAAAGATCTATTAATTTATACCTCTTGGTAAAGTTGTCCAGTCAATTGCTAAATGGTCATATCTCATTTTATATAGTGAAATCTTAAATAATTTCATCAAGCTTATTAAGTCAAAATAGAAGATATCTTTCACAGTTAAGAGCCATTAGGGATAATCGGAACCATATTAGTTATTTGAACAGAGAAAATTTAAAGAAAGAAGTTAGTTAAAAAGTGTTAGAGGGTGAAAAGGACAAAAATGGAAAATAAGTACCAGAGTAACAGCAGGAAGCAAGTATTGATGCTGGGCTGTGGGACAAAAGGAAAGCAGTGTGTGTTCTTCAACTCTGCAAGCTTCCAGATGAGGTGCAGAGAACAGAGGATGGGGTGCTGTGCTGTTACTTTGTACAGGGTGTGTGGACCTGGTTCGGAGAATGGAAACAGACTGGAAACGAAGCAGTTGCCTCTGTTTGTTGCAGACATGATGCTGACGGGAACAATGACTAAACAGGAAAGAGTACACTTTTTTTCTCATGCTTCATATTGTCAGAAACTGACAGAATGCCAGCTCAAGAAGAAAGAATGCAGTTTGCTTAATAACCATTTCATTACCTTAGTAATATCATTTAGGTGTTATAGGTGAGAATAGATGAATAGTAAAATTAAGTATCTGTGCAATTTCACTTGACCAGAAAATCTTTTGGCCTTTAAAACAAAATGATAGAACTTACATAGCAAATTCAGTGAAATTTACTCTTGAACACAACAGGCTCCCAGACGTACTATTAAACCATTGACTTTCTCTCTAGAGATGCTTATGCCCTGTCTCTTTAATATCCATGTAGATTAAGTCAACAATTTATTTTAGCACACCTGTAGAACTTTAAGTTTTAACATTTTAACATTTGTCACTTAAATAATGTTTGTCTGTCATGATCACATTCCAATTGTCTCGTTGCTTTCTCTTCCTTGATTCTCAGTCAATAGCATTTAACTTCGACTCTTAGTAACGTTATTGAGTTTTTACCTCTCTCACGTTATGATTGATTTTATCCTGTCCTCTAAATATATTTTATTTAGCTAAATTCATAAGAGACAACTATAACTTTGTGGGTTTTTTCTATCTTCTTTCAAAATATCTCAGTATGTGTTTGATGTTATGTTTACTAGTTTGAACACCTGTTTAAATATTTTTCCCTGGAGCCAGAAATAATCTTTCTGCCTCTGAAATCCCATGGCATTTTATCCGTACCTGCGTAATAGTATAAACATTTTCCAATCATTCCTAAAATTTTCTATGTATATATGTTTTTCTCTCCTACTCTACTTTTAAATTAGAACAGAATCTTCTTCTAAACTCTTATGTGCCAAGGACTTTATTAGGTACAAAAAATGAAAATTTGAGTTAAAAAAAAGAACTTGCTCTTATGGAATTCAAGGTCAGTCAAGAGTCATACATAAATAAAAAGATTAAAACAGCCATGACTATGTAGTTCAGTTAGTTGGAGCGTCATCCCCATACACCAAGGTTGTGGATTCCATCCCTGGTCAGGTCACATAGAAGAACCAACCAATGAATAAATAAGAAGTGGAACAAGAAATCTCTCTATCTCTGTCTGTCTGTCTCTCTCTCTCTCATCAGTACATTTTTTCAAGAATTAAAACAGAGTGAGATGAGTGCAATAATAGTAACTTATACAAGATACAGAGATAGCAAAAGGAAATTGGGATTCATTTGGCTGGTAGTCAATTGAAAAAAAAATTGCAGCCGCATCTTGAGTGACATTGAAATGGGTATAAAAGCAATTGGTGGTGTTGGACAAAGGATGACATTTCAGTTAGATAACATTGCATCAGTGAAAATGCAGAGATGTAAAAATTCAAGTCATATTTAGAGGAATTGCAAAGTGTACCTGAGGATTTGCAAGGTCAGTATAACGTGGGATGCAAGGGATTCTTCAAGAGATGTAGGCAGTGTCCAGACCATGGAGTTTTTTGAATGCAATAAAAACAATTTTGTACTCCATTCAGTAGGAAGTTCAGAATTACGGTAATAAATCGGTGTAAGTAGAAGACCCCCCACAAATAGTTTTACTTAAATGAAATTACTTAGGGTCTGGTGGATTGGAACAAAGATCTACTGAAGACAGAAGGACTTTAGGATATTGGTGAAAAGCATGTAACCTAAGCATAGCCCCTTGTTCAGGATATTGAATTTTGAGGAGGACACACAGAGAAACACAGACAACTTTAGAAATAAATATTGCAGTGGAAACATTTCATGCCTATTGGCAGCAATCTGGACTGCCTCATGGTTACTGCCAATGGTATAGCTGGGAAATAATGACATTCTGACCAATATATTTCATGCAATACCCGTGGATGTAATTCTGTAATCCCTATTGTAATTCTAACATGCTTTATTCTTGTTTCCAATATTTCCTTCTGTTTATGAATTAAGTGACTTATGTTCTATAAATTTTTTTCTTTAACTCAGCTGAATTATTCTCTATAGAATCCTAATTGGCATTGTACAAACCTAAAGCATTACATGATCTCAGAAAATCCCTTTAAAAACATAAGGTAATGTCCGTGTCAAAATATTCTTACTTTGAAAGTCTAAACATGAATGCAATGTCAAGATAATATAAGAATATCTTGTTGAAAGTAATAGTGGAAAAAAAAGAGATTTAGAATGAAAATTGAATTCCAAGACTAGAATTATTGATTAAATAAAATGTATTTTTTTCACAAGCCCATATCAATTATATTAGAGTACTAAAATAGCATCTTTTTACAATTATAATGTACTCATTGTTATTTTATTTTAATTTTTAGAAGAATGGAAAGAAAACAAATGAAATATGTATTATGTTAGCATAGAGAAGGATGATTTTCTTTCTTTTCTGCTTTTCTTTCCAGTAGGTTTTGATGATCTCATTTTGCCTTATGTAATAACTGGTCATTAAATTCTAATTAATATTGATAAAATACTACTAATAATTTTGTTGTAACATTCACAATTATGATATTTGGCAAGATAAATCTTGGGGGTGCCATTCATTTTTAAAAGGTACAATTTACTTATAGCAAAACTCACTCTTTGTAGTGTATATTCCACTGACTTCTACTTATTTTCTTCTGGCTCCCCTAGTTTCTAATGAGAAGTCTTCTATCTGTAATTCTTAAGGCTGTACCTCCTTATGTGTTGTGTCATTTATTCTTGTTGCTTTCAAATACTTTGTTTTTATAATTGGGTTTTAGCAATTTGGACATTATGTTCCAGGTATGTGTATATGTGTGGGTTCGTGTGGTTTTTGTGGTTTGCATATCTTGTTTGATGTTTTCTGAACTCCTTAGGTCTTTGATTTGTTCTTTTCAATTAACTTTAGAAAATTCTAAAACATTAGTTCTTTGAGATTTTTCTCTAGTACTCACTTTTTTTCTTTTTCTTGTATTCCAAATACACATATATTAGATAATAATATTTTCCCACAGTCCTCGGATGAACTGCATTTTGTTTTGATTTCAAAAGGTTCTTTTCCTTCTCTTTTACTTTGGGTAAATTTTATTAATTTTTAAGATCACTGACTTTTTGGTTTTATTAAGTCTACTTATGGTACCATTGCAACATTCTTTATGTCTGTTACCATGTCTTTCATTTCTAGAATTTTATTCTAATTCTTTCTTAGATTTTCTCTCAGCTGAAATTCCCTATCTGTTTCTGCATGGTATTGAACTTTTCCACTTGTATTTTTAACACATGAATTATAATTAATTTAAATTTCTTATTTGATGGTTTTAATTTCTGAAATGTATCTGAATCGCATTCTGTTGATTAATTTATCTCTTAACAGTGATTTCTTTAGCATCTCTTAATTTTTTAATAAAACCTAAACTTATTGTATAGTGCAGTAGAGACTGAGGTATATGTTATTTGTATTTGAAAATGAACATTTCTTTTTTGCTTGGCTCTAATATGAGGGGGTGAGTCATTCTTATTAGGAATCAATCTGATTTCGGAGTTTGCTTTTGTTATGTTTAATTTCCTTGCACCCCATCTTTCAAATTCCTCTAGCATTGGGGCATGAGCTAGTTTGCTGGGAGTTTCTACTCTATGTCTGCTTCACATTGTTTTAGGTCTGTGCTTTTGCATGCACCTTAGAAAGGTTCTTGTTTCACATTTTTTACTTGCACCAGTAGTGAACTGATATTACTAGTTTCTGAAGATTTGCCAACCTATCGGTGTGGGGCAGAGATCTGGGAAGTGGTGCTATCTCTTGTTCTCGTTTGCTCCATCTTAGAAAAGTACAGTATTTCTGGATCTCGTGCAAGAGACCTCAGATATTTTGTGACTCCCTTTCTAATGCTAGGGGAACTAAATTAATCCTAGGATGTTTTCCTGAAATTTCCATAGAGACAAAAGCTTTTTAAGTTTCTGTCTCTTTGTCTTTGCTTTGGTTTCATGTTAGTGATTTCCCTGTGACCTTAGCCCTCTGGTTGCATTAAGTTTTATTGTGAAAGGAGAATAACATGCTTTAGAAAAAGCAGAGAGAACAGATTCATCTGAGAAAGAAATTATGTTGAGGTTAGTAACTAAGATAAAGGGTGCATTGTATAGAAAGCAACTAAAACTTCCTGCCTCTGTGGCTTTTCAATTAAACAAAAAAAAGCAAATATATGACTGCGGTAAAATATGGTAAAATAATTGAGATTTAGAAAAAAATAACTCTCTAATCTATTTGTATAGTTCAGTTGAAACCGCTCAATACCATGGACTTTGAAAGAGGGGAAGGTAAGAAGGAGGGTATGTTAGGTAACAGAAGCACTATGGAAAAATAATGAAAGAGATTCCTGTGGTGAAAGTGAGCATAACATGGGAGTAGGAAGGTAAGGTTGAGTTTTGATATCCCATCCTCCACTTTTTCTCGCCTGTAATCCCTGGGAAAATTTCTTCAAGGTCCCAGGCAGCATACTTGGTGATGAATGATGTGATACTTACTGCTATTATTGATCATGATTTTGCTATATTATGTCCCCAGAAAAGCACCACAGTCAACATATAATCAACCCTCAGTTGCTTTACACTACCCCGCCCGTTGCTTCTACATTATGCTTCTCTGGACATGAAGGTTTTTCCCCTCACAATTATTTCATCATAAATGGCAGCTTATAGAGCAATCCCCTGTATTAACTTCTAAGTAGTATTTTGCTTGGTTGGTAGGGGGAGTTAGGAACAAGATTTAATTAATCTTATTAAAGCACAGTAAGTGGTGTCTAAAAATTAAATCATGTAAGATTGGAATTGCATTGTTGAAAACTTCCTAACAAGCAATAGTATTTAGTTATTTTTTATAATCACAAAACAAGGAAAGCTATACTGAACACAAGTAAATGACTCTGAACTAAGAAAGTACTCAATGATCAGGAGGCATTCATCTCCTAACAGAATCCCTCCCCACACACAAAGGACAAACATTCACTTATTTATTTTCTCTTGAGAATGTTAATTATACAGGGGACTGGAGCCAACTGCCAGCCGTTATATGCCATTTGCCTTCTCTCAGCATTTCAGTGTAAGCAGCAAATTAACTTTGTAGCCAAATTTTAGTTATCACATAAATAATAATTTATTTTTGTAGAACAGTGTTCAAAGTGGAATAACTCTATGTTTCTATCTGTCTTTTTCTAAAGAAAAGTAATGACAATATGCAATAAGAAACTCAAACATTGCTGAAATAGTGAACTGATAAAGCAAAAGCTGCAAACATCAGTAAAGGAAAATATTGCATTTCTTACACTGATAATATTGGATTTGAGCACATTGATATATTGTCTTAAATAAAAGTACTTAAGGATCTTCATAAGTTATAGTTTAGACAGGGTGTCCAACCCATGACCCACAGGCCACAAGTTGGCTATGAATGCTGCCCAACATAAAATCATAAATTTATTTAAAACATTATGAGATTTTTTTGTGATTACATGTTGTAATATATTTAATGTGTGGCTCAAGGCAGCTCTTCTTCTGCCAGTGTGGCTCAGAGACACCAAAAGGTTGGACACGCCTGGCAGAGTGTTAGGACCAGTTTGGAATGTTTGTCAGGATTTTAAAATACAAGAAGCATATTTTTGTATAAACTATGTTCATGTTTGCACATGCTTCTGCTAGCCAAAATCTGACATATTTAAATCAAGGTGATTCCTACTCACCCTTTGAAAGTGAGGAGGCAGCTGTAATGATCTCTGAATCACCTGTGAGGTTAATCTTCTCTTGTATTTAAGAACAGTGCATGTTTGCAGTTAAAAAGCTCTATTGTGAGGTGCTGCAGGACTTAAGAATTTCAACAGCATTCCTCATTTTATCCAATCTTCATCTCCTTCATACAAACTGGTGATATTTCTGCTTGTGTGAGCCCTTAATCTCCTTATTAATCTATAGCCCAGTCACACACTTGGTGCTGTCTTCTGAACACGCTTTCTTATATTTTGTAATATGAACAAGCTGAGGATTTTCTAAATCTTTAAGTTCTGGTTCCCTTCTGCTTAACAATTCTTTCTTGACTTAATTTCTTTTTTCTCTCATTTTGTCATAAGCATTCAGGATGAACCAAGCTGCTCTCTCAACACATTGCATGGAACACCTCTCAGCTAAAATTCCAATTTTATTTGCAAGTTCTACTTTATACAAAATGCTCGAAGATAAACACATTTCAAACACATTCTTGGCCACTTTATAGTAAGGACCACCTTTTCACTGGCATTTGCAACTTTCCAATGACATTTCCTCATTTCTGTCTGAAAGCAAACTGAACTGGCCTTTAATTATTTCTACCAAAATTCTTCTTAAGAATATTTATGTATTCTTTAAGCAAGTAGAGGCTTTCTATCCAGCTCTTCTCTTATTTTTTTCTAAGTCTTCACCAGAGTCACTTTTAACATTAACATTCTTATTTCTAACATGTACCTCAAAACCCTTCCAGCCTCTTTATCACCCAGTTCTAGAACTCTTTCCAAATTTTTAGGTATTTATTACAGCAGCACCAAATTCTTAGTACCAAAATCTGTCTTAGCATGGGCTACCAAAACAAAATATCATAGTCTGGATGGCTTACACACAGACATTTATTCTCTTACAATTTGAAAGCTGGAATATCCAAAATCAAAATCTGGCAGAGGTCAGTTTTACCTCTCCTATTCAACACGGTATAGAAGTCCTAGCCACCACATTTCAGACAAAAAAGAAGAAATGAAAGGTCTACAAATTGAAAAGGAAGAGGCAAAATTGTCATTATTAGCTGAAGATATGATACTGTAAATAAAGTACTGTAATGATTCCACCAAGAAACTAGTGGAACTGATAAATGAATTCAGTAACATAGCAGGATACAAAATTAATATCCAGATCAGTTGAATTTTTATGTCAATAATGAACTATGAAAAAGAGAAATTATGAAGCAATTCATGACTTCTTCAAAAAGAATTAAATTACTAAGAATAAATTTAACCAAGAATATAAAAGACCTTCACTCAGAAAAGTATAAGACACTGAAGGAAGAAATTGAGGAAGATACAAATAAGCGGAAGCATACACCATGTTCATGGATAGGAAAAATTAACATCATTAGAATGCCCATACTACCCAAAGCAATCAATAAATTCAATGCAATTCCTATCAAAATACTAATGATGTACTTCACGGAACTAGAACAAATATGCCAAAAATTTACATGGAACCACAAAAGACCCTGAATAGCATCTTGAGAAAGAACAAAGTTGGAGGAATCATACTACCTAGTTTCAAACTATACTATAAGTTCATAATAATCAAAACATAATGATACTGGCACAAAAAACACACATATAGATCAATGGAACAAAATAGAGAGCTCAGAAATAAACCCATGATTTTATAGTCAACTAATATTTGACAGAGAAGGCAAAAACATACAATAGAGTAAAGATAGTTTATTCGATAAATGATGTTGGGAAAATTGGACAGATAGGTGCCAAAAAATGAAATCAGGCTACTTTCTTATACCACACACTAGCAGAAATTAAAAATGGATGAAAGGCTTAAATGTTAGACTTGAAACCATAAAAATCCTAGAAGAACATATAGGCAGTAAAATCTTGGACATTGTTTGTAGCAATAGTTGTTCTTATATATCTCTTTGGGCAAAGGAACAAAAGAAAAAATAAACAAATGGGACTACATCTACTTAAAAAGTTTTGCACAGCAATGCAAACCATCAACAAAATGAAAAATAACCCAGTGAATGAGGGAACATATTCTCTGATACATCTGATAAGGGGTTAATATAAAAAATTTATAAAGAACTTACAAAACTCAACACCAAAAAACAAAACCCAATTTAAAAAAATGAGTGATGGACCTGAATAGATATTTCTTCAGAAGGACATACAGTTGGCCAGTTGATATGTGAAAATATGTTCAACATCACTGATCATCAGAGAAATGCAAATGAAGAGCACAGTGAGATATCATCTCACACATGCCAGAATGGCTATCATCAATAAATCACCTAAAAACAAGTATTGGCAAGGAGGTTGTGAAAGGGGAGCCCTAGTGCACTGTTGGGATTATAGACTGGTGCAGACACTGTGGAAGTTAAATGGAGTAACTTCAAAGAATTAAAAATGGAACTTCCTTATGACCCAGTAATTCCACTTTTGGGAATTTATCCAAAGTTCAAATCACTAATTTGAAGAAATATATGCACCCCTATGTTCATGGTGGAGTGATTTAGAATAGCCAGGATTTGGAAGCAGCCCAAGTGTCCATCAGTAAATGAGTGAATAGGACAGCTGTGGTACATCTACGCAATGGAATGGTACTCAGTTGTAAAAAACAAGAAAATTAAACCCTTTCCATCACAATGGATAGACCTGGAGGACATTATGCTAAGTGAAATGAGCCAGTCAGAGAAAGACAAATACAACATGATTTCACTCATATGTGGAATCTAATGAACAAACTGAACTAATGAACACAATAGAGACAGAGATAGATAGAAAACAGGCTGACAGCTCTGGGTGTAGGAAGTTTGTGGGGTTGAGGAACTGAGCAAAAAAGAAAAATAACTCATGAGCATGGACAACAGTGTGTTGATTGTGGGAGGAGGTGGTGGATAGAAGTGGAAGAGTGGAAGTGGAAGGGTATAAGATGTATAGATGGTGATGGAAAAATACAATAAATTAAAAATATACTAAATAAAAATGAAAATAAAAAATAAAATTATATACATATATTATCATATATCATATCTATCATATCTATCATATCTATATATCTATATATCATATATATTCTTTTAGATGTTTTTGGCATGAATAACATACGTATTTATTCCAGGCTGATGCAACCCCATACTAAACTTAGACTGATTTTTACTTGTCCCCTACATACTTTGATATTATGTGAGATAAATCCTGATCAACCTTGTACAGTGATATGGACAACTTGGATGTACAGAGAAGTGATATAACTAGGAGGAAGCAGAAGAGAAATTAGAATAGAAAAGAATTCATTCATAAGGACACTTCATTACTTAAAACTTGATGATAACAAAGGTAGTATTAGCATCCTTCGTGACACACAGCAGAAGTTAAGATAGTCCCTGGTATTTGATGAATGTTTGTCTGCACTTTGCCAGAACACCAAACACTATCTGAGGAGTGAGGCAGAGACCGCTTGTATATTCACTGGCTCTTGCATGACTCTAGTGTTCCATTTTGTGAATTGCATAATATTAGAAATTCAAAGTTCCTAACTTGCTCTCAGGGATCCACTAAAGTTCAGAGACCAACCTTCCTTCACAGTAACGATGAGGCTGCATGTCAAATTGGTGATGTGTGCTATGGTAACAATATGGATCAGATTTATGGCACCCTCTGCATTTCTTCAAAAATATCCATTTGTGCTTGGAGCTGCTCAAAGCATCTCTGACATCATGCATTTTGTGGAAATGACATTTTTTTCATTTATTTATTCACTGTATTGAGAGATTTTTGATATGTATTGTCCAATGTAAGGAAACACTATAAACTTAACTTCTTTGTCTTTTTACTTCTATGGAAATAAATCAGATTGTTTAATTCATTTATATGCAGTTTGAGTCAAAATCTCTTTGTATTTTTTATGGTGGCATAATAGCTATGAGAAACACTCCCATGGCAGCTGTGAACACTATAATAAGCAAAGTCTGAAAGATTGATTTCAGATTACACTCTAAATGTTCACAAAAATAATTTTGGAAACTATATTATTTACTTAATCGTCCCTTCTTAGGCAGTTAGAAAATACAGAGTGAATATCTAATACCATCAACCATAGAAAAATTTTGATAGAGCTAGGCTGGTCATAAAATTGATATATTAGGATATGCAGTTGCATTTTCAACCTAATGTCTATAATATTAATAAAGATGCAGATATAAAATAGCATCAAAGCATTAAAGATGGACAGTATTCAATTCTGCATAACTATATTCCTGCTTTCTCATGATAGTATGATATATCTTAATCTACTTTATGACTTTGAGAAAGCATTAGAAAAAGATGAATGTATTCAAAACCCAGGGACATTAGCCACATATATTTCCAAATTAAAAAGGAAAGAAAAATGTGTGCTATTTTACTTTGCTAAGCATTATACTTCAGGGCAAAGAAATTACACAAGTTCTACTGAAAAAAAAATAGACAAATGGTTAATGGTAACTAAATTAAAATATTACATTGTTGATGCATTTATATTTAGTATGATTCATGGTTTCCAGGAATATGGCTTAATAAAAAAGACGCTATTGAATATTTACAATATACTATAGAAAAAACATCTGGAATAAGGTACAATTTTTATTTAAACATAAAAAGACAAGGAAACACAACTTGAAGAGCTGCTTAAACTTTTTCTGGTTTCATTTTATTATTAAATATTACTTTTTCTGAATTCACCAAAAATTAATTTATTATTAAAATTACTAATGATATAAAACAAAGCATTGTTAATAAATAAAAATCACCCATTCACCTAGTTATGATTTGACTACCTTATTTAAAGTAGCTGCTAGCTGACAATCTTTGGTGTGTTTTCTAATCTCTCCCTAAAGTACCAATGAAAAAAGCATCAAAGATAGACTCGTAACACAAAATTCTGAGTGATAGACAATTACTTGTAAAAGTCTGGGGTCAATTTTCATAATGTATAGTTGGCGATTTTTTTTTAAATCATACTCTAATGATACTCTCATGAATGAGAGAAACTCTGCTGGTCTGGAAGATTAGTAAACTGATGGATATGAGCAATGCCTGAAAGAATACAGGTTAATTGGAATCGACAGCGGCACTTTATATATCAATATTGTGGGATGATGCCTTGGTTTATCTTTCATTGTACATTGACTGAGGCTGAGTTAAAAGGAAGGCAATTTTTTATTAGATTTAAAGATTTGCCTAACTTTCCTAAAGCCCTGCACTTCTCCATTGTTATGTAGAAGGCAGCACATGAAAGAAGGGTGGTGTAATGACTTCAGGGGAGGACCCCCAAAAGATATTGTTATGTCCTAATCCCCAGAAGCTGTGAATGGTCCCTTTTTGTGGAGGAGGTGGGGCCTTTACAAATGTAATTAAATTGGGAGTCTTGACATAAACTCATACTGGGTTATCCAGGTGTGCCTAAATTGCAATGACAAGTGTCCTTACACAAGACAGAAAAGGAGAGGACACACAGAGAAGGCAGTCAAGGAGGGAGACAGAGAGTGAAGTAGCATGATGGAGAGCCGAGGAGGCCAACGAAGGCAGAAGGCCACTAGCAACAGGAAGAGACTGCAGAGGGACCAACTGAAACACTGATTTTTAAATTCTGGGTCCAAAAATGGTGAGAGAATACATTTCTGTTGTTTTAAACCACCATGTTTTTGGTAGTTTGTTACAGCAGTGACAGGAAACTAATAGAGCTAGAGATAAGGAGATGGGGAGAAAAGAATACATGTGAATGGAGTCCTGATGCGATATGTTTTTCATGGAGGGTAGAGAGTGTGCACCTCTGAGATCCTGGCAAATTCGCATCCTGGGCTTAATCCTAATGGTGATGGTGACAGTGATGATGGCAATGACATCTATGTTCCTATCTTTATTACAGAATATTTTATCATTGAAAACCTTAGTCACGAAAACTTTATCTGAATTTTTAATTATTCATTATGCATTTAGTTTCATAATATGTTACTCTATTTTGTTTTGTGGAATATACTGTGATGAGAAATAAGAACTAAGTTAATTATGGCTTCTCAAAGCATCTATTTTTTTAAACAAAAATCTCTCATTTTCACTTTTGTTAAGAGTATCTTCATACATCTGATACATAGATACTGTCCAGTAACTATGCAGGTCTGAAGTCAATTAATTATAATTCTCCCTGGTACACCATTTATATCTCATTTATAAAGTGCTTTTTCTTAATTACAAATACCATAAAACTTCATACACCTGCTCTCTCAAAGAAAGTATAAACATTACTTTCCTACCTATAATCACTGGATCTACCTGGCAATTCCACTGCTGGAACATCAAACTTTGGTTGTTTACCTCTTGAACATGCCCTGTCCAGGGACCAAACCTGCAAACTTAAAAAAAATGTTCCATGTAGTGAGTTGTAAAATAAACTTAATATCAATTTAATTAAATTTAAATTATCGAATATCTTCTTGGACTCCAGTGGAATTAAGTAGAAATAAAAAAATATGCCAAATTAAAAAAAAACCTAACTAAATAGCTTGTGGGCAAAGAAAAAAAGTCACAAGGGAAATTTAAATCCATTTTGAGTTAATTAACATTGAATTATGATATGTGAACATTTAAGGGTTGTACCTCAACAGTATTTAGGGAAAGATTTGTTTCCTAAAATGCATACATTAGTGAAGAAATATGTCTGAAAAGCTGATCTAAGTATCCACTTCAAGAATCTTGAAAAAGAAGCCAAATTAAACTCAAAAGTAGTAGAAGAAAGGAAGTAACAAAGCAAGATCAGGTAGCCTCACCTGGGAATACTGAGTGACCCTGCTCTTTTTCAGGTGTATCTCATTTTCTGTCAAGTAACCTCTGGCTGGTTTTCATGCCAATGGCTGAGAGCAAAACAATGGTAAGCTCAATGAGCAAAATGCTCTTCAACTCTATTTAAATAATTTTTGTTACTAACCCAGTGTAGGTCTTATAGACAAGCCAGATTTAGAGTGAAAGGGTACTGAAAAATTACCAGATAAAAATGTGAATACAGGAAAAGGCAAATATGGTTGCCTCCAGGCAAAAATAACCTGCAGAGGTAGATATCGATATAATAGTTGCCAGTAGAAATGGCGGGGTGGTGTACAGACTGCATCTGGGATGTTGGGGATGTCACAGACATTCTGTTCCATGATCTGACTTTGGTTTTCATGAATGTATTATTAGTTTGTAAAAATTCATTGAGCTGTATGCTTATTTCTATATAGAAGAGACTTAAAAAAACATTAAAAACTACAGTACAAAAATTTTAAATTAAAGATTATGTGCCCTGGCTGTCATAGCTCAGTGGATTAAGTGAGGGCTGTGAACCAAAGGGTCACTGGTTCCATTTCCCATCAGGGCACATGACTGGATTGTGGGCCAGATCCCCAGTGGGTACCATGTGAGAGGTATCCACACATTGATGTTTCACTCCCTCTTCCTCCCTCCCTTCCCCTCTCTCTAAAATAAATAAATAAATAAATAGATAAATAAATAAATAAATATTGTAGATAAATACAGTTAAAAAGATGATATAGTATTATAAGGCCACAAGATTTATCAAGTTTAACTTGTATTGGTAAGGATGTGGATAGGCAATCTTATGTATTCCTGAGGGCCCTTTTTCCTAGTTAGTGGTCATTTGTATCACTACTTTAAAAAGCAGATTTCTATTCTCTTGTAGTATTGATACATATGTCATATGACCTGGCAATTTCACACCTAGATATAGACAAAAGAGCTTATTACTTATGTGCACTAAGTGATTTGTACAAGAATAGACAAAGCTGTTTTACATAATGAACAAAAAGTTACATTACAAAAAGATACTTAGAATGGATACCTTGTGATATAATCATATAGTGGCATTCTATATTGAAATAAATGAAATATAGCTGCACACTGTAACGTAGATAAATTTAAGAAGCATAATACCGAGGCAAAGAAATCCAGGTCCAAAACAGCATATGTTTTGTTGATTCCATTAACATGAACTTCAGAAGTTACCAAAACCAAGCCAAAGTCTTAAATGACTCCTGCTGAGACGGTAAAATTCTAAAACAATGCATGGACATCATTCGCATACAAGTCAGCATACTGTGAATTATTGTAAGGGGGTACAATGATGGAGAATGGGCTCAAGAGTGGCTTTGATGCTTCCAATAATATTTTGTGATATCTAAATGTGTTTCGGCAGTTTTATTGGTATGCAATTGACATACAAGAAACATATTTTTACATGACTTTATTTATTTTTAAAAGATTTTTGTATTTATTTACTTTCGGAGGGGTGGCAAAGGAGGGAGAGAGGAGAGAAACATTAATGTGTCAGAGAAACATCAATCAGTTGCCTCTCACATGCCCCAAAAAGGGGACCTGGCCCACAACCCCGGAATGTGTCCTGACTAGGAATCAAACTGGCAACTTTGATGCACAACCCACTGAGCCATACCAAACAGGGCATGCTTTTTTTTATTTTAATTTTTCCATTGCAGTTGACTTTCAATATTATTTTGTATTGATTTCAGGTGTACAGCATAGTGGTTAGAAAAGCAGGTACTTTACAAAGCATTCCCCCCATCTTTCCAGTACCCACATCACAATATTATTGACAATTTAATTTTTTCCTCGGTTGGATATTACATGTGTTTTGCTTTGTGGTAAATTATTCAGATTTACATTTTCATTTTATTCTCTTTTCTCTTGTGTATATTCTCTAGGTGTAATTATCTCACAAATAAAATAGATGAAAATTCAGGTTAGAGATTGGCATTTTCCTAAGGAATAGAGATGCTTTTGGATGAAGCACAACAACACTGGTAATATTTTATTTGCCAATCTGTACACTGAGTTAAGGGTGTTTTTTATAATTTTTTAAATTCAAATTATTCCTTTATACACAGGTTGTATGATATAATTCATAATAAAATGTTTTTAAATATTTTATTTATTTATTTTTAAAGACTTTATTTAATTATTTTTAGAAAAAGGGGAAGGAAGGGAGAGAGGGAAACAATTTGTGGTTGTTTCTCATGTGCCCCCTACTGAGGTCCTGGCCCACATCCCTGGCATGTGCGCTGACTGGAAATCAAACCTGGGAACCTTTGCATCGCAGGCCGGTACTCGACCACTGAGCAACACCAGCCAGGGCTCAAAATAAAATAAATTTTAAAAGAATACATGTACTTGCAGGTCAAAATATGCTTTTCTGCAAAATGCTGTCATTATTTTACAGTTCTCCTAAAGCTTTCAAGTAATATAATATAATCATTCAATTTATATGCAAGTTGAATAATTATAATAACATATATGCAAATGCAATTAAGAGTACTCATCTATGCAAATTACTATAACTTTAAACTTGATAAATATTTCAGTAATCCAATAACAAGGGTAATGTTTTTCAAGAAATGATTGCCTAGTGCATCTTATGGAAATTTATTAAAATTTAAAATATTGGTTTCATGTATATATTGAGATGGCAAGGCTATACCCATTTTCCTGCAGCTCTTCATGCATTCTGCAGCAACCATCACAGTGAAACCTGGTTGGTGGGCAGAAAGATTTCATTGTCCAATTAAATGGTTTGCATTAGATAACAAGCCTGTATAAGTCATCTCTGAATATTTGACAAAACTCACATTCCTTCTCTCTATACTCCAATTAGTTCTATTTTTTACTTTTTCAAATTATATCCAGCACTTTTTAATTATGCTTTTTGCCTCCTTCTCATTGTTTTGCCACATGTACTGATTCTAACCATTGTCTCCCTAATTTTACTGATTACTATACTTCTTCCCTCTTTCTGATTTATTAATAAACTGGTTTTGTTTGATTATACATTTTTTTCAAAACTTAGCCCAGGTATTTTTCATGGTCCTGGATGATCCCTAAAACACCTTGGGTTCTCTCCTGGTGTTGTGCTATTTTATCTTGATTGCTTTTAAAACAATGAGAATGGTAAGTTAGAAATAAACTTTATACCTATATCTTCCATTATTTAAATGTAATTACATTATCAGGGTTTTTTTTAATCTGAAAGTCTGGTAAATATGAGTCAGAATACAATAAATGTATTACATTTTTAATAGCCCTTCTTTAAAAGATTTTGTGTCTAAAGTTCATCATATGGCTTTTTAAACATCTTGCAGAAAAGAATAATAATGATAATAACAGTGATGAAAAGCAGTTTATTAAAGTCTTGTCTAAAAATTTGATTGCATGTTAGCATAATAGAATTTCAGAGAAATTGTTTAGCAAAAAATCTGTTCACTTTGGTTAAATGTATGCTTGTGTAAATTTATTTGATAAATAATTTGTTAGTGCATAAAACTACTTAGTGACTTTCCAACTGGTATAATTTTAAAATAAATCTGACTTAGGTTCTTGTACATTTTGCAACAATTCTTACTTTCCTGCTAATATTCCAGGTCACCATTTGATCCACTTAGTAATGGTCATAACTCAGTTACAGCTCACAGAACTTATATAAGGCTGGCAATGACCACAAGTCACGGATCTTAAAAGCATATTTTGAATTTTAAATTTTTATCATAAAACCTTATGTTTTTAAAAAAGATTATTTATGTATTTATTTTTAGAGAGAAGGGAAGGGAGGGAGAAAGAGACCGAGAGAAACATCAATGTGTTATTGCCTCTCATGTGCCACCCCCACTGGGGACCTGACCTGAAACCCAGGCATGTGCCCTGACTTGGAATCAAACCAGTAACCCTTTAGTTTGCAGGCTGGTGCTCAATCCACTGAGCCACAC
Organism: Trachops cirrhosus; assembly: GCA_028533065.1. Taxonomy (NCBI): domain Eukaryota; kingdom Metazoa; phylum Chordata; class Mammalia; order Chiroptera; family Phyllostomidae; genus Trachops; species Trachops cirrhosus. The sequence continues at coordinate 142,180,053 of CM052539.1, forward strand.
CAGCCAGAGCAAAACCTTATGTTTTATAAAGTACCAAATATTAAATTGTGTTGCTGCAAATTGTTAAGATACAGAGTCACAGAAAGAATTATTTATCAGACCAATTAGGAGTATTACTGCAGTCCTTTTACATTTTGACAATGAAACAAGAAAATTAACAGCCCATATTTTGGGGCAGAAATATTAATTAATTTACTCCACCAATAAGAACCAAATTAAAATTATAACAAATTAAAACAGCAATTATGTTAACATATACAATTATATTTCTTTGGCATAAATAAAGTTAAAAGAGATGAATCTTGCTCTTGATGCTCCAGGACAAATTATTTAATAGTTTAAAAAAGCAGTCAAAATACCAAAGCCTGTGTAAAACTAATCTGTTTTTATGAAGAAGAAACTGTCACGCATGGTTGTTTACCTTCTATGATAAAATGAATGACAAAGAGCTCCCATGACATGCCCTCTATGGGGATCAGATCAAATGTTTTCTTTCGGAAACAGATTCTGGTTTGCTGTTATTTCCCCAGGGCCTTGCAAGGTTATAGGCACTGTGTATGGTCAATAAAAGTATACTGAACTAGTGAACATACGTGGTAGATCAAAGAAAATGACCAAATAAAACTACCTTTCTTCATCTATATTTACAATTCTACCATAAAACACACACATCAACAATTGTAATGAGTAGCTAGTAGCCACAAGGTATGCACATGCATACATATACATACATGTGCAGACACACGTATAATGAGAATAAGTTATTAAGCATAGGTGATAGATGCAGGCAGTAGCAAGGTTCTCTTACGAGTGAACTATTCTTACCCAGAGAAGTGAAATGTAAAATGTCAACATTTAATTGATCAGAGCTGGGGCAGACAGAATGGTTTCGTCTTGTAACACTTCACAGTAAACTGATGGGGGATGCTGAGGTGGGGCCCACAGCATGGCATCATTTGGAAGGACAGGTAAGTCTCAGAAGAGGAGACATGACCAGCACCTACCCGGATGATGCTCAGCAGCCCTACCCAACAAACACAGGATATTTTACATCAGTGTTTCACATTGTGAAGAATAGCGTAAAAATCATCCGTTTTTTAATTTGAATTCCATGATCCTCAAGAATTATTGGGATAATTTGACTTCTCAGGCAGTTTGCCTACAAGTAGACAGTGGCCTCTTCAGAGTACTGCAACAGTTTAGCCTTCATATCACATCCATTTACAGATATCTGTGTATCAGGCTCATAAATAATATATAGTATTTCATTAATTCTTGACACAGATACAATTGAGCTTCAGACGGAGGAACAGATTCTGGAAAAGAGCATTTCATCAAAATAAGTACTCTCTGGTGTGGATCTGACTAGATAATCAACCACATTTTTCTCACCCTACCCTTCTGCCCTCCCCTATGCATGACTTCTGTCTCAAAGAATACTCCATCTGCTTCTATGTATTTCTTTTTTTTAATAGACTACTATTGAAAGTAATTTTGTGTTTGCACCAAAACTGAGCAGAAGGTCCAGAAATTTCCCATACGCACACCCCAGCCTCCCCCACTGTAGATATCCCACACCACAGCGGTACATTTGTTATAGCTGATGAGCCTACACTGACACATCATTATTACTCAGAGTCCATAGTTTGCTCTAGGGTTTACTTTTGTCATTGTGAGTCCTGTGTTTTGACATATGTACACTGACATGCATCCACTGTTACAGTGTGCTACTCTAATGAATAGCTTGAGTATACTAAAAATCTCTGTGCTCTGCCCAGTCATCTCTCCCTCGCCTCCTCACTCCTGGTAACCACTGATCCTTTTACAGTTTTGTAATTTTATCTTATCCAGAATGTCTTATAGTTGGAATCATGTAGAAGGTGGCCTTATCATACTGAGTTCTTTCACTTAGTAATATGCATTTAAGTTTCCTCTGTACTTTTCATAGCTTGATAACTCATTTCTTTTTAGAACTGAGTAATATCCCATTGTCTGGGTGTTTCATAGTTTATTTATCAATTGACCTACTAAATGATATCTTGGTTGCTTCCAACTTTTGGCAACTATGTATAAAGCTGCTATAAACATGTGTGTGTAGGTATTGGCATGGATATAAGTTTTTAACTCCTTTGGTAAACACAAGGAGTGCGACAACTAGATTATATGGCAATAATGTGCTTAGTTTTGTAAGAAACTACCAAACTGTCTCCCAGTGTGATTGTACAAATTTGCACCTCCCCTAGAAACTGATGGAAGTCCACATCCCAGATAGCACTTGGCATGGTAAGTGTTTTGGTTTTTGGCTGTTCCAAAAGGTATGTATCTCATGGTTGTTTTAAATTGCCTTTTCCTGATGGCATACAGTGTAGAGGATATTTTCATGTGCTTATTTGTCATCTGTGGATCTTTTTTGGTGAGGTGTCTGTCTATTCAGGCCTTTTGCCCATTTTTAATTGTGTTGTTCATTTTCTTGTTGTTGAGTTTAAGACTTCTTTGTATATTTGGATAATAGTCCTTTATCATCTGATAATGTCTTTTGAAAATATTTTCTCCCAGTCTCTCTCTTGTCTTCTCATTCTCTTGAGTGTCTTTTACAGAGCAGATGATTTAAATTTTAATGAAATCAGCATGTCAATTATTTCTTTATGGATTGTGCCTTTGATGTTTTATCTACAAAGCTACCACCCATGGTCATGTAGATATTTTTCTATGTTATATTGTAGGAGTTTTATAGTTTTGCACTTAAGATGTAGGTCCATGATGAATTTTGAAATAATTTTAGTGAAGATGGAATGCGGGTGTCTAGATTTATTTTGGTGCATGTGGATGTCCAGTTGTTGCAGCACCATTTGTTGAAAATACTATCTTTTCTTCATTGCATTCCCTTTGCTCCCTTGTCAAAGGTCAGTTGATCATACTTGCATGGGTGTGTATTGCCTTTAGTCTCCAGGTAAAGATTTCCTTTACAGGTATAGTGCAGACTATGTCATACTATTGTGATACTATTTCAGGATAGCAGAACTTATTCTTACAGCTGCTTGGAGTGCTGCTGGCAGCCAGCCTTCAACTGTCTGGCCTCTTTGGGGTTGGCCTTGGCTGAAGCGAGTGGCTTTGCACAAGGGTAGGAGCTCTTCCTAAAGCAGGCTGCATCCAGTGCATGATTAGCAGAATGGGAATAAGAGAGACCTGTCTGCCCAAGTCAAAATAACTCTGACGTGCCTAGTATACAAGGATTTCGCTGAGGCTGTGGCTAAGACCTTTGTTGAAAATGCAGAGAAGTGTCTTCCTCTGTGCTCAATCATCTTATTTTTCTACACTTTCATGTATATTGATAAGAAAGATACACCCTAATAAACTTTCTCTTTGTTAAGCTTTGAGAATTTGCTATCTGTGTTAAGTCTGAATTGTGGGCTGGGTCCTCATTGGGATGCCACTGCTTATGGGAAAAAAGTGTTATCAAAGAGACAAAGACTTTGGTACTTGAGGGTGTGTTTACTATGTTTTCAGGCAATTAATTAAAGACATTGGATAAAGTATCAATGTGTCTTGGCCTGTATGTCTATGGTAACATTTTCTTGTTACTTTCCTATTTTATTGATTTATTTATGATTGCCAGATCTGTTTTCAAAAGATTTTTATGCTTTTTCAAAAGACTACTGGTGTTGAAACATAACTATTATTTGGGAAAAATCAATCAGAGAAGAGGCTTGCACATTTTCACACAAACCTGAAGTGCCTAATGCAACTGGTGAGGCGCTTCCTTCCCACCTCTAAAACTTCAGGAACTCAAAAATAATTTTCATGTTAAAGTTCACTGTTAAAGTTCACTGGATAAGAATCTTAAACATCATCCTGTGAGTTTGACTGGGAGAAAGTGGCCTAATTTACTGCTTCATATGTTAATATTTTGTGGTTTCTAATTAAATCATGATGTTATTATTCCCTATTAAAATATATCTATGTGAATAAACTTTGTTAAATATCATTTAAAATTTTTCTGTGGTCCTGATTATGCTATAGTTCTGACAAATCACAAATTATTTTAACATTCTGACAAATTATTGCTTATCTTATGTCAAGTTCCTATTCCACCCTCAGCGATATGACTTCCTTAAATTTCAACTGCATTATATTTTACTCTCTAATTTACCTAATGTATCTGATTTTCTAATTAATAAAAATGAATTAAATTTTACTTTACATTTTATTTGGAATTATTGTATTACTTGTAATTTATTTTATTATGTATTGTATTTTCTCATTTACAAAAAAAATCCATGATGTAATGACTGCATCTTTCCCTACATGACAGGCATCATAAGAAAGGTTAATAGTCAATTGAATGAAACAGCTCAGGTATTTATTAATTGTATATTAAACTTATTGGTGATTATTGACTTGTGATACAGGTTGTGGCAGCCTTCAACCTGTGCACTTCATATTTCCACCTTTAGGGAGCACAGCACGTTGACAGCTCCTGCTGCCACCTTGTCTGGATGCACCATCTTGATCACCCCAAGGCCATGCTTCCCAGAACAGCTCCAAGCTGAGGACCACTGAGGTCTATGTCTGTGGGATATGGGATTCCTATAACAGGGTGCTTTGACTACAGGATTTCCCATTGGTCTAGCAATGCTCTTTCAATACTCTGTTGCAGTCAAAAGGATGTCCTACCCTCTCCTCCTTCTTGTCCACTCTTCCTTTACAGATGTTAGACCTGCCTCAGGGAATGAGAGCTCCCCATGCTTACTCCAGCTTCTCTGATCTTACTTTCCATGCCATTTGCTCTTTGTGTTAGTGCATTAGGCAGTGAACAACGCTCAGTTCTGATAGATTAGGAAGCTGCCTGGAGATCTTCTTCGGGGAAAGAAACAATATTTGATAAATGGAAATAGACTAAAGTAATAGACAAAGTAATTTCATTTTTAAGGTTCAAAATATAAGAAAGATTTGAAGCTATTGTAAAAACTAAGGCAATTATCAAATGTTCTTTTTGATGTTTGAATTTTCCTTATTGATTCATATACATCCTTATACTTTTTATTGTCCATTCTCATTTATTAATTGTGAATATCAATCCTTTCTAATTTATATGTGTTATTAATATCTTTTCTCAGATTTTGTCTTTTATTCACTTTCTTCTGTGGCCTGTACTGAGTATATACTTGTAAGCTGGCTTATTATTTAGCAAAAGAAGCAATGTGTGTCATCACCCTTCTATCACACTACATAGAACATAGTGCTTATTTTAAATTTGAGGTATGTTTTTAATGACATTTTAATTACGATGTGGATTTGTAGGCACTATCAGATCTTTTGCATGGCTTAATTTGTAAATTCAAATTTCCTCTTGTTTTCCTATCAAGCTTGTAAATTATCTTAATTAGAAAGATTCTTGAGTTTACAGAGTGAAATAAAAAATAATATTTTAACATGTGGTTTAATTATCTATGTCAAACATAATACAAAATAAATAATAAATATAAATTAAATGTTAAGGTACTAATGAATCTATAAATAATCTCTAATAATAAGTTTTGCACTGCTCATGAAAACAATACTTGAACTCTAGATTATTAATTTATGATATATAGAGGCTATTAATGTAACCATTACCATATATTTATAACTATGAAATGCATATATTTTAATATAACCTGTAGACTAAAATATAGATAAAGAATTAAAGGTATTAAAAACTCAAATGCATTAGTAGAACTAAATGAAAGTACAGACTCCCTAAAATGCTTCATGAATGTTAAGGCTATTAACATAAATTTATCTCCAACAGAGCCCGGAACTCTGTTTCTCTATTTGGAATTGTCTCTAAAGTCTCCTGTTGAGATATGTTACATCTATAGGTCATAAATACACATGTGTTAATGCAAGTTGTGTTCAATATATTTTTATCTCCATGAAATCGATGACCAGGAGAAATGTGGAAAACTTATTTGGATTAACTTCCATGTTTTTGCTTAAAGCACTAATTCTGAAGCTCCATGATGTACGTAGCCTGGAAGGCTAATGCGGCACAAGGGCACTACGTGGGTGCCCGGGGCAGGGGGAGAATTGGAGTGGTGCACAGAAAATCATGTTGGAAGATGCTGAAGACAAACAGTTCTTATTTCAATAGCTAAGAGACTCCATTTCTCTCTCCTCTCCCCCATGAATCTCTTGGTACATTTTATATTATACCTAGGATTCAGAGGAGCTATGTCAGTAATTTGGCTCAGATAAAATATGGGTTAAATGGAATAACTACTAGATATAACATTGTATTGCACCTTTGAGAAAACATGTTTTGAATCCCAACTAACAGACTTACAAATAAAATTTTATAACAAAACCTGTCTATAAACCATTTTTTTACCGAACTAAAATAAATACTGCTTTTCTTGAAATCAAGAGATGATTCTTTTAAACACTTTCTTTATATTTCTAATATAAAATGGTTCTATCTGTTTTGTGAAGCATTCTAGATCCCCCGAAGAGACAGGTCTTCGCTCAGGATAATATGTTTAGTGTGGGTTGCTATTGTGGCAAAACAAATGATGTCTTAAAGTACTGGTACTTAAAACTGCAATAGCAAGGCCATGGGTTTCCTTTGTAACTATGATTCACCTATGTTATATAAAATGAGTCTACTCATTATAATATGCTTTAAAATAATATTTAAATGAGAAAGCATAATTTATAGTAGTCTCTTCAGATTTAATATGATGAATTTGAAATATAATTACAGAGTAGAAGTATAAACTTTCTAATATATTTGTAAGTTAATTTTGAAAAGGAAAAATGTGTCCACTTTAAGCTTTGTTTTTGAGATATAACATCTTATATTTACAAAGTATCATAGACTCTTTCATACCAAGGGTATGTCTAAATAAATCTCAGCTCATGAATGATTAATCTTAAATAATTAGAAAATATCTCTAGTGTGAGATATTAGACCTCTTTTTATTGTTGAGTTCTGGTTCAATAGGCATGACATTTTTGGGCAGGGATTGTGAATTATAGTACCCCAGGGTCCTTATTCCACTGGCAAGTTCTGAAGTTTCCAAAGTGAAACACCAGCTTCATATTCAACATTCTCCTTTGTTCGGTGATCCCTGCAATGCACTTTAACGCTTCAGTCTCTCAAGTGTCATCTGAGTCCAGGTTTAGAGAATGTTATCAATGTTGCTGAAGCTACTCAAAGAAAAAGATATTCAATGCAATGCACTGTGCAAATGAAGATGAATAGATGCACAATTAGATATATTTTATGAAAACAATCAACTTAAAAATCATAGCCAATATTGAATGTTAACAGGACACTTCATACCTGCTGAGGTTGTATGTGATTATTTTTGGACAGTAATGTGTGAGTAAAGGAAATATGTGTCATTTCTGGACCAAATATCTTATTTTTGGTGGTCAATACTAGAGCAATAGTGAAACAAATGTTGAAATGAAGCCCTAAACTGCCTGATTTTGTGAGTTATAGCAATGAGGAGAGTCCTACACTGTAGGACTAGTCAACTCACACTAGCCATGTAAGAAATAAGCATATTTTTTTTGTTGTTGTTTTTGAAGCTACTAAGCCCAAATCTTATAGTAGCACAATTTAACCTCTTCTGGCTAAAGATAGAGATGGTTACGTACAAAAGTATTGGGTAGGTATTATCTATGAAATATAAGATATTTTTCTCTATAAAAAGAAGGAGCTCTACTGGTAAAATTTGTCATGCCAATATTTTACACTATCTGAAAATTACACAACTTTTTTCTTGAATGATCTCTATGTCAGTATGCTGAGCATGTGAGTATTTATGTGCCTTAATATCATCTGGTTGAAATAACAGTAATTGGAGAAATTCAGAAAAATTTAACACAAGCTCTTTATTTTATAAAAATTATTAAAGTTAAGAGATTCCCCCAAGTTTATCAAAATAATAGAAATGTCTGACAAAAACCCGAGTTCTTTTTTTTAATGAGGTCACAGTTTCATTACTTGCGCCACATGTTCTTCATATTACCATTTAGCTGTGCATGCAGGGAGCAGCCTGGGAACCTCAAGCAGAAAAGAGGACGTTGGGGCTGAGAACTCTTGAAGAGTGTACTTGGAGACAAAGAAGAAAGACTTATAGAAAAGGGAAATGTTAAAACATACTCTATGTCACAACTCTTTTGAAGCAAATCCCTGTATGTTTTATTAAAAAGTATACAGCTCTTCCAAAAGTTCTAAAAGTGGCTTTAGAGTCTTCAGGCTTGTATCTCACATGAGCCACCCCGTTTTTTCCCAGTCATTTCAATGCCTACGATATGTAAAATCACATATCAGACTTCTAAGCAGTTTGGTATACATTCAGGATCTGTTCTGCATATCTTGAGGCGCTGTTTTATTTTTCCCTTTGATATCTGAAAAGATTCATGTTTTTAGCCATCATTTTTTCCAGTCAACATGTTTGATGTGTAAACATTTTATTTTTCATGTTCTTTTGTTTTAGAAAGAGCAATACTCTCAAAACATCATCTGAATAGTAACTGGGTCTAAATTAATATTACAAAAAGTCACTGAGATTTTTAGATAAAATTTAATATGAATGTATCCCATTAAATTTTATTACCACTTAGCAGGATCAGGCTACACATGGTATAGTATCTGCACTTTGTTTAATCTCTGTTTTAGTAGGCATTTTATTGACATTTTCATAGACTCTCTCTAGAGCTTGAGGTTATTAAATCCCATGCTTCAAGTTATAAAAGTCAAAGCAACGCAATTCAAAGTGCTCCTTTGATCATGTGTTCTTGTTTTTAGATTTGGATATTACACTGGAAAGTTTTAAAAACCAAGGTTTTTAGATAAGTTTGAGAACATATCCCTAAATAATAATGATAATATAACTCCCACAGTTACTTCTTTAAAACTTTTGTTTGGACATTTTGAAATTCAATTTCAATCAATTGTCACCATACACATATGTACATGTACACACATATGTGTGTATATGTTATATATGTGTTATATATGCTGTTGTTCATAATTCCCCTTTTTTTCTTAAGAGGAGAGCAAAGTACATGAAATTACTTATGACAGTCAAAAGTTTTATATTCTTGCAAATGTGGCAAGGAATTCAACTTGATATAAAGTTTATTTCACTTTAAACTTGATTTTTATTTTATTTAAGAAAGGTTTGAGGTGATTAATCACATAACAGTGAAACAGTGAGCTGACTGAAGTTTATAACTTGAATTAACAACACTGGTCCTAATATCCCTCATTTATCAAGATTCTGAACACACAATAGGGGGAACAGATGTAATAAAGTTGTACATCTGAAATTTATGTAGTGTTATTAATCAATGCTATTCCCATAAATTTAATAAAAAAGACTCTGCTTTAGTATAAATTATTTTTATAAGTATGTGTATGTTTATTGTACTTAAACCTCACACCAAATTGTAAGTGTGATTTTTTTCTGTATATCAAAAAGACAAAAATAAAAATCAAGAAGAAAAAAATCCATGACTACAGAAGAAACTTTAACCTAGGCAGTGAATACATTGACAATGTAAAAAATTTTGCTTACTTTGGTTCAGTCATAAATTTAATTGGAGACTGTATCTAAGAAATCAAGAGAAGGCTGAGACTCTGAAAAGGAGAAAGGGAAGAATTAGGAGAGATCACTAAAAGCAAAGATGTGTTATTAGAGGCCAAGGCTAAGGTCATGTAGACTTTCGTATTTCCAAATACTATGTAAAAGTGCAAGCATTAGAAAGTGAAGGTTGACGGGGAAAACACTGTTTCATTTGAAGTACAGTGTGGAGGAGAGCTCCATGGATAACCTGGATTGCCAGAAAAAATAAACAAGTGGTCTATAGAGCAAATTAAGCCTGCAACATCCCTGGAGGCAAAAATGACAAAACAAAAGCTGTCCTACTTCAGGTATATCATGAGAAGGCAAGGTTATTTGGAAAAGACAATCATGTAGGGGAAAATAGGAGGCAGCAGGAAAATATGAGATGAACTGACCCCAAACAATCTATAGGCATGAGTCTACAGGAACAGAGCAGGACAGGCAAAGACAGGGCATTGTAGACATCACTCATCATAGGGTCACCAGAGTCAGAGAGGACTCACTGACATGTAACGAGTGAGAAGACTAAGGTTTAAATTGACTAAAATCACCCCACTAATAGATGGCAGAACCAGAATTCAAGTGAAGCTCAATGTCACTCCAGACTTATGGTACTTTACTATCTTGCCTTGCATAAGACTTTTAAAGTACATTTAAACATATATAATAATAGCTGATATGTCTAGAATTCATACTTTGTGCCAGGCAGTGCTATCACTGATTCATATGTATAAACTCATTACTTCTTGTAATCAAGATGGTGACATAGGTAAATGTGGTCCTTGAATCCTCCCACAAACACATCAAAATTGCAACCACACTACATACAACCGTCATTTAGAATGCCTATATTCTTGCTGAACAGAAGTCCTACAACAAGGATATAAAGAAGAAGCCACATCAAGACTGGTAAGAGGGAACATTTTTCTTAAGATCAGGAGCAAGACAAGGATGTCCACTTTCACCACTCTTACTCAACATACTACTGGAAATCTTAGCCACAGCAATCAGATGAGAAGAAATAAAAGGCATTCAAATTGGAAAGAAGAAAAAAACTGTTATCATTTGCAGATGACATGGTACTATATATAGAGAACCCTAAGGATATAAAATAAATATCCAGAAATCAGCTGCATTTTTTAAAGAGTTTATTTATTTAGTTTTAGAGAGAGGGGAAGGGAAGGAGAGAGAGGGAGAGAAACATCAATGTGTGGTTGCCTCTCACATGCCCCCTGCTGGGGACCTGGCCTGCAACCCAGGCATACGCCCTGACTGGGAATCGAACTGTGACCCTTTGGTTTGCAGGTCTGTGCTCAATCCACTGAGCTACACCAGCCAGGGCTGTAGTTTTACATACCAATAATAAACTATTAGCAAAGGAAACTACAAAAACATTCCCATTTACAATTGTATCAAAAAATAAAGTACCTGGCTGGGATGGTAGAAAAAGACAGAAAACTGTACTTGAACAACAATTAAGTAAAAAAATAAAATAAAATAAAATAAAAAATTAAATACCTAGGAATAATATAACCAAGAATATAAAAGTCCTATACTTGAAAAATTATAACACACTGAAGAAAGAAATTGAAGATAAAAATTAGTGGAAGCATATACCGTGTTCATGGATAGAAAGAATTAACATCATTAAAATGATCACAATACACAAAGCAGTGTATAGATTGAATGCAATTCCTATCAAGACACCAATGGAATATTTCACAGAAATAAAACAACCATTCCAAATATTTATATGGAACCACAAAAGACTGTGAATATCCTCAGCAATCTTGAAAAAGAAGAACAGAGTTGAAGGAATCGCATTACCTAATGTCAAACTATACTACAAGGCCATAGTAATCAAAACACCATGGTACTAGCATAAATATAAGCATATAAATCAATAGAAGAAAACTAGAGAGCTCAGAAATTAACACAAGCCTTTATGTTCAATTGATATTTGACAAAGAAGGCAAAAATACACAATGGACTCAAGATAATCTATTCAATAAATAATGTTGGCAAAATTGGAGAGGTATAGGCAAAATAATGACATTAGATCACCTTCTTATACCATACACAAGAATAAACAAAACATAGATTAAAGAATTAAATGTTAGACTGAAAACCATAAAAATCCTAGAAGAAAGCACAGGCAATAAAATCTCAAACATTTCCCATACCAATATTTTTTCTTATATATATCCTCAGGAAAGATAAAGAAAAAAATAAATGAGACTACATCAAAATAAAGAGTTTTTGCACAGCAAAAAGACCCATCTACAAATGAAAAGACAATCCACTGAATAGAAGAACACATGTGTCAATGATATCTGATAAGGGTTTAATATCCAAAATTTAAAAAGAACCTATAAAACTCAACACGAAAACACACAGCAATCTTATTTGAAATGATCAAAGGACCTGAATAGACAATTCTCCAAAGAGGACACAGATGGCCAATAGACATATGAAAATACTCTCAACCTCACTAATCATCAGAGAAATGCAAATTAAAGCCAAATTGAGATATCACTCACGCCTGTCAGAACAGCTATCATCAATAAATGAACAAACATGTTGGCCAGGATGTGGAGAAAAGGGAACTCTTGTGTGCTGTTGGTGGGAATGCGGACTGGTGCAGCCACTGTGAAAAGCAGTATGAAGTTACCTCAAAAATTTAAATGGATCTGCCTCATGACCCAGCAATTCCACATCTGGGAATATATCCAAAGAAAACACTAACTAAAGAGAATACATGCAGACTTTTGTTTATTACAGAATTATTTACAAGAGCTAAGGTTTGGAAACAGCCCGAGTGTCTACTAGTGGGTGAGTGGATAAAAAAGCTGTGGTATATTTACACAGTGGAATATTCCTCATCTGTAAAAAAGAAAGACATGCTACCCTTTGCAATAGCATGGATGGATGCGGAGAGTATTATGTTAAATAAAATAAACCAGTCAGAGAAAGATAAGTACCATATGATTTCACTTATATATGGAATTCAAGAAGAAAATAAACTCGCAAACAGAATAAAAACAGGCTTATAGATGGAGAAGAGAGTGACAGCTGTCAGAGAGGAGGGTAGTTGCAGAGCTGGGTAAAAAAGGTAAAGGGATTAAAAAAATCTCCTAGACACAGGCAGCTGTATGATGATTACCAGAGGGAAAAAGGGGTGAGGGGAGGTAGAAGAGGGTAAAGGTGGGGTACACGGTGTTGTAAGGAGACTTGACTTGGGTGGTGAATACACAATACAATATGCAGATGATGTATATATAATTGTACACTTGAAACCCATTTAATTTTATTAACCAGTGTGACCTCAGTAAATTCAATAAAGAAGTAAAAAAAAGACAGCTATTGGGAACAGAGACATAGAATTGGCTGATCTCACACACATGTATGGTGGATAAAAATCAGAAGGGTTGTCTGGACTAGAGGTCACCCTTGAAACATGAGGAGTAGCAGCCTCACACCAGGCCTTTCCGCCCAGTGTTTCAGAGCTGGGAACACCAGCTCTGAAGGGTTATGGCCAAGTGAGACAGAGGGCCTTTGGAGTCCCCGACTTTTTTTTTTTTAATTGATTAGAGAGAGGAGGAGAGAGAGGCAGCTGAAAAGACACAGGAACATATGGGGAGGAACTGAATTGTCTGCAGCTTTCTCCCAGATGGGCCATCCCCCATATCTGAGTCTCCATCCATCTGGGTAACATAGTTTGACCAGCCCTGGTGATCACCTGAGACCCTGCCCCACCCAACTTGAGGTCCCACCCAAGCTGTTTCCAGTAGTTTTTCCATAGAAATGGCCTGTCTTGGCTCATGTCCTAAAATCTCTCAAAAAACAGCACCTGTCCTCAGCATGCCCTGTAACTCTCACTAGTGGCCCCAGACCCAGCCCTAGCCAGTGTTGATCTGCAGATTGGCCTCTCCTGGTCACCTCCAAGCCCAGCACATGGGCAGCCATGTACAGACCACTTTGTTGTGTACGCTGGGTGGCCCTGGGCAAAACACAAGCGATGGCTGACCTTGGCCGGCACCTCCCAAGAAGGCCCAAAGACACCTCTATATAGTTGTTTCTAATCTTCACAGCCCTCTATGAAACCAATGTACCCAGCTTCTGCTGTTCATCTTGCCTGCTAATTCTTCTGTACTGTTAACCTGAAGATGTGTTTTAAAAATAAAATCATTTTGAGGTCATGTGCTTATTTAGTGAGGAAGAGTATCCTAAGAACAGTTTCTGCCAAGGATGCAGGAGGGTAAAACTGTTGTTCCATTGTCACTTAATCACTATGACAAATATAAATCATCATCTAAACTTAAATAGAAATTGTTTAAGTTGTTCATATATTTATCCTGTATAGGATTTGTCTAGCTCTTCCTTGGCACCTCAGTTCTAAACTGGAGATTTCTACCTGGTCTTAAATATTCAGTTTTTCCAGTCTTTGTCAGGGCCTGCCTGAGCACCTGCCTCTGAAACCTACAAAGTCTCTGAAAAACAATCCCTATAGAAATGGGACTTTGCCTTCTCTTGAAAGGTCCACTATCTTTAGCTGTAAGACAACTGCCCTTCTCTATGATGATTGCTTTCTACCATAAGCACTGGTTACCTGACTGATCCTGGATTCCTTACTCTGTGTTTCACCATTTCCAAATAACAATCCAATCCATCTGGCTTGCCAGAATGAGTTGCCTCCAGCAGTTCTTATTTGGGTCATAATCTCCTTAAATGACATAGTTTACAGAACTTTACCAATCTTAGTATATATTTTCATACATCAGTAACTTGTCAGTGTCTATTTTAAAATGTGCTGCTCAGAATCAAACAAAATACCAGTGCAGAGTTCAGTGATAATTTCTTACTACTTTCTTATATTTTGCATTAGGCTTCTGTCACTATAGCAAAAGTTGGCATTAGACTTTATAGTAGCCCACATCATTCATGGGTCATAATGAATTGCATTCAAACAAAATCCATACAAGAGTTGCTGTGAAGACGTAAGTCCTCCCTTGCACATTTAGTGAAGTTTAACATCTTGATGCATAATAACACATTTATACATTTTAAATATTAACTAAATATATTTGAATAATTTCATCTTATATAATGTTTTTAAATTTAGTTTCTGCCAGCCACTTAGTCACTGTCCATCCTACAGTTGTGTCCTCTGCAAATGTGTTGCAAGTATTACCCATTGAAATTGAGAAGGCCAAACCAGAGATTTTTGGCATACCTCAAGACCCCTCCATCCAGCCTGACATTGCATCATCAGTTAATTACCTTTAAACACCAGTCATCAATCAGACCACTGGTTGCTAATGCTGTCAGCGATGCTAGCAAACAAGTATTTGTTGAGTGTTTGCAAAGGTTGCAGTTCATAGGCACACCCTCGGCTTCCTTATATTGAGAAGTAGGCTGATTTTCTACATAGGTACACATAATTTTCAGTCTCATCAGGTTTCAAAACAATAGTTCATTGCAATCGGTCTCCTGTTTGCAATGTAAAATATATAACTTCATCTTTAACCAGAAACAGCAACTCAATGTTCCAAGACTTTTTAAGGAACATAATCTTGAGCTCATTGATATATTACATCTATCCAAACCAAATAGGACGTGAATGAGAATTATTCTCTGTGGGGTATTTTCTAAAAAATGTACAATTCTTAATAGTCTCCATTACCTAGGTAATAAAAATTGAAGTGTTAACATATATGTGCAAGTTATATGAAACCCCTATTATATGGAAATTTATGTGAACATTCATTTTTGAGTAATCATGCCCATAATAATTCTCAAAATCATATGTGCATCATGTCACATAAAGAAGCTCTATAAAGCTGGTTCTTCTAACATAGTTTTCTGAAGTTAGACCCTCCATCTGAATGCTAACTGTTACCATTAATTTGTTACCCCATATAATTTATTATCCAAAATGAGCATTGCTGTGATTCCAGCTGATATGACAGATGGATGTTATATGAAATAACTTGATGATATTTGTGATAAGACCATGCTTTATTCTGCTTAATATATGTTCTTTTTATGAGACACCACAAAATAAATATCTGGTAAGTCTGAGAACTGAAATAACAGTGCCTCTCTGGGGACTATGGGTACTTGTTAGTTTCTCTTTTGTGAACTTCCCAGATATTTTAACATTTTTCTGCCTTCTCTTGGAATTGGCTGATAGAGATAATAAATTCTAGTTTTACCTGTAAAAAATATACAGGAGGCATAGATTTTATGTAATAATTTTATCTTATGTTTCTTCTTATGTTTTTTATAATTATATAGTTTGTTTTCACCACTTAACTTCAGGCACTTATATTTTAACTGTGTCACACTAAACTATTAATGCAACAAAATAGAGAACAAATACACAATTATCTAATTAGGCCAATAAATAACTAAATGAGCAAAGTGCCTGTCATCTGAACCATTTACATAAAGTATGAATCATGACATTGGTTTGTCTGAACCAGTGATATTGAGCAACATTTTAAGTAATGGTGAAAATATTCTAGAAATGTATTATCCAGTATGATATCCACTAGGCACATACAGTTATCACGTACTTGAAATGTCATCACTACAATTGAGAAACTAAATTTTAATTTTTTTAAAATTTTAAGTAATTATCCAATTTGATTGAAATGGTCACATGTGGCTGGTGGCTACCATATTGCACAGCACAGAGAATCAAAACACTATTCATTTTATACGACTTTACAAATCAAGGAAGCTCATTTTTTGTAACAGAAAAACACATTTCTTAAAAATAAAATTTAACCAGCTTATTAAATTTCTTCAAAAAACTGCCACTCAAAATTATGGTATTTGGGGAAAGGGTGTCAGTAAAAGTGTTGTTTGTTGACTCACCTTTCTAGAAATGTATTATATTTTTGTCAGCCAATGTGGCTCACTCACTTGTTGTTTAATATATATTTGTTTTTGTTTTGTTTCATTTGGTGTTTGGTGTTATTCCTGAGAGCAATGTCTCCCTTCTCACTTTTCTCTGTGGCATTCCGTGCTGGGGGTTGGTAGGTGGCCCTGCTGGTGTGGAATAGGTGATGTTTTTCCTGTATGTGAAGAAACTGAGGCCTAGGAATTTTCTCAAGGAGCTGAACATTCATAAACACCTTTTATCAGGTTTGGGGGGTTTCTGGTCAATAATGCCCTAACATTCAGCCTAAACCAGTGGCTCTCAAACTAGATTGTGCCTCTAAAACAACTGGGGGGCTTATTTAAAAACAGATTGCTCTCTGGACTGGTGTGGCTCAGTTAGTTGGGCATTGTCCCTCAAAGAGAAAGTCATCCTTTTGATTCCCAGTCAGGACATGCACCTAGGTTGTGAGCTGGTGCCTCGTTGGAGGCATGCAAGAGGCAACCGATCAATGTTTCTCTCTTATATCATTAATATTTTTCTCTCTTTCTTTCTCCTTCCCTTCCCTTCTCTCTAAGACTAAATAAATAAAATCTTTAAAAAATACTTGCTGGGCCCTACCCCTAAAGGTCTTATTCCGTTGGTCTGGACTGTGGCCAAGATATTTATATTTCTAACAAGTTCCATGGTGAAATCAATACTATTGGTCCAGGAACTACAGTTGGAGCACTGGTCTAGATATCTGCTTATAGGTTTTACTTGCAGGGGTGTCTGGAAGCTGCTCACCAAAACTGTAAAACTTTTTGAGTACAAAAAGAAAAACATTAAAGAGATAATGCAATGTAAACCCTGGCCCAAGGATCAGGATACCTGTCTTCTGGTCTAAGTATTTATTATGGAATTTAAACATATTTTCTGGGAGGTTTCATAGTATACTAGCGTGTTTTGTTTGATTGGGAGGTGTTACATATAATACATAACTAATAGTAATGGAATTACAAAGCTTATGAATGATTATTATGTTTATAATACATTTACAATATTGATTCAATAATACAATAATTTATAGGAAAAATATAATTACATTCATTCCTCAGTATCCACAGAGATTGTTTCCAGAACACCCAGAGATACCAAAATCCATAGATGCTCAAGTTTCTTACATGAAATAGAGTAGTATTTGCATATAAATACCCACATTCTTCACTATACTTAAACCATCTTCAGATTACTGATAATACCTAATGCAATCTAAATGCTGTATAAATAGTTATTATACTATATTGCATAAAGAATAATAACAAGAAAAATGTTTGTGCATGTTTAGTACAGATAGTGACCATTGTAGATCTAAATATATACTACACTCCAGTAACGATGTAATGTTTTCTTTTTTCAAGTGTTTTCTATCTGTGGCACGATGAATCCATGAATGCAGAACCCATAGCAACAAAGGGCCAACTGTATATGAACATTTTATTGAACATGATATTTTGTTAGGAACTGTGCAAACTCCTATACATCCATGATCATATTTGATCCATACATGTGTGTTTTTTGTAAACACACTTATAGTACTCATAGTTTGCCTATGAAAGAAAGCTTGAAAAGCTAATCATTTGCCCATGCGCCATAGCTGAAACTCTGATTTATGTTCCCAAGTCCACTATCTCAGCTACTGAGTGGATAAAGGTCAACTTTCAAGATCTATATAATCAGACAAATTATTCTTTTCTTAGTAGGTAGAAATATGACAATTTAATGCAAACTGTTTGTAGGGACATTAAGGATCTGTCTTGACATGGAATCAAAGCTTTTTCTGAATCACATATTTTCCTGAACCAGTCAGTAGATCTTTGATAGAAAATGCAGAAAAATACATGGTTAAGTTGTCAATATCTTGCTAACTTTTTAATGTCATTAAGCTGATTTTTGAGTAAAAACATCATTTAATATGAAAGAAAAGAAGAGAACCCAGTTTTTTTTAATTGCTGGGTATAAAAACTCTCACTATGCAAGGGAATTAAAAATGTATACAGTGACCAGAGGGGAGAGGGGAGGGAATTTCAGGGGAAAAGGGGAAAGGTTTATAGGAACAAGTATAAAGGACACATGGACAAAAACAAGGGCGAGGGGTGGAAATGGGAGGGCGGTGGGGAGGGCTGGAGGGGTGGGCTGGGATGGGAGTAAAACACAGAAAACTGTACTTCAACAACTAAAATAAAAATGTATAATATTCTGAAATGTTAATGCTTTGCATGAAAAACTTATTATCACGTTTCTCTTAATTTCAATTTTATTTTTATTTCTGTGGCTCCATCTGTTACCAGACAGGGTACCTGGCCCTGTGTGGATCCGTGTGGGGCCCGGCAGTAGTGTGTGGGTTGTTAAGTTCATGCTGGAGAGCACTCACAGCACAAGTCCAGGTGACTATGAGGGTAATTGTATTAGAGCTGGGGACAGTGAAACAAAGAAGGGCTTATTGTAGAAGAAGCAACAACAGAGCCCAGGCTAGGCAGCGTTAGCTCACTAAGAAGTCCAAGAAAAAGGGGCTTTAGAGACAGGTTCAGGGGGTCAGCCTGGGATGAGATGCCACTGTCCATTGTGAGTTTAGGAATGGAAATGAAAAATAGACTTCAAATGGCCAATAATTCAAAATTTTCTATGTGATTTTTCATTTGCTCTGTAAAACATAATATATAACGAGTATTTGAAGATAATCTCACATTGATGTATCCTCAACAAAGTAATCAAAGCATTCCTTATAACATCATAAAACTGGAAACTTAAAATACCTACCCTTGGGAACACTGGGAGCTGTTAAATCAACAGTGAGATTTTGTGAAATCATTAGGAGTACTGAAGTAAATTTGACTGGATATGTGATATATAAAGCTGCAGTACAGTGCATATGATGTAATCTTGTTTTAAGAACAGAAAGTATGCTGAAAGTTAGGCAGATCACTTCTAAAGTCAGAGGCAAAGTGGAAGCAGGTGGCAGCCTCTTAAAGGGAGAAATGGATGTGTTGAGAAGAAAAAAACGATTCCTTTAATTTACAACTGTGTAAACTTTTGTCTTATTTCACAATGATTCAACAGTGAGTATCTTGTCCATAAATCTTCATAACAAATCTGAATTTTCATTAAGATAGATTTTTGAATTTGAAAAGGTGATACTCTTTATCGAGTCTCATCTTGAATTACTGACATGTTTTGACAATTATTCCCATGCATAAGGAAATTCAAGGATATGAAAGGAGAAGAAACCCTGGTAAATCTGAGAAAAATATATTATTTAAATGGGATATAATTGCAAGTAAATTTAATATCCTTGAACCTAGTACTTTACAGTTAATCAAGAAAAATAGGAAGTCTGCACAAACTACGAAAGCATTTAGGAGGCATTGTGTAACGGTATCCATGGAGACGTCGAATTGGGCCTACAGCGTCTACAAGCAGTTAGGCTGAAGTGCGCTCACAGTAACAAGGGGAAGCACAGTTAGCGCCCAGAGGTCCTGACGGTCACCTGCAGGTAGCTCAGTGCGTTTTGCTTTGCTAACTCAGTATTTGCAGTCTTTCCCCACATTAAAATAACAGTGCTCTGGCTATACACATGTAAGATAACTGGGAAACAGAGTGATTAACACTTACTATTAGTAGAGATTGTGACAATAAAAGTGCCTGGTTTTGACAAAGCACAGTGCTGTGAAATAGATATAATTAATTATCCCCAATTTATAAATTGGTGCAGAACATGAGATTTCAAGAGGTCGTGACTTCCCTTGTCTCAGATACCTGGTAAAAACTGAGTCAATACTTAAATGTAGGTTTTCTCTAAGTTCATATGTCAGATTTCATAGAAATTTTTGTTGTTTTTCTTTCTTTTTTCTTTTTTTACAACTAGCAGAAACCGAAATCCCTAACTTAGGTTAAACAAGGAGTTAAACTAAAACAACTGCAGGGGTAAATGTGAAAGTGGCTCAAATACTCAGGATAGTCTATGTTTTGTCCGCACGCGCGTGCATGTGCACACACACACACAGAGGCATCTTTCTCCTCAGGGTGGCTTCATTCTCCTTTGCTAACGACTTTTTCCATATGATGGGAAAATAATAACATCCAGGGTGCTCTTGAAAATGGACTTTTCCCTCAGGCTATCCCAAGACCTTCTTGGTAGTTAATAAATACCTGTGTCTAGACACCCCCAGCTGACAAAGAGAGTTCACACTTACGTGTATTCACATACTCTTCTACCTTAGTAGCCCACTGAAGAACTTAAGCAAAACTTATTAAATGAGCATCTAGTTATGTATTAAGTGTAAGAACATGAGTTAATGTCTATTCAGTGCCTTCTATAGGACAAATTCTGAGCTAGATGATTTGTATTTTTATCTCTGTATTTTACTAAAACCTAAAGTTTAAGTCAGGTGATGAGTCATGGAGAGGTTCAAATTTGAAGTCACTTGTATGGAACCTAAAAGATCATGTCTCTTTTTATTTTATTGAATAAACACAGATTAGTGTTTACTGAGTTCATGATTTGCATTAAATAATTCATTGGGCTAATTTTATCATAAATTTCTTATTCATGAAGACCATAGATTTTAAGCTACTCTTGAAAGAAAATACACAGGTGTGCAATTAATATCAAGGAAAATAATTAAATTTTGCAGCAATCAAGCTTATGCTGATGTTTTTTCTTAACCAGACCATAAGTTATCAGAGAACTAGTATATCGGATTTTAAGATAATTTTAAAACCAAAGTTTATAAATGTAACGATATAATTTCACAGGGGATAATTTTTTAAATGTATTAAGATTCCTATGTCAGTAAGCTATATGTGCATGGTATTTTTAGCTACTGTTTCAATTAATAATATAAGCATGCTTTTCTGAATATAAAGAAAGGAAAATCTATAGAAGGGAAATGTATAGATGCTCAATAAATATAAAGCAAAACATGTAAGATACAAAGACATCAATGATGTGAACATATTTTTAACATCATACACAATTAAAAAAAGAAAAGAAAATTTTTTACTTTGTTATGACACAAAATGTGCCTCAACTTTCTCACATGGAATTTGAGATAAAAGACAAGTACTGTATGATTTCACTCATATGTGGAATCTAATGAACAAATGAGCTGACAAGCAAAATTGTCACTCATAGAGGGAGAGCAGGCTGATAGCCATGGGGTTGGTGGAGCTGTGTGGTGGGCGTGGAGGGATTGAGCAAAAGAAAACAAGAAAGAGAGTTTATGGACCTGAACAGCAGTGTGGTGATTTCTGGGGTGAGGGGAGAAGGGGTAGGTGGAGGAGGCTATAGGGGGATAAATGGTGATGGGCAGAGGCTTGACTTGGGGTGGTGAGCACACAATACAGTGTATAGATGTGTTGTGGAGTTGTGCACCTGAAACCTAAATAATCTGTTAACCAATTTCACCCCAACAAATTCAATAAAAATGAAAAAAATAATGTTTTATTTTGGTTGATTTTACATCACAGTGGTGTCTTGTTTGTTTATTTCTTTGTTGTTTGTTTCTTTTTGGGAAAACAATCTCAAAAACATTCTAATTTGGTTAAGGAATTATGTTCTTTTGCATATCTAGAATTAAAGGCATATCTAATAAAGAGGACATAAACACCCTTCAAGATAGCATACTCTGATGTACTGCTGCTTGTCTTCAATGACATCAGACCCTGGACTGAGCTCCAGTTGCCATCCCTGAGGATGGCAACAGAGAAGGTCTGATTGGCTATCCAAGTCCGGGGCTGAAGTCTTGGTGGAATTTACTGACCCATCACAATCTCTCTGACTTGTTAACTTATAACTAGCAACATTGCAGCTAAAACCTGTTCCTTCCAACAGGAGATCAAGGCCAGTGTGATAGGAAATGGTAGAAAATACAGAGAATTAGGTGTTTTATCATTTGCAAACGGAGAAATTGCTGGATTTATACCAATATAAATCCTGGCTTGTTTAGTTATGAGAAAAAGATATATTTTTCCAACATACATCAATATCTTACTAAAAATGTTTAGAAAAAAACAGAAAGAGTCTCTAAAACACTCATGTTCTGGTAATGTAGCCTTCTTATCACTAAATCCTATGCTTTTCTTATGTGATATGAGTATGTTAGAATGTTACATTACATAACAATAAATTATAAGAAGTTAAAACTTGAAGTCATGAATTAAGGCATTTCTTGTTTGGGATGCTATTTTGATGTTTCTTGGTGTTAGGTACTAAACGTTACCTAATTCAGGTTCATGATTCTTCCCAACGATGCAGACATTTGGACAGTGTCCAAGGGTGCCCCGAGATAGGCAGGACAGTGCTGATGCCTCTTTATGTAAAAGCCCTTGGATCCCACTTCTCTCTTCCCTTGGACCCCCACCACGCCCTCACTGGGCTCTCCTCAGGAAGGGTGGTCTTCAGGGAATATGTATTTTCCTTGTTTTCTTATTCTGGAGGGCAAAGAGATTAAATTTCACTTTTCTCTAATGTCAGCATATATGGATAATGATATGATGTATTATACACACTTAATTACTTTGCCTCAACCCAGCTGAGAACAAGGGCCATCAAACTGTATCCGGAGCAGTCTGCATAAGCACACATGTGGATTACGGACTGCAATGTTCCTGATGTTTTGGAATTTATGTTCTGTCTTAATATCGAATTCAACTTGAACCATATAGTCTGTTTTTAACCAATGAAGATTCTTATTTAATTCATCAGTTTTGTGTCACATTAACGAGTTTCAAAGTTTCACAGTGGGTCCATGACTCACAATAACTCTATTACCTATTCGCCTCAGGTTTGATGTTTTATGCTAAACAATAGCAATTTGAATATTTTGATTTTTATGGAATAAAGATTAGAATTTGTTCTCCAATAGCTACTTATATTTATTTACAGTACTTTAGAGGTGAGCTCCCACCAACCCAATTTTACCGATGAAGAACCAGTGAGGTTAAGTGCCTTGCTCTAAATCACCCAGTAGATGAACTAATAAATGACACTGGAATTTCAAGTTTGGGTTGTACTCTGCGTCACTGATCCATGCTGCCTCAGAGAGGATTAAAGGATTTTAGCAATATTTTTAAAACCCTTCAAATTTCATAGTAAAATTAAAATATGTTAAAGAAATATTTATAATAAATTTTAAATTCAGTTAATATACATAACCAAATTTAATATAAGCTGTTTTAATTAATGCTTATAATATAATAATAGCAAGAATATTTATTAGGAG
This sequence comes from Trachops cirrhosus, assembly GCA_028533065.1. Taxonomy (NCBI): domain Eukaryota; kingdom Metazoa; phylum Chordata; class Mammalia; order Chiroptera; family Phyllostomidae; genus Trachops; species Trachops cirrhosus. Next base: position 142,203,821 of record CM052539.1, read on the forward strand.
TATAATTCTGATTATGTATTTAGATTAGAGAAACAAAATCACTTGGTTTTTATTTTATAAAGAACATATGAACTCTTCACAAGTAATGGTCTGTTAAATTAGTAAATAGTAATATAAGTGTTCTTTTTACCCAACAACTGTTTTTGGTGTTGTTGAATATGTCCCTGGTGGATCATGTATAGCTAGGATGATTTTAGGCTTGTAGACTGCCAAACGTGGAGCAGTTTCCAGGCATGAAAAGCTAATGCATTAATAGGCTGAGTTATAACAGATGGCCTCCAATCAAAAATAAATCATACATTATAAAGTACATTTAAAACCTACTGTGAAATAAATTCAATTTTGTGTGAATTTTTCTCCCTTAATAAATAACTTGTAACATGTAATATGATTCAGGGAAAATTCCTACTCACAGTCACTGACTCACAGAAGACAAGACAAGCTCCAGAGACATTAATGCCCTCTAACGGAGTCCTGACTGTAGAGCAATGATCAAAAGTGTATCAGTTCATTCACTCAGGAGGCCGAGGTTTTCACTTTGACTGAAATGGTACACCTTTCCTGGATGGATTACCTCTCTGTTTCATTTAGTCCCTAACCATGCCCAGCATTCACTTTGCCCATCACTCATAGAAACCCATTACTCTGGAACTAAAAGAAAATTTCTGATCATTTAGTCTATTCTTTCATTTTTCAATGATGAAATGGTTGTCCAAATAGGTACAGTTACTTTCTATCGATTCCACGGTTATATATATAGTTTTGTCATTTTCTATAATTTTGGTCCTTGTTCTCAGTAACTGCAGGAGGCATGATTCTGCTAAGAGTTTGTTTCCAATGTCCTGGCCTTGTTTCTTCCAAAAAGCACTTTTTTCTTTCTTTTACTTTTTTAAGATTTTATTTATTTATTTATTTATTTATTTATTTTTTAGGTATATGGGAAGGGAAGGAGAAAGAGAGGGAGAGAAACATCAATGTGTGGTTGCCTTCCTCATGGCCCACTGGGGACCTGGCCTGCAACCCAGGCATGTGCCCTGATTGGGACTCAGACCAGGGACCATTTGGTTTGCAGGCCAGCACTAAATCCACTGAGCCACACCAGCCAGGGCAATTTTCTTTTTCCTTAAAAGCTCTAAAACATGGTTTCAAACCTGGCAAATTGGTCGACTTTTTCTAACGTGTAAGTTAAAAAAAAATTCTTATCCCATAGAATTGCCATAAAAATTTCATGAGATAATCAATATAAACCACCAGTTGTCTTTCCCTTATTTTGTCACTATTATGTTGAATATGAAGTCCTTAGCCAAAAGAACACATGATAATTCTCCCACAATATTCCTGCAATGGAAGGGATTCACTAATGAATAATTACTTTTTACAGTATAGTTATAACATTCAGTACCTATTTAAGGTGTATATTTTGATATGCATATACTCATGTAATTATCAATAAAAATCACTAAAATCAAGGTAATGAACATATACTTCTACCCCCAATTAACTCATGAGCTTTCTTTACAAACCTTGTCTTTCACTAACACATGTCTGTCCCCAGAAAATGACTGACCAGCATTCTGTCACTATAAATTATTTTAATTTTCTAGAATTATATATATAAGTAATCATTCTGTATGTATTATTTTTTACTTCTTTTATTTACTATGATTGTTTTAAGATTTGCCAATGTTGTTCATATAATAGTTCATTCCTTTATATGACTGAATAGTATCCCATTTCATAGGTATACCATTATTTATCTGTTAATTAGATGATGGATATTTGGGTTTTCTTCTGCTTTTAAGTTCTACAACATTTTAAATTTTATTTTACAAATAAAGTTGCTCTCAATATTCGTGCACAGCTGTTTTAGTAAACTTGTGCTTTTATTTCTTTGAGATAAATAGTAAAAAAACCTAAAGAGCTAAATCATGATATTTGTATGTTACCTTTTGAAGAAATGAGCAAGCTGCTTTGCAGAGTAGAGGTGCTATTTTTCATTTCTACCAGTAGTGTATGGAAGTTTTATTTACTCCACATCTCACTAAAACTTGGTGTGGCCATTCTCTGGAACTTTAACCAAACTACTATTTATAATAATCAGATTATTTATAATAGAAACATGCTTTAGAATGTACTCATCCAACAGTACAATAGATACTATGCAATCGAAACTTAAAAGTCACTGGAATTCCCTAAGGAAAACAAGTTAAGGAAAAATGAAGATGTATCGTGGTAGCAGTTGTGTCAGGTTTGACGCCACACTGTATAAAATTCAGTGCAGCGGTGCTTACTTACGCGAGAACAAAGCTTATTTGTGAGCGATGAGAAGTCAACATTAAATTAGACAGAATATGGTGGTTCTACAAGACCCATGAATTTAGTATTCTTTTTTCTTTTGCTTCTTTTCTCTCTGTTCTGATTTCTACAACATAGTGGTTCAAAGTCCAACCAGAAAAGAGAAGCTCCATACTTCAGTTCTTCATTTCAGGCAGTAGGTAGGAATAAAAAGAAGGAGAAAGAGATCTTTCATAAAATTTTCTAAGTGCCGATGCACAGCAGGTTCATCTCAGTGGCCACAACTCTTAACCAGGCCACACTTCTTGCACAGAAGGCAGGGGTTTGCAGTTACTGTTTCAGCAGTAATACTGTTTCAGCTATAATCGGGACATTCTGATGCCATACAGTTTTAAACAAGGAAACGAATAGCGTCTGCAGTGATGTACTTCGGGTTAAAAAAGCACCAGCTACAGTGTAGCTATATTATTTATTTAGAGCCCTTCACCTAAGAAGACCTGGGATGATTCGAAAAAAAAAAAAAAAACATTTCTGCGACTATATTAGCTACCCCAGTAACAGAGCCTAGTATGCTGTTGAGGGTGATTAAAGTCAGCCACAGTAAGGAGCCTTATTTCAAGCATGAAAGCCAGAACTGTTCTAAAACCTCCTTACAGATTTCAAAGGATATCATTGAAAAATTCAACACCATGTCAGCTCTAAGGAAATATATGGCTATGAATAAGCAGTAAACTTTTATAATGAAATTCCACATGTACATAAAATTTTTACACAGCTACACTCACAAACTTTCAAAAGGCAGAGTTTTATTTTAAATCCACCTGCTGATAAGAGGTGGGGAGGTAAAATATAGGGGTGGGCAAAGGCAGCTTCACCATTTGTGAGTATGAAAATCACAGAGTTTATTCTTATATTATTATTTATTAATTATTGTATTCTTATTTATTATTATTAACCTACTTTTGCCTATCATTGTGTATAAGATGTTACTCAACTAAAATATGAAATTGTTTTATGGTCATTTATTCATCACTTATATGTTGTTAAACGCTATGCTAAGGGCTTCACAAACATCAAATGATCACTGTTAACATTCCATAGAATTAGATAGTTTTATGTTGGCTTTATAAATAAGGACAAAAAGGTAAAGAGGGTTTGAACACTTTTATAAAATACAATGGGATTGCTATGCCTCCAAGACAACAGACTTACCATGAATTAAAAAATAATAATACCTCATAATCCTAAATTGAATACTCTCTGGCACTGAAATGTGTTATTAAAAAATAATTTGCAGCAGTGTGGATGGACCTGGAGAACATTATGCTAAGTGAAATAAGCCAGCCAGAGAAAGACAAATACCATATGATTTCACTCATATGTGGAATCTAACAAACAAACCGAACTAACAAGTAAAACAGAGACAGACTCAAGATGGAGAGCAGACAACAGCTAGTGGTGGTGGACGCAGTTAGGTGGTGGTGGGATTGAGCAAAAAAGAAAAAGGACTCATGGACATGGACAACAAGGTGGTGATTGTTGGGGAGAGGAGGATATAAGGGGACTAAATGATAATGGAAAATACAATAGAGACTATATATTTTAAAAAATAATAATTTGAGGGCTTGACTTTAATTGGTAAAAATGTACTTCAAACAATATAAATGCTAAAGGAATAGTTTATATGACTGTCTTTACTATAAGAAGTATAGATTATGAAGACATGCTTCACTGAAATCTAAAAACATATTAAATGTATCGAGACTTTTAATATTTAAAAATGTTATGTATTTTTTAAAATTAAACTGAAAGTTGAGAGGAGAAAATTCATTTACTGAGTCTTAACTTACAAGCAAGGCTATTTCAGAGAATGAATGAGAAGTGTACTCACGTGTGAGAAACTTCTCACACGTGTGAGAAAACTGGAAATAAAATGCAAATATAGCAAAAGTATACAATTTAGTTGATTACAGTGTAGGTCAGCTTGGCAGATGAGCTGCTTGAAATAGATAATGAAGACTGTGAGAGTTAATTCTGTAGCATGCTGAGAAATAACCGGCAGTGTTTCTAATACTCTGCACCAGGAGGCACATAATTACTGCCGTTGTTATGGAAGATGTGAATATGGTATCTTAGCAATATGCTAAACACCCTCTCTCCCATGCACTTAAAGTGCTTCATCTGCTACAATTGGTAAAGTTTTTGTTCATATAGAAAGCAGCAAATAAAAAGTTGCAAAAGCACTATTCAATTCTGAAACAGAATATATATAATCAGACAAAAAATGCATCCAGGTTGGAACAAAATAATGCTTTTTCAAACATGACATGGAATTCTTTGCAAATCATATATCTGCTATAGAGGGAATATCTCTAATCTATAACTCTAATTTAAAAGGAACTTTTTTAAAGCAACCAATTAAAAGTAGATAAAATATTTGAAGAGACACCTGACCAAAGATAATATACAGATATCAGTAAAGCAAATTAAACAATGACCAGCAGCATTATCATTAGGAAAATTTATTTAAACCACAATAATATACCATTACAGAACTATAAGAATAACTAAAATTAAAAAGACTGGCATACTAAATGTGCATTAGGATATGTAGGTACTGAAACCCTTAAATAGTGCTCATGGAAAAGTTAAATTATATAGTCATTTTGCACAACTGTTATGTACATTTCTTTTTTTAAATTATTTTATTGTTGTTCAAGTACAATTGTCTGCATTACCCCTCACCACTCCACCCCCACCACCCCAGGCATCCTCACTGCCCTCCCCTGATCCCCATCCCACCTTGGTTTTGTCCATGTGCCCTTTATAGTTGTTCTTGAAAACCCTTCCCCGCTTTTCCCCCATTATCCCCTCCCACCTCCCCTCTGGTTACTGTTAGATTGTTCTTAATTTCAATGTCGCTGGTTATATTTTGCTTGCTTGTTTGATTTGTTGATTAGATTCTACTTAAAGGTGAAGTCATATGGTATTTTTGTATACCAACAATGAAATATCAGAAACAGAAATCAGGAAAAAATTCCATTTGATACAACAATAAGAAAAATAAAGTACCTAGGAATAAATGTAACCAAGGAGGTAAAAGACCTGTACTCAGAAAACTACACAATGCTGAAGAAAGAAATCAAGGAAGACAAAAACAACTGGAAACATGTACCATGTTCATGAATTGGAAGAATTAACATCATCAAAATGTCCACACTACCCAAAGCAATTTGTAGATTTGATGTTATGTCCATTTCTTAAAGGGACCAGGAAACATAAACATCTTGAGGTGTAATAGATATGTTTTTTTCAAGAAGCAGCTAGGAACCCGGTTGGCCTAGAGGCAGAATGGCCAATGCGAGAATGGTAGGTGAAGTCAAAGAACTAAAAGATGATGTAGGCTTTGTAATCCATTTGTTGTAAGCATATTGACATCCGTGTTGACTGAGATGGGAAGCCATTGGAGGACTCTAAGGCAGAGGAGGTACGTAATCAGAGTTTTTAATGAGATTGCAGTGATTTTCACGTTGAAAAGAGGCCCTATTGCTAATAGACTGAAATGCAAGGGTTTGAAACAGGGAGACTGGTTATGAGACTTATGCAGTAGTCTAAACAAGGGAGGGTGGTGGGTTGGTCATGAGTGGTAAAGGTTGGCATATTTTGATTCTAGATCTATTTTAAAGGTAAGGCTGACAGGATTTGTTGGATTTTTTAGAAAGTGTGAGGTAAGGATAAGTCAAGGCTAGCTACACAGTTACTGAGTTAAATAAGTAGTAGGATGAAAATCACATTAACTAAAATGGGAAAGATTGAGTGGAGGGTTTTAGAAGAAAAAAGGATTTGTTAAAAAACACTGAATAATAGCAAATTATATACAAATTAGTAGGTAAATTCATCAGAAGAGTGTTTATTTATTGTTTACATAAAAATAAAATTAGGAAATTCATCACTTTTTATAAAAGGAGCAAATTAAATAGTGGGAAAGATAAACATATATTTATAACAAAATACAAGTGGCCATATTTTAACTTTGAACTGGAGAATTTTGTAGAGGTTAGAGTAAACAAGAAGCCTGGAGATATATAACAAGAAACCTGAGTCTATACATACACTCAGTTCCTCAGAAAAGGTGAACTGCTTCCAATATTAAATATTAGAGAGTTTGTGAGAAATTATATTAAAATAAAATTGGATATTAAAAGATATATATTTACTACAAATTCTTTAACAACTCCAGGAGTCAAAATAGTAAAACTACATTTCTGAGCTAGTCTTGATAAAGACAAGAATATATAACTACAGGCTATGATAAATATTTATTATAAATAAAAGTTTAGCATCATGGAAACGATACACTTCCGTTCGTGAATATTTTAAAGCATTAGCCAGAGGGTCTTAAAGTATCTTCTTGTTTACTCATGCTCTGTTTCTCTGTTATCTTCTCAATTTTGAGTCACCAGAAACTTCTGTCCACACTTTTCTACTCTAGCAAAATCAAAAAAATTTCTCATTTTTGATATCAAGATTTTGTGCACATTGTAATCATCAAAACTTATGTCTGTATTGCTCAAAGGAAACTCTTTGCTACTGTTTATACTAGCTATTTTATCCCAAAATTTAATTTGTATAAATCTATATAAAACAGATTTATAATAGGTGTAAATTTTAAGGATTATGTGCATTCTTTAGAAAGTTTTTGAAAATGTTTTATCAAAGCCTTGTAATCTCATGTGGTAGGGGTTCCATAAGACTTTTCAACTGCAGAAAAATGAATATTTATTCTGGGCTGAAAGTAGTCAGAAATATTTTTTTATTAATGTTGATGATGGTAATAGCTGGTTCTTGTTTCTCCTTTTCAAATGTAGCCTTGTCAGAAACACTGAGTTTAAAATCAATGTATCCTTTCAGAGAGACTACATGTTTAAATTGTCCATGCATCCCACAGGAGCGATAGAGACGTCTGATAAAAGGTACTTACTGCAATCATTTTAGACACTGAACTCAGAATTAACAACTCTTTCTTGGTCTGGGGTGTAAAATATTGAAAAAGTTATTGCCAAGACCCATGTAAAGGAACTTTTTTTCTGATATTTTCTTCTAGTGGTTTGATAGTTTTTGGCCTTACATTTAATTTTTAATAATTTTTACCTGATTTCTAAGTGGTATAAGATGGTGGTCTGCTTTAATTCTTTTACATGAAAATATATTTAATCTTTCCAGGACCACTTATTGTAGAGATTATCTTTTCTCCATTGGGTATTCTCAGCTCCCATATCAAATATCAGTTGACTGTATATGCATGGGTTTATTTCTGGGCTTTTGATTCTTCTGTTCCATTGTTCTATGTTTCTTAGGCACCCTTTCTTATGTCGGTACCATACTGCCTTGATTGTTGCAGCTTTATAAGATAATTTGAAATCAAGAAATGTGATGCATCCCACTTTATGCTTTATCTATTCAGTGTCTTCTGGGGTTCCATATAGATTTTAGGATTGTGTTTCTACCTCTGTAAAGAAATGCCATTGGAATCTTGATAAGGATGGCATTAAATCTATAAATGCCTTTGGATAATATGGGCAGACATGGGCATGTCTGTGTTTATCCATAGGATGGCAATAGGATGGATATAGGATGGATATAAATAGAAAGATATAGGATGTCTTTCTATTTATTTGTGTCCTCTTCAGTTTCTTTCACTAATGTCTTACAGTTTTCACTTTATAGATCTTTCATCTCCTTGGCTGAATTTATTGCTAAGCATTTTATGATTTTTAGTACTGTTGTAAATAGGATTGTTTTATTTATTCTTTAAAAACAATTTTTAGTAGTGTATAGAAATGTGAGTTTTGTATGTCGATTTTTCAAGTTACAACTTTACTGAATTTGTTTATTAATTCTCAAAGTTTTCTGCCCTGGCCATTGTGGCTCAGTTGATTGGAGCATCTCCCATGCACCAAAAGGTTAGGGGTTCAATTCCTGTTCAGGTCCTGTTTACATGCCTAGGTTGCAGCCAATCCATGTTTTCTTCTCTCTCTCTCTCTCTCTCTCTCTCTCTCTCTCTCTCTCCCTCTCTCTCTCCTTCCCTTCTCTCTAAAATAAATAAACATTTTTAAAAAAATGTTTTGACGGATTTTAGAGGTTTTTATAACATCATGTAACATGCAAACAGAAGCAATGTTACTTTCTCCTTTTTTATTTGGAGACTTTTTATTTCTTTTTTCTTGCCTATTTTCTCTGGCTAAGATTTCTAGTATTATGTTGAAAAAGAGTTAGATGAATGGCCAACATTGTCATGTTTTTGATCTTAGCAAGAAAGTTTTTTTTTTTTTTACTAGAAAAACATTTTTTATCTTTACCTGAGAACTTTTTCTTTTTCTTTCTTTTTTTCTTTTAGAGAGAGAGAGAAAAACATCCATGTGAACGAGAAACACAAGTTAGTTGCCTCCTGTATGTGCCTGGACTGGGGGATGATACCCACAACCTAGGTATGTACCCTGACTGGGTATCAAACCCACAACCTTTTGATTATGGGACAGTGCTCCAACCAACTGAGCCACACCAGCCAGGACAGCAGGAAATCCTTTAACTTCTCACAAAGTTATAATTTATTGAGTGTGATATTAGTATGGCTTTATTATATATGACCTTTATTATTCTGAGGTATGTTGCTTCTATATCAAACTTGTTTAGAGTTATCATTAAAAATGTTAATTTTGTCAAATGAATTTTTCTGCATTCACTGAGATAATTATATTAATATTATGCTTTGTCCTGTTAAGGTGTTGTATCACATTTATTAATTTGCATATGCAAGGCCATCCTTCCATCCCAGGAGTAAATAGTACTTGGTCATGAGTGCATGATCCTTGTGATGTGCATTTTGATTCAGTTTGCTAGGATATGGTTGAAAATTTTACATGTATCCATCAAGGATATAAACCTGTAGTTTTCTTTTCTGGTAGTGTCCTCGTCTAGTTTTTGTATGAGTGCAATGCTGGCCCCATAAAATGGAGTTTGGAGTCTTTACCTCCTTTTTTTATTATTTGGGAAAGTGTGAAAAAATTGGCATTAATTTAAAAAAAATGTTTGGTAGATGTCATCAGCAAACTCTGTGAACCTGGGCTTTTCTTTGCAGGGGGGCTTTTGATTAATTATTTAATCTCCTAAAACATTATTCAACTGTTCAAATTTTCTATTTCTCTATGATTCAATCTTGGTAGGTCATATATTTACTGGAATTTGTCCATTTATTCTAGGTTATTCAATTAGCTGACATATAATTATATTAGAAGTCTCTTATAGACATCATATTTCCATGTTATCAGTTATAATTTCTTTTATTTCTGATTTTGTTTTCTCTTTTTGTTAATCTATCTAAAGATTTCATGATCATGTTTATTTTTTTCAAAACAGCTCTCAGTTTTATTGAATTTTTCTATTGTTTTTCTTATCTCAATTTCATTCACTTTAGCTGTAATCTTTATTTTCTTTTTTCTGCTAACTTGGGCTTATTTCATTTTTTCCCTAGCTCCTTGGTTTACTTGACATCTTTCTTTCTTTTTTAATATAGGTCTTTATCATTATTAAACTCCCTTTTAGAACAGCTTTTGCAGCATCCCATAGGTTTTAGTGCATTGTGCTTTCATTGATTTTTGTTTCAAGGTTTTTAAATTTTATTTCTTCTTTGGCTCATTGGTTATTCGGAAGTGTTGTTTAGTTTTCACATTTTTGTTAATTTCCAAATTTTCCTCCCGCTATTGAATTCTAATTTCATAACATTGTGATTTAAAGATATTTGGTACAACTTCGTTCCTCTCACCTTTGCTAAGGCTTGTTTTGTGACCTAGCACATAATCTACCCTGGAGAATACTCTATGTGCTGTTGACAGGAATGTGTATTTTATTGCTGTTGGATGATGCCATGTTCTGTGTATGTTTGTTAGGTTAATTTGATCTAAGGTATACTTAAGTTCAGTGTTTCTTTACTGATTTTTGGGTGAGTCTGGAATATGCATGCACTTTTGAATGTGAGGTATTGAAGCCTCTTACTACTATTGCATTATTGACTATTTTCCCCTTCAAGCCTGTTATAAGTGCTTACTTAATATATTTAGGTGCTCTGACTTTAAGTTCATATGTAATTATTGCTGAATCCTCTTGATGAATCAACCCCTATAACCTTACATTGTGGCTTCTTTGTCTCTTGTTACAGTTTTTGATCTTTGTTTTCTTTCTACCAGTTCAAATCACACGTGCAAGGCAATACTGTAAGCCATCTATTGAAGAGAATTTAACCGCGAATAGAAAAGCTGGAATCCCTAAATCTTTATTCATAGGAGAGACTTCCAACAATATAGAAGACCCATCCAACTCTTTGGTGCCTAGAAATAAGTGTGTATTTTGTTGTGAAATGTGATTTTGTGTAGCAGCTAGTGTTGGCCTGACTAGTGCAAGTGTGCTTGTGTGTCCCTTGCCAGAGGGACTGGTTTAGGGATAGGTATGGATGCCAGGCCTGGGTCAAACAGTGAGGAGCATATTCCTTGATCACAATAATTAGGGTTGGGAGAATCCTATGGCTTAACCTGGCGCAGATAGAGAGAGCGCTAAAAATCTCCTGAGAATTTATGAGAACTGAAGTTAAGGAGCTCTTACAAACCATCACCTGCAGCAACCAGCCTAGGCTCTTGATGCAGCAGGAGAGCTGTGCACAGGACTATTGAGTGTCTCTGCACCTGTGCCCTGGATAGTGGGCCCTCCGCCTTTCTTAGGGCTTTTCCTCTATTGATTACCCTGTACATCTTATGATCTTTAACATCTTCTACTCTCTTTTCACTTCCCTTTAGCATTCAAATATGTCCAGTCTATTTTACTCTATAAAACTAAAGACTACTCTTAACTATAAAATTTCTTTGGACTCAGCTTTCATCTTATGCTGCTCATACAATACCCCCATACCCATCCTCTGCAACCTCCTTCACTGTCCCTGGGTCACATCAGAACGTTGGAGCCATTTCACAACATGGGCTGGGGAGAGGTATAGCCTTTGTTAGGAAAGCAAAATTTTACGTGGTTAGGGTTCCCATGAAAAGAGAAAGCATAAATCTTTCATTCTCCCATAATAACAGATAGAAGTGTGTTTGGGCCTGTCCTGATCTTTATCACACAGGTGTAAGTGCTTTTGTCAGTTTGTAAATAAACTACTTGGCACCAGACAATGTAGATTTGGATACTAGTCTATTAACAGGAATTTTGTGGGAATGCCAGCTGCATAGCACCTGGAGTCCTTGAGGGCATAGGGGACTTTCCCTGCTTGAGTGAGGAGACCCACTGCTTCCCTGGGGAGCTGAGTTTGGATACAGCAGCTCCCACTGAGAAACAGTGGGAGGGGGGCTGTGTGCCAGCTGGCTCCTTATCTAAGCGATACAGAATCAATACCCAGGATAGACAAACTTATCTCTTGAATTATATTGATATTTTCTGTAAAAATAACCAGTTTGCTCTTTCTACTTTCTTGTTTTTACTTTCAGCAACTCAAACTACTTTTACAACATTACTCATAGTCTCCTGTAACTAAATCCAAAGAGCACTAAATTCACACTGCACTCACTGTTATAGTATTCTATCACATTTGTCCACTTAAATACTCTCAATTTGACATTTCCTTAGAATATTTGATGAGCAAAGTCTCAGATTCTGCCACATATACAGATACTTATTAAACAAATATTGTGAACAAAGCAAGCATCTGTCCTAGTGACAAAAAAAGTCCCAGCTCTCTGCCCTTTCGCTTGCTCACACCTCTTTAAGGTATGGATTCAGAAATGAAAACTACTGCCAGGCCACAATGTAACACAACACCTTAAGGCTGTTACTTTTGAGGATAAAGCCAACCTCAAGAATAGTTGGATACTTATACCTAGGTAATTAAAGGTGGGGACAGAGTCTCTGAAATATTTCAGCTAATCTACATATATTGAATATCTTTAATTTTACTAATGAGAGCCCGTTCCCTACATTCATCATGACAATTAACAAGTCATTTTGCTCATGGTGTGCTAATATTCATACCATTAGTTGTTGATCAAGATAGGGATTTCAAAAGGCTTGCATCTTGATTACTTCAATTGACCATTCCTATAAGTCAAAGATAAAAGGAATTGACATATGTATTGTATCACAGCATCAATACTGAAGTGATTTAAAGGAAGTTTCAGCCCCAGCTGCTGTGGTTCAGTGGATTGAGTACTGGACTGTGAAGCAAAATGTTGCAGGTTCAATTCCCAGTTAGGGCACATACCTGGATTGTGGGACAGGTCCCCAGTAGGGGATGTGTGAGAGGAAACCACACATTGATTCTTCTCTCTCTTCTTTCTCCCTCCCTTCCCCTCTAAAAGTAAATACATAAAATCTTTTAAAAAATGAATAAAGGAACTTTCAGGCACAATGATCACTGCTGCCTAGTCAGTTGCAGAAACCGGCAGTGTTCTTACCAGCGTTGCTAGATCAGAAAATTTATCACATTTATTACAGAGCCCTTCCTTAGAGGTAGAGGAGCTCTTGGCCTATTTACTCCATCTGTCCCTCTCTCTACCTTCTTGCTATATGCTCTTTATCACTAAACACTTTCCAAATTAATTTTTGTCAATATTGATGCTCAAGTTGTCAATATAAGTATAAAGGAAAATTCTTAGTGCTTTCTTTTCTATGTGAGGTCTTCTTGAAAGAAATAAGTTATTAATATATTCCTCAGATTTTATCATGCTAGTTTTGTCATTAATGACTCATCTCATTATTTCCTTTCTGATATTTGTTCCTGATTCCTATTTTTTCCATCATCCAGTCTGGTGAGTTTGATATATGGCTTTAGAAGGGGAATCCCCCAAAACACAATTGATTTATAAAAGATTGTGTGTTTATTCTTACACGTTGAAACTTTGGTTGACTTCAAAGTACTCTCCACTTGATACAATACACCTATTGAGATGTTTTTCCCACTGCTCAAAACAGTTTTTGAACAAATCAATTTTTATGCCTTTTAGTGCTTCTGCTGTTTGTTGTTTCACCTCTTCCACACTGTCAAATTGTTTCTCTTTGAGGACTTTTTTCATTTGGGGAAATAGAAAAAAAAGTCACTCAGGACCAGATCGATGAATAGGGAGCATGGGATATGGGGGTCATGCTGTTTTTGATCAAAAACTGCTGAACACTCAGCATAGTGTGGGCAGGTGTGCTTGTAAATCACCCATCATGAAATGGGCAAACACGTTGAAAGAGTCTTCAAAAAATTCACTGAAGCCGAATGCAGCCTCTCACAATAACACCAGCTGGTACACCAAAACAGATGGGTTCCTACAACATTCACCTAGTGGGGGAAGCCTGTACAATAAAGGGCCTACCCTCCAGAATATACCTCTGTTTTTTTTTGGGGGGGAGAACCCCCCTCATTAGTGTTGTTTCATTGTTAAGTGTTTTTAATTGTATTTAATTTTTTTTTTTAGAGTGAGGAGATGGAAGGAGAAATAAAGGTAGAGAAACATCAATGTGGGAGAGAAACGTTGATCGGTTGCCTCTCTTACATGGTTCCACCAGGGACCAAAGCCGCAACCTAATCATATGCCCTGACTGGGACTCAAACCAGCAACCTTTCACCTTGTGCAATGATGCCCCACCAACTGAGCCACACCAGTATGGACATTGATAAGTTTTAACTAATAGACTTTATTGGAGCAGTTTTATTTTATATCAAAATTGGGCAGAAAGTACTGAGTTCACACATAACTGCCCCCAGTTTCTCCTATTATTAAAATTTTTCATGTAGTACACTTATTACAATTGAGGAACCAATTCTGATACATTATTATTAATTAAAGCACATCAATTACATTAGGATTCACTCTTTGGGTTATATAGTTTTAAGAAATGTAAAATGTCAGGTATACACTGTCATGATATGATATACACTAGCTTAACCACGATAAATATGCCTGTGCTCCACTCATCCTCCCCCCTTCTCCCCTCAACTGCTGTAACCACTAATCTTTTTAGGGTCTTAACAGTTCTGCCTTTTCCATAGTGATATATTCTTTGAACAAAACTGCTTGTAGCCTCTTCAGTCTGGCTTCTCTTAATAATATGCATTCACATTTCCTCTTTGTGTTTCAGTGATTTGATAGCTTGTTCTTTTTAAAATTGTTGAATAATATTCTATTGTTTGAATGAATGCAGAGGAACAATTGCTTCCAACTTTTAGCAATTATTTACCAACTTTTGCTTGAAGGACAATTGCTTCCAACTTTTAGCAATTACTTTTAAAAAGCTGCTATAAATGTCCACGTACAGGATTTTGTGTGGACGCAAGTTTCAAATCCTTGGGTAAATATCAAAGATGATGATCACTGGATAGAACGGTAGAAGTTTGTTCAGTTTTATAAGAAACTGCCAAACTGTCTTCCAGGGTGGCTGTGCTGGTTTGCATTTCTATCAGCAGTGAATGAGAGTTCCTTTTGCTCCACCTCCTCACCAGCATTTGGTTGTCAGTGTTCTGGGTTTGAGCCATACTGGTAGGTATGTGCTAGTATCTCAATGTTATTTGAATTTGCAATTTCCTAAAGACATATGATGTTAAGCATATCTTCCTATTTTTATTTGCCTTTTATATATCTTCTTTTGTGAAGTTTTTGTTCATATTTTTGTCCACACTTTAAGTTATCTTATTGTTGAATTTTAAGAGTGTTTGTTTGTTTTGCATATTTTGGATAATAGTCTTACCAGTATTAACTCCAATGAAAGCTTCTGCTCCCAGGAAGCTGTGATTTTTTGATAGCTGCTTCTATCTTCAGTTTGGAGCAGAGACTTACTTTATGACCTCAGTTCTCAATTTATGACATCAATTGATAATGAATGTAAAAAAATTGTTGATTTTCAATTTTTTCAGCTTTTTTTCTTGTTTTAAAGATGAGAATGATGGTTTCCAAAATTTTTACATGTCTGACCTGAAACAGGAAGTCCAGTATTTGTTTTAATTCAAATAAACTCACTCCAAATATTTAAGATATACTATTGCCATCCAAGATTATTAAGCTTATCAACTGCCTAATATTCTTTACTATATACCAGTCACATATTGCTTTTTATGCACTTAATGCTTCCAAGTCCCTGCTCCAACAATGGCCTTATGGGCACACTCGTGCATGTCCCCCAGCTCAGTTTTTTTGTAGTTATAAGGTGCTGTATGTCTTTCTAACTATATTGCATCAGTAAACTCACTTTGTCCTTAAAGTAATCTTATAAATCAAATATCATTTCTGTATTATTCAGTAGTAACTATTTACTATGTAGAATGAAGCTAAATCATCTGACTTGAGAGAAATTTTGAACTATTATATAATACTTGGTTTTATGCTATTATATAGTTTGGATCACAGATTTATAAAGCATAATCAGCAGTAATTTTATTAATTATACTTATATTTTTTCCTGAAACGACTATATATTTCTAGTTCCACCAGCAATGGATGACATGAATGGTCTCCCCTCATCCTTAACGATCTCGTTATCAGCTATTATACTTACTTTTTCCACCATGCTAATAGGTGTGTGCATATATATCTTACTGTTTTAATTTAACTTAATAATTTAATTTATTGTATTGTTTTTACTACCTAATGAGGTTGAACAATAATTTGGGCTGTCTATTCTGTGAAAAGTCTAGTCATATTCCTTTTCCATTTTACAACTTTTTCTCATGTGTTTTTGTTAATTTGCATGTTTTTGTTAATTCTTATGTATGATGCCATATTAGTTTTAGTATCTTAAATACCTTCTCCCAGACTGCATTCAGGTTTATTACCTGTATCTTGGTATCTTTTATTAAATAAAAAATGTGATGTTCTTATGAACTTATCAAATGAACACATTAAGTAGAGCTGAAGATGCCAGACAACAAGTTACATTCAAGAACAGACCACAAGAGAAAGTGAAATTGAGAAGTTTATTATTCATAGGTCATTAAGAAAGTATGCATAGAAGCCCAAACAGGAAGGTCAAGGGAGAATGAAGACAGAGTGAGGCAAGACCTGAGGTGCACGTCTTTATTAGAGTCTTTGGGTAGACTGCTTTAGAGTCCCCAGGCTAAGGTCAGACCAGTCAATTCAAACCGAAAGAGCAGGGTTTTGTTAAGCCCCACATGGCACTCATGTAAGCAGCACATTTGGGAAGGCACTAGGAGTCCGAGGAGACAGTTGATCACAGGATTGTGGAAGAAATTCCACCAGGAACTTATATTTGCTTGTGACTTTGCATGTAGCCATTTAAGTGCATGCATACATGCACTTGTATGAGGGAGCTAACTCAATGTTTAGTTGTTGCAACCTACTTGGCCAAACAGCACAGATGCTGAGGCAACAGTACCATAGAGCAGTGTAACGAAACTCCCACCAGAAGGAGTCAAGTCGACAAGTGTTGGCCTTATGGTGAGTGCATTGGCATCCTATCAAGGATTCTCATCCTCCCTCACTAACACTGATTTTACCCTAAATTTTCTACGATTTGGGGTTTTTACTACTTATGTTTAGCTCTTTAATCTGTCGTGGATCTATATTAACTAGGGGTTCAGCTTTCTGTTTCTTACCTAGAGAGCCATTTTTCCCAGCACTGTGTACCATTGAGTTGCATGGCTACTTTTATCTTATCAAAGTTTCTATGTATAAATAGGCCTATTTCTAAACTTTCTCTTTTTTCCAAAAAATCTAGTACAGTCTCATAGGTTGCATACTCTTCTTTAAAATGACTTAGCTTTAGTGGATCTCTAGCCTTTGAAACAATTTTTGGAAAGGTTGGCAGATTCCTGAAAAAAATTAAATTTTCTTGAATGTAGATATTAGTGTTCAGAGAACTGATGTATTTAAATATTTTGTCATCTTATAAATGAACATGGAATATACTGTTCAGATTTCTTTATGTACTTCAATGGAGGTTATAAAATGTCTTTATTAAAAACTGTGTATTATTTGCTTATACACAAAGTATTTATATCAATCACTTTAATTATGAGAACAAACTAATAATATAGACATGACAAAATTATTATTCCATATTTTTTTAAAAGAAAGATTCCAGAACTTTTAAAGTCCTGCCCAAGGACACAGTGCTCCTCTTGCACGGTGAGGCCTAGAAACCATGTCTTCTCAACCACAGTTGAGAGGCTTCATACTGTTCCCTGCGGAACTGCTTTCAGCAGAGACAGAAAGGGGCATTCGCACCTTCTAGAGAACTTATTTTTGAGCTAATGGTTTAGTGAAAAGATTGATTCTTAACACTCCAGAGAAACATACTTTCCACTTGCCTGTGCAGCTACGAAGGCATTCCTGTTTGAAGCATATCTGCTATGTCGGAAATGATTTTTATTGCTTTGCCTTTTTCAATGAATTCATAGCATTTCCACAAGCTGATGGACCCAACTGAGATTTTAGGAAACCATCATGATTTTCAGCTGATAGCTTATAAAATTTCTTATTAAAACAAACAAACAGCTCTCCTTTGTATATTTTAACATTTAGTGTTAATGAACGAGCTATGTTAGTGCAAAATTCCCACCCAAACATCTAAATATGAACATATGTCTCTCTTACCACTGTGGTTATGTACATGAATAAAATTATTTTTTCTTTGCCAGGAAATATGTTTGGGCAAATAAACACTGAATCATGTTTATTTTTTCATGTACATGAATAAATTTCCTTTTAAAGGGAAAAATTTGTTTCATTCAAATCATCTTGTTACTGAGAGTCACTAGCTAGAAAAGGAATCAGGGCCATCTGGCATTCTATAGAAGTTTATTTTGACAACTCATTCATTTGTTTAAATTATTTACTGTCCCAATGTATGCTAATATTCCAAAATGCAAGATACTTTTATTCTAAGGCCAAATCAACATACTTTCAGAATATTATTAGCGCGAGTGGATTAATGCATGAAACAAAACTAAACCAATCTTAACATGTCAATTCAAACATTCCCAATCCATTCACTTACTCTAAAAATGATTTTTCTATAATTTGCATGATATTAGGCTGAACTAGAGAATCAGGTGTCCTGAATAAATGTCAAACTGAGTGACAGGATGTCAGAAATTTCCAGAAACTAGAGTCAAAGCATTATTCTTCTATTTAAAATTCTCCCACTCCTGCATCCCACCTCTGGCAAAACCCAATCTGTTTTCTTTGTTTATAAGCTTAGGGTTTTTTTTTAATCTTTATTTTTTAAGACTCCATATATGAAAGAGATCACTTCTTTTTTTTGTCTCTGTCTCTTGGATTTATTTCACTTATCGCAATTCCCTCCAGATCCATCCATGTTCTCACAAATGGTGAGGCTTCAATCTTTATGGATAAATAATATTCCATTATATACTTACCATAAATTTTTATCCTTGCACTAGGATATGCTTGTGTATTTTAGATATAGAAGAGAAGGGAGAGAGAAGGTGGGGGAGAGAAACATCGATATGAGAAACATTGACCAGTTGCTTGTTGTAAACACACTGACTGGAGAATGAAAAGCCACATCCAGGGCTTGTGCCTTCACTGGGAATTGAACCTGTGACCTTTGGGTTGATAGGTCAACACTCCAACCAACTGAGCCACACCAGCCAGGGTACACATACCACAATTTTTAATCCATTTATCCATCAGTGGACTCTGTGAGTGTTTTGATATCTTGGCTATTATGATAAACTTGCTGCTGAGCACAATGCACTCACTGCCATTTGGACATGTTCGTACTTACTGCCATTTTGTTCATAGTTTTCTGTCTCTGTTTTTGTGGTGACTCTCTTCTCTTACTTTCTTACTTACTCTTACTTTCTTCTCTTGTTCTTTTTCTTTGTGGTTTGGTGAATTCTTTAGTGGTATGCTTAGATTCATTTCTCTTAATCTTTTGTGTATCCATAATGGGTTTGGCTTTGTGATCACCATAATGCTTATACACAGGGTGGGGGAAACGTAGGCTTGCAGAAGTGAGTATGCAAAACACAGAGCTTTTTATTTTTGTATTATTATTTATTAATTATTGTATTATTTTTATGTGAACAACTGTAAACCAATTTTTGTACCACCCTGTATAACAACTTATATTTAGAACAGTCTTTTAGGTTTATGAAAACTTGTTTTACTGCATTTTAAAGCTCAATATTTTTACCTTGTCCCCACATTTTATGTTTTGATGTTACATTTTATATCTTTGTATCTTGTATATACCTTAACTAATTATTCTAATGACAGTTATTTTACTGCTTTTGTCTTTTAACCTTCATACTAGCTTTATAAGTAATTAATCTATTACCTTTAATATATATTTGCCTCTCCAGTGAGATTTATACTTATTCCTTCAAATGTTTACGTGTTACCAGTTAGGATGCTTTCTTTTTAGGTTAAATAAATTCTTTTAACATTCTTTTAAGACCAACTTAGTGCTAGTGAATTTTTTTCACTCTTGCTTGTCTGATTCTCTTTATCTCTCCTTCAATTCTAAATGACAAGTTTGGCAGATACAGTACTCGTTGGAATTTTATGTATGTTTGTCATTATATCAGTCTATTCCCCTATAGCCTGCAAGGTTTATGCTGAAAAACCTGATGGTCTTATAGGATGCCCTTGTATGTAACAAGTTGTTTTTCTCTTACTGCTTTTATGATTCTCTTTTTTTCTTTAATATTTCACATTTAATTATAAGATGCATGGGTGTGGATTCTTTGAATTTATCTTGATTGTAAGTCTTTGAGCTTCCTGGATTTGGATCTATTTCTCTCCATAGGCTAGGAAGGTTTTCAGACATTATTTCTTCATATAATAAATGTGCACCTTTCTCTCTGTCTTATTTTTCTGGGAACCCTATAATGCAAACAGTCTGTTTGCTGTTGTCATATGTCTTTTTAAGCTATTGCCACTTTATTTTTTATGTTCTACTTGCTGCTCTGATTGGGTAAATTCTCCTGTCTTGTTTAAGAGTTTACTGAACTTTCTTCTGCTTCACTTTTCTGCTATTAAACTTCTCTAGTGTATTTTTCAGTGTAGTTATTGAATTTCTTCAGCTCTGTGACTTCTACTTAGTACTTTCTTGTATTTTTCATCTCTTTGTTGATATTTTCACTGTGTTCATTGGTTCTTTTTCCAATTTCAGTGAACATTTTTATGATCATCATTTGAACACTTTGCTTCTCTACATTTCATTAATGTGTTTTTCTCCCCTGCGGTTTTATCTTGTTCTAAATGATAGAACAAGATAAATGTTTCTTTGAATATTTGAACATAAATGTTTCTAGAACATGTTTCTTTGTTTCTTCATTTTGCTTAACTCTCTATGTTGGTTTCTATGAAGTTTATGAAACAGCCACCTCTCCTAGTCTTGAAAAGTTGGCCTCATGGAGAAAGTAAAACTTGCTTTTCAATACTACCCTAACTCTTCATTGACTCTGAAAGCTTTGTGCTTGTCCAAGCATCCTATTATATATTTTTAATAGTTCCCAGCACTTAAGCATATGTCAAGTTCTTTCAGTGACCCAAAGGGACCTAAAATCAAGCTGATTGTAAATCAGACCTTCAGGCAGCAGCTTTTAAATGTATAAAAATATATACTGTCCTGTGAGACTGCTAGCCTAAACCTAAATATCACCAGTGTTAGGTGCTCTGGAGGTGTCCCCTGGGCAGTAGTCAGGGCTCCACACAACTGTATAAGCTTTTTTCTCTCATAGATACTTGTGAGCTGGAGTAAAATAGAGGTGGAGTACCAATATGGCACCCATAGCTGCATGCCTAGGGTAGCTCCACAGGCCACCAGATTTTTGCCAAACCTAAAGTTTGCCTCTTGGGTCAAAGTCCACACACAACAGGCTAAATTGGCCTCCACAAAAATATTAGAGCATGTGACTCTGTCTCTTGTTTGTACAGAGATTTGGTTTGGTAGCCTGTCAAGAAGCAACACCTTATTGCAAAAGTTTCAGGGGACCCAGCAATGCAAGCCTTGTAGCCACCAGAGCCATGTAATCTAGGGGCATCCCCTGGGCAGAAGCTGAAGAAAAATGAGGCACCCGACATAAATACCATGGTAAAGGATGTACATAAAGCTCCTCTCTTGGGGAGATCAGTATTCTGGAGCATGTCAGGGGAAGTGTGTGAAGATAATGCCTATCCTCCAAGGTCTCTTGAGAGAACTATAATCAGACCATAGATGTGTATTCAATTACAAACTTGCAGCTCAAGCTGAAATTATAATTTAGCTAATAGATATCCTTCACAGAAAGACAGAGATTCTGGACCTTTTGCTATAACTGGAAGCAGTAGCTTTTAAGTAATTCTTTCTCAATTGATTGCTGTCCTGTGGAATGTACGAGAATAATCTCCACTGTCCAGCATCCCTAAACAACTTAGAGGTGTCACCTGGAAACAGACACAAAATAAGGGCACCAGATATGGACATAAGCTCCTTTCTGGGTGATCTGTTACAATCCCATGAGACCAAGAACACAAATTCTCATGTTCTTCATTGTCAGGCAGTCAAGAAGCATACCCTGGGTGACAACCACAAAAAGTAGGACACCACATCCATGTAAATGCTTCTCTCCAGGAGATTCTGGTGCTTGGGAGTATGACAAAGGGGAGCATGAAGATGGTACATGCCAGTCTCTATTCCCAGAGGGTGTTCTAGCAGGTTACTAGTTGTGCATGTTAACTTAAATGCCTACCCTTCAAGCTTTCACTTTAATAAGGAGGTTGGCCTCCTTCACTTGAAGTCTGGGCATAATCAAATGCTTCTGAGTGAGGCTGTGAGGTTGATAGGTGTGCATGCCTTTTCAGAGCTGTTTCTCAGATCATTAGTCTCATAAGTCTTGGAATGTGAGCCCTATTGGTTTTTAAAGTTATATGTTTTAGGGACTTATCTCTCAGGTGTAGGACTGAAAAGTGTGGGTTCCTAATGTGAGGTTGAAGCCTTCACCCCTCATAGAGTTACCATCCTAATATGATCTCTCATTCTTGTTTTTTTTTAACTTTTTTATTGTTGTTCAAGGACAGTTGTCTCCATTCCCCCCACCAATCTCCCTCACCCCAGCCATCCCCACTTCCCACCTCATTCTTACTCTTATTCTTTCATTGTATTTGTAATATACCATGTACCAACATTATATTAGAATGGAAACTTTCTTCCTATTATTTGACTAAACATTTTTCAAGCCTTTTTCTTCATAGTTTTTAGACAAATAAAATGATGTGGGATGGATCTGCTTTAACTGTGAACTATTAGATATTTTTTAGTAGAGTCACTTGAAGGCCACCCATATATTTTTTTAATTAGTCATTTCAAGTGGCCCTTTGGAAACGTATCCACAGAAACCTGAAAAACTATTTCAAAAGACTATATGAAACCCTATGTTTATTGCAGAATTATCTTACAATACTCAAGATTTGGAAGCAGCTCACATCTTCATAAGTAGATGAGTGGATAAAAAGCTGTGGTACATTTATACAATGGAATACTATTTGGCTATAAAAAAAAGATATTTTGCCCTTTGCAACAGAATGGATGGATCTGTAAACCATTATACTATGTGAAATAAGTCAGTCATAAGAGAAAAATACATATGATTGCAATTATGTGTGCAATATAATGAACAAAATAAACTAACAAACAAAATAGTAATGGACTCTAGATAGAGAATGGACTGACAGCTGTCAGAGGGGAGTAGGGTTGTGAGTTTGGGTTACAAAGGTAATTGGATTAAGCAAAAAAATAAAAAAACATTTTAGACACAGACAACAGTATAGTGATTACCAGAGGAAGTGGTTATAGAAGGAGACTTGACTTGGGGTGGTGAACACACAATACAATATTCAGATGATGCACTATAGAATTGTACACCTGAAACCTATGTAATTTTATCAACCAATGTCTTACCAATAAATTCAGTTAAAAAAAGAGAAAAATGACCAAAAAAGGAAAGAAGTTACAATAATAACAATATTTTTTGCTTTTCAAAATGCAAAAAGTATCAAAGCCTTATATTTTTCTCTGTTGAGTGAAATTTCCAAATATCTTCCAATATCTTTGTACTATCACTTAGGTTTACTTATATTCATTATAAAATGGTATTTTAATTAATACTGGTTCTCAAAATAATAATTCAAGATTATTAATGTATTGTTCTTAATGAACTTGCAGGTAAAGACTTGAATGTTTTGTTATTTTATTTTATTTTTAAGTATATTTTATTGATCATGCTATTATGGTCCTATTTTTTCCTCCACTTTACCCCCCCACCTTGTAACTCCCTTCCCACCAGCATCCCCCCCTTAGTTAATGGCCATGGGTTATACATATAAGTTCACTGGCTTCTCCATTTCCTAGACTGTTCTTAACTGTCCCCTGACTATTTTGTACCTACAAATTATGCTTCTTATTTCCTGCACCTTTTCCCTTATTCTCCCCGCTCCCCCTCCCCACTGGTAACTCTCCATGTGATCTCCATTTCTGTGGTTCTGTCCCTGTTATAGTTGTTTGCTTAGCTTGTTTTTGTTTCTGTTTTTTTTTTTTTTTTAGGTTCAGGTTTCGATCATTGTGAGTTTGTTGTCATTTTACTCTTCATAGTTTTGATCTTCTTTTTCTTAGGTAAGTTCCTTTATCCTTTCATATAATAAGGGCTTGGTGATGATGAACTCCTTTCACTTGACCTTATCTGGGAAGTACTTTATCTGTCCTTCCATTCTCAATGATAGCTTTGCTGGATAGAGTAATCTTGGATGTAGGTCCTTGCCTTTCATGACTTGAAATACTTCTTTCCAGCCCCTTCTTGCCTGTAAGGTTTCTTTTGAGAAATCAACTGATAGTCTTATGGGAACTCCTTCATAGGTAACTATCTCCCTTTCTGTTGCTGCTTTGAAGATTCTCACCTTATCTTTAGTCTTGGACAATTTAATTATGATATATTTTGGTGTATTCCTCCTTGAGTCCAATATCTTTGGGACTCTCTGAGCTTTCTGGACTACCTGGAAGTCTATTTGTTTTGCCAGATTGGGGAAGTTTTCCTTCATTAGTTTTTTAAATAAGTTTTCAATTTCTTCCTCTTCCTCTTCTCCTTCTGGTACCAATATGATTCAGATGTTGAAAGGTTTAAAATTGGCCCAGAGGTTCCTAAGCCTCTCCTCATTTTTTTTTGAATTCTTGTTTCTTCATTCTGTTCTGGTTGAATGTTTATTTTCTCCTTTTGTTCCAAATCATGGATTTGAATCCCAGTCTCCCTCCCTTCACTGTTGGTTCCCTGTATATTTTCATTTATTTCACTTTGCATATCCTTCACTTCTTCCTCTATTTTTTTTTTTTACATACTCAGTCATTTCTGTGAGAATCTTGATTACCAGTGCTTTGAACTTTGCATCTGATAGGTTGGTTATCTCCTCATTGCTTAGTTCTTTCTCTGGAGTTTTGATCTGTTCTTTCTTTTGGGCCATATTGTTTTGTCTCAGTGCACCTGTTACATTGTAAGGGGTGGAGCCTTAGGTGTTCACCAGGGGAGGGCAACCCACTTTGCTGTGTGGTGGTGCTGTATGTGGGGGAGGAGTCAGAGAGGGAAGAATGCTGCTTTCTTGGCTTTCAGTCATTTCCCCATTATCCACAAGAAAATTGGGCCCTTTTGTTACTGATTCCTAAATTCATGGTCTTGTATACATTCTAGAACCCTGTGGGTCTCCCCAACAAACTCTCCTGTGAGGCTGGGAGTTTCTCCCACCATTGCAACCCCCATAGGTTATTAAAGCCAGGGATTTTGATGCTTTAGTTTTTCATGCCGGAACCCTGGGTTATGCTGTCTGTCTCACTCCTGAGTTGTTCCTCCTGGCTTAGCCACACATGAATGTGGTACCACCCTGTCCACTACCTGCTACCTTGCCTGGCCAGGTCTGTTGCTTTGCCGTGTGTCTTCTCAGCCCTGGCTGTTTGTCTCTGCCCCTCCTACCAGTCTAGATGAATAGACCTCAGTTTTCAGACTTCCATACTATTTTGTTTTCTGGAATTTCTCATTGTTTTGGTTTTTTAATTTGTTGTCCTTCTTTTGGTTGTGTGAGGAAGCAAAGCATATCTACCTATGCCTCCTTCTTGTCCCTGAACATTTTGTTGTTTAATTGTATGACAAATGCTTATTTCATTATTATCTAACTAACTTATAGAAAGGCAAAGATGCACAATAACAAACACATGCACCAATACAGATATACAAACACACACATTCCTTCATAGAACTTCATAATTTGTCAGAAGATATGCACACAAATATAATATTAAAAGAGGGTGAAAGATAGTGGCAGAGTAGGTACATGTTACATCCACCTTATCCCAGGACCAAACTGGAATTATACCTAAAATATAGAGCAAAAAACCTAAAGAACCAATTTAAGACTAGCTCAAGAATAGTTCTATAACCAAAGATTTACAGAAGAAGCCACATTGAGACTGGCTGTAAGGGGTGAGACATGAAAAGTCTTGATCCCTTTTCCATGGGCGATGGCTGAGGTTCCAGAGGGATATCTCAGCAGCAAAGTTTCCCCCTGAGGAGTGTAGGGTCTTGACCCCACACTAGGTTCTCCAGCCCAGAGCACCAGAGCTGGGGAGAGGCACCCACATAACATCTGGCTGTGAAAATCAGTGGGATTCTTTTTCCCAGTGAAAGATTGGAGGCTGCTAAAGACACAGGCACTGTGAAAGGGACAATGCACAAAATCTCATTTACAGCCACTCACCCTGGGCTTCAGCAGAGGGAGGGTAGAGCAGACTAAAATCATGGGAGGGAATCTGGAGAGAGAGCTAAAGGCAATAAAATCTCAGACATCTCTTGGAGCAATATTTTTACTGATATGTCTCCCTGAGCAATGGAAATAAAGAAACAACAACAACAAATAGGACTACATCTAACTAAAAGACTTCTGCACAGCAAAAGGAACCATTGACAAAATGAAAAGGGTACCCCCTGTATGGTAGAACATATTCACCAGTGATGCATCTGATTAGGAGTTGATCTCCAAAATAAAGAATTTATACACCTTAATACCAGGAAAACAAATAATCCAATTCAAAAATAGACAAAGGACCTGAATATACATTTCTCCAAAGAGGATATCTAGATGGCCAATAGACATATAAAAAATGCTCAACATCACTAATCATCAGAAATATGCAAATTAAAAACACAATGAGATATCACATCACACCTGCCAAAATAGTTATCATCAATAAATCATCAAACAAAAAGTATTGGTGAGGACATGTAGAAAATGGAACCTTAGTGCACTTTCCACCCAACCACTATGGAAAACATAGAGTGTCCTCAAAAAATTAAAAATGGAACTGCCTTATGAGTCAGCTATTCTACTTCTGGGAATATATTTGAGGAAGCCTGAAACACTAATTCAAAAGAATACATGCACCCTTATGTTCATTGCTGTGTTATTTATAATAGAATATTTGGGAGCAACTCAAGTGTTCATCGAGTAGATGAGTGAATAAAAGCTGTAGTACATTTATACAATGGAATACTACTCAGCTATAAGAAAGAAGGAAATATTACCTTTTGTGACAGCATGGATTGACCTGGAGAGTATTAGGCTAAGTGAAAGAGCCAGTCAGAAAAGGACAAGTACCATATGATGTCACTCATATGTGGAATCTAGTGAACAAAATAAACTAATGGGCAAAATAGAAACAGACTCATAGGTACAGGGAACAGAGTGACAGCTGTTAGAGGGGAAGAGGATTAGGAGGCTGGGTGAAAAGGCTGAGGGGATTAAATAATAAAAACCCTAACAAACAGCAGTATGATGATCACCAGAGGGAAAAGGGGTGGGGGAGGTAGAAGAGGGACGATAAACGATAATGGAAGGAGACTTGACTTGTGGTGGTAAATACACAATACATTACATCAATGATGTATTTTAGAATTATACACTCAACCCTTTGTAATTTTATAACAAATGTCACTTTAATAATTCACTAACAATAATAACAAATTTTAAAATAATGAAAAAAGAATATGTCATGTAAAGCATGTAACTGATCCATTGGTTCTTAACTCATATTTCCTTTAGAGTTTGCAACTCCCTTTCATTATAGTAACTGATTTGTACCTGTTACCTCATGTGTCTCTCTGGGTCCTGGAGCCTGTTTTACCTGAGTGATAGACATGTCAGAATTGCCAGGGAATTAACAGTTTCCACCCAGCAACACTCTGCCCACAACTGATGGGAGTTGGATAACTCGGTGGGTATGTTCTAAATTGACACTCAAGGTTCCCAAGTGGAGTTAATTTTCAGTAAACAAAGTGATAACTTTTTGAAAAACATACCTTTATTAACTCCTTTCTTCCTTGCCTCACTTTATCAATCTACTACCAAAGTTTCCTGGGATTACCTCCCAGATATAAAACCTGTCCTCAAATCCTATTCTGAGTGCTCTGCTTCTGAAAAGATTCAAATAAGACAATGCAATAATAAAATAATATTTATGGGAATAGAGACGAGGGAAGTCTTTCCTCTAGAGATGATCTTGGAAGACTTTCTGAACAAGATGAATCCTGGATAGAGTCTAAAAAATTGGGTAGTTCTTGTGTTAAAAGTAGTAGGAATTGCATCCAAAGAAAAATAGAGCCCAGGTGAAAATCCACAATGGTGAGGTATATTTTGGTGATGTTTCAAAAGAGCAATTTTAAGCTTTAGAAAGATAAAATTCAGTGTGAGGAAAATGTGTAATATTTGATTGAAGAATTGATAAAATGGTTTTGGGTTTGAAATTTTAACAAATAGATGTAAAGAAGGATAGAGGCATAAGAGAGTAAAAGATGATTGTTATAGAGCAATTTCATGACCAGTCATGGAATCTGAGCTAGTATAGAATTCCGGAGGGGATGATATACTAGGAGAAAAAAGCAATGTCATAGTTGAAATATCTAACTGAAATTGAAGAATTGAAAAATAAAATACAGGACATTATGATCAGAGTTCAGTGCTCTTGATGGAATTAGAGGGGTAGATAAATTATGTTTGATGATTTTGGCCAAGTGAAGCTCCAAGTTAGCAGGACTGGAATTAGAGAAATGATAGAACTTCTAGCGACTGGTTTTAGGTAGCATTTGCTTTCTAAATGTGTGTGAGCAGGTTTGGGGTAGAGGAAAATGTTACGTGTAGACTTTTTCAATGAATAAAAAGGTCAGAGAATAATGGACAATTGATGAGGTAAATTATGGGATGAGACTTTTGTTTTTCCACATTATGTGCTGCAAATAAGAGCTGATTTTAGTAAGTGGGAGAAAGTACCTTTCTTCAGCAAAAGAACATGTTTTCAATAAGGACATAAAGAAAAGGAAGAGGTAAACTTTAGTAAAAAGATTAAGTATGTTTGGGAATTTTTCTAGCATTTTCTTATAAACATGTTTTGATCCCCTATTATGTACATGGCAACATGCCAAACTTCGTGCAAACAGCTAAAGGACACACACACACACACACACTTCTTTATTTTAGAATAATTATGATAGAAAACTACACATAGACATAGATTTTAGAAGATATAATGAAATGTGTTTATTGCTAATTTCTCTAACCAAACAGGGTTCTAAATAGGCAATATTTATTTCAACAACTTTATACTCCTAGATTATTCATTCTCTTGCTCCTCAGCTTTCAATCCATCCATCTAAATTTCCTTTTCCTCTCTCTCCCTCTCTCTTTCTTTATCTTTGTATCTATCTATCCATTATTTATGTATTTAACAATTTGTCATATCTCTGTAGGGTCAACTTTTATTTTTTCTGTACATTTTTTCAATATTTTCCTCATTTATATTTATAGATTTCTATCATTTGACAGTCTTCTTGTGAATTCACTGAAATAATTTAGTATAACTAAATAATTTCAAGCAATCATGTGGAAGGATAGGCAGAACTTGCAAAAAGCTCTGGACAAGAGGGATGAGGAAGTATGGGTATCACAGGCTGATAACTTGCTACGTCCTCTCACCAAAGTCCCCACCTCAGCACCCGATTGAAGGGAAACAGCTGATGGCAGGAAACTCCTGTGGAGATGGCAGAAGTCAGCAACAAGGAAGACTGACTGCAACCAGACCCATCCAAGATGGAGGATAAATTGACCTGAAAGCTTACTATACCATCATTATAATGAAAACTGACACCACAAGTAGAAATAATTCCGGAATGGACCATATATGAGAGACAAGGCCCCTCCCAACCCAAAGGCAGAGATGGAATTTGGCACCACAAAGTTCAGAACCTGAAACACAAAAAGTCCCAGGAGCTGACTGCTCTTGGTGTGTCCTCCCGCAAGTCTGCCCAAGTGGACTCAGACGTGGACATGTGCTTCTTTCACAGTGGTGCCTCATGAGAACTGCAAGCAGGGGAGCAGTGGGTGGTGGCAGCCAGTCCCAGGCTCACTCCTGGTCCTGTCTCCAGGAACCCATGTCTAGGCCTCTTTCCTTCTCTTCCTAAAGGAAACTTGGTTTCACTTTCACTTGCACTCATTCTTGAATAAGAACTGAGCAAGTCAAGAACCTAGAGGTCCCAGGCTGTGCAGGGGCAGGGCAACCCTAGCTCAGAACTAGTCTAATGATAACACAAATCACCAACATTGAATCTGGCTTTACAGGATAGACTACATTTAGTGCCCTGACATCTTGACCCATTGAACTGATATCTGGGAGACCAGGAAAACAACTTGTTTTCATGAGGCCAAATTATATAACCTGTGCAAGATTCAAGTTTTTTTTTTTTTTTTACTATTAGACACAATTTTGTGAAACATAATAAGTGATTACACTAAGTGATCTATGTAGAAACACTCTTTAAAGTATTGTCACCTATGTGGTGGACATGGGTGAACTCATAAGTGAGTTCCTATCACCCAGCTAGACTGTAGAATCATGCAGGGTTGGGATTGGTTTTACATTTTTCTTATTCATAATAATTTGTGAAAGGACCAAAAATCTGCCACCCTGAAGCTACTTTTTGGGATATTGATTTTTCAGCTGCTTATTAAGAAGCAAAAGACTCAGAAAGAGCCTTTGACCATCCACTCACTCCTTTTCTGCGCAAGAGATTTAGACAGAGAACCTGCTTCAGGAAGAAGATGTTAGGATGCTGCCTTAGCCTAATTTGAATTAAGTATGTTAGTACAAGAGGGTTTCAGGCGAGTGCCTGTTAACTAAATACCCTTTGTGTCCTAATGTTTCTGAGTCACCGGGCAAGGAGTATTCTGCCCTGTGCATTCTGCTCCTTCTCTGCTACCTGTCAGTTATGTATTCTCACTTCTGAAATCTAAAACCCTACTTGCCCCTTTTCTCCTTTGTCCAAAATATTTTGTATAACCAATATCACCTCACTATCTTTGGAATATTCATGGATTTATAATGTCTATGAGAATTCCCTATTCATGCATTAAACTTTGACTTTCTCCTAATAATCTTCCTTTGTTAATTTGGTTATTAGGCCAGCCAGAAGAACTTCAAAGGTGGGAGAAAAAGTGGTACATCTATACATAATTGCTGCTTTTCAGTAGAAATAGTTATTTGTGCATTTGATTTACAAAGAAAATCTTGGCCTAGCAACAGAATAGGGCAGACTGGCATGTAGCAAAAACAATGCATAAGCTTTTGATCCCCAAACTGGCATTCCAAAAGTTGAAGGGATGCCTGTTTTTATGATTGTCCAGTCACTCCAGTAACCGTTACTGCATCTGAACTTTTCTGGGTTTATTTTGTATTTACCACTGAGTAGCCAGCTCTCATATGTACAAGGAAATCAATTAGCTTGTGCACCACAGTCAGCTGTACTCAGAGCTCCCATGGGGAAACTGTAATAGGTCAGGAAAGGTCGAAGGGAGCCCCTGGGTCTCCTCGTTTGTCATCAGGCTGCCCTCTCCTTTACAGCATGTAGTGAGGGTTTTTATCATCTCTATTCTCCCCTTTGAGTTTCGGGCATTCCCTACTCCAATGGCCCTCCTCTTGGCAATGGGCACATTGATTGGTACCTAGTGGGCTTTTCCTCTTTCCTTTAGGGTACTGCCTCTTCTTATGGTATCTCCAGCCTGTTTCTAAGACCAGTATGGCCTGTTTTAATTTCCTTGCTTCCTGGGCAATATAACCTTTAAAAGCTATGTTCATCAATTAGGGAAGGATTTATTCCCAATGGCTTGTATAAATACTGGAGTTTCTTTCTGATATCCTGGGCACTTAGCCCAATAAAAGTCATATTCACCATCTGCACATTTTCTGGTGCCTGGGGGTCAGCATAAGTGTGCTTTCTATAGGCCTGATAGATCCTTCCTAAAAATTCAAAAGGCTCTTCATTTGTTTTTTGCTGAAGGGCCTATATCATATTCAGACTGTTTTGCTTGGGTATCCCTTCCTTAAGCCCTTTCAAAATGCACCTTCTATAATGTTTCAGGAGGGCTAGGTCCCCACTATTTTGGTCCCAGTCAGGCTTTTTCAAGGTGATTGCTCTAGCTGGGTTGGGGTCCCATTGGGATTTTCATGATGGAGGCATTGAATCTCTTCATTAGCCTTATTTATAACAAGCTATGCTTCATCGGCTGTTAGCAGGATGTTAAGGAGAGCCTGTACATCTGCCCAGTTTGGACAATGAGTGGTAAAAATGGAGGCAACAAGATCTGTCATTTTCTGAGGATCCTCCCTATATAAACAGTTGGAATTCTTCCACTTCAGTAAGCCTGAGGTGGAAAATGGAGTGTGGGCCCAATAGTAGTCAGTGGGCTGGTCTTCCTGACTTACTCCATATTTAGGTTGTTACCTTAAAGGGAACTGTCTTGCTCCAGAACCTTTCTGTTCCCTCAATTAATTAGGTGCCTTGATAGATCTTTGATGAGGAGACCCATTCCTTTTCATACAGAGATGGATCCATGGAATCTTTGGGCCTTACTTCAGGGGTAGCTACTGGAGGTGTTGTTGATGGGGGAGGTCTTCCTGCTACCAGCCCTGAGTCACCTGGGTTGAAGTCATTACGGAGACATTTCTTCATTCTCTTTTTCTTCCTGTGTCTTACTGTCAGGGATGGGCTTTGAGAGCACTTTCTTTCTCTGCACCAAGGGGTTCTCCATCCCTGGTGAAATACTGTTATGCAATGGCATAAATGCATTGACATAATAGATTTTGTCCCATTGGTCTAACTGTTGGCAATGCTGTTCCAATTGAATGATGGTCCAGTATTTAGGGGTCATTTCCCCCACAGTTGAAATTAGGCCACACAGTGTTGCAACAATAAACCAATAGCTCCTAAGATACTGGAAATGGCTGTACATATTCCAGTCTTCTCAATTCTACCCAGTGGGCTCTCTCCAGGAACCAACACAGAACAGGCCCTATTGGCCTGGATGTACAGCAGGCCCAATACTATGACCAGAAAAATTCAGGCAAACTGGAAACACTTAAGCAACACTTAAACCCACAACTCCAGTATTCCAAACAAATGCTCACAAGCAAGTTTTCGGCCAACCAATCTCACAAACAGTGGTCCAAAAGCTATGGCCTCCCAAAAGCTTGGCCAGTCATCACCCAGACCCTGGTTCACAGTTTCAAAACTCAGGCAATCCTCATTCCTTCTTGGAGTCTTTGTCCTTCCCAGACCTGTTTCCTTTCCACCTCCCAGATGGAAAGGTGCTTTTAGTTTTGGGAAAAGCCATAAGTCACAGAGTGCCAAATCTGGGCTTTAGGTAAAGTCATCATTGTTCACACATGCACATTCCAGTCCACTCTCCTTGGCTGCCAGGTTACATCAGTGTTGTACAAACTGTTCTCATTATATTAACAATGGATACATTTTTTTCTGGACAGACTTCATATATATAAGGGGTTTTGGCAAAATTGGGAATGAGTTAGCTTTCAGAGATGAAAGTTTAACATCAGAAAAACAGTCAATTTTTTCTTATTAAAGATAATATATAGAAACATATATAGTGGAATTCAATAGTGAGCATAAAACCACAATTCTTAGCAAACTATGAATAGAGAGAACTTTTATGTCCATGTAGAGTTCATACTATTAAACAGCAGCTTCAGCAACAGCAGCAAGCATGACAATTACGGAGATACATCGGAGGTGTTCCCTCATGAAGAACAGAACAGTAACACATATAAAAGGAAACTGTTTATAATAGAACTACCATTGAAGATCACTGAGGAGAATTTTTACTTTATAGCTAATGCAAAAAGAAATAATTGGAATCAGACTCTTAAACCATATACACACATCAATTTATAATTGATTGAGTTTTAAATGTGAAAAGCAAAAATTACAATTTTTTTTGAAAGAAGATAAGGGTCCTATGTTTAGAACCTCATTGTTGGGAAGATTTTCTACATGAGACATAAAAATGCAAATAATAAAGGAACCACTAAGAACCATTAAGGAATTCTATTTATTAACAGATTCTTTACAAAATGGAGAAGATAATTTAAAAGCTGAGATAAGATAGTTGCAACATATAAAACCAAATTTCTGTAGCTGAATATGGCAATCTTTATTGAAATTACATACTGTTTTTTCAATAGAATTGTTATTCAGTCAGTTGGCACCTAGATAAAGTGCTCCCCTTACTGTTCACTGCCCTTATTAATTGTGATTGTTTGGTGCCCATGCCATAAATGGTGACGTGTATGAGATGCTATTGCTGACATATAACAAAATGGATAGGTTATTAGAGTATAGTACTGTGTTGTAAAGGCTAAGAAGAGAAAACAATCTTGCAGAAAGACCCTGCAATTTATGTACATTAAATAAATCTGCTTTATAATATCACCTGCATATCACTGATATATCAATCATATAAAAGTGGGTGCATAGGGAGATGTAGGAAAAAGAAGAATCAAAGCAGAATTATGTTTATTTTAGTCCAGAACTATGAATCTTGTCCTGAAAGAGTATGATAAACTCATCTCTACATTTGAGATTTGCATGTGTTTGTATATTGGTGTGTGTGTGTCTACTGTATACAGACCACTGCTTCCATGGGCAATTTGGCATACACCATTACCAAGCCTGAGGGATTCTTTTTAGCATGGAATGTTTAATAATGGAAAATTTCCCAAAAGGACAAGTCCTGACAAGTAATTATAAAAGGTAGTGTCTATTATTATCCACTAAGAACATAAAAGAACTTTACGCAGTACAACTAAAAGAGTTCCACTCTTTTAACTGTATACGTATTTAAGTAGTCCATAACAGGAAAAACAAGCTAATCATTCATTTTGTTATCAAAGCTTGCATTTTTATTTTTAAGAATAACGTTTTAATGTATAGTTGTAAATTTTGAAATAAAATTCTATCATCTTACATCTAATACTTTAGTTTGCTTGTGAGTTAATACAAAAGCAATGTGTGAAGGTTTTTTTCCTTGTTTTTTTTTTTTGGTTAGCACAATGCTCTCATTTGTGAATCTGTAGAGATACAATACTTATCACTTGCTGAGAAGCAGAGACGTTAAAAATAGAACTCATCACTATGCATGTTACTGGACAACCTGCTGTTCTAGACATTCTAAAAGGAGTTGTCTGACTCAAGCAGTAAATCAAGCCTGAGTGTGCAGTTCAGGGTCCTCACTTAATCATTATTATGCTGTAAGCCTTGTATGAGCCCTGTTGGAGCTGTAGGGTCTTGTATAATACCTACTGGGAAGGAAAGAGAAAAAGTGCCACCGTCCTGCCTCTCTGACTCTCATTATGTTGCATCTGATCTACATGTGTATCAGATTGAAGCCATGGACACACTTCCAAAACCAGTCACATGGCAGTGATTAAAGTGACTAGGATTTTCAGTGATACATCAATATGCCTTATTCTTCCAGAAGTTTCTGTCATTTTAAAGCTGAAAATCTCATTCTGTGTCTTAGCTCTAGATAAAAATGGATGTTAAGATTTGCTACCAAATTGTTGTTTTAAAATTCACTAGTGACCACAACAATAAATGAATTATATTGGAGCTAGTTTGTACTGCAAGTAACCTTTGTTTTTCTAAAAGTTCATTGATGTTTATCTAAGCTAATTATATCTTTTAATTTGGCTTGACTATGCACAAATTTTGGAGGAATCATCTGATTCATCTCAACTTGTGTAGATTCAACCATATTTCTAAATATACTAATTGAAATGAAGCAGTTTTAATAAAGATACATTAAGATTGCCACTAAAATAATGTGTATACATCCATAGATATTTTCTTACTATTTTCTGATATAGGATCTAAGGTATTTAGGTTGTTATACTGTTTGAATATCATATATTCCAGCTAAAATAGTATGTTTGTTTTCTTAATAATTGGTTTAAAATATACTTTATATTTGAACTCTATTGTTTTATATTCATTAGCTTTAGCAAATGACTCTAAATTTTATCAACAGATTCATAGTAAAATAAATACCATATATAGTCATTACTCAGTACTCGTCAGCTTCAGAACTCATCAAACCCTGTACTTAATGCATTTTGAAGAGAAAAAAATCTTTCAGCACTCAGTGCTTGCTTGGGACTTTTTGCACCTTGCTATAACTGTATGAGCCACGACACTGCCCAGCAAGAGAAAATTCTTCATCACTCATCATTTGCTCATCACTCATCACCCCTCTTTTGCGATGAAACAGAGATTGACAAGTCAGTCTCACAGTAGCTTACCAACTGTGGAGAAGCCCCACATGTTCGTCATCACTGTCTTGTAATTTTGTGCATTTTAAATATTAACAATGGGTCACAAAAAGGTTCAGAGTGATATCACTAAGCGTAAAATGCAGTTAGTAAGAATGGCAACCAAAAAAGAAGGAAGAGCCCTGGCTGGTGTGGCTCAGTGGATTGAGTGCCAGCCTGCGAACCAAAGGGTCCCCTCCCCACCCTGCCGACCATGGTTGGATTCCCAATCAGGGCACATGCCTGGGTTGCAGGTTTGGTCAGGTCCCCAGTAGGGGGTGTGCAGGAGGCAGCCACACACACGTGTCTCTCTTCCCCTTTCTCCCTTTCTCTCTAAAATAAAATTTTTAAAAAATCATGTTAAAAAAAGATTGTAGCAATATATGAGAGTGGTGTAGGCATGACTAATATCAATATTACTCTTATGTATAAGATGCTGAGAATAATAATCTCAACAATAGTGAGAAATAAGGAAGCAATTAAAGCAAGAAGTGTTGCTAAAGGAGTCAAATCTGTGAATAAGCAACAATCACAGATATTGGAAGAAGTTGAAAAATTGCTTTATATCTAGATTAATGAAAAATAGTGAATGACAGAATTTCTGAGGCAATAATTTGTGAGAAGTCTAAGCAATTGTATGCTGATCTGTTACAAGATAAGCCTGGAATAAGTGGTGAGAGCACTGAAATGTTTAAAGCCAGTCATGGATGGTTTGTTAAATTTTAAAACAGAGCTGACATTCCTAGTGTAGTGAGGCATGGAGAGGCAGCCAGTGCCAACAAAGCTGCCGGAAGCTATGTCACTGAGGTTAGGGATTATGTACAGCTGGAGGTTTTGTCCCCCAACAAGTGTTTAACTGTGATGAGACTGGTTTGTTCTGGAAGAAAATGTCTAACAGAACCTACCTCACTCAAGAGGAGAAGGCATTGCTAAGGCATAAGCTGATTAAGGACAGGCTAACTCTGTTGCGTGGGAACACTATAGAGCATTTAAAACATAAGCTTCTACTAGTGTGTCACAGTGAAAATCCATGGGTTTTCAAGAGAAATATTGTGATAAAAAGCAAGTTAAGTGTGATGTGGAGGGCCAATGCTAAAGCTAGGGTGATAAGGCAGTTCTTTACAGAGTTAATGAACGAAGTTTTTGTCCCCAGTGTAAAAAAATATTTGAAGGAAAACAAATTGCCTCTTAGGGCTTTGTTAATTTTGGACGATGCTCCTGCTCACCCTCCAGGCTTGGGGGACAACTTACTGGGATTTCAGTTTCATAACTGTGACATTCTTGCCCCCTAACACAACCCCTCTGCTCCAGCCCATGGACCAGCAGGTCATTTTCAACTTCAAAAACCTCTACACGGATGTTATTTTCTAGAGGTGTTTTGAAGTAACCTTGGATACACAGTTGATACGTAGAGAGTTCTGGGAGGACTACTTTAATATCCTCCACTGGGTTAGTCTCATAGATGAGGTCTGGCATGAAGTCTCTTACAAGACTATGAACTCTGCCTGGAGGAAACTGTGGCCGGAAGCTATAACTCCAAGGGACTTTGAAGACTTTAAGGATGATCCTGGTAGCCCAATAGTGGAGCATAGTTTGTCTCTGGGCAAGTCCATGGGCCAGGAGGCCAATGATAAAGATGTCCAAGAGTTAGTGGAGGAACACAGAGCAGAGCTCAGCTCTCATGAGCTGGAGGAATTTCAAAAGGAACAGCAACAGAGAGTGGCTGAGGAAATTTCTTCAGATGAGGAGGAGAGAAGGGAGGAAGCATCTACTGCACTGATAAAAGAAATGTGCAGTAAATGGGTTAAAGTTCCAAACTGTGGAAAAGTATCACCCAGACAAAGCTCTATCACACCAAGCTGTAGACCTGTTTAATGAACAGATAACATCACAATTTTAAAACATTTTGAAACATAGATAGAAACAAGTTTCTCTTGATAGGTTTTTAGTGAAACTCCCTAAATCTGAGTGTCCAACATGTTTAGTGAAGCCAAGAAATAGAAAACAGAAGAACCCCCTGAGAACTTGCCTGAAATTGTCTTGGAAGAGAACTTCTCTTCCAACAATTAACCCCTCTCCTCTTCCTCCCATCTCTACATCACCACCATCCCATTATGCCAGAGATTCCTCCCAGTACAGGTAAAGTTAAATTTTATTTTATTTTTATGTAGTTAATTGCTTTTTTATCCATGTCTGTTTAGTTTTAAGGTTCTGTATTACAAAAGAACCCCATTGCTTAATAACAGCCTGTAAAATGTGAAAGTTCTGGGGAACTTTCACAAATTATTCCTAAATACATTATTCTTATGGGAAAAATTTATTCATTACTCATTTGTTTTGGCACTTACCATGAGTTCTGAAATGTATTAACAATGAGTACCAAGGAACCATTGTACTTATTTTTTGCAGTAGGATTTAAGTATGTGTTGCTAATAAATAGAATCTCTCTGTTGGAAAAATTTCAACTGTTTTCTTGATAAAAATGGCTGACTGAAGGTAAGTCACAAAAGCCTTCTTTCCTTATTCCAACAAAGTATGTGGAAAAATATTTTTAGATATACATAAAAGCATACACATACTTAAATCATCATTATGGTGTAAGTATTATATAAGCATATGAATGTGTGGGCCTTGTAGTACAATATATATTGAGAAGTACGAAGGATGGGGGAATATCTATATATATATGATATATATATCAGACAAACAAAAAATGCCTCATGACCCAAATTACAAAAAACCAGAACAGCATATTCTACTCACATAGGTACTATTCCTTCATGATTTTTATAAGGTGTTTAATAAAATTTTGTTTAAGAGTACCAGCTCAGTTTACCTCCTTGAACACTCACTCTTAGGAAAGTCAGTGATGCATTTTACCCAGCCCCTCAACAACAAATCAAAGAAAACTCTAACAGGCCTTAGAAAGTGAGGGAGGGACTTTAGAAGTATTTACCTATTCTATAGTAGTCAAAATAGAAGCTATATAGCAATTGTCTACATAAGTGTGAGATGAACAAAGCAGTATTAACAACAAGAAGAAATACCAAGGAAACATAGAATTCAAACTATACAAAATAACTTCAGGTGGAAGGAAAGAAGGAAGATAAAGGAGAGAGAGAGATAAAGGAGCTTCTACATGACAAAGTTAGTAATGAAAGACAGAGGACACAGATTTCTAAATAAATGTAGACCCAAGAGTACATACATATTTCTAGCAAGAACAATTATTTTCTGTCTTTTAAAAGCAAAACAAGCATACTTTGAAAAGGGGTATATTTTACCTCTATTTTCTCCATGTTAGTGCCTTGTACTCTGTCTTATGCACATTAGTTCTAATTTTAAAAATCATATAATACAAAATTATTAAATTTTAGATTATTATTTGCACTTATTTAATACATTTTGATAGTATATTTGTGTATGCCAACTTTGGCAGTTTGATTGTAATATTTTAGAAGGTAAAGAAAATGTAGTACTCCACACACCATAATTGGACAGAATTTTTCATAATTATACATTTAATAAATGTCTGATGAGGATATATTTGCTCAACTTCTCTTAAGCAGCTAAAGTGTTTTATTTAAGGAATCATTTAATTTTTATTTTGCAGTAAAATAAGAGTGTTTGATGTTGACCATTTTTTGATTTTTTAGGTTTTCAAATATTTATTATTACTACCAGAAGCAATTAAATAAAATGGTTCTTATATTGCTTATGTTGGTTTTCTGCATAGTACAAATTCCATTAATGGCCACATTATGGTTTGTGCTTCTGGGTTTATCTAAATTAAATTGTATCCAATCGTGTGTTTTTATAATACTTTCCCAGAATAATTTTCAAACACTCTGAAGTTATATAGCCTAGCAACTGAGCAGCAGCATATACAATTAAATAGCCCAGAGATGTAGGTTGTTTCCATTCAGCTAGATAGCATGGACCCTGATCGTCTGCTTTCCACCCAGTTTCCTTCCCCACGATTTATTATCTCCAGAAATAGAAGAGCACAGAAAGCTAGTTAAATTCTAATTCATAATAGGATATAAGTAAAAAGGAAAAAAGTGTTATTTTAACATTAGACAATCTTTCAGTGGTAGAGAAGGCCTGGTAGAGAAGGCCAATTAGAGAGATGAGAAACTGGCACTTCCACATTAGAACTGAGCCTTCAAAATCTGTCAAGACTTGGAGATTAGGTCATTTGTATTTCAGGAGAAACAGCAGAGAAGGAGAAGAGAGGGAGAGATCCAATCATATGAATAAGTGGGTATGGAGGATGAAGGAGGGAGAAGCAAATGACTATAGTGGTGACCAGATATTACAGGCCCTTGAAAATCAACTGAAGTATAGACTTAATTTAAAGGGACAAGAAAACACTGTAATATTAGGTTTCACAAATTTTATCCAGAGCTGGAGAATTAGAGTGTAAATATCATAACTTCTCATGATCATTACAAAATGACTAACATTAAAATAAATATTAACATTTTTTCAGAAATAAATATCAATATATTACTTATTGAATCTGTTCTAATACCTTTAAGTCAATTATCTGAAGTCTTAAATATGAATATGGCTTATCTACAGTTCTTTAATATAGTATCCTCTTAGAAATAAAAATTGCTCATTTTAGGTCATTCTAATGAGTGAATTATAATATCCAGTTTCACACTTTTATAAGTAGTTTCTAAACATTCTAAAAGATAATCCTAATAGACAAAATAGAAATATCTGAACAATATGACAGCATTTAAATGTTTAAAAATAATATTTATTAGTAAAAAAACTGCTATATAATCAAGTAGTTAAGTCCACTCAGAAAAGGAAAACCAAAGTAGTCTATTCATACAGAGAAGCCACTTATATGTTATCTCCCAGCACCTTATCATCTGACAGCACCTTACAGTGCACATTCTTAGTGTTGAATATAGAATTACAAAGATTAGGTGACCTTTCACATTCTAGAAAACCTTTAATTAAGATTGTTTCATTAGATAGAGCAGAAACCACCCCACCAAAAAAAAAAAGGGGGGGGGAATGAATTACAAACTCTGAAAATCAGTAAGACTAAAAATTAAAAATTATCTCAAAAACTATGTGAAATATGAAACACCTGGAAAACACTGTAGATAAGAGCAGTTAAAACATTTGTGAGTAAAACTATTATGAAGAAAAACTGCAAAATTATAGATTAATGATAAAAAGAAAAATATTCACAATTTAGGAGGTAGGATATAATCAATAATTTTATGAAAGTGCAATTTCTCTTGACTGAAAGAGAGTGGGTGAAAGGGTTTTCATCTGGATGAATCATTTAAAAAATTCTCTTAAAGATTAAAAAAAAAAAAGAGAAGTGATTTGCCAAGCCCGCTTCCTAAAACAACTTATCAGGAGATGACCTTGTGATTATATTTAACACCTTTGATAAATATCAGCTACTGAAAACAGTTTGGGATTTAATATTTTTTCTCAACTATTTTATATTAGTTGAAAGAATATTTCTGTCTGAGAACTGGAAACTAATTTTTTGACTGGTACAAATAAGAAAATATATATGCAGAGTATGTTATAATTAAATTCATATAGTCATTCTCATTTACCTTCTAATTTTACTTGAAAAAAGCATTCCTAATTTTAATATATATTCATTTTAGGGTACACTTATGTTTGCATCTAAGACAGCCATATGTAAACTTTCAAGAGTTTATTAATAAACCATATATAATCTCTTTGGAGCTTAAGTAGGTGATGATGGGCCAAAGTTATAGTTCTAACCTCTGTGTGGGATCAATAACTTTGACAGGTATTCACTGATCACTACAAAATAGTGTATTGTAGCCAGTTGACTGGGAATAGAAATTTAAAACCTCTTGTTATAACATTTATCATGTATCAATTAGACAAATAATTTTAAAGAAGGCACTGTGGTGAAATATTATCATAAATTGCTCTTGGAAACATAAAATGCCACAGTTTGAATAGCAATACCTCAATATGTATTAAAATTAACATTTTACATTCACCCAGAAATTTCACTTTGGAAGTTTATACCATAGTAGATATAAAACGGATTTGTAGATA
Organism: Trachops cirrhosus; assembly: GCA_028533065.1. Lineage (NCBI taxonomy): Eukaryota > Metazoa > Chordata > Mammalia > Chiroptera > Phyllostomidae > Trachops > Trachops cirrhosus. Next base: position 142,245,926 of record CM052539.1, read on the forward strand.
TATTTAACTAAATGAGTATACAGTTTGTTCTAACATTGTCTGGAAATAGGTTCTTGCGATGTCCCAAGAATGGAAGGTCAGCGATAGTCACAAAGGAGGAATTTAAGCAACAGTGACAAGATTTATTAGTGCAGCCCTGAAAAGGCTGCCACTTTCAATGAGGCACTTCCCTGGCACTCAGCTGGTAGTTCAGTTCCGGGCCCTGAGTTACACCACACCTTACACCTCATCAATAACCTGGTAGTTTAGTCAGTCTCACTGAGGGGGAAAATCCAGCTTCCAGGGCTGCAGGTCCTCACTTGTCCCCACCAAGCCCAGAAAAAGGGCCACGGCCCAGACCTGCTTGGCCATTAACCCCCCAAGTGATGCTCTAGGAGTCTAGCTTAGTCTCCATTTCTGTCTTGCCCTTAATCTGTGCTGCATGTTGACTTAGGGGTTGCTGCTGAAAAGAGACTGGGGCCTTTTGTTAAACTTCCCTATGTTTCCTTGGGCTTGGGAAAGAGCAAGCTTTCTTTCAAACCATCCAATCTCTTTCCTGACTTTTCTTGAGCTTGCATGCTTATCCTATCAGATCGTGTTTACAGATTTTACCAGGTTTGTCTCCTCTCTTTTAGAATCACCCTTTTGGCGGCTACTGATAATGTGCTTACTGCTTCATCTTCTTCCTCCTATTTGCGTGGCACACTCCACAGGGGTGACTGTAAAGCTTAATCAGGATTAATCAAATACTGCTTCTGATTGGTTCCCTCCCTTCCTTTTGGTTAATTTCTAACTTTCTCACTAACTACCATAACAGAATTATGCCCTTAAAAAACAAAGAACTAAAAACAACAAATATATCCAAACGCAGAAATCATGGCAGGGTATACAACAAATGGTTACCCTTGGTTTGACAAAGAGATTGGTTAAAGAATGATGTGAAGACAACTACATAAATTTCTATTTATCCATTTCTTCTATACTTACTGAATTCCCACTCTCCAACAAGTGTCATTTTAAGTGCTGATAATAGAGCAACAAAGAAAAGAAGCAAAGTTGTCCATAGGAGATTTACAGTTTAGTTGAGAAGACAGATGTTATACAAAATTTTTTAAAAATTAAGTATATATATTATGTCAGATAAATGTTTTGAATGAAATAAAATTATATGGAGCTGAGGAATGAAAGGGCATATTAATTTAGAATGAGTGTTTTTGAAAATATAACAGTAGAGCAGAGATCTGAATATAAAGATTCATTCATTATTTAATTTCACATATATTTTCTTATAATTTTAAATTAATCAAATAAATAAAAAACATAGTATACCAAGGATACCACAGATATCCAACCTAAACAAATGGGACCAAGTCTGTAATCATAAACAAATTAGTGCAAATCCATCTCAGATACTAGAAAGATTATAAAGGATATTAGGGTTTGGTGTGTTCCAGGATCACCATTTGTATATGTATTTGCTTTTCAAGCTTTAGAATGGTAACATTAAAAAAATGAAACAGAACAGTTAAAGAATCACTTCATTCTCTTTTAGACGTACAAACTCCTTTCTAAAAGTTTTCAGAACTCCCATTAGCCTGGAGCCTATTAAGTAAATCTCACCTATCCCTATTGCCAATATATATATGATTAAGCTTATGGATATATATCCATCCCATAACCGGAAAGAGGACTAGTCATAGTGTCATCTGAATTGGAGGCAGGGGCATGTATTAGATAACATCCTACACAACTTTACAGAAATAAGGTTTTTGGAATAGATTAAATATAAGGCTTTCACCTTTATTTATGTTAGCAAAGCTCTTGCTATTTTTTGAAGTTTTCATACCTTCAGGATGAAAATCTATGGGGGGTACCTTGAAGGAATTTCCTTGAATATATTTTGAAATCAAACCTTTTTCTCTAGAAGCAGGTAAACCTCTTGGAAGGTGTTTGCAGTATTCACAAGAACAGGACCTTAGGAAGCCCAGTATTCTTGGACTTAAAAGCCGGGTGTGTTACCTAGCAAATTGCACAATTGTATGAAGGGGGACCCCAAAAAGAGAATTTATTTATAAAAATTTGTACTTCTTCCTACATGTTTAAACTTCAGCCACTTTCAAAGTACTCTCCATTTGGTGCAATACACCCATTGAAATGTTTTTTTCCACTGCTCAAAATAGTTCTTGAACTCATTGATTTTGACGCTTTTTAGTGCATCTGCTGTTCTTTCTTTTCACCTCATCCACATCAGCAAAATGTTTCCTTTTGAGGGGTTTTCAATCTAGGGAAAAAAAAGAAGTTGCTTAGGGAGATATCAGGTGAATAGGGAGGGTAGAACATGGGGGTCATGCCATTTTTGGTCAAAAACTGCTGAACACAGCATGGTGTGGTCCTAAATCACCCATCATTGAAAGAGTCTTCAAAAAAAAACAGAATTCACTGAAGCCAAACCAGCCTCTCACAACACCACCAGCTGGTACACGGCTACAGATGGGTTCTTAGAACCTTCACTTACTGGGGTAGCTTGTACTACAAGGGGACCACATGCCAGAAGATAATTCTGTTTTTGCAGGGCCCCCCCTCATATATCATCTTACCACATGGGATTTGGTGGAGATCAAAGAAGATATTTGTGGGAATTCATGATGAAGACTTAGATATCACTGTAAGAAATTATCATTTATTACTATATAAGTGTCTTGTTAGATTTTAATTCCTAAATCAAATATTATTATTTTCACTCTGTAGAAATTTGTTAACAACAATAGAATACAGAATATTTTTTAGAATTCTCTAGATATTGTGCATTTCATGCAATTATTAGATTTAAAGAAAACAGACCACATGAATGAGTCGAAAAGTTTAAATAACTTTTATTTTTTGTATTTAAGTTATAGGGTTTTCTATAGAAGATATCATAATAGGAATGGAAATAAAGATTTGACTCTATAAATTAAAATATATATTTATGTAATAACTAAAAGCATTCAGTTTCGAGGGTCCTGCAAATATAATGTTGGTTATTCCATTCACTTAATATGGAAATCAAAATGTATTTTTTAATTTTTCTCCTAATAAATAGGCTTTTGAAAAATAAGCAGAAAAAGAAAAAAAGAAAAACCTAATATTTTTACCTGTTTTTTTCTTTTGGAGACAGTAAAAAAAAATTTTGAACTTTCGCTTTGAACAGAGAACTTTCTGTTGTCAGAAGTTAAAGCCTTAGGTCTCGCATGTACTCAGAGCAAGAGGAAGTGCCTGGGTGCCCACTGAGGTCAAATAGACCCACTCTAAATGAAAATTTTTGGCACAACTAAACAGATCGTGTAATTAGTTATGAATTCAGCTATTTTATGGTAGTAAATAAAAGTAGATTTGTTTATAAGTTTCCCAGAGAAGTCTATGATTACTCTTTTTGGGCATGGAAACAACTGAAATAGGTACTAAAAGGGACCACATATGTCTGAAGACTCTAGCTATAATTCTGAATGGTAATGAGTAGCTGTTTTTTGACAACTTGAAATATAAAGATAAAGACACAGACTTCCAGCCAAGATGGAGGCATAGGTGGACACCCTGTGCCTCCTTGCACAGCCAAGATAGGGACAACAACAATATAGAAACAAAATAACAACCAGAACTGACAGAAAATTGAAGTGTATGGAAGTCGGACACCCAAGGATTTAAAAATAGACACGTTCATCCAGACCAGTAGGAGGGGCAGAGTCGGGCTGGGCAAGGAACGCTGAACAGAGAGCTGAGCACCTGGGGCAGTGCGCAAGCCCGCAGCAGGCAGACCCTGGGCACACAAGAGGTGGTGGCTGGTGGGCCCTGGCCAGGGGGTGGTGATGGCAGACCCAGCGAGGCAGCCATTGTGAAGCAAGGCACTGCACATAGCTCAGGGGCCCAGCACCGGGAAATAGAGCTTTGGGGCACTGACTCAGGAGGAAGGTCCTGCCAGGTGCACAGGCCCACCCACACCAGAACTGGCACCAGAGGGGTCCAGTTGGCTTTCGGAAAGCGGCGGAGTGGTCTGGGGTCCTACAGAGAGCAGAGCAAGCACCATTGTTCTGTCTCTGACCCCACCCCCACATACAGCGTCACAACACAGCAACTGGGGTGCCCC
>CM052539.1:142250527-142288951 GCA_028533065.1 Trachops cirrhosus
AAACTAAGCAAACAACTAGAACAGGAACAGAACCACAGAAATGGAGATCACATGGAGGGTTAGCAACAGAGGGTGGGAGGAGGAGAGACGGGGGAAAGGTACGAAGAATAAGTAGCATGGATGGTAGGTAGAAAATAGCGGGAGGGCAAGAATAGTAGGGGAAATGTAGAAGCTAAAGAACTTATGACACATGGACATGAACTAAAGTGGGGAATGTGGGTGGGAGAGGGTGTTCAGGGTGGAGGGGAATGAAGGGGGATAATAGGACAACTGTAATAGCATAATCAATAAAATATATTAAAAAAGATAAAGAAACAAAAGTAAATTTGTGTATGTTTATATATAGTTACATTACACATATATATTTTCTAATATTTCTGCATTTTCTTGGAACTTCAAAAAAAGTCACTAAGGCTCAACCAAAATGGCATTCTATTATGTGACTAAGGAGATATCATGATTGAGTTAGGTAAGATAAAATATAATTAATTAAGAAAATATATGTAGTAGTAGAATAAATCTTATATTTTGTTATTTAAAGTTGCTAATCTAAGGTAATATTTAGCTTGACTCTAAGACAAGTTTTATTTTTCTATTTAGGAAATAGAAAAAAGTTAATAAATAAAAAGATGTTTTTGAAGTTACCCAAGTAATTAATCAAAAATGTATAATAAATAAGTATGCACCTACCTGACAATAACATAAATTTTACTTTGAAAACACCAACTGATAGATACAGATATAGAAGCATGGCTATACATCTATTAATATAAAAATTAAATTAAACATATACTTTTACAGATATCTCATTATCCAGAGTGCTATTGAAAGAAGTCATGATGTGGTAAATAAAAATACAGAACATATCTAATATTAAAGTAAATCCACATAAGAAGAGATGTAGAAATAAATAATTTCAACGATGAGTATTAAAATACACCTTAGGTCTTATTAAAATAAGACCAAAGGGTTGTATTTAATGTAATATGATCTGTATTACTAAAACAACAGAGAGATGCTTAAAGAAGATAATTTGTAAATATTTATTGAACCAATTTTCAACTATTTCCCTCATTAATATATATATGTGTGTGTGTGTTTCCTGCATATATGTGTATGTCTACATGTATATGTGTGTGTGTGTATAAAGGCACATAGATATATTAAATACATAATATCACAATTTTATATGATATATACCTCACTCACAAATATGTTAAATGCATATACATTTATATACATTTTATATATAGTTACATTATACATATACATTTTCTAATTTTTCTGCATGTCCTTGGAGCTACAAAGAATTACTTAAAAATACTCTTTAACCTTGGATTTGAACTACCTGCTCTACAAATTATTAGCCATATATGTTAAGTAGGTATATATGAGTATGCACATAATATGATATTAAGGCTTTCTTTTGCTCAGGAAATATTTTTATTATCTTAAATTCCAAATTGTTTCAACATTTTCTCTGAGTCTATCAAATAGCAGTTCCAAAATCCCTTATGTGTCACTAAGATCATCTTTGACTGAAGAGTAATGATGAAAGTTGACCACTATTTTTCTGTAATTCTGTTACAGCATACTGTGGACATTAAATTTTGATCCCATAACTGGAGAATGCAAACAAAATATGCTATGTGATTTATTTAAATTACTTATAGCTTTTACATGTTTGGTTTCACTATCAGTGCAGCTGAATTTCCTTTTCTATACTGATTTTTAATTCTATAAATATTTCTAAATATCAGTAGTGTGGGAGATGCAGGAATGTCTTGTTAGGTAAGAATATATTTGAAATCACCAGTAATGCACTGTATTGTCAAGGTAGAAAGAGGGTTCTGGTTATTGCTTCATTTCCAAATTTCTTATTTTAAAAATAGAAAATTTCTTAATAAAATCAGTAAATTCTTAGGGAACAACAAAATAGAACTCAGGGAGAAGTTGTTCCTTAATATATTGTATAAAAGAACTTTGTAACTAGGATTTATAATTTTGGAAAACCTCGAAATTTGTCTGTCACTTAAAATTTTTGATATTTTGCAATCATTGGTAATCACTTTAATAAGGTTTTTGTTTAAATGTTTAGCTTACAGAGAGTCAAAATTACAAAGAATTAACTTAAAAACTTTCTTATAAAGTCTATGGTTTTGAAGATTGACTAGTGAGAACAAAATAGATACGTGTTTTTGCACACCTTATTTTTGCCCTACTCTTTATATTCTTATTTATGATGATTTATTATGGTTATTATTTTCCTCCTCAAACTTCTGAAATAAAAAATATTTTCAGCTTTTGAATTCATACTTCTATGGTAAGAAAGTTTTTTTAAAAGAGAACCTTTTTTGTAAGAAAATTTGTCTAATAGAATTATAAATATAATTTAAATTTATTTGTCAATCATTATTTGTTTAATTGTATGAATTCTAGTAACCAAAACAAGCCTATAGAGAGATAAGGAAAAGAAACAAGTGACATAAAAATTTTATAATTACAAAACCCATGATAATGAATTGTAAAAATTAATAAATTCAGCACTGTTGTTACTTACTAGAAGACAAGGTAGGAAAGAACACCCAGGCAGAACAACAACATAAAAAAAAGACACAAAAGAATGAAGATAGCTTAAGGAACACATAAATATAGAATATTCTACATAGATGCATTAAGAATCACATAAAGTCCTCCAACAGGGAAATTTCTCTCTCTTTCTTTCTATTTCTCTTTCTCTCTCTCTCTCTCTCACACACACATGGATAATAATAAGAAAAATGAAAGGTCAAAACAAAGTACAAAAATAAAAACTTGCTTGCAAGCCAAACTAAAGTATAAAACAATGCAGGCTTTTTTCTTGGAGCAATAATCCTGGTGTGCTTTGACCACGAAGGGCCTTAATCATGTGGAATCAATAAACACAGATTCAAAGACATTTGCAAGAATTCCAAATAAAACTTCAAATCCTTTGTCAAGAGCAGGGAACTTTCTCACAGGTATTTTATTTTTAACCTGGCAAACTGATGTGAAAGAAAGGTTGCTTCATGAACAGGATCATGATTTTAAGCTTCACATCTAAGGGACTTCAACTTGGGATGACAGAAGGTATTAATAGTGTGTAATTCATAGTAAATTAAAAGCCCACCACCTAATTCAAAGCTCCTCAATATTTATTTAAAAATGCAAAACAGGAATTTAAGAGAAGTGAAACAAGTCTCCTTTATTACTGCAATGTAAGGCCAGTTCACTAAAAAAACCATCAAAATAAAATAAATCAAAATTAAATATTATAAAATAATTGAGAAGTCACATTTCATGTAACTAGTACTTGATTTCCTATATACAGAATGTATATTATCAAATCATTAAGATTAGACCTTTTACAAGATGGAAATATTTAAACTCTTACACGTATTTCTGACTTTTAATGAAGTGTATGTATGTAATGATTCTACCTGTATAGGTAGATAATTATAAAATTATCTTGTCAATTTCAGAAAAAATAATTAATTCACCATTCATTTAAGGTTATATTTTCCATATAGTTTTTCATTTGAATGAAACTAAAATATTATTGTACCTATTTTTTTTAAGTTTGTAGAAGTAGCCATTTACATTTGAAATTTTTTATCTGACATACTCAAATTCAGATCATTTTCTTTCATATTTCAGCCTTATAAGTTTTGCAGAAAGATACTTAACTTTTCTGAGTTTCTCAGATTGTTTTTTACTATAATTGTGAAGTTTGGAGGTCAAAAGTTCTGGTTCTTGTACAAAATAGAATTTTAAGTTCTCAGTTGATATGTATTGATGTCATTGAGGGCATGATAATCAAACAGGAATTTTAAGAAATTATTTAGTCAGGTAATTATAAATTTATTTTTATTACAAATATTTTTCAGAATGCATGAAAACACCAGCATTTACAGTTTTCATTGGGTGTATATTATCATTGCTGTTTGCATTTAGCTTGACCATATCAGTTTGTAACTTCCAGTGTTTGTTCACAACATCTCTATAAATAGTTATGAAATTAACCAAGGACATGCATGTTGAAAAAAATCAGAGCACTCTCTTTGTATCCAATTGCATATCCTATGAATTGTGTAAGTTGCTATTGGCTGTGTTATTGTCATGAGAAATGTAAATGTCCATGACAAACATTGTATGCCTTAGTACAAAAGTGAAGCATCCCTAAATAAAAGTGACCCAGATAATGGGCAGCTCAGATCGAATTAATGTGAACAGATGAATAAAAGTGTCATGTCCTTAGGATGATATCCTTAAAAATGTCACATGATACTGCAATTGGTTAGGTGGTTAGAATTATTGACATTGAATTTTCCCATGGCCTTTTGAATGGGAAAGCAATAACAAATGACATGGTCATGGTTTTGTTGAGATGTGATTGACATGAAATAAATTGCATATATTTACAGTGTACAGTCTGATAAGATTTGACATGTGCATACATGTAGAGCCAACACCACATCAAACAATAAATGCATATTCATCATCCCCAGAAGTTCTCATGCCCCTTTCTATATCTCCTTGCCTCCACCAGCCACAGCCAATCACTGACCTGCTTTCTCTTTCTATAGATTAGTTTGTATTTCCCTAAACTTTACATAAATGTAATTATATAATATGTACTTCTTTTGAGGAGGATGATTCTCTTTCCACTCAGCATGATTTTGAGATCCATTTATCTTGAATATGTCAATTGTTAATTATTTTATTGCTAAGCAGAATTACATTTGTATTCACCCACTGAAGAGTTTATGGACATTTGAGTTGTTTCCATCTGGAGGCTATTAAAAATAAAGCTACTTTAAATATTTGTGTATAATTCTTTGTATGCTTCATTCCTATTCAGTAAACTAGGAGTAGAATAGCTGGATAATGTATTAGGTATATGTTTAACTGTAAGAAAACTGTCAAATTGTTTTTCTTGTTGGTTGAGCCAGTTTAGTTATTACCAGTAATGAAAGAGAGTTTCAGACCCTTCACATCTTCATTAGCATTCATTATGATTAGGTTTTATAAATTTAGTCATTGTAATAGGTATTCATATTTCTATGTGGGTATAATCTATACTTCCCTCATGTCAAAGATGCTTGAACCAGCATCTTTTTGTGTGCATTATTGGCCATCCTGTATACTTTGCTGAAGTGTCTGTCCACATGCCCATTTTTAATGGGCTTCTTTATTTACTATTGAGTTTTGAAAACTTTACATATATTCTGGATACAAGTCCTATATCAGATATATGAATCAAAAATATTGTCTCCTAGATTTTACTATGTCTTTTCACTGTTTTATAAGTCTCTTTAGAAGAGTAAAAGTGGCAAATGACTATTTGCAATCTGAGTTTTAGGTAATAAATTTATTCTTGGTAAAGGTACAAAAACTAATCATGTCTGGAAAGAATATCAAACTGCATACAGAAACTACACATGCATATACATGCAATGTCAGAATGGATTACAAAACAGGCCACAAAAGCTTTAATGATGGGGGAGAGTGAAAAGCAATATCGAGAGCTTGCAGGAGCACACATTTATCAATGATAACATTTGCCAAAGCAAGCTGTATTCTAGAGCTGTTAAATATAAATTAATTCCCAAACATTGATTTTCTAAAATTCATACTATTAGAAACTTGGTATATTTTGTCTTGCAATTGTATAAATGCATTCTTAAAGCTGCCTAACTCATAATTTGATAGACCCAGGTGCCAATAATGTCTTTATTGGGCTCTGAAGTCTAAGTCATTGTGAGTTCTCATTATTTTCCCTGATTCCAATACCTTCCAGCAAAAGTGAAGTCCAGAAGAAGACTGGGTCAGGACTTGTGTCTTTATGGGACAGAGCTTCTATGACAGTCAAGGTAGAAGAGATCTGAAGCAAGTGATTGCTTAAAAGAAATTATCATAATGCATGGATCATTTTTCAATGAAGTATTCTGAGCTGTAACTTCTTGGATAGCTTGAAAATCATTAATAGAATGTCTTTCATAGTGGGTTTTTGAAAATATGTCTGGCAGAAATGAAATTAGATCTTCTTTATTAACTGATACATCTTCCTTTTCCTTTATCTAACTAATGGTTTTTTTAATGAAGGTTGAATTATTAAAAAGTACCAAACTAGACTGAAAAAAATTAGGGAAAGTTTAAAATAAGCTTTTATCTATTTGGAGATTGGGTGTACATGTATGTATATATGAGGTCTGTCAGAAGGTATCCAGTCATGCAATGTGAAAAATAGAGATAGTTATTGAAGAAGACACAAATACAAGAAACATTGCACATAGGACAATGGTGCCTCAGTTCCCTTCAAAGTAGGCACCTTGGGACCTCACATGGTTCTCCCAATCACCATCAGCTGCCCAGTTATATTTTCCTGAATCTCATCGATGGTCTAAAATCTCTTGCCTTTCAAAGGTGATTTTAGTTTTGGGAAAGGCCAAAAGTTTCAGGGCACCAAATCTGTGCTGTAGCGGGGCTGAGTCACCTGGGTGATTTTATGTTTCACCAAAAAACTCTGCACAAGAAGTAATGCAAGGGCAGACACATTGTCATGATGAAGCTGCCAATCTCCAGTTGCCCATAGCTACAGTCTTCTGAATCATCTGAATAGTTTTTGCAGGGGAATGTTCAAGCTTAATGCAAAATTTGATGCAGATTCATTGTTCTGTTCACTCAGTCATTTTGAATGTCACAACCACACAGTACACATGCTCACTCAATGGCATCTACCACCCCACTGACTAGTACTGTAAAGTCATCATTGTTCACATATGCACATTCCAGTCCACTTCCCTTGATTGCCAGGTTATATCTATGTTACACAAACATTCTCATTATATTAACAATGGCTGAACCTTTCCTGGACAAACCTTATGTGTACATATGTGTGTGTGTGTAAATATATATATATTCATATATGTGTGTGTGTATATATATATGCCATTCTACAGAAAAGAAGAATCTATAACTACTTTGTGAAACTTTCATTTGACAGTTTGCTATTTTTAATAGATGCTGTATAATATAATACATAGAGACGTGAAGGGGTTTATTTACTTATTTAGTGTTCATTTAAGGTTTTTGGAATAAGAGAAAAGCAGAAATCATATTTGGGGGGACAATAATGTTTTCCATTGTTTCACATCCTGTACCCTGCCTAAAATTTTTGCTCCCCATTAAAGAATACCAAGGCTATGCCTCTACCCTCTGGAAAAGAAGACAATAGGGGAAAAAGGAAACACATATACAGAAAGAAATAATCACAAAAAATATGTTAATTACATGGAGGGGATGAATAATAATAATAATGATTGAAGATAAGAAATGCTGGTTATGATAAGTAATAAATGAACATTGAATTATTGTCACAGTTACTGAAAAATAGATCTTTGATGGCCCAGAATCAAATCTAAGCCTCCTAGTTTTTCTAGAACAGTCTTAGTGGGCGACTTTTCTTCTGTCATAACACTCAGTTTAATGTATGTTGTGGATTTCCTGTTTCCTAATGAAATAGTACTAGTTGTAATAAAATAAGCCAGGATGAGGTTAATAATATTATAGATGTGCCTTTTATATCTCAAATTGTCTGCCATGGTTTCAACTAGTAAAATGTTAGACACAACCACAGTGAACACACATAAATATGGTGCGTAATTAAATGAGAGACCAGGGTGGCCATTTTCTCTTTTATCTGACACACATTAGAATTTGCAAAAGTGAGAAACACTGCATTAAACTTCTCATATATAAGGGTTAATTTGTTATTGAAACATGTCTCATCCAATTTTATTACTATTAATTATGTGTGAAAATCTTCATAATGCACTGGAGCCTTTATGTAAACATGACTACTAGAAAAATTTTCTATAATGGACAAGTGTTGACCAGTTGTGAATGCAACCAGACTTTGTGGCAGTCATGTTTTTTCTCTGCTTTATGGTGTGACTTGAACTCCTGCTTCAAGCTGATCCTATAAATTATTAATATTTAGTGGAAATCTTTCAAATATCTTAGACATTCAAACACTAATACACCAGGCCAAGTACCTTTTTTTGCATTTTAGTGTTATTATAAATATCTTATTTTAATATTCACTGTCTTGGCCAGGTAGTGCAGCTGGTTAAAAGTGTGGTCCTGATGTACAAGTGTTGCAGGTTCCATCCCTGGTCAGGGTACACACAAGACTGCATTAGTGAATGCATCAATTAGTGGAAAAACAATTCTCTCTCTCTCTCTCTCCCTCTCCCCCTTTCTCTCTTCTCTCTCTCTAAAATAAATCAATAAAAATAAAATATTCACATTCTATAATTTCATAAAGAGTGGGGAGGCTTGAATTCATGCTGTCAGACAACATAATCAATTGACTCAGAAGACTATATCTAGTGAGATTTACTTATGTCTGTGAGTAACATATTTCAGTTTAGAGATTTGGAAAACTAGTGAAGAATCAAACTGGAAATTTTGGTATAATTTAGGGATGAGGTTCTCAGAATCAGTTGGTAGAAGAACTGGGATCTGTTCCTTGTTCTATAACTCTGTAACTCTGTTTAGTTTTCTCTTGGAGAATTAATTAATTCTCTTCTCAGGCCAGAATTTCCTAGCCTGAACTATTTATAGGTTTCTTTGATGTTAATATTCAGTGTGTCTATGATACTAGTCTCCCTTCAACAAGATATGTTGAAAATAAGACATATCCTTGGTGTCATATGTTTTATTTTCACAAAGTCAAATAAATATGCATTTTGCTCCTTAAACTTAGACTACAGTAATTTATGCCAAATTTAGAGTAAAAAATACATATACCCCAAGTTGCTGTGCCATTTATACTGAGTAAAGCCTTCTATTTCTCCTGCTTTCTATTTAGAAATCTCAGATGAGAGTCATTATTAATACAAATGACATTTGGAATAATCACTTATGAATTTAATTAGTGTTTGCAATGTACAGATGCCTGTTATAAGTTCCCTTTACTGTGTACCCCGTTATGGTCCTAGGAAGATTAATGAGGCCATTTCAGCTGCATATCAGTGGGGAAGTGCCTGAAAGATCACTTAAGGCTGTGGGGAATCAAGAGCTTTTCAGGAGAACTGTTCTCTTCAGATCAAATAACCCCCTTGCATGTTAATTAACACAAGGAGAACTGAGAGTCAATTAACACTTTTTATGTAGTTTTGTGGATGTTGATTATGTGCTGATCCATTGAAGGCTCCATTTATTCTGAAACACAGGGATATTTGTATACAGAGCTTAGATCATGAGGTAACAGGGATAAATCTTTACTCAAAACCTGAGCTATAGGCCACCAGCATTAGCATTATCTGTGAGGTAGTTAAAAGTGCAGAAACTGAGATCCCACTGAATTAGAAAATGCATCTTAATAGGATCCATAGGTGATGTGAGTGTACATTCTAGTCTGAAGAGCATGACTCCAAAAGGTGCTGAAAGGAGAGAATTTCATTGCATTATAAACTTCAAACACCATCATATTATTATTTTCTTCTAGTTAATTTTCATAATCACTTGCCATGATTTTAGTTTCCTTTTTACAGCATTATTCTGTGGAATGGAGATCTATCATGATGGTTTTGCAATTTTAAAAGGTGTTCTTGCCAAAGTATTTTATATCTGTGACCTTTAAAGTGTGTATTTTGCTAAGGCATTGTTTAATTTGGGTTCTAATATAGTGTAAAATAAGCATCTGATATTATTTATGAAGTTTCTTAAGTTAAATATTTATTCTTAAATTTCATCACTATGTATTTTGCTTTTTGGATCTTCCAAGCTTAATTTTACTGGATTAGCAGAAATGGCTTAGTTATTTGGTTGAGGTATTCATTAGGCCTATGATAATTCATTTTAATAAATAAATAAGGGAGGATGCATTGGTTTTAGATGCATTTCTTCTGATAAACAGCTAAGAAAAGGAATTCTTGAGCACAAAAGAGAGAAATAATCCACTCAAAATTAACTTCATTCATTTGTAGAAACACTAAAATATAAAGTAGGTTTATTCAACTCTCTGTACATCTTTCAAGATCATCATTAATGTCTTGTTACTGGTTAGTTTGTGGTAGATGCCATCAAATAGTGTGCCTTTTTTAAACTTATTGTCAGAGTCTTTAATTTTACAGCACTTTCCATTTAGTGAATATTACTATTACTATTCTGTTTTATATTCAAGATGATAAGATTAGGGTGTGCAAGATATTGATTACAGTTTTATGCTTGATTTACAATAATAATTGTGAAGGGAAATGAAAAATGTTGACTTGTTTGCTGTGAAAGAATTATCTTTTTGAAGAATAAAATGTTTAAGAAGCAATATGAGACTATATAATCATTTAAATACAGTGAAAGGCAGTAGGATTTTCTTTTCCTATCTAATATGCAATTCAAGTCAATTCATGAGCCAAGTAAACTGCATGTACTATGTGTAGCTAGGCACCAAGTACTTATCAACCATATGGGCCCTTAGAGAAGTATTCTAAGTTTATATACCCTCCTTAACACAAGGAAAGGAGGCCAATATCACAGGCTAATTGAGGCTAGTATTACTTTTCAAAATATTTATGTGTGCTTTGAATACATAAGTTATTTTTAAAATAGTGTTATAGTTCCTATGGCTCATGTAACAAACTATCACAAACTTTATGACTTAAAACAACAGAAAGTTATTTTTTCGCAGTTCCATAGCCCAGAAATCTAAAATTAATACTTCTAGGCCAAAATCAACATATTATCAGTGCTTTACTTCCTCCAGAGACTCAAGAGGAGAGTCCATTCTTTGTCTCTTCAATCTTACAGTGACTGACAGAAGTCCTTGGCTTCTGGACATATCACTTTAATCTTCAAAGGCAACATCTTCAAATCTATTTGCCCTTTTTTTTCAAATGACCTCATCATTAGTGTGTGTGTGTGTGTGTGAGAGAGAGAGAGGGGGAGGGGAGAGAGAGAGGGAGACATCTTCTGTTTCCCTATTACAAGGATGCATATGATTGCATACAGGACCCACCTGGATAACCCAATATAATTTCCCCTGTCTTAGTCTGGTTGGGTTGCTATAACAAAGTAGCATGGCATATCTTCTGAACCAGAACAATTTATTTCTCACAGTTCTGGAGGCTGTGAAGTCCAAGACTATTGCATCAGCAGACTTGGTATGCTGGTTGGTAAGGACCCATTTCTTTATTCCTAGATGGAACCTTCTCACTGGACTCCCGTGGTGAAATAGGCTAGGGAGCTTTGTGGGTTTTTTTTTTTTTTAAGAACACTAATTCCATTCATGAGAGCTCCATCCCCATGACCTAAACACTTCCCAAAACCCCTCCTCCTACTACCATCACATGTGGCTTTAGGATTTCAACATGTAAATTTGGGGGGACACATTCAGACCATAGCATTATCACTTTGAGACCCTTAACTTTATTATATCTGCAAAGACTTTGCCTTACAAAGTACCATACACAAGTTCCACAGTATGAAGATATGAATATTTTTGGGGGAATCCAATTTTCTTGGCAGCAACATATAGTGTTAAAGAAATTTCTTAGAATATTTTATTCTTTCAGTTTTGACTACTACTAAACTGATGTGTTAAGTTATGAACCTGGAAAATACTAAAGTTTTTTTAAATTATTAATGTTACCACTCATTGTAGTGCCAAGATATTTCTGAATGCTAAAAAACTTTATGTGTTAATATATCTCAATGTCTGAGCCCTTAAATATGGATTTAAAGAAAAATCCAGTCACATAGATATTTTTCTCCAAGAAATTCGAGCTTCACAGACAGTTGGAACATTTCTAAATCTGTCTATCTTTAGAAAAGAAACACAGTAACTGTTCAGTTATAAAAATTGTGTTAGATTCTGAGACAATCTTTGAGAATTATCTGACTTCAAAAATGTTGAAAGTTTAGCAATGTATTCTTTAAATACACATTATGTAAACAACTCTACTAGAAGTGAAAGTCAAATGATAAAGCACTTAGCATAAAGTTCATTTTTTTGTAAACACCACTGATTTTTCAACAACTAGAAAGTCAGTATATGCTTCACTGGCTCACAAAAAGTTTTCCTGTCATACCATGGGATATCTTAAATGTCTCTAATATAGAAGATTTAATTCATATACCTTATGTTTTAAACATGTAGTGAAGAATTGGTAACCATGCACTTGTTAGAGAAAAAAGGTTAAGAGAGATCATTAATATGTGCACCATTTTGGCTGTTCATTTTGTGTCTTTTGTAAGAGCCTAAATCTTGAGACTGTAATTTGGACCCTATTCTAAATCCCACATGATTTCTGGCTTCAATGAATAGTGTTTTAGTGGACAATTTCCTAATAAAATTAGCAGCAGAATATTCTTTGCTGTATTTAAATGCTTTACCAGTACATTGATTTCAAATAAGTTTTTTCTTGACTCCTCCATTTTTTAATGCATGAAAAATAACAGCTATAGGCACTGGCCATTTAAAGTATGAAAGATAATGGCTGTGGGCACAAAACATTTCCCGGTTAGACAGATGAGGGCTCTAAGCACTGGTATTTCTTGACTGCCTCAGCAGTATTCTCACCTTCAAAGATGTCTGTGTTCTACACGGGAAGTTGAAATATTACAAAATTAAAGATGAGGAGATATGCAAATGATTTCACCTGCTTTGTGTCTGAAATATTGCAGATGTCAGTAAATGTTAGTGTTCTGTTTCTCCTTTGTTTTTTTAAATTATTAATTATGTAGCTTTAAAATCAACTTTATCTCCACTGCTGGAGATAAAGATATCTCCATATCTTCTGCTGGGAGACATAAAAAGTTGGAAAGATCAGCAGCCATCCACACAAAAAATAAACAAGTCATATAAGCTACAAGTTGTCATAGCATTTTTTGAAGCTATCAGAGAGATGAGCTAACCTACAATCTGGAAGAGACCAGGGCCAGCAGTGAGAGAGGAGTGCAGACATCTGCTGACCTTGAGATAATGCAGCTGGACCTAAGAGGAAATAATAATGGAACAGTGGTGTAGTCTGAGGATAGCCTTGCAGAGAATGTGAACAGGAGTTTTCTTTCTTGCAAGCTTTTTTTCCCCACCATGAGCAGACCCACTCAAGGAAGACTAGACTTCCAAAAATGTTATCAACCAAGTGAAGGCCAGGGATAGGGATTAACAGCAATTGAGGAAAAGTCACAGAATTTTCCCTGTCCCTTCTCTCTTACCTCTTGAAAGCAAAAAAGTACTAATCTGTTGCGAAATGGCAACAAATGTGGTAACTTTAGGGAAGTTTAGAAATCAGATTCTCCTCAAACATGTCACTAATGTCTGGGGAGGAGGCAGGAATGACTGCTAAGTCTAGAAATAGAACTGGAAGAGAGACAGGGACACTTGAAAAGTCACGCTCTCAAGAGAAAGGGACACAGTGCCTACTGAAAACTTAGGCTTAATCAGAAAATCAGAGAATACCTCTCATCAGCTCCCACGGCCAAGCAAGCTAGCATCAAAATGAGGTAATGGCACAATGTGCTGTGACAGCCACAGAAGGACTCTGAGGAACTGCACTAAGACCTAATGCTAAGGGCAGAACAGACATGAGAGAAACCTTCTGGCAAACAAGTCACTACCCTAAACCCAAGAAACTACTAGAGAAATGTGAAGTCTGTGTTGTAGTCAGGGTAAGAATAGCCACAACAAGACTCAAAGACAATTCAATTCCCTAGGAAAATAATGTAACCTCCACACTAAAGGTATAGCTGAAAAGAAGTGACCATTTCCAAGAGTAAAACTAGTCACCTGAATTTCTACTGCATTAAGCAAATGGTCAGTCTTCAGCAAAAGATTATGAGGCATATACAAAGGAAAGAAAAATTGTCCCCTAATGGACAATTCAGCCAACAGGATCATAGTCACACATGACACAGATGTTGGGACTATCTGACAGAGATGTGAGAAAACTGACTAATAAATATGTTCAAGGCTCTAATGAAAAAGGTGGACAACAAGCAAGAGCAGATGGGTAATCTCTCAGCAGAGAGATGGAAAATGTAAAAAAGGATCAAATGGAAACGTTAGCAATGAAATTGCAGTAAACGTCATGAGGAATGTCTTCAATGGGCTCTTCAAATAGTAACCATATAATGTGTATTCATAGAGTGCAAATATAAAATGTATGACAAAAGGGTCAAATGGAGAGAGGGAGTACGTAGGAAATAGATTGTTAAAAAATCTTTGTACTACAAAGGAGAGGTACAATATTATTAAAGGTAGATCGATTTAAAAATGTATATGATGAAGACTAACTTCAAAATTACATGTATAAATGAAATAGGAAAGGGAGAAGTAGATGAAAAAAGCAAAACTTATGAAACAAGTAGAAAACAGCTGGCAATGCCATAGATTTTAATCCAGATATATAATCACATTAAATGTGAAAGATTTAAGGGGAAAATTTAAAGACAGAGATTGTCAGAAAAAGATTAGTTAAAAGCAAAAGGGTGAAAAAACATATTATGCAACCACTAACCAGAAAAAGCTGGAGTGGATTTTTAATAAAATAGACTTCAGAACAAGAAATATTGTAAGTGAAACATTACATGAGAAAATTAAAAATAATAAATAAGTTAAATTTTCCAAGAGAAAAAAATCTAAACAAATATGTACCTAAGAGCAGAGCTGCAAAATCCGTAAAACAGTAACTGACTTAGAGGAGAAATAAACAAATTCACAATTATTTTGGGAGTCTTTAACATTGCTGTATTTGTTAAGGCTATTTATTATATGATTACATATGTGCTGTTCTAGAAAAAACAAAACTATAAGGAGGGAAAGCAAAACAGTCATTAAGAATAACAAGTAGAGAGAAAGGTTAACAATAAAAAGTAGGACAAAAATTGGGAGGTTGCTGAAATTTTCATATTATGACTGCTCAGGTAGATACATGACTAGGTATTTTTCAAATATCACATTTGAAAAATAGATATATTTTTCTATATCACAATGAGTGAATTTCCTTGTGTGTATGTAAAACAGTTAAACTTCAGAGATAGTTATTACAGATTTTTCCAGAGTAATATTTTAAGATTTATTTGGTAGAAATTTCACAGGTATTTTTGAAGTTCTTTCTTTCATCAAACATCATAACACAGTTTTAACTACGATGACATCTTCTCAAACCCTTTATATTTTTTGGTTTTTCTTCTTGTACCTAAGAAACAAAAAGAATATGAATATTTATGCTGGGTATTTGATTATTGTTTCACAGTTCTGTGTTCATTTCTAGTAAATATTATTTTTTAACTTATTGAGTTTGTGTTAAACCTAATAATTTGTGTTAGAGTAGAATTGTGTTTATAAATTAAAAATGGTATTTAACTTTCCATGGTTCCATGTTTGAAGCTCTTCTTTTAAGAAAGTTAGCACATTCATTTATTTACTTATGAAGTCATAAATTCCGTACATAAAAAATACTTTATATCAATTGCCACCATTCACTAGTAATTGCTTTATTTGATAGACATAAATTAACATCAATCAACAGTTGTAGCACTTGCATTTTAATGTAATTCTTGAAGTGATGAATACCTCTTTAATCAGGGTTAATGTAATACAATTATGAAATGAACATTTGATTAGTACATTTAAATATCAATGTGATAAATAACCACCAAATTAATTAGTAAAGAAAGTGCATTTGATACTGGTCTTTAGTTAAGACAATTTTATATAACAGGGAGTGAAGAAGGACATGCTGGTCCTCCATGCTTCTTATTTATTCCTTCGAAGATTCTGACATGAAATTAATAATTAAAATTTTAAAAGCAAATTATATTGGGAAAATACCAGTTTTTAAATGTTATATTTCAATATAGACAAAACAAAATCTGATGGTAATCTTTCAGAAAAGTTATATGCAAAAGTTAGAAGAAATTATAATATAAAATTTGTGGGATGCTTTCTAGCAGCTAATATAAGAGTGGGTAACATTTATGAATATAAAATTACATTTAGAAAATATAAATTGTGCATAAAGAAAAAATAAGAACTCTAAGAAAATGTTCTATTATGTGAGCTGTTGGTTACTAAGAAATGAAATTCAACTTTTTGATTAAAATCTGATAAGCCATACACATAGGCAATAAGGCTTTTAACCGTATGTGTAAGTAACAGATGAGTAACGTCTAAAAAAGTTCTTATTTATTTAGCAAATAGACCCAAATCTCCAGCTACCCCCACCTCACTTGTATAAAAAATAATTGGATACATCTTTACTGAGAGTATTTTAATAATTACATGGAAAAGATAAAATTGTGCAAGATCTTTAGGTTCTCAAAAATTTGAATAATCTTTCAATAATTGTAATTGAAAATAAGATCTATAAGCAGTATCTTGGGTAGTATTATCCCTCTTTTCAAATTAGACTTTCTTAATGTAGACGAGAAAAATTGTTTTATTCTCACTTTTCAAGGAGAATGAGGAAGGAAAGAGTATAAAATAAAAACAGGAAAAATGATCTGTGGTTTTTGGTGCAAAATAAGAACGTGTGGCCCTTTATTCAAAAACATTTCAATATGGCTGAAGTACGGCATTAAATCAAACTTGGAGCCCTGTGCAAATATGGGTACACCACATGTTCATGAACCTGGCTTTAAAAGTCAGGCTTATTACTGAGGGTAGTGCCATTTTCCTGGGGATATACTGTATGACAAATTTGGGGCTCCAAAAGAAGTTTTCAAAAATGATTTTTATAAATTTGCAAAAAGATTTGCTTGCACAAAATATTTATTTTAGTCAGAGAAGTAAGGAGTGCATTTCTAAAGAAATGGTGATTGAATTGATTCAAGAAGAAAACATTTAAAGAATGTTAGGAACTTGCAAGAAGATGGAACAGCCTTTGTAAGACCACTAAGGAAGGAGGACCTAAACGTAGGCATGAGAAGCTGAGTGAGACCATGGTGGTTGATGTCAGGGGAACCTGAGGGAGGGGAGGGGCTGGAGGTCTGGCCAGGAACCAGGCTGTGCAGGGCCTTGTTGGCCATAGAAATAATATGATTTTTTATTTTTCTAAATGAAAATAGGAAGCATGTTTTTTAAAAAAATCCCTGAAAGACACGCATAAAAAAGATTCCTGTCTTGGCTGGTGTGCCTCAGTGGACTGAGTGCTGGCCTGCAAACCAAAGGGTCGCCAATTGGATTCCCAGTCAGAGCACATGCCTGGGTTGCTGGTCAGGTCCCCAGGAGGGCGCACTTGAGAGGCAATCACACACTGATGTTTCTCTCCGTTTCTCCTTCCCTTCCGCCTCTCTAAAAATAAATAAATACAATCTTTAAAAAAGATCTATAACTATTTGAGAAAATGTTTGAGAGTTTATTAGTTTTTTAATGGCATGTAAGAAATTACCACAGACAACAACTTAAAACCACACCCATTTTTTATTTCACAATTTCTTTTGTCAAGAAGTATGAGCACAGGTTTTGGGTCCTCCCCACAATGTCTCACTAGACTTAACACGGAGGGGTTGGCCCTCCATGTTTCTCAGCTGCATTTTCATGTGGTGGCCCCCCTTAGGGAGAACGCATTTATTTTCAAATGCATTGGGATTGCTGGCAGAATTTATTTCCTTCTGACCATATGGATGAGGGCCCCAGTTTTTGCAATCTACCCAGTGGCAGCTGTATTCAGTTCCTAGGGACCAGGTTTTCTTGCCACGTGCATTTCCACCACAGGGCTGTGTACTTCATCAAGCCTACAGGGAACACCCCTTGCCTAGGAAATGGCCCAAACCCTCTTTTAAGGGGGTTTCATCTGATTATATCAAGTCCAACCAGGTCATTTGCCTCTTGAATAACTCAAAATCATCTGATTTGGATCCTCAGTACATTTATCAGCTTTGCTGTGTTCTATTTGCCTAGAAACAAAGTCATATGTATATGACTTTACAAATCCAATATTTAATGGCTAGGTAAAAAATGAAGAAGACTAAAAATGAAGCTGAGAAAGGTAAGCTAGAGAAGAGGAAGGAGACCGAGACACTATTTTAGCACAGGGGCTAAAGGAGAGAGTGTTTCAAGGAGAGGAGGAAGCATTGTATTAGAGTTGTGGAGAGGTCAAGGAATATTAGGACCAAAATTTCCTAGTTCAATGCTGACATGTGGAGGTCATTGATGACAAAATGAGTTGCTTTGATGGAATTACAGGGTGAAAAGAGAACTGGAATGTGTTTGAGAGGGAGTAGGAGGTAGAAAATTAAGCAGAGTGTTGATGCTCTCATAGAAGCTTAACTATCAAACAGAGATGAGAGAGATGAAATAAGGACAAGAATATGGATTAGGGACTTGTTATTTCTTGTTTATTTTACTCAGAATGTTGAGTGACCCTAAAAGGATTTTGTTTAAAGTAACAGGTTATATATACAAGAGAGAAAAGGGATAATTGAAAAAATGTGGTTCTGGAGAAGCCAGGATGAACTGAGATTTAAGCACAGGTAAGACTAATGTTGGATATTAGATGTACCATATCTCTCATTGTATTCATAAAGAAGGGCAAGAAAAATGCGATTTGGGTATTTTGTTGTGAAACACATATAAATCCTCATCTGAAGGTTAGTTTCTTTAAGCTTTTTTTAATTTACTCCATGAACAAAGAAGTAATATTATTTCCTGGCAGGAGTGGCGCGAGGAGATTCAGGAAAGTAGATGATGTTTGAAAATGTGATTGCAAAGCCCAAGAAAGAGAAACAAACATACTAACAGTCAGCATTGGGGTTCTTTTTTAAAGATCCTGCTGCTGGGATTATTGTGGAACCATTCTGTCTTGTAAAAACTTCCTCCACGGAGCTCACGTTGATATATTTATAAATATGCAAAATTTCTTAAATTTTTATTTTGAGACTACTTTATCAAAATTTAAACAATAATATTCAGCTATAATTGTGACAGTGGGAAGTTGTAACCCATCCCACCATGCTCTTGATGTCTCTGTAAACACTCACTCTAACATGTAGCTTGTAGATAAACAGCATGTCTGTATAAGAGTCCTAGGAACAAACTTTGAAAGATAGACTCCAACCTTCAGTCTTCCTAGCTCCAGGAGATTTGCTGACCTTCAGCTGTAGATCCAGGATGATGGAAGGCAGGATGACTAAACCAGGGTGACACACACTGGACTGTCACTTGCCTTATTGAAATGGACTATGCTGATCTGCACGTAGAGAACTCTCCAACCCTCTTCCTTGATCTCTTTGTTCTGCTTCCCCTCTCTCTCCTTATCCTTATAAAAACCTCTGCCTCCACTGAGATGTGGAGGTGGGCTTTGTGACATGAGTGTCCCATCTTCCAGATGGCCAGCATCTGAATAAACTACTTTCCTTTACATCAGTAACTGCCTCTCCAATACTGGCTTTCAAAGTGGCAGGCAACCAGACCTGCATTCGGTTGTATCATTATTATTGGGTTGGGTCCAGTGCACCTTGTAATTCTGACAGCATTTGCTTATTATAGTTGGATGTAAATATAGGCCTCCCGTAGGATAAAGTCCAAATGTCTTGTTTTGATACATAAAGCCTTGGACAGCTTGTTTTGTAAGTGTCTCCACCCACAATCCTCCTTTATCCCCCCATTTGCTCCTCCCTAGCCTCACTTCTTTTTATTCTACCCATAATTCCAGCCCCCTCTGGCCTCAGAAACATAGGATAGATTGTTTCCTTTTTTTTGACCTAATCTTGACTCAGACCTTCACTCTCCCTGGCTCTTCATAAACTTGCATCCTTCATCTTGAGGTACTTTAAAGACTAACCCAAGGTAACCCCTTCTATGACAGTGCTATTGAAAGTAACTATGTCCACTCCATCCTTCCAGCCACTTTTGTTATGTTACTTTGCTTGTTTCCTCCAGGATACTAACCAAATTTTGTACTTATTTAATTTATTTATTGGGTCTTGTGCATATTGTTTGATTTTTTAATTGAAATTTAAGTCCCCAAATGGCAATTGTCTTCTCATTTACTACATTTATTTCCTACCTTGTTCTTATTAAGAGTAAGTACATAATTTTTCTACATGTTTGTGTATAGTGGTAGTCTTGCATGTGAGCTTGTGCGGGCTAACTTCTAAAGTGTGTGGAAAGAGATATATCACATAGAGTCAACAATATTATTACATTTCCCTAAGGTGGTGCTATTTCAGAGACCACCCCCTCACAAATTCACTAAGGCCCAACACAGCCAGTTTTCTCTCGTAAAACATTGGGTCAGATCACTATTTCTTTATTTGAATATAAAACAACTTTTAAAGTCTGAACATGAAAAATATTACTGTAAGAAAAATATTTCTTAAAACACCCAAACACCCTCAGTGAACATTCAGGAGTGGGACAAAGTGCACACACTGCGAGCAGCACAAGGAAACAAGGTGGAGAAAGCAGCAGGCTCAAGCTCCATCTCATACTTATTTTGTGGAATAAGAACCTTAATAAAAGGTGGCAGAAGTCTACAAAATATTTGTTTCTTGTTCTCTTTTACATTTTATTTTTGTTTTGCTTTTCTGATTTTAAAACACACACAGTTAAACTTATGTAAAAAAGTTCATTCTTCATTCCCCTGAACATGGTTATCAAATCAAATAGATAAATAAATAAAAGTGGCTTTAAGTCCCTCTTTGGAGAACTCAGGTCATTCCTACCATACACCATTGCTATGGTGTTGCAGAGACCTTCCTCTCGAGGACCCCGGGCCTCTTCTTTCTTATCAAAGGATTCTGAGTCTGAGGATTGGCTCCAGTTTGCAGACTGAGTACAGGATTGTGGATTTGCATTACAGAGGTTGACTTTGGCTTCTGCTAATGTATTCTTCATCTCATTGGACTATAAAATATTAAGCAACACCCCTGTTTTTACCTCTGTGCTCATCTGTCAGCTAGCAACATTAGTCACCTTCATAGATACCTAGAAGTTTCTTCCAGGGTCACCTGGACTTTTCTTTTTTTATGGTAATTACTTCTACCTTACTTTTGATGCTTAAGTATTGCCAACTGGATGAGGAAATTGGTGATCACTGCAGCGAAATATATTCTTTTGGAGGAATTAAGGGGCTTTTATGTCATCTGAGATTTCAGTAATGAACAGATTGTCTAATCTTGGAAATTTAGTCAACAGGATTTCTCTCAAGAAAGGAATAGTTTAGTAGAGAGGTAACTCAAATCTTTACAGAGCTTGTATGTTGAATATGAGATATTTTATGTACTCTGGAAATACTCTCAGGTTTTCAAGAAAAGTGTTTTCATTGTATATTCTTGTTTATTACCATCTATCATTAATTCTCTTAAGTAGTTTACAATGCATTGTAAACACCCCAGAACAACTATCTATTGTTTATCTAGGAATCTATGTATCCATCTATGTCTCTATTTACCTAGCTACCACCCACCTGCCTAGAAACAAATGAACTGTTATTAGTTTCCATTTGTAATGAATTATGTCATATTCTAAATATAAGGAAATACTTGCCATTACTAAAGTTATAAAAATCAGTGTTCTCTCCACAACATTTTAAATTTTTATATAGAAGAGTGTTTATATGTGAAAATGATACATCAGTGGTGTGACTGTTGTGCGTTTTTCCTATCATGTCCTTAAAATTCAAATGTAAGAGAAGTAGCTTAGTGGCGGGTCACGTTTAGTGGTGGTGGGTCACGTCTGTAAAGATATTTGCATGTGTTCAATATGCAGTTTTCTGAAACTTCAAGAATCAAATTGTCACTATTCAAATGTTTTCTCTGTGCTAAACGCTATTTTTTCCTTTATATTGCTAAGATTTTTTCACTCCAAAGATAAAATTTCAATAAGCAGAATATGTCTGCCAATTCAAAGTTTTACTTCTATTAAATTTGAATCTACATTTTTTAAATCTGTGCGACTTGTTAGGCAGAGTCCTCCTAGAACTCTGTTGTAGTAAAGAAGAGGAAAATAAATGGGGAAGAATAAATATATCCAGAATAAAGTTCAGTCTAATAATTTATTTCTTTAGAATTTTTTTAATATATGCCTGCCAATCTTGTGAAAACCATGCATATACTTGTTACAGAGCATCCTTAGAATTAAGCTATATTTTTCTTGCAGTGTTTTAAGGGTAGATATGAACAAGGACTTGAAAAGTATATCATAGATAGCATTATATGCACATATAAACATATATGATACTCCCTTATTAAATGTCAGCTTGAAACTTAAATTTGACAGTTTACTGTGATTTACAGTTTAGATTTCTGAGCAATTAAGTAACTTGTTATTCACAAAATGCACACTTACTAAGGAAAAGGAAACACTTTTGAAAGAAAGATAAACAGCAATTGCTAACATGGCATTTAAATTCATGAAGTAGAAATGTAGAAATGAAGTATTCATGTAGAAATGATTATGATTGATGATAAACTATAAGAAGAAAAACCTTATTAAATTCTAGGACTTTACAAAAATTATGCAAGCATAGTAAGGTGGAAAAAACACTTTCAAGGTTACAGTTTTCCAGAGTTTTATTTAAAAATGTAGTGGATTATATTACTGAATATTATTTTTTTTTAGGTATTACAGTAAGACTGTAATTACTTCATACATATTTATTTTACAATCAAATTTAAATAGGTAATTCAGCCCTGGCTAGTGTGGCTCAGTTGATTGAGTTCTGGCCTGTGAACCAAAGGATAACCAGTTCAATTCCCAGTCAGGGCATACACCTGAGTTTCTGGTCAGGTCCTCAGTAGGGGGTGTGCGAGAAGCAACCACACATTGATGTTTCTTTCCCTCTCTTTCTCTTTCCCTTCCCCTCTCTCTAAATAAAATATAAAAAAGAAGGTAATTCTTAAAAAGTAGTTATACAGGGTGGGACAAAGGTAGGCTTACAGTTGTTTGTATAGAAAATAATACGATAATTAATAAAATATAATACAAGAATAAAATCTGTTTTGTGTCCTCACAACAGTAAACCTACTTTTACCCTACCCTATATATCTGTTATAAAGCTAGGAAAAATCAAGTGTTGTAATCTGTCAGGTCTATCAAAGTTCACAGAACCAGAAATTTTAAGGAAGAGTGACCTACTGAGGTGAAGAGGAGGAGATCCAGGTGGTTCCATTTCATACCTTTCATTGAGGCCTAAGAACCTTGCACCATTCAGAAATCACTCTACTGGCGCTGATGCTTTCTGGACAGAGGCTTTCAAGTTGATGTTCCCCCATGTGTGGGTACTTATCTTCTATAAGGGGAAAAAACAAAAGAAAACAAAACAAAAGAAAACAAAACTTCTTACCTAAGATACTGTCAGGTTAAAAGTCGGCTTACTTCTTGACGAGGTGAGAAATCCATCATCACAGTAAGAATGGAAACAGGACAGACAGATACGGAACCATTGTAATTCCATCGAAGAATTTCATCATTTGACTGAAAATCTCTTGAGGTCTTCTGGTGAGTAAATCTTTCCAACTCCATTTTCTTAGACAGTGGTGGTTTTTAGAAGACTAACAGTAATAACATTATTGTTTTACCTATATGCATATTTTTAAAATTTGGGACAGTAATATCAAATATTAACCATTTTCATATCAACTACAATATTTTTCCTTACATAATTTGCCTCAGTATTCCTTAATACTTTCCCTTAAATGGATTTTTAAAATGACTTCCTTAGTGGTGAGATGGGGATGGGTAAATGGGTAAGCTTTAAAAACTTGAAAATCTCCCTGCACTATACTGCTGAGATCTCCATGTCACTATTGGGATATCCTGGCTTGAACAGTGCCCTTGGGTTTTTCTCCATTTTCTTCCTCTGATTTCAGTCTGGATGGTGTGTAGGGAAACATCTAATTCCTCCAGAAACTGCATAGGAAAAGGAAACTAAGAGCTAAAATACCTTAGTTGTCAACATTTTTTTTCCAGACTAAACACTTTTCTTATTGAATAGTTCCCTTGCCACTCAGTAGTAATGTCTGGCCCGGGGAAGCAGAAGGACAATAAAAGTGCTCACGGGAGGCCGTTGGAAGGGATTTTGTTCTTGCAGTGTCCGTCCTCTGAAAGAAAAGCCTGTGTGGCCTCTGTGCCTTCTATAATGAAGTCAGTCGGAGCAATTTTTTAGGTTATGGTAAAACATGAATATGTTGACAAAGTGAAAGGGCACATTTTTAAATGGTTTTTAAAAGGAGGGTCATTTGATTTGCATTCACTTATCAAAATTGTGTACTTTAAGTATTTTTACCAGTAGAAATCAGCTCATTGATATTCACAATCAGTTCAACTCCTTAATTAACGACCCTTTTGAACACAGTTTCTTTGCACTTCAATAATTCATTTTTCTCCAGCACAGCCTCACCCTTTATATGCATGGCGGTACATTTGTATTAGCTCCTGGGTAAGTCTATTAGAGTGCTTAGGCCTTTTTGACTTTTTAGCATTTATTTTTAATTTCAGTGCTGTCTGAATGCTGATAACACTAGCCCAACATTTGTATTAAAGATATTGACTTGAAATATGAAACATTTATTGAATGTCTTTTATTTAGGGTATTGCTGTTTAGGTCATAAACAAAGATATTAAAACATGAGAAATATTAAAGTTGCTTCTTCCCTGTTAGTGAGGTTAATTTTTTTGACAGTTTTCCAAGAAAAAGAATTTGAAGTAAACTGTTTTATATTTGAGACATATGAGTAGTCTATTTCTATTGAAAAACAGAATTCATAGCTCTCTCTGTCTTTTCCTTATTTATGTGTGTGATTCAGGACCTGCTGCAAATTTCCTTGCTTTTAAAGGAGGACACGAGGTATAGGAGAAGGGGTGTACACTGGAACCGATGGGAACCAAGGCCACCTGTGAAAGTCAACTCAGATGAGATGATAGGCCACCTGTATCTACCTAACTTAGTTGTTAATGTAATAAATTTTAAACAAAGATAAAATTATAAATTGATAATTGTACAAGTCTTAGTTTATAAGAGACAACAGTTTATTAACAGTGTACCCATTACACAACAATTTAATTATCAAGAGTTTCATCAAGACCCTCATCTCTCTATTTCCAGCAATCCTAAACCATTGTATCGGGGACCTTGCCAGATACAAGGTCATAAGTTCCTCACTTTGGTAGACTGTCTCTAAACCATATTGCAATGCCCTATGTACAGCCCACTTCTAACTTCCCCTCTGACACACAGCTGAGATTCCTCAAGGTGGTGTTCTCTCTTAGGCAGAAACTTCTAATTATTAGAATCGAGTATCTTCAAACTTGGTTTAACAGGCTGCCTGGTAGCATTTAGGGAAGTTCAAACACACAGACCACAACCAGAATAAAGAAATCAAACCTCTGTTCAGGGTTGGACTTCTTGTTACAGACTGAATGTGTGTTCCTCCCCAGAATTCAAATGGAGAAGCGCTAACCACAATGTGATGGTATTTCAAGATAAAGCCTTTGTGGAAGTAATTATGGTTGATGAGGTCATGGGGTGAGACCCTGATCTGAAAAGATTAGTGTTTTTATAAAAAGAAACACCAGAGAGCTCTTCCTCCCTTTCCCTTTCCTGTGGGGACCCAGGGAGAAGGCAGCCATCTGCAAGCCATACAGTGAGATTCCCCCAGAACCCGTCCGTGCTGGTGC
This sequence comes from Trachops cirrhosus, assembly GCA_028533065.1. Taxonomy (NCBI): domain Eukaryota; kingdom Metazoa; phylum Chordata; class Mammalia; order Chiroptera; family Phyllostomidae; genus Trachops; species Trachops cirrhosus. The sequence continues at coordinate 142,276,176 of CM052539.1, forward strand.
CCTGATTTTGGTCTTGTAGCGTTCAGAACCATGAGCAAATACATTTCTGTTATTTAAGCCACCCAGTCTGTGGTACTTTGCTGTGGCAGCCCAAACTGATTGATACACTTCCTAAGTAGCTAAATGAGTAATTATTGGCAGATGTTTTAACCTCTTGAATCACATTTTTCTCAGTTATACTTTATAGATAAGTATATTATCTGCATATCTACAAAAAGTTAGTGGGAATTAAGTGGCAATGTATTTTAAAATACTTTTCAGAAAGTAATGCACTTTATAAATGTTAGCACAAGACTCATTGCTATTGTTTTTAATACTCACCCAAGACATGTGTACTGATTTTCGAGAGAGGGGAAGAAAGGGAGAGAGGGAGGGAGAGAAACATCGATGAGAAAGAGAAACATCAATCAGTTGCCTCCTGTAAGCACCCGGGCCGGGGACCAAACCTGCAACCTAGGTACACGCCCAGAGAGGGAATCAATCCCATGAGATTTTGGGACACTCCAACCAAAGGAGCTGCACTGGCCGAGGCGGTTATTGCTATTTTTAATCCTGGTTGTATTTGTAACTGTCAGGATGAATTAATTGGGGTTCACTGATCATTAGAAAAATAATTGTTGTTTGATTCTTTGTTTTGGAAAATTAAGTTTGATCAAAAGCAACTTAACTGTTAGGTAGGATAGATAGCAAACAAAGACAGGGAGCAGGAGGGATGCATGTCCCACCCACTGACTCAGCAGTCCTTGAAACTCTGTGTATCTTTTCCATTATCTGGGAAAGAAAGCCTTGGAAACTGTGCTTTCATCCCAAGGCCTGAAAGGGCCCTTAATGCCTAAAGGAAGAAGCCCATTAATAGCTTTGGGCATTTGCCCTAGCTCAGTGGATTGAGCGTGGACCTGGGAGGGTTTGATTCCCAGTCAGGGCACATGCATGGGTTGCAGACCAGATCCCCAGTTGGGGGTGCATGAGAAGCAAGACACATTGATGTTTCTCTCCCTCTCTTTCTCCCTTCCTTTCCCTCCCTCTGTCTAAATCTCTTAAAAAAAAAAAAAAAAAAAGCAGCAAAGCTAGCTCCACCTTTACTTGTTAATCAATATGTAACCTCTCCACCCTCCTCCATCCCACTATGTGAGTCTGGCTGCCCAGTCAGGCCACTTGGGCCTCTGGCATGAGCACACTTGCCACTCTATCCCTCACCACCCTTGTGCTTGCCACCGCAGCCTTTGGCCAACTTTACCACTGCTGCCCTTACCCTGCTTCACCCTGGACCTACGCCTTTCAGCCCGCCATACCCCCAACCTAAACTAGGCCTAAGTGCCACGTCTTATAATTTCAGGGTTATTTTCCTGTGGTGCAGGGCAACCACATTACATACACATGTGACAGGAGCGCTCACCACAGGGCAACCTGCAGACTGGGGTGCAGGTTGCAGCTAGTGAAGGGCTCTGTGAGTTGCAGTAAACATTGTTATCTGATCCAGATTCCTGAGGAGACACAGGCAAACATTGAGCGAGAGAGAGAGAGAGAGAGAGAGAGAGAGAGAGAGAGAGAGAGAGAGAGAAACATAGATTTGTCGTTCCACCTATTTATGCATTCATTGGTTGATCCTTTATGTGCCCTGACCAGGGATCAAACCAGCAGCCTTAGTGTACTGGGACAACACTCTAACCAGATGAGCTACCTGGCCACGAACTCTCAGATGGATTTCAACACTGAAAATACAAACAATAGAATGTTAGAATCTGATCCAAACTTAAAAGTATGAGAATTTTTAAGGTGTATAAAAGATATCATTATGTATTATATGTTATAGGACTGCTCACATTCTCACATTAAAAGGCATAAGCAAAGAAAATTTTAAATTATAAGAACAAGAAGCATGGACTCTAACTGCTTCACAGCTTAGGCCTCTCCTGCCATGCACTGTTCTGGAACCTGAGATCTGTTTCACAATCAGAATTTAGAATTCAGTGTTTTTTTGTTTTTTGCTATGTTCCTCTTAAAAGCTAACCAAAATAACCATTATTTTGCTCTTTAGAAAACCCAGTAATTCCTTAGGTGACATTCCAAGCAATCACCAGCACTGGTTTAGATAAGTTTAGGTCTTTTTAAGAGCAGAAAATCTTAGAGCCCAAATCTCTCATTTATGTATGGCCAAACCTTCAAATCTGTCATTTCCATAACTCTGTAGAATGTCCCTAGTGGAATGTTAACAATAAGGTTTACACTTCAACTTACCTTTAATATTTAATAAATATAACATGCATATCCTAGGGGGTATTTTTCACTCAGATATTAAACATGCCTACTATTTTAAGAGCTATCTGGATTTTGAGGATGGTGTGTATTTAATATTCTGTGTTTGCTATTTTGAGATAAGTGTGCTTCTGAAAACTAGTTCTGAAAGAAAATAAATTGTAGTTGAATATACCACAGGCTGTTATATTTCATTTTCGGCACAACTTTGCAATATGTTCAAATTAAGAAGTCTCTTACAATTTCTGCTTCCACTGTAAGCTCTTTCTTTTGTAGTGGTTCTCCCATAAGTGGCTAAAGGAGTCACTGGAATTTTAGAGAGAAAAGAAAATAAAATACTTCACTCATCAGAATTAGCTGAGGACTTCATTCCTGACTCCTACTGACCTGATTTGTGACCCTGCAGAAATCTCCTAATCTACCTGAGAATCAACATCCTCTGGTGTAAAAATGAAGGTGTTCAGCTGAATGTCCTTAAATGCATGTACAGCATTATAGGCATTACAATAAGCATTAGGAGGTTATAGCAAATACATGAAAAGCTTCTGCAGTCTAAAAATAAAGAAAAAATCAAAATATTGGCAGGTAGCTAACAATATTTCTTGTGTTTTCTTCCAACAAGTGAAAAGCAATACTTAACTTGCTTAACTGTGCAGTTTCTCATATATTTGGCCAAAGAAGCCTGCATACCTTCTATGACCCTATAAAATAATAGGTGCTAGAGGTTATCTTGGACCAATTCACTTTTCAGGTAACATCTTTGCTTGATAAACTGTTGCTGTACTTGGGACCTGGACCAGAAATAGACTGACTGATTTACTTTATCAGCTTGCATGCCATTTTCTCTTTTTTTAAATTTTGTTGTGACACTCTGATGGATGTCTCCATTCCTCCACCTTTGCTCTCCTCCGCCCAGCCCCTTCCTCCCCTCAGGCCGTCACAGCACCGCTGTCTGTGTCTGTGGGTCACGCATACATGTTTTTTGGCTGATCCCTTCACTTTTTTCATCAGGCCTCCCCTCTGACAACTGTCAGTCTGTTCCGTGTACCCAGGCCTTTATTTTTATGTTGTTCATCAGTTTATTTTTTGTTCATTATATTCCACATAGACATGAGATTATATGGTATTTGTCTTTCTCTGACTTACCCACTCATGTCCTGACGGGCACTTGGGCTGTTTCCAGATCTTGGCAATTGTATATAATACTGCTATGAACATAAGGATTCATATATTCTTTCACACTGTTGTTTCAGGATTCTTAGGATATATTCCTAGAAGTGGGATCACAGGGTCAAAAGGCAGTTCCATTTTTAATTTTTTGAGGAAACTCCATACTGTTTTCCACAATAGCTGCACTAGTTTGCATTTCCACCCACAGTGCATGAGGGTTCCCTTTTCTCCACATCCTCACAAGCACTTGTTGTTTGTTAATTTATTGATGCTAACCACTCTGGCAGATATGAGCTGATATTGTATTGTGGTTTTAATTAGCATTTCTCTGATGATTAGTGACAATGAGCATTTTTTCATATGTCTATTGGCCATCTGTATGTCCTTTTTGGAGAAGTATTTATTCAGATCCTTTGCCCATTTTTTAATTGGATTGTTTGCATAAATATATATATGTATATGTGTGTGTATATGTATAAAGATTCAGTTCTTTACATAATAAAAATCCAGAAAATGTGGTTTATGTTATACTATTTCCCTCTGAAATGAGAAGAGACTTTAATCATCACAGATCTTAAATTGAGTTGTTGACAATATTCTCTCCTATGTTTGATAACACTGAAAATCATGGAATGATCTCAGTCGGTATCAGTTGGCAGTTTATACATTTCCTACTCCATTTACAGCCTCGTTTTTAATCAAGTGAAGTAAATAGGATTGAAAGCAAATGAAAGCATATTTGAAAACCTCAGAAGAGCTGACCAAGTCCCAGAAGTGATGCACTGCTTTTGCGTTCCACTACCTTTTGTTTTAGAAGGCACAGCATTTGACCTGTGTGTAGTTAGGAAAATCAACCCAAATGTATTTTTGCTGACTCTCTTCTCAAATGTGGGATCTGGTTCCTTGCTGTATAATAAAACAGCTGCTTGCTGACTATTTAAGAAAAGAAACACATAGATAAAAAGCATCACACACATTTTAGGATTCTTCTATTGGCTTTGGATTTGGGTTTGCTGACTCTCTGGCTCACAATCAGCACCATGTATTGTTCTTGTATCCTCAGTGCCTGCCAGGCTGACTAAATTGGTTCTACTCATATTCCTATCAACTTCTTTAATGGATTTACAAGATTCTGTGAATAAGAGATTAAATTTTCTAATTCCAAATTGAAATAAAAAACCCCATCTGCTCCCTTATTGTGGAGCACTGGTGTGGTACCATGATTTCCAACATTGCCATCTTGTCATTTTCTTCTGACTGGATGGAACAGAACTCATTAACCAGTGTGTGATGCCTTAAGCAGAACATTTAAAAGTAAGTACCTGCCTCTTTTTCATTTCCACCTTCCACCCCCCTCAGCCTTCTCTGTTTCTTGGCTGTCACCTCCTAGACAGGAATTCCCAGGTTTTGTGGGAACTAAATATTTTCTTTAAGTATTGGTGTAATCAATTACAAATACAAATTTAGACACAAAGGAAGTATACCTCTTTAGAATGAGATCAGAAATCACACTTCACTAATTTTTTAAAAAGGTGACACATTGCAAAATCATCATAGAACATAAAATACTGAGAAGATTTTTGCAGGGCCCTTTGTGATGTTGTAAGAGCTCATAAAGTGAGAGTCCCTAAGGCTTCCAGTTGTGTGACTTTGTGGTCATTCAGCAGTGGCCCCTGCTACTCATCTCAACTCGAATTCTCTGCTTGAGCCACTCTGGCTCTTTGATGTTTGGAAAGTCTCCACAAAAATTAACCCCTCAGATGCCTCAGCCTCTTCAGTCTCCTGTGCTTTTTCTTCTTGGAATGCTCTTCAAGATCTACCTAGACCCCTTCCTCATCTCTTACTTTTTTTGCTCAGATGTCACCTTCTCCTTGGGGACATTTTTGATCACCATAAACAGAATTCCAATCCCTCCTCCCACCTGCATTCCTTAGCCATTCTATTTACTTTATTTTCTCTATAGCTTTCATCCCATCTTAAGTAGATGTGCCACTTAAGTATTGTTTTAATTTAATCTATTTCCACTTATTAAAATGTATGTCCCATGATGGAAGGGATGTTTGACTTTTTTTCATAAGTTATGTCTGTCCCCAGTACCTAGAACAGAACCTCATATACAGCAGAAGTTATTGAATATTCAAGTTCTGTCCAGAAAGTATCCAGCCATTTACTATGAAAATAGAGCTATTTATTGAAGAAGATATAAGAAGCATTGCACAGACGACAATGGCATCTCAGTCCTCTTGAAAGCAGACTCCTTCAGACCTCACACAGTTCTCCCAATCGCCATCAGCTGTCCCTTTATATTTTCTGGAATCTCATCACCAGTCTGAAATCTCTTCCCTTTCAAAGGTGATTTAAATTTTGGGAAAAGGCAGAGGTGCAGGGCATGAAATCTGGGCTGTAGCAGGGCTGAGTCACCTCAGCAATTTGATGTTTTGCCAAAAATCTCTGCATGAGAGATGATACATGAGCAGGCATGTTGTCATGAGGAAGCTGCCAATCACCAGGTGCCCATAGCTGTTGCTTTCTGAATCTTCCTAATAGTTTCTGCAGAGGAATGTTCAAGCTTAACACAGAATTTAATGCAGACTTGTTTTGCTCTACTTGCTCAGCCATTTTGCATGTGATGGCCACACAGTACACATGCTCATTCAATGGTATCTACCACCCCCACTGACTAGTACAGTGAAGTTCTCATTGTTCAAGCATGTGCATTCCAAGCTACTCTCCTTGGCTGCCAGGTTACATAGATGTTGTGCAAACAATGGCTCAACTTTTTCCAGGCAAACTTTGTGTGTTGACTAAATGGAAGTACTTTAAAAGGTTTGACTTTATGTTAAACAATGTACATTTAACCAAAAGATAATTAACAAATATTTTTGGCCAGGAGGGGAAGCACAAAGAGGAGAAAAACAATAAGATGCTAACAAGAATTAGAATCAATAACCCGTAAGTAAAGAATAAAGGAAAGACTACCTTCCTTCTGGGAAAATGGTTCAAATCAATCTTGTTGGTGTGATGTGCTCTTCACAGAGTCAGCACATAAAATTTTGTTTACCTGTCTTAGACTTATGTAAAGAAATTTTACAGAGATAAAAAGAAGTCCTTCCTATATAAAAAGCATCTGCCTGGAGTTTATAATTGTAAAAAAATAGTAATAAACAGAGCCACTCTAAAATTATCTCACCTATAAGTGGAACCTAAGCAAGCAAATATAACCAGAGACATGGAAATAAAGAACAAACTGATGTAGCCACAGGAGAGGGAGGAAGGGATAATGGGGGAAATTAGAGGAAGGGTCATCAAGGAACATATATAAAGAACACAAGGACAAAGCCAAAGGGAATAGGATCCAGGGTTGGCTGTGGGGAGGGGTGGGACAGGGGACCAATAGAGAGAAAATGGAGACAACTGTACTTGAGCAACAATTAAATAAATAAATAAATAAATAGATAGATAAATAAATAAAATGGAACCAGAGCTGCCATCCCAGAGAATCTTCTAGGTCTATGCCTCAACCTTTGGAATGTTAAAACAGGGCAAACTAACCTGCTGACTGGGCCATTGTGTGTCCCAAAGAACTTTCTGCAAAGACAACAGGAAAGTAGATATGATGACTACAGACAGATGACTACAAAATATTCTTTAAAATTAACATCACTATGTTATGTTTTCTGCACCAGTAGAAATGCCTTCCTATTGATGTTTTCATTACCCTTCTCTTTTTCTTAAAGACCCTTTGTGTTTGTCCCCTGATTGGAACACTATTTGGGCGTCTGCCTGAATCAGTACTTCCTAGATCACTATGCTCTTGACCTCAAGTAAACACTTCTTGTTTCTCACTTTGAAAGGACTCTTACTTTTAGGTTAACAGACATAAGGACAGATAAATGCTTCAAAGTAAAGTAGGTTTCTGTGGCAATTTAGGGGATTTTAACTTTGTGCTAATTATTCTTGGATTTGAAATTTAGTTTGTAGGAAAGCAAGAAATGCCCCTTTGCTAAAAAAAATATTAATGTGCACTTCATTGTTAAAAGCTTTAGTGAGACCTAGGATTTACAAAAGCATAGGCCTTCTTACAGTTTTATTTTGCTTATTTCAAACTTTGGAAAACTTTAAAGAAGAAACCATTAAGCTCAATTAAAAATAGTGTTTATAAACATTTTTATCATGCCCATTAAATATATGTATATATTTAAATATGCACTGCACTGGTTTCTTTTAAAAATTAAGAGCAAAGAAATAGACAAATATAATTATTTTAATCTTGCTCTTACCTAATGTATTAGTTTTCTATTGATCCCCTAACAAATTTTTAATACAAGCTTAGTGGTTTAAAATAACACCAATTTTAAGCCACTTTGTTGTCTGACAGGTGTATAGTAGAATTTTCTGACACAGGGTCATTGGGCTAAACTCAGAGTGTCAGTGTAAGCCAGCTTGCCTTTTTTTAGGTGAGACTCTAGGGGGGAAAAATCTTTCCTACTGTTTCCATTTTCTAAAGGCCTTCCACATTTCTTGGCTTGTAACCCCTTCCTCCAGCTGCTAAACAAGCAATGCAGCATCATCAGGAGCTGCCTTATATCATCACCTGTCTTTCTTTCCTTTTAACTTCTATTTTTTTCAATTTTAGCACACATACAATAGTATATTAGTTTCAGGTGTATAGCAATTAGACATTTATGTAACCTATGTAGTTACCACTCCGATAAGTCTGACACCACACACAGCAACCTATGGCACCTGGAGCAGACTAACACGGATTTTAGTGACATAAAGTGGGTATTGCTATAACAAATGCCTAAAAATGAGGAAATGGCTTTGGAAGAGTTCTGAGGTATGTCTACATAAAAACAGTTCCAAACATTTGTAGAATGTGTATACATTTATTTGAGCCAAAGTGACAATAATTGCTGGGAAGCGAAATATAAGACAGAAGAAAAAGTTCCAGAGAATGGCAGTTTCACAGTTAATTGTATACATTACGATCAAAGAAGGAAGCATAAGGATGATTACATGAAATTAATTTTTATTTATTGATTTTAGAGAAAGAGAGGAAGGGGCAGAGAGAAAGAGAGAGAGATCGATTTGTTTTTCCACTTATTTATACATTCATCAGTTGATTCTTGTATGTGCCCTGATCAGGGATCAAGCACACACCCTTGGCACATTGGTGTGATATTCCAATAACTGAGATGCCTGGATAAGGCATGGCATTTTTTGGTGGTAGATTAAAAAGGCAGGAGAAAGCAAAGCAGGGGAATCTCTGGGATAGGATAAAGAGTAAAATGAAGAAACAAATACTTCTTTTACATTAATAGCTATAGGCCAGCTAACAATTAACATTTACAACATAGAGATGGTGTTTGGCCAACAAGATAACAATAACAGGTTTCATGGTATCATGCTGTGAAGTGAGATTGTGCTCCGAGGATTCTGAAAAAAGATTACTCCGACATTCCAAAGGGATGTCACTATAGATGAAAAAGACAATAGACAAACTTAGGTAAAGCAAAGATTGGCCTTTGTCAAGGAATATATTGGGCTAGAACAGGGCTACCTGCCATGACTTGCTTTTAGTTGGGAAGTTTGAATTTTGGACCATCCTCTGTGGTTACTTTAGGTCTCTGAGTTTGTAAGGCCTGCCATGTAGGCCTCTCCTGAGCTTGTCATGTTTAGCCTGTGACCCCTTTTTTGTCCACACTTTCCCCTTTTGGTCATAAATGCGTCATTTGGATTGATTTATGACCAACCTTTAGGTTAGATAATGTGGTCTCATGGTGCTAGGAAGGCTCATTCCTAGGATGTCTTAGTATCAGTGTTTGTCTTGTTGAACAATAGACCATTGGGGATGCAAATTTGAATGGAAGTCAAGGCAGAATTCTTCTCAAAAGGAAAAAAACAGAAAATGAGAAGAAATTAGGTCTTCTAGGCCTTCATTAAGAAAAACATTCTGGATTATTTCTAATCTATAAACTACCATGTTCCAAGATTTCCTGTCTGACTCACTTTTCTGTATTTTGCATCTGAGCATAACTTTTACTTATAGTTTGAAGGTATACCATAAACCCTTTCAGTGTTCATAATCTGACCATGAGATGGGTTCCCATTAACTGGTGGTGTTATTATTATTTTATCATTAGTATTATTACTATTAATGATATTGTTATCATTATTATTATTTTAATATGGCCTATCTTCACGTTGGAGGCATTTAAGTATCACTCATTATTAATCTGATTTCTGCTAGTCATGAAATTGAAAGCTGTAACTTTAAGGTTTATCTTCTGGGGACAAGGTTATAAGACAAGTTATAAATAACAATTAGCAACTAAAATTTTTCAGAGGACAGCAGCTATAGGGGGATATTTATTTATTTATTTGGGACTTTAGCTTTCATCTGAATTAATATAGTTAATAGTCCTTATTGGCCTAGGAGTAAGCATGACCCTGTAATTAGGTTCTAGCATTTATACACACAATTTCTTCCTCAGTATTCCTTTTCCACTAACCTTCCACAACTCCCCTGTTTTTCTTAGTTTTCTTTTTTTACTCATTCAGACACAATCAACTTATAAGAAAAACATTTCCCTTTTAACTCTTCTTAATAACATACACACATCTATTTTCCTCATTTTGCAATATAATTTCTTCTGAATTTCAAAAAAACACAAAAAGTATCATTGGTAATACAAAAGTTGTCTTATACACCTTCAGCAAAATTACTAACAGTTGGGCAGGCTACATACACAAAGTTTGAGAAAAGCCCAAAGAACAAGTATCACTGTATTATGATTAATATTATAAGTGGACAGGTAAAGACAATCAAACAAATGTTTTGTTTTGTTTTTAATTCAACATCAATTTGTAGGTATACAGGTGTCCCCCATGTCTTGGGGAAGGTCTCTATCTCTGATGTCAGTGGCTTCCCATCCCCAAGGAGCCTTTGATCTCCACTTTTGGCAGAGGCAAGTGTCAGACGCAGAAGCAGATGTACATTCACGTTTAGGCACCTGATGATGCCCTTTGCAACAAAGACAGAGAGCGCCTTCAATTGATGTCTTTTCCAATGAACAAAACCTTGTTATAAGTCATGGTCTTTAGTCTTTCTCCCAGAAGCACACTGTAAAATCAATCAGTTATAAATCCTTCAATTTCTTTAACCCAGTTAATAAGTCCTTAATAATAATTCAGAATGCCTCCTTTTAGTAATCTTGGTATATATACCCCTATATTTAGATGCATCAAGAGACATGCAACTATTTTATGAAGAGAAAGTCTATGTTTACCGAAAAGGGTAAATCTCAGGCTAAGGAGCACTGTAGGGGGAGTTTTGGTCAAGGGAGATTAAAAGCTTCTGAAAATTTACCTAGTTGATTTCTGATTTTTAATTGTATCATTTTTACATTCCATCGATCCAGAGAACTGGGCTTATTGGCACAATAAACATGCTAGAGAATAGGCCACGCCTTACAAATAGGTTGCATTAAATGTCAGTGCAATGAGTCCCTCAGTCACCATGTAACTCAGGAGGAACTCCCCGGTGAAATTTTTCTGGTAATAGTTTACCTACCATTAAGGCTGTTGTTCTTCTACAAGGGAATACCTTGACCCAGTTAGAAAATACAGAAATAAAAACTAACATTTTCGTCCTTCAGATGGTGACATTTGGATAAAATCTAATTACCATTACCATACATGATATGGACCTAAAAGAAAGTGGAAACTGTCCTAATGATCCATGGAGCAATTTCCTACGGTTATATTTTGGACAGATAAAACATCTGCTATACACTTTATAAGCTATAGTAGGAGATGGTTTTCAGTAATATTCTTTACTCCCAGAAATTATCTTTCTGGAATCCCAATGCATTAGCCTGTGTACATGTTGAAGGATAGGTAATTGAGCCCCTATAGGTAAGATTTGTTTCAGATTGCTTCCAAGACTTATTTGTTTGCCTGAGTCGAAGGTTTCTCATTTTTGTTACCATATCCTATTTTCTTCTTTTGCAGCCATCCAATTGAACTGTAAAAGAGAGTCTTTCATTGATTTAATAAGAAGCAAGGAGCATACTTAGGTCTGAATAATATGGCTATTTAATGCTGCCTGTCTAGCTGCAGCATCAACTTAACCATTTCCTTTTGCTTTCATGCTGGCAGCTTTAGAATGTCGTAGAATTTTGATAATTGTCAATTGTTTCAGTTGCTATATGACATCTAATAATTCTGCATCCTGTTTATATTCTCTATGGGCTGCCCTGAGCAAGTTGAGAAGACTTGCTGCTTCCACAGCATTCTAAGTCATCAGCTATACCAAAAGCATAGCTACTATCAGTGTGAATATTGGCTACTTATTCTTTGGCCAATTGACAAGGGTAAGTTAGATCAATGAATTCAGCGTGTTGGGTAGATCTTATTCAGGTAAATATAATAAGAACCTTTAATTATATCCACTTAAAAAGTTATTGCATATCCAGTTCAGTAATATCCCCATTCATCTTTTAGACAAGAGCTATCTCTAAACCAAATTAAGTCAGCGTTAACACTAGGAGTTTTCTGGAAATCATTCCTAAGAATAAGAAGGTAGTTAGTAAGCAAAACAGAATCATGGATGTCTTCATTCTGCAAAGAATGTAGAAACATTTCTGGGTTAGGACCGTTATATTGAACTACAGTTACATTGATTGAAGAAAGCCAGAGTACTTCATAAGAGGCCAGTTGACTAACAGAAGTGTTGAGCATGATAAAAATTCAGTGGAGATTCAACAAACTGGGGAACATCAGTTAAGGAGAGCCCATAACTATCCTTCCTGTTTGTTTACACAACATGCCTATGGCCAAGGTGGCTGTCGTGCAGAGAGGGTACCCTTTGATTACGGAGTCTAATGACTGACTGTAATATCCTATAGGTTTATGATTATCTCTATCTTTTCAGTTAATTTTTTAAAGCATTTCTTTTAGCTTCATGCATAAAAAGTTAGAAAGTTTGTACTTAAGGTGTCGCAGAGGAAGAGCTTTAGATAATTCTTTCTTTAGATGTTTACAGATTGTTTCCTTTTGGGATTGCATTAAATTTTATCAGGTTTCTTTTAATAGGACATACAGAGCCTGGGCCATTAATAAAAAAAATTGGAATCCAGTCAAACCTGTGAAGAAACCTTCTTTAAGGCATTGTTTTTCACTTTTTTAATTGTGTAGTTGTCTTTAGAAGAGAAAAGAATATTATTCCTCTGAGTCTTTCAGGGTTTATTAGTTTCACATCTTTAGATATCAGATAACCAAGGTATTTTTACTGGGGGTAAGTAAAATCAAAGATTGCCATTTGAGAACTTGTGTCCCTTTGTGGC
>CM052539.1:142289451-142303718 GCA_028533065.1 Trachops cirrhosus
GAGTCCCAAGGTGAGTTAATCATTTGACTACAGTCAGAATTCCCTAGGGGTCTCCTGCTCATTTTGAGGACACCTCTACATAGATTCTTAGTCAACTAAGAATACCCCAAATTTGGGCTAGAAGAAGTAAATGTCCCTTATCTTTGGAGTTGAATGGGTTCATAGTCTCATTTATCCAGCAAAAAGTTTTGTTCAGACTCTCAGTAAGCAATTTTAAGTAAAAAGCTCAAATTAAAAATGAGTCACCCTTTTCTTCCACTCCGTTCTCTGAGTTATCTTAACTTTTATGATTAGCCTAGGTTATCTCAACCCTTAAATTTTAGTTCCACCTCAAGGATTTATTTTTAAGAGGAAACAGCTCAAATAGAGTCAGGGCCTCTTATCTTAAAACAGAAAGGTCCAGAATCCCAAGGGAAACTTCCCAAGTTTACCTGATAAAAACTGAGGAACTGGTAGGGCACAATGGACTCCTACTGGTACCATAGAACTGAATCCAGATCTTCAGGGTGGTCCTGGGTGGGCTTCTTTGGAATCCTCTGTACTATACCAAGTAAACATCATGTAAGAATCATCCAAATCTGCAGAGCAGGGGTGTCAGACTCATTTTCACCGGGGGCCACATCAGCCTAGTGGTTGCCTTCAAAGGGCTGAAATAATTTTAGGACTGCATAAATGTAATTACTCCTTAACTGTTAAGGAGTTGAAATTACATTCAGTCCTTTGAAAACAACTGCAAGGCTGATGTGATCCCTGGTGAAAATGAATTTGACACCTCTACCATAAAGTGTTTGACACCTCTACCATAAAGTGAATTTAGTTGCTATGTTAGATCCAGATGACTTCTGGTTCTAACCTGAAAATCTGTTAGAAGTTGGTTTTACTGTCTTCTTGACAGTCCCTATAGCCCCTGTGGGTTACAGTCATTTTGCCTCATACCTTTCTCATTCTGAGCACATGTAAGGTAGGCTAAGATAAGCTATAATATTCAGCAGGTTAGGTATATTAAATATCATTTTGGCTTAAGATATTTTCATCTCACAAGGGGTTTATCAGATACATACCCCCATCATAAGCTGAAGAGCATCCATATGCATAAAAGCCATATTTATCATATCTCTTATGACTTCTTTACAAAAAAATCTCTCTTACCAGCCTCTCCCTCAAGTGTAGTACTTTCTTTCAACATAGTCAAGGGGCAGAAGTGAGGTGGATGAAAGAAAATCGCTATTACTCAAAATGATCGTATTCTACAATATATTGAATTTTCATTTTTCCCAGTATATATGTTAGTTAGAATATCCTTCTGTGGCATGTTTCATGATTATCATGTATTCAATAGGCCCTGTGTTGGTTTGTGGTGTTTTGATTATTCACTATAAAAAGTCTTGACCCTCTCCAAAATTTTAGAGCACTAGAGATTTTATTTCCAAGGACATACAATATTACAAAATATAGGAAAGGCCATTCTTTTGGTCTGTAAAGTGAGAGGGCTGTGGTGAAAGAAAAGGTGAAAAGAGAAAACAGAAAACTTAGCAGAAGATCTGGAAATGTATTTCCCTATAACTGCCAGTACCAAGAGTCCTTTGGAAGTGGCCCAGCTTAAACATAACTGTCATAGGGGCTCAGAAGTTTATGAAAATGAATTCATGTAGTGATCACATAAATTGAAGTGGAAAAGTGCTCTTACTAGGACCCAATGAATGTCTGTAAGTATTGAATCTGTGTAGAAAGGAAGGAAAAAGATCTGCTGGTCAAGAATGAGAAAAAGTCAATGTGAAACTCAAAACTAAGATGCTGGGGTGGTTTGGGGAAAGTATAAAAGTTAGAGATACAGTTAAATATAGCCCAAGAGTTGCAGGCTCAGCTGGAAGGTAAAAGAGAGCCCCAGTGTCAATCTGGGAAACTATGTGTTGCAGTGGTTTTCAACCCAGATTGCATATTGGTATGAGAATCATCTGGAGGGCTTTAATAAAAGACTATTAGGGCCTGGGAATCACTGATTAAATTAGATTTTTTATGGTAAGGATCTAGAAATTTGAATATTTAAAAACTATCTCAGGGATTCTAATGTGCGGCATAGCTTGAAAACCATTGTTTTTTTTATCATTTTGACCTAGTAGAATTGTGCAGTTGAACAAGATTTAATGAATAGTGAAAAATAGATACTGCTGGCAAGTTGGAGGCACTAGAAAATAGAAATTAATATGAGTATAATAAGCATTCATAGACAAAAGTGACTCTTGACATGCCCCCATTAAAATTTGAGAAAGAAATTAGTAAAAATTAAA
Organism: Trachops cirrhosus; assembly: GCA_028533065.1. Lineage (NCBI taxonomy): Eukaryota > Metazoa > Chordata > Mammalia > Chiroptera > Phyllostomidae > Trachops > Trachops cirrhosus. The sequence goes on from CM052539.1 coordinate 142,291,740, forward strand.
TTTCTTTTTAGAATCATGCTTCTGGAGCAGGAATGGGCTGGAGGGTAGGGGGGGAGTCATATTTTTATAACAGTATACTGTAAGACTTTTTTTTTCTGGTAATGCAAGCACCTGACCTAAGGCTTTGATTGCCAAGACATCCATTTCAAAGAGACACTTGCTTCACTGAGGGCTCTCCACAGGACCAAAGAGCTGGACTTCCTTCCCATACTGAGGCTCCTTTGTTTTAGAGATTTTGGTTGATTTCAACAACTGACTGTTGGACTACTTGTTTTTTGTCTTTTTTCCTTTTCCCACATCTAAATTCTCATGCTTGTGTTTTAAATTTACCAGTAAAAAAGTGAACCCTGCAAAGCTGTAATAATTTCTAGGTCCTATAAGAAAGGAACCTGTATCTTCTTGAGTTTCCTGAAGCTTAGTACTAAAGGGCATCTTGCAATCATAATAAGAACCATGCAGTCTGGTCTAGGCCAGTATTGGTTATTGATGGACTGAGACTAATACAAAACAAAATGCTATATCAAAAATTTAGCCAAGTATTTCAACAAAAATAGGTTTATGGAAAAATTAACTATAATAGAGAATATGTGCTGCAATATGACAGTGGTGGCATCAAGTTGCCTCCATATAATGGTATATAATGCACTTATTAATATGAAATTTTCATTTGATATGCAATGTATTTCTTAAAGCGTGAATACTGTTAAGACACTAGATAATACTACATATAAAATATACTTGTGTACATCTGCATGTATGAACACTCATGTGTGCATGCATTATGTATTTTCTTAAATGTTAACTAGAGCTACTGCATGACCTCTGTTGTCTCTGGCTTCAATGTAGTTTCAAATCCACATGTTCATGACTTAGGTGAAGTTCTTTTAATCTACTTTTTTATGACAAAGATGAAAAAAGTTGCTTCGATATGAGAATAAAGTGAGTAGTGCCACAATGTCATCTTTCTCTATCTGTTGGTTTTGGTAAGTCTTCAGAAACCTGTGGCTGAGGGGCTCTGCTGAGGGCTTATTGACAAGAATGCACAAACATGTGGAAAGCAGCTCTGACAAGGGGACATTTACACTATAAATCCTGAGAGTTTGTGAGAGCTGTTTGAGAGTTTGTGTTTGGGTAAAGTGACACTTCACTAACTGAAAAACTCTCCAGAGACCCTTGGGCATTTGCCCTTGCCTTGGAAAGGTACTCCTCTGAGACAGTGGTGACAAACCACTCAGTAGCCCTTGAAAATGACTAGCTCATTTATCAACAATGGCATGTTCATATCTTAGCAATAGGCTATAGTAACAGGGATGTTTTACCTTTGCTTTGACAGCTGGAAATGAGCTCTTTGGTTGGTCTCTGACTCTGCCAATCAATCTGGTATTTGTTTAGAGTATGTTAGTTTTTATTTGGATTATTAAGAGATATTATTTTGATGGTATTTATTGGCTTGTGAAATTTCCACAGCAAACAAGTGCTAAATAAATTGCTGACAAAGACAACTCAGCTTGAGTACAATTTTGCTGTCTCCCACAAAACAAATCAAAACAGCTTCTTATTTTATTTTCTTGCTATATTTATTTTACTTTCTTTTTCAAAAGGAAAATGAGAATATATTATGTTTTAATGTTTCATTGTTTAACATTCTTCAAAGTCTAGATAAGAATGACAGTCATATTTTGGCAACTCATTAAGTGATATAATATTGGCATATTTTAAAATAAATCTGCCAAAATAAAGCCTGCTTAATAAATTCTAAAATGCATGCAATTTTTCAAACATACATCTGTTCCTGAGGTAAAATGCCTTGAAAGCCGTATATGCATTTGGGTGTTCAACTATTTCGGTAAGCATTTATCAAGTATATACTTGTAGTAGCTCTTATAAATCAATTTTTTAATTTGTTTTCTAAGAACAAAGGTAAGCATGTAGAATTTCAAAATAAATTATTATAAGATACAATAGATCATGTTAATTTAAATAATAGTATTTGGCCATTATTGATGCAGGCACCAGCCTGCAGTGTCCGTGGTGTTATGGATGAGACGAGACAAATTCAGACGGCCTACAGAAATCCTGTGGAGAAAAAGGGATGACACTGCTGCTCTCTCAGTGAAAGAGAGGGCCGGCCCACCCCTTGCCTGGATAGGCTTTTATTGCTTTTCTGGGCACATTACATTGAGAATGGTCCTCATTTACTATGCATAGGTTTGCTTTAGGTGGTCACCTTTTACAGAAAACAAAGGAGAAGATGTTGCTAATTACATCAAAAAAGAAGGGTATTTGCAAATATAAAGGGAAAAGTGGTTGAACTGGTTAAACTCATCCTTGGGAGGTTTAGCATAGATTTTAGGAAGTTACTTTAAAGATATGCAGTAAACATTTGCTGCCTCAGTTCAGGGTGAGGGAGTTTTAGCAAAAAGCAAGTCTCAAAGTGGCCCAGGTACAGTGCAGGTCTGATTCCCCATGGGAGAACCTATCCCATGAGTGTGGGTCCTGTGCACGGGACCTTGCTTTCCACTGGCCTTTCTGAGTGGGAGCTGGACTACATTTCCCACGCCACACAGAATGGTATCCTATACATTATTGATCATTTTTTTAAATGTAGGTAACAGAAATATGATAGAAAAATTTGGAAGCCATAAAAGGTTAAAGAAAGCTATAAATTCAAAATATATGCATACTACTGTTATTTTTGTATATTCCCTTATGACTTCAGAAGTATACTTTAATCAGTTTTATTGAAGTATAATTTATATAAATAAAATCACACAAATATGTGTAGGATTTGATGAGTCTAAAAATGTTTAGTCATAAAAACCATGAAAATAAAGCTATAGATATTAACCTGATTCTGATTCTACTAAAAATCAGACAGGATGCAGACTTTTGAATCTGCTTTTTTAAACTAGCATAATGCTTTCATAAATCATTCACATTGCCATGTATATCAGTAGCTTATTTTTTTATTACTAAGTAATATTCCATTCTGTGAATAGTCCACAGTTTGTTTACCCATTCAGTTGTGAAGGGGCATGTGGGTTCTTTCCAGTTTTTTATCTGAGTAAAACTGCTATAAACAGCCCACTACAATTCTTTCTCTGAAAGAATGCTTTGTTTCCCCTGGATAAACACCTAGGAACAGAATTTAAGACATATGGTAAGTATATATTTAACTTTATATGAAACTGCAAAACTTTTTCAAAGTAGCTGTACCATTTTGTATTCTTTCAGCAATGTGGAGGAGCTCTAGTTCTCACAAAGCCTCCTCAGTAACTGACATTTTCAGTCCTTTTTTATTGTTAACCATTTCAGTGAATGGGAAACAGTATCTTACCAGGTTTCTAATTTGTATTTTCCTAATGATTAATAACATTGAATTATTTTTATGTGCTTACTGTTTAATCACATAACCATTCACATATCTTATTTTGTGAGATACCTGTTTCAATTTTTTTAATTTAGGAAAATTGAGTTCTTTCTCTACTTGTCATTGAGCTGCAAAAGTTTTTTACTAGATTTTGTTTGTTTGTTTATTTATTTATTTACAGAGATGGAGGAACGGAGTGAGCAAGAGAAGGGGAAAAACATTGAAGTGAGAGGGAAACATTGATCCATTGCCTCTAGTACCTGTCCCAACCGGGGTCCGAACCTATAAACCAGGCATGTCCCCTGACAGGGAATTGAAGTGGCGACCTTTTGCTTTGCAGTAGGACACCCAACTAACTGAGCTACACCAGTCAGGGTACTAGCTAAATTTTGAAAAACATTTTTATTTTCTTAACAGCATCTTTTGAAAAATAAATATTTTAAATTTTGATGAATTTCAATTTAACAGTTATTGAATTATCAATTTTTACTGTTCAGTGTTTGTACTCTATCCAAGAAACCTCTTTTTATCCTCAGCCATACAGATTTCTCCTATGATTTTCTCCACAAGTTTTGTAGTTTAGCTTCTAAATTTAATTATAATTTATTTTGCATGAATTACATAAGAATTAAAGATAAAGTTTTTTGTGTTTTGTGCATATAAATATCCAATCACTCCTTTTTGAATGTCATCAGCACTTTTAATAAAAATCACATGACCACATTGAAATGTTTTTACTTCAGAAATTTTTATTCACATCCACTGATTTACATGGTCTACCTTATGCCAACACTACACAATTTTAATAAAGTACCTTTATATTAGGTGTTGAAATTAAGTAGTGCTTGTCTTTAAACTGTTGGTTTTTTTTTTAAGTATTTTGGCTATTTTAGATTTTTTTTTGTATTTTCATATAAAGTTAAAATCCTTTGTCAATATTCACAAAAAAAGTCAAAGTCAAAATTTTGACTGAGATTGCTGTGTTGAATGTAGTTCTCAAATTTGAGAAAATTTGATGTCTTAACACTGTGGGGTCTTCTCTTTTGTGAACATACGTGTTTTCACCATTTATTTAAATACACTTTAGTTTCTCTCAGTAACACATTTTTAGTTTAACATGTACAGATCCTACACATGTTTTTTTCAATTAATCTCTAATAGGATATTTCTAAATTTTAATTTAGAAAGTTCCCTTGCTATTATGTAAAAATAAAATATTTATATATATCAACCTTGCATCTTGCAAATTTGAATATTGTTATACTTACTTATTAGTCCAAGAAACTTGTTTCTAGATTTTTTACTGATCTTTCTCCAACATGTAATTTGTGAACTTTTTCTCTTTAATTTTTTAGCTTTATACTTTATTTCTGTTTTTTTGTATTACACAGGCTAGAAACTAATAGACAATGGTAAATAAATGTAGTGACAGCATGCAAATTTGTATTATTTCCAATCTTAGAAAAAAAATTCAGTCTTTCACCTTTGTATTATATTGTTTATTGTAGATATTCTTTATTGGATTGAGGAAGTTTTCCTTATTACTTTTTTTTAATTTAAATGTCTATTGATTTTGTCAAATCTATTATGTTAATGATATGGTTTTTATTTTATATTGTTAATATTGTGGGGACTAAAAAACAATTTTCCTCCCATCTCCTAAGTTTTTTTAAAGATTAGCTAATAATTAAACAGAGACAGATTAACAAAAGAAAATCAAAATTTAATGTGTCCAAAGAGAGTTTACATAAGCATAAAAATTCTCAAAGACAGTGAGGTAAAAGCAGGTATATATGACATTTGGACAAAGGAGAAAAGCAGGGAGTAGGGTCCTAGATTTCAGAAGTCAGAATGGGCGATTTACAGAGAATTGAAGAAGAGCAGAAGACACATGGCATGAAAACGGCTTCTAGGCCACTCAGACACAAGGGGAACCGAGGCGATCCTGCCACCAGGACCCTGCCTAAGTCCTCCCATCCAGTATACTCAATTCATATTAGGCCCATGAAAGTATTCTAAGGTTTCTTTTCTGAATCTCTTAGGAAAGAAGGAAGGTTCTTTTATTTGTTTGTTTCTTAATAACCAGCTTAAAAACAATATTTGAAAAGGTAGAGTTTTGGGGATGCCAAAACTTTGGTTCCCCTCAATGTAGAAGACTACATTTATATCATTATATTGTATTTTTATATTGATTGATTATAGAATGTTGAACCAACCTTGCACAGCTGAAATAAACCCTACTTGGAAGCTCAAGTTATTTTCAAATAAAAAAATACAGATGTTGAAAGTAAGAGAAGTCTTACAGATACAGAAAATGTTGTGGTATTGTTATCAAATGGGGAGCCTAACACTGAGTGGGTAGTCTTCCTAGGACAGGCTAGTAGTGTGTGGGTTCTTAACTCTGCACATGAAAGATTTCACATCACCAGTCCAGGTGATTTGCTGGGTAATTTTATTAAAGCTGAGAACAGTGAAACAAGGAAGGGCTTAACACAGAAGAAGCAACAAGAGAGCCTAGGCTGGGCTGCTTTAGTTCACTGGGAAGTCAGAGAATAGGGGGCCTTGGAGACAGATTCAGGAAGTTAGACTGGGATGAGCTGCCACTGCTTATTGGAGTCCATTAGAGTTTAGGACAGTGGTCCTCAAGCTTTTTGGCACCAAGGACCTGTTTCATGGAAGACAATTTTTCCACTGACTGGGGTGGATGGTTTCAGGATGATTCAAGCACATTCCATTCAAGCTCACCTCCTGCTGTGTGATCTGGTTCCCAACAGGCCCAGACTGCTACAGCAGCCCAGAGATTGGGGACCCCTGGTTTAGGAGATGCGTGCCTGTTGTGGGGGTTGGGATAAGGAGAAGGGAAAAGTTTGGGTTGGGAGGAAGAACAGGCACCGGGTCTTTTGTCTTGAGGCTTTTATCTCTCTCTTACAGGTGGAACTTTTAGGGGGATGTCTCAGGGTTTTACAGGTGTGTCCTTCAGAGTTATGGTCTCTATTGATTGGTCATGACCAGGTCAGAGTGTCATTAGTCACTGCTCTCCTGGTTTTACAGCTTTTCTGGGCCTGGAGCTGAAACACAACTGAGGTTTAGATGTTATCTCTAGGGAGGTGACCTTCCGTATCTGGCTATAAATTGCTTCTTTGAGAGTGCAGTTTGTTCAGCACCCTCATTTTCCTCATTCTACTTGCCAAGGAGTCTCCCTAGTTTCTTAGTATTCTGCCTCATTATCTATGGGTTAATTATATAAATGAGATAAAAACATTGTAGCAAAGACTGTTATTAGATTAAATGGGATAAGAATGTAATAGGTAATAATTGAAATATGAACTGTTTGTTAAAGATATTTTGAGAATGGGACAGTTAGTGATGATGACAAAGTTTGAGGTGTTGTTATCAAACAGAAAGAGTTTTTTTCACTGGGTACTAGCAGAGCCATGCACTGGGCACTGAGAATTGCAGTGGAGAAGTGTTGGCTGTTTTGTTATGAATAATGTCATCCAGGAGAATGAGAAGCTAATGTTTAATAGCCTGAATTCGCTGGTGCAATGTAGGTTTCAGATTATATGGGGGAAAACCATGAGACATGGTGGGCTAGTGGTTATAGGTCATGCTGGGAACTGTTTATTGGAAAGTGAGATAAGGGTGATGGATCATTTTTTCAGGTTTTGAGAACAGCTCTGAGGTGGTGTTTTTTTTGTTTGTTTGGTTGTTCCCCCTGGCCCCACTGCATCCCTCTGTTCAGTCTCATGGGAAGGTAATCAGAGGATTTCAGGACTTGAAACATAATTTAGGTCAAGATGTTATCCTTAGCCTTCAGAGGTCTGGAATATGTGACCATTAATCTGGTCCAGGCTACTGTATTCTGCCTCAGGAGTTCCTGATTATCTTGGGGAAAGGCTAGGTCTCTGAAGAATATAGACACAGGGAAAAACATATTATTTTTAGAGCTAGGATTTAATACTAAAATTAGTCAAAGTCATAAGAACCCTAGGTCTCAGGCTGAAGAAAGTGGTCACTGGAGATGAGGTTGCAACACTCAAAGGCCAGGATGATAGGCAGGCAATACTCTTGAATATAATTGTTACCAAAAAATGGAGGTGATTGTGGGGTAAAGAGAAAGACACTGATCCAGGACTGAATGTATTCAGTAAATAAGAAATGACCAGAAAGTAGGTAGATGTAACATCAAGGAAAAGGGAATGCTCAAGGATGCGAGTCAACAGACTTTGTTGGATTGTCAGATTGAGACTCACACAGGTTCAAAGCTTAAGACAGTTGAGATACACTTCTAGAAAGCTGACTTCTGCGGCATTTGTAAAAACCAACAAGAAATATATTGACATAATTTATAGTAGTTACTTGCTCATGATAGATAGACAGGCTCACCAGACAGTTGCCATAACAATCCATTTGCTGAGATTGACAGCAGTGGAACAGCCTTATAGTGACAGGACAGTTTACAGTTCAATTTTCAGGGGGTTTTCAAGTCAATAATTAAATAGTCATTATTAAGATTAAGTTAGATGAAGGTATACTTTAATAAATTATCTTAAAATAATGTTAATGACTACTCAAACTTATCATCATCATTTTCTAATTATTTTACTACATTTTACTATTACCTCTGCCCTGGATGTTATTTATCTCTCTTGTATCCCTAAAGTTTAAAAATTATACAATAGTTTGCTCCTATACATCTCTTTGCAACTCTTCCTTTAGTAATATTACATTAATAACTTAAAAATTGACTTTGGTTAGTGTATTTATCCCCCCAAATTGTCAAATACTATAAATTAAGAATTTCTTTATTGTTTTGCTGAAGTTCTAGGCTTATAAATGTGAAGGAAAAGTATTAATGATGCTGATTACACTTAAACATTTGTTGCATCTGTAGCCATTAAATTGTAAAAATTACAAAAAATTTGTGATTATTTTTCCACTGTGGAACCCATTCTTTAATTCAGTGAAGTCATATATGCTATTACAATTGAATATATTTCTTACATGTCTGTCTCTGTAATTTTATTTTTTGTCCTACTTATTAATGCAAACAAAAATATTAACCATCATCTAACATATATTCAGGTACTTTACTATTTCATCAGTTGCAAACATAGTTGGCTGGAGAGACAAGAATTCAGTAACAATCAACAAACACATTGTGCAAGAATCAATGGCAATAAAAGATTATATTATAAGTTGTGATGTACTTTTTATTGTTTATGAATTTGTGCTATAACCTTTTTACATAAGTAAATACACATATTACACATGAGGGGTGCCCCCTCAAAAACAATTATCCTCTGGAGAGCAGGGCCCTTGTAATACAGTCTTCCCCCACTAGGTGAGTGTTCTGGGAACACATCTGTATCAGTGTACAGCTGGAGTTGTGAGAGGTTGTGTTCAGCTTCAGGGAATTCTTTTTGAAGACTCTTTCAATGTGTTTGCCCACTTCATGATGGATGATTCACCAGTGCATCTACCCACACTGTGTTGAGTGTCTAGCAGTTTTTGACTAAAAATGGCATGATCCCCGTGACCCACCCCTCCCTATTCACTTGACTCACCCCAAACAACTTTTTTTTTTGTCTCCCTAGAAAAACGTCCTCAAAGGGATGTGGAACAGGTGAAGCAAAAAAACAGCAGAAGCACTAAAAGGTATCAAAACTGAAGAGTTCAAAAACTGTTTTGAGTAGTGGAAAAGAAAGGTTTCAATAGGTGTACTGTATCTAATAGAGAGTGCTTTAAGATGACTTAAGTTTAAACATGTAAGAATAAATACACAATATTTCTATAAATAAATTTGGGGCTTTTGTCCCCTCTTGTATAAGTGTGTGTCTGTGTATCTATACATATACATATGTTTATATATACACATGTGTATACACACTTACATATATGTGTATATATATGTAGAGAGAGAGAAGGTTATTAAACATTTATCAGCACACCGGTAATGTGATCATCACTGCAGTTAAAGAATTGGGAGAAATGATGGCATTAATCATCAGTGGAACTAGGATTCTGTCATAGCACTGTGCCTTCGATTTTTAATTTGCTCCTCCAGTGGCTTTGTGGGGGCTGCTGTCTCCATGTGCTGCATTTGGAGCCTGCACTCTAAGGTTTCCTCTATCTGCAAGCTGGTTAGTTGTTTCTCCCCAGGCCTAGGTATCAGGTGGGAAGCAGCCGTTGCACTTGGAGCTCATAGTGATTAAAATGTTTTATTGTGAAGAAAAGGGGGGAAAAAGACAAAAAGTGCTCTTGAAAAAAACCTTTTTCTTTCCATTTAGGGAGGCAGGGTTTTGTTTGTCTGAGAAACTCTCTTTGAGAGGGAGAACACGCTCAGGAAGAACCTTGGGGCCTTCGGTGATGAAGACAGGGCACGCAGCCCATGAAAATGGGATGTTTATTAAGCCATAATTCTCATGACTCGTTCTGGGAGCATTTTCAGGATCCGAACAAAGACTGCAGAACCAGAGTCATATCAGAAAAACTACAGTCCCTTTTACTGGAATGTTAAAGATTTCTTAAGAAGTCACAATATTTCTCAAAACTTTCCTTTTATTTTCCTTTTATGTTCAGTATCTTTTAATGGTAAACATGTTTTCTGACTATTTTTATGCAACTTCACCAAAAAAACACTTTCTCATTAAATTCATCTTTTCCCATCCAGTTACTGTTTTCTAGAATTCCTGTCGAAAAGTGGGGAATAGAGAGTACAAACTAATGGAAAACCATGGCCTGGAGCCAGAATTCTCATGTTAATATCCCGATTTAGTCACTTAGCAGTTCAGTGAAATGACCTCGTGGTTTCCTCATTTTTAAACCAGGATAATAATATTAGCACATGACATGGGTCTGCTCTAATGACTAATAAAAAGAGGGAAAACAGAGTTTTGCACAGAGTAAGTACGTAAAAAGCATCAAATATAACTTTTCTCCTCTCCTTCTGGCTGGTTAGCAAACTCAAGGACATGCAAAAGGGAAGCAAGATTTAATGACAAGTAATAACATTGGGAACCTGTATAAAATATTACTACTGAGGTCTTCACAAAGTACATTCATAGTAGCCCACACAGTAAAAAAAAATATGAGTGAATTTCAAAACAAAAAACTTCTTGAAAATAAAAGAGAACACTCTTTAGTGATATTTATTCTCTGAGATTACTGTTGACTTGGAGAAACATTATTGTAAAGCTCATCACCATGTTCATGTCAAATATCTCATTTTTGTTAAAATTTATATCACTTTCCAAAAGACAAAATTGGATTGTAAGTAAGGAATGAAGATGCTTCAGTCTTTTGCCTCATCTGGTATCTGTAACACACAGCTCTCCTCTCTCATCAAACAAATCCTAATCACCCACTTCAGTAGGATCTCTGACCCAAAGATTATATAACTTCATTAAACCACAAATAATACTTTCAGGTCACATGAATCTGAGCACAAGGGTTTATACACTTGGGTTGAATTTCAAATGCTTTTATATTCGATTTTAAAGCATTATGCTAATATCTAGGGTAGGGAGATTTTTAGTTTCAGCTTCCATTTTGCACTAATAGTTGATGTTCATTAGCAAGTCTGTGGGAACACTGCAAATCACAGAAATGCAGGAGGAAATCCCCTGGATGAGAATAAAGTCTATGTCAACCTCATTGATATCTCATCACATTCCAAATGAGAAGTTAGGAAACATTTTAAGTAATACATAAGCATAAATATGAAGAATCTCATAAACTGTGCTTACAAATGACATTCATGATTTTTCAAATTCATAAAATAAATATGTGGTTTTTTTATACTCTATCCATTTTTTTTTGACTGTTAAAATATACTTGTTTAGCCCTGGCTGGTGTGGCTCAGTGGATTGAGCACCAGGCTACAAACCAAAGTGTTGCTAGTTTGATTCCCACTCTGGGCACATGTGTTGGTTGCAGGCCAGATTCCCCAGTAGGAGGCGCTCAAGAGGCAACCACACACTGATGTTTCTCTCCCTCTCTTTCTCCCTCCCTTCCTCTCTCTAAAAATAAATAAGTAAGATCATGTATATATATGTGTGTGTATATATGTATGTTTATATACACATATATGTATATACATACATGCTCTAGGCTTCCTAGAGCAGACCTACCAAAGTAGAAAACAGTGCAGAAACTAGTGCCACAATTAAAAAAATAAACTATATGTGTGTATATGTATGTATATGTGCATATATACATGTGTGTATACACACATATGTATACACACACACACATAATTTGTTTAAATTCCACTGCCAGTTTGATTGGGGACAAGTTACTTGATTACTATGTACTTGTCTTTTCAGATATTTGAGAAATAAGCTTTAACATTTTGGTAAGTTTGTTTCAAGAAAGTATAAGAATATGTTAGAATACAACTTTTAGAAATATATTTTTTAAAAGTGACATGTTTAGATTATTATTGTGACAATATCTTGAATTAAGTTGAAAGGTGTCAGAGGCCGGCAGGGCTCTGGTCAGACTCCTTCACACTCCTGTTTAGATGTGAACACATTGCTCCCGGCTTGTGGGGAATTCCAACCACCAGCTTCTAAGTACAGCACGTTATGACAACATCATATGACCTT
>CM052539.1:142303818-142317227 GCA_028533065.1 Trachops cirrhosus
GGGGGAGGAAAGGGGAAGGGCAAGTCAGGGAGCATGTGTGGAGGACCCATGGACGGGGATGGCATGGGGGGAGGATTGAGTGTGGGAGGGGGTGGGCAGAGCAGGAGAGAGTAATGGGGGAAAATAGGGACAACTGTATTGAACAACAATAAAAATATTAACATAAAAAAGTAAGGAAAACTGTGTTAGTATTCATTTAATAAAAAATAAATTGGCATCATGTTTTCTGACACAGTGCTCTTGTAATTCTTTCTGCCACTGTAATAAATAGTTTTTAGTGGTAAAATTCAAGAATAACATGTAAAATGTTCTTTAAGCTGTGAAAGCAAATAGTCTCTTTCTCATTTTTCCATTATTTGAACATGAAATGTGGCTTACTTCCAACTCCATCTGAATCCCTGAATGAAATATAGAGGGGTTACCTGAAATGTGTTCTCCTATTTATATTTACAGGGGAAATTTCTCTGTGTTGTCATGGCATATGCTAGAGGAAGTGTAGAAAGAAGATACAGTTTGCAAGCTTTCTGCTGGTTGACTCCTTCCCTCAGCCTATCCCCCAACATTTGCAGTACACACACTGGAAATTTAACTGTTGCAGAAATTACACTTCTCCTAGTGGCATCCAAGCCACAGTGTTCTTGGCACAGCCTTTCCTTGGGTCGCTTCACTATCCAAATGTCTGCTTGCTGTTTAGGTCAAACGATGTCTACTTTTCTTCTTCACTTGATTTTCTCCAAACTTTCATTCCACACTTAGGACAGGCATCAGAGCCTTCAGGAAGTAGTTTCATGAACCACGACCTTCTCTTATGGGAAATAAATTATCTTCAGTGCTTCTGCCTTCTGCTTCAGTACTGATCACTCCATGTTCTGATTGTCTGTTTAGTCATTTGTTTCTCCTGAGTTGGAACTCAGGGAGGGGATATGTTTTACATCTTTATATCCCCCTTCAAAACTCATAAAAGGTAATACACAACTTCCATCTCTTCCCTTCACTTTGACAATTTCATCTACTCGTATGACTTTAGCATCCATCCATTTACTGAAAACTTTCCAATCTAAATCTCCCAACCACAAGTCTCTTCTGAATTGTAGACCTACATACAAAACCAAAGTTTATGCTGGTAATTCCCACTTGGCTGTATCATAATCTCTTTAAAATCAGCAAGTCTAAAAGAGAACTCATCTTTCTTTATGAAATCCAAATTAAACCCTTCTCCAGTGTCTCTGTCTCAGTAAATATTGCACCAATCTAGTCAGAAGAGCAAAATGATTCAGTGGTTGGGCTCTAAGGGAGCCAGGTGTTCAAGCTCTGCTATTTATACTAACAGTGTAGTCTCGACCAATGTCTATGTCTCATATTTCTTATGTGAAAAAATGAGGATAATAATAACATAACACCTCTCCCAAGTGATTGTTATAATTTTTTAACTAGTTAGTACATGCATACCACTTAGAATACTGTATGGTAAACAGTAGGTACTCCATAAATATGAATCATCATTTTAATTCATTCAGTTAGTCAAACTAAAGTCTTGAGTCATCTCTGTGTACTCCTCCTTTGCCCCTTACCTTGCACATCATATATATTTTTATAAGCTGGTCAAAACTGTCTCTTAAATTTTGACATGTCTCGATACTTATTATAACCATTTTACTTGAAAGCCATCTTTCACCGGGCTTACTCTTAAGAGCCTTCTAACTTCTTCCACCTAAACTGCCCTTCTCTAGTCTTTTTACCACACTGCAGGCTATGTGACTGTAACAAACACATCAGTGCATGGCTAGGCTGCTACCCATCCTTCCATCTTTCCTCTGAGGTTAATATCAATCTAAAATGCTTTGTCTCTTGACTTTCTCAGAGCTTTTGGCATTTGGCTACTTCACCATTTGCTCTTCCCATCCCTTCTTCCCTTTGCCCTGTTCTGCTATATGAAATTTGCCCAGTTCCTATAAAACACCAGATTTTTGCTCATATCCCTGGCCTGTAAGTCTTTGTATCATACTGTTCCCTTTTTTAGGATGCAATTCTCCCCTTCTGCAAAAACTTCCCAGAGCATTAAAATTTTCAGTTTTCCACAACATCCCGTGTCTCTCTCTTGTCACTTATTATTATTAGTAGTAGTAATAGCAGTATCTATAATAATAGGCCACATTAGAATGTAATATTCATTAAGCAAGACCAACACCATATTTATTCCCTCTGCTTGGACAGTAACTACTAGAGCACTTAATTCATAACAGAAATTTAATTAAGTAGTTGGATGAGTTAATGAATTCAAATAGGTCCTTCTAGTAAATGATAAACAGTTATCTATGAATAAGTAAATACAAGTTGTTATTTTTTATAAATAAAACCCTGTTTGGCTACAAACTGCAATTATAATAGTGATTCAATTATGTAAAACATGAAATTAGGTATCTGATATAAAGTAACACCCAACAATAATATACTATGACTTATTATTAACTTTATTCCTCAGTAGTACTTAGAGCTTTGAGGGCCATTATTTTTGCATTAAAATCAGAACACACCCTCTGACCAAAAAGGTCACCATTCCATTTCTTTCTAACAACAGGTAAAAAGCTTAATAGAAAGAAAATCGAAAGCTTTTCTTGGACCCATAAGGGAGGGGAGGACGCAGGACAAACCATTGCTCCTAATACTGGAGACAAAGATAGGCAAGTACAGGGAGTGAGTCAAGGTTTCCTAGAACAGACCTACCAAAGTAGAAACCAGTGCAGAAACTAGTGCCACAGTTAAAAAATAAAAAATAAAAAGTAAATAAAAAACACGGAACTGTACTTGAGGATTTGCTGCAGACTCAGTATAGACAACTCTGAGAGTTAAAAACTCCAGGGACCAAGTCATGACGAGGCCCACAGTATTGTACGATTTACTTCCAGGAGCCTCACCAGGTTCCAGTTATAAATATCAGAGAAAAGTCCCCTCAAGTTTTTGTCAGGGGGGAAGGAAAAAGAACTATTTTTAAATATGCCAGAGCACCCTGGGTTTGTTATTGTTTGTTTGTTTTGTTTTGTTTTGTTTTTTAACATGACCTATACTCAGAAAACACATTAAGTAGAGCTTAATCTGGTTGGTGTTATCCATGTCAAAATGAGCTGGGGAAGGAAAATATCCAACTCCAGCCCATTCTAACCATTCTGTGCCACCCTATGAGGGAGGAATCTGAGAACTTCTGAAATTGACAGTCAGCGGGCATAGGTTCACTAAAAGGCTGAGGTCTAATCATAGGGCCAGAAAATGCTTTGCCTCCCCCACACCTCACTACCACATTACTAATGGCCCATTCATAGCACTTCCTTTTACCTAATACACGTGTTTGGTTACCAAGAAAAAAATATAAGGCATGCAGAAAGGCATAATTTGGATAAACATGTGCAAGCAACAGAACCAGACAAGTTGGAATGATCAGATCATGAATTTAAACATGCTAAGGGCTCTAATGAGTAAAGTAGACAGCATGTAGAAACAGATGGATGATGTCAACAAAGATGTGGAGGTCCTAAGACGGAGCCAAAAAGAAATGTTAGAGATAAAAACTGTAATAGATGGGCTTATTAATAGACTGGACACAGCTAAGGAAAGACTATCTGAGCTACATGCTGAATCAATAGAATTCACAAAAAGTAAAAAGCAAAGAAAACAAAGACTTAAAAAAACAAAGCAGAATATCCTAGACTCTGGGACAACTACAAAAATGTAACATATGCATAATGGAAAGAGAGGAAAGAGGGAAGGAATATAATAAATATTTAAAATACTAATAACTGAGAATTTCCACAAATTAATGTCAGTCACCAAATCACAGATCCAGGAATCTCAGAGAAGACCAAGCAGGTTAACTGTCAAAGAAACTGCACCTCAGTATATCATGTTAAATTACAGAAAATCAAAGATAAAAAAAATTCTAAAAAGGGCAAGGGAAAGAAAAATAAACATAAGACTTACAACAAATTTCTCAGAATCCATGAAATCAAGATGAGAGGGGAGTGCAACATTTAAACATAAGTAAAAAACAAACAAACAAACCAACAACCTATAATTCTGGATCTTCTGAAATTATCCTTCAAAAGTGAAGGAGAAATGCTCTATCATACCAACAAAGATTGAGGAAATTTTATTCCAGTAAAACTGCCTTGCAATACTGTTAAAAGAAGTACTTTAGAGAGGAAAAAAATGTAATATATATCAGAAGCTCTGTTCTACATTTAGTAAGGAAGAGCATGAAAGAAGGAATAAGTGAGGGTAGAATTAAAAACTTTAATTTTTCTTATTTTAATTGATCTCACAGACAACATTTTGTTCAAAATAATAACAGAAACATATACATATATGAACATAACATATGTATATATATTGAATTATATATGCTTAAAAATATATCTTATGTATGTGTTTTATATATATAAATGCATTTGCATTTTGTATATGCATATATATAAGCAAAATATAGTGTTATTTGAAAATGGAATTGGCCCTGGGTGTTGTGGCTTAATGGATTGAGTGCCAGCCTACAAATCAAAGGGTCACTGGTTTGATTCCCAGTCAGGGCACATGCCTGGGTTATGGGCCAGGTCCCCAGTAAGGGGTGCATGAGTGGCAACCACACATTGATGTTTCCTCCCTCTCTTTCTTCCTCCCTTCTCCTCTCTCTAAAAATAAAAGATTTGAAAGATTTTGAAATAAAATCTTTCAAAAATAAAATGGAACTTGACTTTTTGTAAATGTATATTGCAAAATCTAGGGCAACCACTTAAAAAGGTAAATTTAGTATAACTATACTCTAAAAAAGAAGAATAATGGAATAATAAAATACTCAAATAAAACTACAAAAAGCATATGCTATAAAAAGAATGGAAAACAAAAGTAGGGGAAAAAAACAAGACCCACGAATAGAAAACAGTAAAGAATACAGTAGATATTCATCCAACTATATCAATAATCACCTTGAATGTAAATATTCAAAAGTAAATGAATGAAGAAAAAGCATATCATCCTAACACAATCAACAGAAAGCAGGATTAACTAATTAATTTTGACAGAGTGGACTTAAAACGAAGGATTGTTTTCAATGATGAAGAGGGAATTACATGACCATAAAGAAGTCAATTCTCCAAGAAAACATAACAGCTCTTAACATCTATACACTTAACAGTTGACCACCAAACTGCATGAGGCACAAGCTGATAGAATTGCAAGGAGAAATAAGAATTTTCACTATCATAGTTGCAGAATTCAACTTATCTCTCAGAAATAGATCTAGCAGATGAAAAACCAGTTGACATAGTTGAACTCAGCAAAACCATCAATTTACCTGGAACACTGACCAAGATAGCCAACATCCTGGGCCATAGAACATACTTAACAAATTCAAGGGAATCGAAGTCATACACTGTCTGCTGACACTCCAGTGAAATTAGTCTAGAAGAGAGATTTTGAATCATATTTAACTCATGGCACACAAGCTAATTACTAAAATTCTGTGGCACACCAAAAATACATCCTTTAATGATGTGACCAAAAAATAGGTATAATTTTGATTCATTCACACCAGACAGCTATTGTTGTGTTGGATATTATAATTATTTTTTGTATTTGACAATCTAAAGGAAAAGAAGTGAGCTTTTGTAAAAAGATGAAGATTTGTAATGGAAAGAAATTTAACTCTAAAAAGACAAGATTTTATTGTCACTCAGTTAGAGCTCCTGTGATGGGACTGGAGAAAAGAGTCAAAGGACGGATGATAGAATAAAGGATAAGAGTATAGTGCTTTCAACTTTGAGAGCACCTACATTTAAGTTATTCTTCCTGTATATTTGAGGAAAACCTCAGTAACTAAAGAAGGCAAAAAAAATTAACCCAATTAAGAGAAGAGTCAGGAGGTTAAAATATAATAAAAATAAAGCAAAATTAACATAATTTTAAGGAGTAGGAATTTTATGGCTAAATGATACAGATATTGTTATTTGAAATGCTGAAAAATAGTCTAGTGTTGCAAAATTTCATGCAACTAAAGGACACTGAATAACTGGTTTGACTTGATTTCTAAAGAAAATCCAGTAGTATACATATTAAATTAAAATACTATATATTATTTGTTATCAGACTTAGAGGAATTCACACTACTGATATTTTATTTAATTTGTTTATTATCTTACCTTTGATATTATAATTTTATACTCTCAATGGTCATTCACTATTTACTATATGCAGTGCAGAATTTGGAAAATGTACCTGTAGGGCATAAACTTAAAGAGAAATATAGAATCTCTGCAATGCCTAAATGTTATCCCTTCACTTCAAAGTACAAAATTCATGAAACAAAGATAGTCACACTTTTTAATGAACATGAAACTTTAATGACTTTTTGAGAAATTAAAATTCACTCAAGATTATTTTTCTCTCTGGGAATAAAATCAAGATTGTTTCAGCATGTGTTTGGAATCACATTGATATTGGAAAAATGTGTTAATTGTTTTGTATATATTTGTCCATTTGTCACTTTGTATATAACCTCTTAGATACAAATTTACAAAGGTAAATATTTTATTATACTGAGAAAACATGGAGAAAATATGTTATTTGTGAAAGTTATACAAGCTGCATTTAAAAATATTTATTTATTTAATTTTAGAGAAAGGGGAATGGAAGGAAAGAGAGAGAGAGACATCAATGTATGGTTACCTCTTGCATGCCCCTTATTAGGGAGCTGGCCTGAAACCCAGGCATGTGCCCTGACTGGGAATTGGATAGGTGACCCTTCGGTGTGCAGGCTGGAACTCAATCCACTGAGTCACACCAGCCAGGGCTCATGCTGCATTTTTGTATTCTGTGAAAGGTATTCCATTACACAGTGGAATACTACTCAGCCATACAAAGAAGAAAAGTTTACCTTTTGCAACAGTATGAATGGACCTGGAGAACATAATGTTAAGTGAAATAAACCAGTCAGACAAAGACAAATACCATATGATTTCACTCACATGCGAAATCTAATGAATAAACTGAACTAACAAGGAAAATGAGGACAGATTCATAGACGGAGAGCAGGATGACTGCTACTGGGGAAGGGGGATGGAGGGAGTAGAGGGGTGGATCAAAAAGGAAAATGGAGGGGAGGGAATTTCTGGGGAACTTCAGGGGAGAATGGGAAGGGTTTACAGAAACAAATATAAAGGACATATGGACAAAAACTAGGGGGGTTGGAAATGGGAGGGAGGAGGGGAGGGATGGGTGGGTTGGCTGGAATGGGAGTAAAGGATAGAAACTGTTCTTGAATAATGATTAAAAATAATTAAAAAAAGGAAAATGGACTCATGGGCATGGACAACAGTGTGGTGACTGTTGGGGTTGGAGGTGTAATGGGAGAAAAAAGTAATGTAAAACAGAAAGTGAAGATTAAATTTAAAAAATATTTTGTTTTTTATGAAAACTTTAATTTCACCATCTGCTCCATTGTCTGCTCCTTATATTGTATTTTATGGCAGTAATTTAAAGGAGTATTTTAATAGGCAAAATATTATTTTTAATATGAAGAAAGAACATGTACACACTGAAATTAGTTCTGAATATACTTTGATTGTTAGATTCTTTTAAGAAAGCATATGGAATAGAATGAAAAGAAGGCAAAATTAAAACACACTTAAAATTTCTTTGTAACATTTCTGGGTTTTTCTCTTCACCACAATCTATTATTACTAATGACCATCATCTAGTGTTGAGTGTGGCACTAAAAATCCATGCAGCACAATGACTGAGCTTAGCAGAGTAGAGTCTTGGCATGGAGAACAACCTCCTACGTGCCAACGTGCTCAACGACTTTGTCCTCCCACTCCTCACTTGACCACTCAAAACCCTCACTGTTTTGCCTAAACAGGTATAACCATCACCCACCTACTCCATGGATTTATAGTAGGATCAACAAAAGAATGCACATGTGGTACCTGGTACAGACATACTTCTCTAGTCTCAGTGAGTTCTCAGTGATGACAAGTTGTAATGTTGATGATGAAAACAACCCTTTCCTTTCCAGGAAAAGACAAAATGTCAGATTTGGAGAATCTTATAACTACAGTGTGGTAAAAACCTAAATTCCAAATAAAACAATTAATTTTTAATGTGTGACCTCAAATAAGTCATTGCGATGTTTCATTTTATTTCTTCCTAACTAGAAGATTGCACTGCTTATGTCTCTGGGTAAGTATTGTTGGAGATACTAGTAATTTTCTTGAAGGAGAGAAGATTATGGAGAAGAAAATTTAAAAGCGTGTCAGAGGATTGCAACCAGAGGTGGAAAAGGAAAAAAATACTGGAAAGGACAATCTATGATCTTGTTCACCATACAGAACACAGAGAGTAGATTTTCCTCCTTTATCCCATAAGTTAGCTAGACATCAATGAATGGAGGTCTGCAGGGACTCCATTGCCATATTAACACCCTGAGCATGTAGCATTAAGAGCTCACAGAGCCTAACCCTGGACATCTCAGTGTTCCCTGGTTAGACAGGATGCACTGTGTAACCAGGGGACAAAAGTGCCAGGTATCCTGTGCACAGGGCAGAGCTTAGCAAGCATGGAAGAGCCTCATCATTAGATGTCCAACACATGTGAACTGTTATCAGTACAGCTCAGCTTCAGATGATCCGAGTAGAAGTTAGAGGCATCCGAACATAAATGAAAATGCATGGTAGTGTGGATTAATTTACAATTATTTGCACTCAATAAAATATTTAATTTGGGAACTTTTGAGTTAAATTATTCTGTACTTGGTACTTTATTGTATAATTTCTTTAGAAACATCACAATAGCATTAAAGGTGGGTGTTATGATTTCCTTCTTTTTCCCATTGAGTAAAATTAAACTTTACAAGTATAAATAATATATCCAAAGTCATGGAGCTAATAAGTAATAAACCCAAAATTCAAATTCAAATCTGCCTGACTGCAAAAGCCATTTGCTTTTCATAACACTGCTCTGAGCTTGCAAAAGTGCTCTGAGTGTAAGATGTTATACAAGTAAAAATTATATTACTTTATTCTTCATATTGTAATCTTTGATGGAAATAATTGAGAATACTTTTAGGTCTTCATCCCAATCCATGCCCTTTATAGACTTTTAAAAAAATTATTACTAAACACCCAATAAACTTGACTCATTCTCATATAAGTGTACTACTGGAATAATTCATGTAGTAGCCATTCAAATGTATAGATCATGAGACTTCATAGCTGGAATTAAGTATAAGGGCATGTGTTTACATTCTATGAGTTTGGCATTTTTATTGTAAACACTATTTCACTCAAGAGAACTTTCTATTAGTCTAGTAAAAATAATCAATCTATATAGTTGTTAAATATTGGACATATTTCTCTGGTCATAAGATTCACAAAATAGAGGTTGAGAGATTTAATAAGTATGTTTTTTAGAAGGGATAGAAATAGGATAATTTTCTCATGGGAAAATAAATCAAATATTTTTATTTTCCCCTGTTAGAATACATGCACTTGTTCCCCTATTTTCAGTAGATTGGTGTGTGGAACTAAAAGTCACAGAGCCATGTATTTTATACAATGTGGAAAAGTAAATGCTCATTAATACTACTTGTTTTTGAAAAACAGTGTAAACATGGGTAATCATGATTGCTCTGGCATTAGAATAGGCTTAACTGTTGACTCTGAATGAGACCATAGAAAATTAATTTTTCTTCCTGGGTCTGTTTTTGCCTGTGCTGGTAGACAAATAACATAAGAGGTATCCCACACAATGGCAATAAAAATTAGGTACATTTAATAAGATACAAGTTGAAGACCATGTTAATGTGTGGGCCACCATTAATACGGTTTCTTAAAGTTGGATGACTTGAAAATGCATTGGCAAATATATTTAAAAAGTTAATATTTCATATGATACATCAAATCTGATTTTTTTCCCAAAGTCTTAACTATCATGAAAGGAATAAGTAATCAGGTCACTAGTCATTTCATTTATAGTCCAAGAATACTTGCAACTTGGAAAGGGCATGCTTCATCTCTAGGAGAAAAAGATTTAACAATGGTGCTCTGCCTGGTCATGGTGGTTTTTCACAAATATTTTTTCATAATCACAGATCTCTGGATCAGGATAAAATAATGGCTCTTTTATTCTTAACAGCCTGCATTTTTCTATATCTGCTTTTTTCATTCAAAGCCATGACTTCCAGGGTCGAGGCCATTCAGATGCGAGAAGCAACCACTGAGTGTTTTTTAAATTGAACCTCAAAAATATGTGTGGCACACCCAAGTGACAACTTAATTCTTTCTTAACCACCAAAAGATTAAAATTCCAGTAAACTTAAAAATACATCTACATTATTTATGGCCACTAAGTAATCCATACCCTTAATATAACATAATACTCAATAATAAAATGATAAATATTTCCCTCCAAAGTGATTAAATGTCTTGAAAAGTTAATCTGCCAAATACACATGAAAATATATCATTCATCATTAAGGGTAAATATTATATAAAAATAATGGGACTCCATTTCTACCAAGATTGGTTTTAATTAAAAATAATAAACATGTTCACTGTGTCAAGAACAGCAGTGTGTATAACAGGTGAGGGTCAGATTCTCCAACATACTACTTAGATTTAAAATAAGCTTTATTACTTACTGAAGTAACTATTTAACCTCTTTGTATCTCAGTTTTCTCACCTGTTAAGTTAGTGAAATTAGTATTTATTTCACTGGATTATTGTATTAAACAAGTTAATATTTTGGATGAGCTTATAATTGGTGATTGGCATTCAGATTTACAATGTGTTAATTTTCTTTTCTTCCTCTTTTTTTCTAATGGGAGTGTAAATTATCAAAAAATTCTGAAAAACAATTGCATTATTCAAGGATTAAATATATTTATCTCCTTTGTACTTCAATATCATAGATATCATCCTTAGGAACATTGATGATTATAATTATAATGATGAAGATAATAAACTTACAGGCATAGCTCATATTATTGGTTGAGTACTTACTAAATATTAGACATGAACATTATCTAATTTTGCTGTACAAATACCTTATGAAGCACATATTATCTTCTTATAACAGGTGAGAAAATTAGGGCTTAAATAATAAACACTTTGCTCAAGATGTCATGGCTAGCATGTGAGGCATTTCAGTCGAGTTTGTTGACTCAACCACAGTCTGTGCTCTCGAGTCCTAATTACTCCCTACATTTGTAAGTGTTTAAACCTTTCATTGCAATGTTTTTAATATGAGCAAAAATTTGAAACATATAATGATCAAACTATTTAAATGAGCTATATTAAAATCACTGCTTAAAAAATTACAACTGATAGGCAAAATATTAAAATGTAGGGCAAAATAGGGTTCAAAAGAACATAGTTTAAAACAATGTTTTAAAGGGAAGAAATGTGAAAAATTAGAAGAAAATTATCAGTGAAATAAAAACATTATTTTCTTGAGTATATACGATATATATCATATGTATATATGATACATACATATATATAATTTATATTTTTCTAAGGTCATCAAGCCTTCTACATTGGACATTTATTACTTTTGCATGTGAGGGGAAAGATGCATTACAACTTTGAAGGGTACACATCTAAAATTAAATAAAATACACATTGCATTTATCTTCCAAAATTTCCAGGACAAAATGATTGGTATTATATGTATTTTTAATAATATTGTATGTTTTTGGCATTTTAAAAAAATTATTTATTTTAGAGAGAGGAGAAGGGAGCAAGAAAAAGAGGGAGAGAAACATTAATGTGTGGTTGCCCCTTACATGCCCCTACCTGGGGACCTAGCCAGCAGCCCAGACCCACAACCTTGTGGTTAGCAGGCCAGCACTCAATCCACTGAGCCACACTAGCTAGGGGTTATGTTTTGTATTTTATTTTTATATCAAATTTAAAAATATTTTTCTTCTCTTTTTATCCTCAGTTTTTCTTGCCAAACATTTTAATAGTAATTTTAGGCACTTTTATTTTACCCTTAAAATTAATAATTATTTACTATCATTAATTGAAATATTAAATTTTTTAATCTATTGTGAAAGAATGTAGAACTCTATATAATGCAAAACTGCTGAGAAAATAAATGGCTTATTATTTTTGAAAAATTGGAAGTGAAAATTATATAGATTCCTTTCCCAAAGGATGAGAATATTTTTATTGATGAATTTAAAATTATAAATATAAACATTTATATATAGAGAGTGTCCAGCAGAAATAAGGCCTGCTAGAGTGTTGTTGGAAGGGTAATAATGCAGGTGTAATAATTTATAGTTTTAGTTTGAACATTTCACCTAAAATGTCATATGGTGTGCCTGAGTGTGATATTGTTATGTTGTAGAATTACATGCTTATGATTTTGCAATAAAAAGGGGTGCTATTTGTGCCAGACCCTCTTTATATAAATATAGACATAAATATATGCATATTGTATGTAT
This sequence comes from Trachops cirrhosus, assembly GCA_028533065.1. Taxonomy (NCBI): domain Eukaryota; kingdom Metazoa; phylum Chordata; class Mammalia; order Chiroptera; family Phyllostomidae; genus Trachops; species Trachops cirrhosus. The sequence goes on from CM052539.1 coordinate 142,316,309, forward strand.
GTGCATTTTTACTGGCTTGCTGGTAAGGTAAAATACAATAATTATTTAAAAGAATATAATAGCTAGATATTGACATCCTGGGATGGCCGCTTAATCAGGTGGATCCTCTCTCACCAAGGAGCAACAATTTAACTGCTGAAAATTATTCTTAAAAAATATTTACTTTCTCTGGAAATTGTACCAAGAGCATATAACTAATGCAGAAATATTATTTCAAGAAGACCTGTTAAATGTTGGTACGAACAGCTAGAGCCTGCTCCCTTTTCCGTCCCCTCCCCTGATTCAAATATTTAACTTCAGGCAGGTTTAGCCAAGAAGATGCCAGATCCTTTCCCCCCAGTTCCTACTCAGGCTAATAGTGTCCCCTGGAAGAGTGAGGCTGCTAGTGTTTTTCAGAGCCAGCCCTATGATGGAGAAGCTGTATATTTAGGCCGGGCGGAGGAGACTGTGTCTCTCTTCTAACACCTAGCCTCGCTCATAACTTGGAAACTGTACTCTAGGCTCAGTAGAATAAAAATAGGGCCCTGATTTTCCTGCTTCAGCTCACTAATATAGTGGAAATTTCCATCCCAGTAGAGGCACGCCAAGAAGACCAGAGGCTGACACTTCCTGATACCAGTTCTCATAATATTTTTACTTAAGGGCATCATTGAAAACAATGGATATTTTGGTGGGTAGCAATCAAGAGAAAGCTGGTAGTTCTAGAATATAAGCAAAATCTGAGAGTAGTCAGAAGTTAACTGGGGAGAATCAGGGAAAGTTACAGTCAGTTAAGAAAGCCCTCCTAGATCATGGTCAACTCTGCAGGTTCTGAAGGGCTATTTGCACACTTTACTAGTCTGTGCCCATGAAGTAAAAGCAATCAAAACAGGACTGGGAACTGACTTGATAGCATTCTCAACACACAGGGACTCATCAA
>CM052539.1:142317727-142373068 GCA_028533065.1 Trachops cirrhosus
ACTCCTCCTATCCTCCCTCCCTCCCTCCCTCCCTCCTACCTCCCCTCTCTTTTCATTTTTTTCTTTCTTGCTTTTTTCCTACTGATACGGTTTTCCTTTAATCAGTAATTTCACAGGTATTAGTGATCTCATATATTAGTAAAATTTCTCAGTATTACATTTAAAATGTTAGACAAACTCATAGATAGAGAGTGGGATGACAGTTATGGGGGTAGTTTAAAGGATGGGGGGATTGAGCAAAAAGGAAAAAGGGCTCATGGACATGGACACCAATATGGTGGTTGTTGGGGGGGAGGAGGTATAAGGGAGAAAAATGGTAATGAAAAATACAATTAAATAAATAAATAAATAAACAAATAAAATGTTATATAAAATATGTGGTATTTTACAAGTACGTGCATACTCCTTATATACACTAAATTATTACAGCTGAAGCTCATGAATCTACTGATCTCACCCAGTCCTTGGCCTTCCCTCCTACCTCCTCCACTTCCCTTATTGGCTAGTAGTTATCAGACCAATCATTATTATTCCATATTTCTATTGCCTATCCATATCTATTTTGCTCCAATAGAAAATAGCAATTTTTGTGTGCATTTAAATCATAAACATAAAAATACCATACATATAATTCTGTGATCTTTTAAAAAAATCCAGTGTATCAGGAGAATCTTGCCATAAAAAATCTATGCCACTATAAATCTCTAATAATATATAATATGAATATATAAGATATGTTTGGCACAATGATCTATGACCTATTTAGCCATTATATTTTAGAGACATTTAAATTGTTTTCAACCAAGAATATGTACAATACTCCTTCAATATAGGTGTAGATTTTCTCTATGAAAGATATTAAGCTGTAAAATTGTTGGGTTATTGAATATTTATGTTTTAATTTCAATGAATTCTGTAAATTTGTTTTTAAAGTCTGTAAAATTCATATCGTCAGCTTGTATAAAATTGAAATTACCCATTTTACTATAATTCTGTGAAACTCTGAGCTTAATTTTGTTTTAAAAATTTCATCAATCTAATGAGAAATTTATCTATCATCTTTATATCTGTCTATAAATCTACATAACTAGAATCTTTATTACTTCTCAAGATCAGCTTCTTTTCAAATCATCATTGACTATTTGTATTTTATTTTTTGTAAGTTGCCTATACATATCCTTTCACTGTGCATTATTATTTTGTGTAATTTGCAGCAATTGAATTTTTAATCAAGATATTAATCTTTAGTCTGTAATATTAATGTATTCTACACTCTCTTTATTGCTTTTGGGTCACCTTACACAAGTTTAAACATTTTAATTTAGCATGATGAAGATGTCCAATTATTTTGTTATATGCTTTATTTGTCTTGCTTAAAAATACTTTCTGCTCTCCATAAATATATTATTGTATATTTTTGGTAATATTTTATTGTCTTGTAGAATTCTTCATATTTTTGGCACATTAATGTATATCTTTTTATCTGGCATGGTATAATATAGAAAATCTAATTATATTCTTTTAACTTGGACTTACCTTGCTTATGAAATATAAGTTTTCCCACCATGAGGATAAAACATGAAAATATTAATAACCCACCATATATATACATGTATATATGTACATATATGTATCCTTAATTATATTCATTTTATTGTATTTTTATTGTTACTCTTCAAGCACATATAAAACGATTTATATATAATGTACAGTGCATTCTAAGAAAAGGGTTTAATATAATGGGAGCTAAAATAAAAATTGATATTTTTCTTCCCACCTTCAAAATTCTTGTGTCTAGGCTATCAAATTAACAGATCAATGGGAGAAAATAAAAATTTAACACATGTGCATGGGGAATTTGCATAGACATAATAATTTCATAAAAATCCAAAGACAGTGAGGCAATATTAGGTATATAAAACATTTTTGGAAAATGGAGAAAGGGAAAATGGAGTATTAGATTTCAGAAGTGAGAACGGGCAATTTACAGGTAGTTGAGGTAGAGTGGAACACACGCGGCAGGGAGATCTGTACCAGGTGACCCAGAAACAATGGAACACAGTGGAGATACCTAGCTAACAGGCACTTGCCTGAACTCCTCTTATTTACTATACTTAAATTAGGCTAAAGCAAACACCCTAAAATTTCCTTCCTGAAGCAGGTTTCTCTGAATCTCTTGGGCAAGAAAGGAGGCAGGGGCTATTTCTTTCTGAGTCTTTTGTTTTTTAATGAATAACTTAGTAAAACTTCTGAGATACTGAGTTTTACTTAGGTAAAACTCAGTATCTCAGAAAAGCAACTTCAGGGTAGTAGAATTTTTGTCCCTTCAATATCATTATCCCATAAATTTCTGACTAACATAGTGTTCTTTGGTGAGTGTGAAAAGTTTAATTAATGTTTAATTGTGTCTTGTCTAACTTGCAGATGCATTTAAAATGAACAACTGTTGTGCAGCTTGAATCGTTTCCTTGTTTAGTGCCGACTCATCCTGTATATGCCCTGGAATTAATAACTCTATGGGAACTGACAAGAATAAAGAGCAGCTGATTTTTGAGATTTAGATTCCTGTTTGATAACCTCACCAGTATACCACCAGACTTTACAATAATAATTTTCTTCACTGAAGCAGCTGCAATTTTTATATGGAAAACCTAATTGGTCATCAAGAGGGCTATATTACTGTCAACTGCAAGAAAAGTTATTAAAATAGGATATAAGAACTAAATTATTTCTACATAAGGTCTCTAAGAAACTCTTCAGCAGTCTTAATTGACTTGGAATGAACAAAGAAGAAAAACCGCTAAACAAGTCCAAGGTTGTGTCTGTTCTTCATAGCGTGCCTTGTGAGAGTCAGTTGTGTTGCCAGTGGAAGTAGGGCTCTTTCGCCATGTCAGAAAGAAAGCATTCCAAGAACCTGTACAGAAGGCATGGTCTTGTGGTAAGGTTTATTGAAGTTGAAGTGAGCACAAAGTGCCGTTCTAGGTTCAGCTCCAGATTCCGCTCTGTCCCCCTGTGTGGAGTCCAGCCTCCTCTTTATCAAGGGCAAAACAAAGACCAGTGTCCAGAGACTCTGTGCCATATTAAAGTTTAGTCCAGTCCAGCATTTTTCATCACCCAGCTGGCTTAGCTTTTGTTCCCAGCTGCAGTCCATTACTGTAGTGCGGTATCCAGGTTCCCACCTGAAGCCTATGTTTGGAACACATGCACACATTGACCACATGGCTGCTAAGGACACATGGTTATGGAGAGACAATGTGTGCGAGTGCATGGGGCAAGTGTGGGTCATCGAGAGAAAGAGAACTTTTGTTTTCCTTGGGATTACATAACTCTGGGCTTGGAAAAGCCAAAGCAATTTTTCAAAATAAACAATCAACTTCCCAATCTTTCGTGGGCTTCTGGTGTGTCCATTCCCTAGCCAACGGATTTCTCTTTCAGGTGAGACTGACAGGCCTCTGTGGTCAAGCATCTCCCCCTGTGCCATTTTGACTTCCATTGTGCATGTGCTTATTTCCTCCTGCTCCCCACCACGAGTCTGATACCAGAGAGGGAAAGGGGGCATGTTAATCCTTGGTGGGACAATGCTGTGATCCCCTGGATTGTGTAAAGCTGTAGCTTCCTAATGAAGCAAATAGGCTTATGCTCCCCAATTGATTATGCACAACAATATCCAATTCCATTTGCTTCCTTCTTTATTAGTAATCAGTTAACTTCTATGGTAAGAGTTGCAGCATAAATAGATTGTCTTGCAAAATATTTTGTAAATAGATTTTTGTCTATATAGATGTAACTATCTGTTGTCTCTAACAACATACTACATTTCTAGTTTACTGAAATGTATTCATGCTCTAAAAGTGAATAAATGAAGCAATGAGATCAATTAAGTTATAGAAGGTGTTAAAATTATTTATACCAAAATTTATGCCTGTGCATTCTTTGTAAATAGGCTTCACATGTGTACAATCTAAGCAAGGTTTAGGGGAAGCAGACCTAACAAAATCTGAGACTTTCTTTTAAAATAAAAGACTAATTATATTCAGCTTTGAAAAAAATACTTCCCATGTAAGTGTCCTGTAATATTTTCAATTCCAAGAAAATCAGCTAGAATTTAGGTCGATAGATAGGTAGCAGAAATGACTTTTAAATAGAAAATAAAACAGAACAACTTAATCTCTACCCATACATGAAGGAAAAGTGATCATATTCTGCTTAAGTGATGAGTAGAAATCATCTATTGAAGTCAGTTTAAATATTTCCCTAAGAGACCTTATTAAAGGTATTTATTTAGCCATTATGTCTTTTCATTGATTACATTGCTTGTAAAATGTTATTTATATGATCTTAAGAATGAAAAAGAAATTTACAATGGACATTTATTTTATTTTTTCCAAGATCTAAAGAGATATTCTTTTGGAAAAAGCCATTTCAACTTTAGTAAACTTTGAATACCTGTCAGTGAAATTAATTAACAGAGAAGGTTTCCCAAGTTACTAGCCAAAGCAAAACATTTCCTCCTTTCCATCTTCTTGTATTCTCTTTCAATTAATGAATTCTCCATTCTCACACCTACCAGGTTCAGAAACTTGGACGTCGCAGTGATGATTTTCCCCACTACTTCACCTTCCCACCCAGTAAGGAACTGTTATTTCTATATATCCTATCATTTATACATCTGTAATTTCTATTACTATAATTTATTTTCATCTGAGGTAAAACAGTAGAATACTAAACTATTGATGTCCTAGTATTACTTGAAAAAATATGTTCTTCTGCAATGTCACAGGAAATAATTCAGGAACACTCGCATAGGAAAAGTTTAAGTGGCAGTGACAAGATTTATTAAAGCAAAAAAAGGAAAAATACACTCTCAGAGAGAGACAGAGAGCAGGCAGGCTGGAAAGAGCAACTGCCCTGAGGACTTTGTTCAACTTTTTATATTTACCTAAGTTTGGGAAACAGCAGACTTTCTTTCAACCTATCCAATCTCTTTCCTGAATTTTCCCAGACCAGTGCCCTTCCCCCTTTACAATTGCCATTTTGGCCCCCAATTGTGCACACCTTGTAGTTCTGCTTCCTCATGTGGCTCCTGCTGTGCATGCGGTCAGTGAAAGGAATTCCCTCTGTGACATTTTCTCCTGCCCCTTAATCAGGCAGACTCCCTGGGATGACTGAAAAGCTCTCTTTTCTACCTACTGGGATGTCATGTTCCATTTGGAGGAACAATGTCTGTTACTCCCTAGGGTGATTGTAAAGCTGTTTTTTTGTTTGTTTATCTTTTTGTTTTTTTCCCCTACTTAATCAGACTTAATCAGATGCCTTGTTTCACTTGCTCCCTCCTTTTTTGTTAATATCTAACTAACCGCCAACTCTAATACCAGTTAGAGTTCTATCTTCTAATTTAGACATATTATTTTTAAAGCACAGGCCACCACTAGCTTTTTTATATTTGCTTAAAAGCATGGGTTGTTAGTGGCAAAATGGTGCCAGATGTTAGACCTTGGTTCAGCAACCTCAGTACTTGAGTTTTAGCTAAGAAAGAATTCAGGGCCAAGACGAAAACTATAAGAGAAAATTCATTTGGAAAGTCACAGAGGTAGAATAAAGGAGCTGTAGAAGACATGGGCTTGGGAAATGAGTTATAGAGGCAACAGAAGGGACTTGGGAGCTCAGCAGGGGCGGAGGGGGAGACAGAGAGAGAGAGAGAGAGAGATGGTTACATCTTGAGAGACCAAAGTGGAAGGAAGGTGCAAATGTGCTTGGAAAGAGGGAGAGAGAGAGAACACTCCCTGGGGAAAGATGAAAGTGGGAAAATGTATGAAAGTGCTCCATAGAGAGAGCCATGCAGGGTTCTCCATCCTCAGGGCTGTTATCTGGATGTTTCGTGGGAGATACTCAAAAGAATATCCATCACCTTTCCAGGTATGCTCCCTTGTGGTCTCCACTGTTTGGTCGGCCTAGATCATTAGTCAATGCAGCTGGACTTGATGTTAGCCATGGCATTGCCCTGTCTGGTTTTGCTGCTTCTCTGGGCCTGGACCTGAAACACAGCTGAGGCCTAGATGTCATCTCTATGGTATAATGCTTAAGAGAGTGGTCATGCAAGGGCTTGTAGTTTTGCTCGTTGATAGGCAAACGATAGGTTTTTCACCCTGGTAACCCTCTACACCTGGGCCTATTGTTCCTACTCTTCTCATGATTATCCAACTACCTACTGCATAGTGATAGAAAATAGTCCTTACCTAATAAAGGCACAAATGCCATTTTAATTTCATCGAAATTGCTCCAAGTATATTGCCAATCTAGCTTTCTATACATAGTTTGCTTTATTGCTCTACTTGTCCACTGTTGCCTTCACATTTGGACTATTGTCCCTAAATATATCATTTATTTTTAACCCTCCTGATTTTGTGTATTCCCTTTTTTCAGCTTAGGATTCTCTCCCACCACATTCTCTGCTGTTATAAACTTATTTACTGCCCACTGAATTATTTCAGATGACATATCTATAGGTATACCTACTGACACACATACAGTTAAAATCAATCTTTATTTTTGCTTCTTTCATAATATTTTTGGGGGAATTTTGGTATAATCAAAAGCAAAAACCATTTTGAGGCAGATACCTCTCTGTATGTTTTAAAGATTTTGTCTCTTGCATGCCCCCTACTGGGGACCTGGCCCACAACCCAGGCATCTGCCCTGACTGGGAATCGAACTGGTAACCCTTTGGTTTGCAGGCCAGCACTCAATCCACTGAGCCACACTAGCCAGGGCATACATCTCTCTGTTTTAACCCTTGAATTCAACTTATGAAATGTAAACATAGCTCACCTTAAGTAAATATTTGCTGAAAGAATCACATAATTGCTGATTAATAACAATGAATTACTTATTTAATTATGAAGATGAGTAAACATGACAAAAGATTAGTATTCTTTGCTAATGAAAATTACTATATAAATACTAGGATACCCCAAAAAAATGAGAAGGCCACACACAAAGAAAAACATATCAGTAAAATAAATCAATTTTACCCCTGGCTAGTGTGGCTCATGGATTAAACACTGACCTGCAAACCCAAAAGTCACCAGTTCCATTCCCAGTCAGGCACAAGCATGGGTTGCAGACCAGGTCCCCAGTTAGGGGCATGCAAGAGGCAACTGACTGATGTATCTCTCACACATCAATGTTTCTCTCCCTGTCTTTCTCCTCTCCAAAAGAAGTATAAATAAAATCTTTTAAAAAATCAATTTTAATGTCAATGGAGAAAGTAGACATTTAATTCAATGATATAGAATATGGTATTTATCAAGGCCCCAGAGTTCTAGTATTCAGACAGCTTGGTGAGGGTGACAGAGTTAGCATTTTCACACACTGCTAGTAGGCTAGGTAAATTGGTACAATCTCTATGGAAAGGTACTTGGGAAGATAGATGGAACCTTATAAGTAAGCATTTTTTCTTTTTGCAGTAGTCTCACTTGAAGAATCCAGTCTTTGATATCTCTCTAGTTGCTGTCAAACATTTATATATATAAGTGCTCAATGTAGTTCCAAAATAATATACACTTTTAAGAATGGTTATCTCCTGGTGTTATAACTACAAATTACTTTTACATCTTCAAACGTTTTATGTATTTTCCATAATCAATCATTTAAATTTTATATTCAGAAAAACAGCCAAACAGCCACTGTGGAAAACAGTATAAAATTTACTCAAAAACCTAAAAATGAAACTGTCTTTTGATCCAGTAATTCCTGGGATTGTACGTTAAGAATCCTGAAACACAATCCAAAAGAACCTATGCTCCCCAATGTTCATAGCAGCACAATTTACAATCGCCAAGTACTAGAAGCAACCTAAGTGCCCATCAGTAAATGAGTTGATCAAAAAACTCTGGTATATTGACACAATGGAATACTATGCAGCAGAAAGAAAGAAGGAGCTCCTACCCTTCACAACAGCATGGATGGAGCTGGAGAACATTATGCTAAGTGAAATAAGCCAAGTAGTGAGGGACAAATACCATATGATCTCATCTATAAATGGAGCCTAATCAACTAACCAAACAAGCAAGCAAAATATAACCAGAGACATTGAAATAAAGAACAAACTGACAGTAACCAGAAGGGAGGTAGTGGGGATAATGGGAGGGGGAAATGGTAATGGTTTTCAGGAACATCTATAAAGGACACATGGACAAAGCCAAAAGGGGGTAGGATTGAGGGTGGGAGGTGGGGGCGGGTGGGACAGGGGAAAGTGATGCGGGGGGAATGGAGACAACTCTACTTGAACAATAAAAAATCAATAAAAAATAAATAAACAGATATAAATTAAAAATGAGAAGTTTAATTCTTCTTTACTTTTAAAATAATGCAATAAAATAAAAATAAAATAATCCAAAGAACAAAGTAGAGAAAAAAAGGAAGATAAGGCCAAACCCATTAACCAGCATGATAAAGTCTATTTAACATGGGAAATAGGAATAAAATTACTGATTCAATATAAAATTCATACTTTAAAGGACTTTCCTCCTAAGTATATACATATTTAATTACTTGTGTGAAAATGAAGGTTGTAATTTTTATGTGTAATGAATTTTATGTGACATATGTAATAAGTTGTTTTTCTTTAATAGGTCTGGATATAATTCTAAAATATTTCAGTAATGTCCACTTGACCATAAAATAATATTTGTAGTATTTCAATTTTATTAACACTGACATTTTTATGCACATATTATATTAGAGACTGTAATTTAAATAAAAATAACACAATATTTAGCATTTTCCATTTCTAGGTGGTTATAAATCCTAGAGAATATCATTTAATAGTATTTCTGTTCTCCATATGAAATGAATATGGATGTAAATTTCCTTCCCAGTGATGTAATTTCAATTGATACTTTAATAGGATTAATGCCCTCCACATTAGCAAGTGAGGCTGCTTAAATAGTTGTTAAACATTACATTTAGGTCTTGATGAATAATGGAAGTTTTGAAAACATACAGCTTTATAAATATGCCCCGTATTTCATCAAAATTGCTAACTTTCTCTTTTTCTACAAAATATATTTAGATATCATCATACTTCTCAACAACATTAAAGTAGTATTTAGAACTCAAAAATGGTGTTGTTTTTTATGCTGACAGGAGAGAGTAAGTGGAAATGTCAGGGATATTCATAAAAACATATAATACCTTACAGTTTTTGCAAAAGAAGTCCATTTGCTATAATGGCCATATGTAAGATCAGGCTTGACCAGAATATGTGTTTGGCTAGGTCTACAATTAGTGTTTTTGCTGACAATTAATTTATATGTAGTTACAAAAATTTTTTTCAGAAAACACTGAAATCAAAGCTTGCTTATTTATTAGTTCCAAGAAAGGTCTGGAATGTTTTAGTCTTTTTTGTTGGCGTTGCTGTTGTTCTATTACAGTTGTCCTAATTTTCCCTCATTGCTCTTTCCCCACTGCTCCCACCCACCCCTGCTCCCAGTCAGTACACACTCCACTGTCCATGGGTCATCCACACCCACTTGTTTGATTAGATCCTTCCCCTTCTTTCCCCTCCTATCTCTCCCCTTCCCTCTGCTCACTGTCAGTCCACCTGCAATTATTTTGCTTGTTTGTTTTGTTCTTAGTTTACTCTTATAGGTAAGATTATATGATATTTGTCTTTCACTGCCAGGCTTATTTCACTTGGCATAATACTCTTTAATTCCATCCATGCTGTCTTTAAAGGTCGGAGTTCCTTCTTTCTGCTGCATAGTATTCCATAGTGCAAATGTACCATAGTTTTTCAATCCACTCATTTACTGATGGGCACTTAGGTTGCTTCCAGAACTTGGCTATTGTAAATAATGCTGCTATGAATATAGGGGTGCATAAGTTCTTTTGAATTAGTGTTTCAGAATTCTTAGGATATAGTCCCAGAAGCTGAATCACTGGGTCAAAAAACAGTTCTCTTTTTAGTTTTTTAAGGAAATTCCATATGGTTTTCTATGGAAATGCAGTGGCTGCACCAGTCTGCATTCCCACTAACAGTTCACTAGGGTTCCATTTTCTCCACATCCACACCAGCACTTGTTTTTTGTTAATTTGTTTATGATGACCATTCTGACAGGTGTGAGCTGATATCTCAGTGTGCTTTTGGTTTGCATCTCTCCAATGGCTAGTGATGCTGAGCATCCTTTCATATATCTATGGGCCATCTGTATGTCTTCCCTGGAGAAGTGTCTGTTCAGGTCCTTTGCCCATTTTTTTAATTGGATTGTTTTTCTTCCTGGTGTTGAGTCAAATGAGTTCTTTATATAGTTTTGAGATCAAACCCTTGTCTGAGGTATCATTGGAAAACATGTTTTCCCATATGTTTGTTTCCCTTTTCATTTTGCTGATATTTTCTTTAGCCATGCAGAAGCTTTTTAATTTAATGTAGTTTATCTCTTATAATTAAAGCACACCAAGTATTACATGTTTTAGTGCAGCAGTAAATCAGAGGCATAAATAATTTTTAAGAAGGGCAGGATAGAACAAAGAGAGGAGGCATTTTCACCCCTTTAAGTTTTTCTTCTATTTGAGGTCCAAAAGGAATTGTCCTCACTGTGATTCAGATGGAAGCATTTCCCATCAGAGAGCCTGCAGGGAATAAAATAACTGCAATGTTGTTGGCGTCCTTACCATTATCTAAAGTTTAGAGTGCAAAATGACACATCTTCATATACACAGCATACAGTGAAACACTATAAAAATAAATTAGAAATGTTCAATTTTAACAGTGTCTGGAATACTATAGAAATCCCTAATAGATAAATGAAAGCTGCCTCTGCAAACTCTTCTTATCCAGTAAAATAGGATTCATCTTTGATTCTTAAGTACTAGCAAACCCATTTAAACTCAATTAGGCTATTTTTCTTCCTTATTATATGATAAATTATAAATATATATGGTTCAATACTCATGGCTTTTGGCAACAACTATCAGTAAAACTGCTTTAGAAACTTTGTTAATTTATTATACTATTTAAATAGATGCTTCCAGAAATGCAGTGCAGAGATAGTTGCAAAATGGATTCTGAAGTAAATAGATTAATTCAATAGAACCTATTTTAATTTCTATAACCTACACACATGTATGGACTGACATGGAGAATTTTTACCAGACATTTAAAGCAACAAATGAGGCCTGTGCACCAGGTATAATAAACAAGGAATGAAGATATCTCACTACTTGTCCCTCTGATGTCCCATCCCTAAACCCAGGACAAAATAATCTGTTGTGATGGTGGCATGCATCTGCTCAGACTGGATGCAATGACTAGGAATGCAGACTTAGACATTCTTTTGACCACAATAGCAAGATTTCTTCTAGAGTCAGTGAAAGGAATAGAGTTGCATGTCACAGGTATATTATTCAATCATTAAGTTATTCAAAGATTTTACCTATTGCTTGCCATGGGCCAGGTTTGATTTGAGGGGGAGGTATAAATGAGTGAAACACTCTCTCCATGGTGGAAAGTCAAACCTCTCATGGGCCCTGCAGCCTCTTTTTCACAGGTCACATATTGACATATTGTTCATCAAAAATGGACTTGTTTTTCTTAGAGTCTTATTTTAAGACTGTAATTTCAGCAGTGAAGGCTTAGGTTTCATCTAAGACTCATTCAAAAAAGAAGATGGTTTTGAGTAATATACTGAAGTGGATAGGAACCTGTTTCTCATTATTGAAGAAGGGAATAATAAATTTGGAAAGCATGAAGGCTGGAAAATACTAATAATGCTCAGTTAAAATGGGATATTACTTTAGTGCCACAGACAAGCCATTTAGTCCGTCCATTCATTTATTTATTTGTTTGCCCACTTATTTGCTTAGTAAACACTTAGTGGTTACATACTGTGTGGCAGGCGCTGCTCTACGTGCTGGTATTCAGCAGTGAGCACAACACACAAAGGGCCTTGCCTTCATTTATCTTATAGAGCTGGGAAGAGGCAATAAACAAGAATGTTAATTAAACATAAATTGTGATAACTTCTTAGAATAAAAGCAGGGTTGGTCATGTGAAGTGTCAAGATGGGTGAAATGTCAGATGAGATAGCCACTGAAAGCTTCACTGAGGAGGTTACTTTTGAGAAAAGACCTGAAGTAACTAATGATAATTTTTAAAAGCATAATTCAGGGCTTGGCAAAAGTAAGTTTCTAGTTGTAAATACATGAAACACAGAGTTTATTCTTGTATTATTAGTTATTAATTATTATAGTATTTTCCATACAAACTGTAAACCTACTTTGCTCACCCCTGTACTTACACGTTGTAACACTCAGTTTCCTACATCTCATCAAATCCTTCAAGAATTCAAAGAAGTATGACTAACCCCATCAAAACTGAGTCTTCTAGAAGTTGAGTATAATCTTGTAAAACCTAGAGCTGGATCACAAATATCTGCTATACTCTATGCCCTCTTCCCAAGAAGTGTTCTCTTAGGTCTCTGTGCATTGTGCAGAAAAGCACTTGCCAAGTGAATTAATAGACACATTCTATTTTCAGCACCTATGTGGTCTTCTTCACCACCTCCTTGGATGAAGTTCTAGCAGTTTTTAAGTTGTCCAAGGCTACACAGTTGTATTATAATTGTTGTTCCATCTTTAAAGGAAGTCCTTAGGCTGAGGTACTTGAAGCCACTGATGCAATCCCTCTTTGAAAACAGTTTTGATTGCATTACCTCAATGTTTTTCAGTCAGAGGGTTTGTCCTTCAATCCTTTTTTAACCTACAGTGAATTCCTTCTAGAGTTTCAAAATCTCTCCAGCTGTTTACAACGTGGCATTCATTATTTTCCTTTAGAAGATAACTGTGATGCATGAAAAGAGTTTCAAATATTTTATGTATGTGGGCAAGCCTATAGTATATTCTGAAACTTAACATCCTAACTGCCCATCAGTAAATGAGTGGATCAAAAAACTATGTTACATTTACACAATGGAATACTATGCAGCAGAGAGAAGGAGCTCCTACCCTTTGAAACAACATGGATGGATCTGGAGAGCATCATGTTAAGTGAAATAAGCCAGGCAATGAAAGAGAAATACCATTTGCTCTCACCTATAAGTAAAACCTAATCAACCAACCAAACAAGCAAGCAAAATATAACCAGAGGCATTGAAATAAAGAACAAACTGACAGTAATCAGAGGGATGGAAGGATGGTGATGGTGGGGAAAAGAAGAGGAAGGGTCATCAAGGAACATGTATAAAGGACCTATGAACAAAACCAAAGGTGGGTAGGATTGAGGGTGGGAGGTGGGCATGGGTGGGGGCAGGGGAGAGTGGTGGGGGAAAAATGGGGAAAACTGTACTTGAACAACAATAATAATAAAAAATTAGTTCCAAGCTTATCCTGGCCGAATGGCTTGGTTGGAGTGTTGAATCAAAGGTTGCATTTTGGGAGCCGCCCTGCCTGGTTTCAGAAGCTGTAACCCCCCCATGGCTAAGGCTGAGTGAGAGAGACCTTCGGACCAGAAGCCACTAAGGAGACAAAGCTTATCTCCCTGGCAGGAGTGCCGCTTCTGCTCCTTTTCCCATAACTGTCCCCCAATGCTTGATCAGTTAGCAAATGATGGGTAAGATTCCCCAAGGCGTGGAAATTGAAGGCAGGCATAATCATGTGGAGGCCCCAGGGAAGGACTTGGGGGGCTATGGAGAAAAGGGGTGATGGACCCTCACCCCTCAGCTTTGACAAAGCCTGACTCCTAATTCTGCCTGTAAGAAGTCTCCTAATTTCTTGGCTATGTTTTCCTCCTCTGCCTGACTTAAGCCTGAAACAATGACAGAGGGCGGTGCAGCCCTGTGCTGGATAGGACGGGCTCCCTGGGTAATCAGGCCTGAGAAAGAATATGTAAAATCCTGTGAAACCTGCTTTGCTAAGAATGCTCTTCATTAAATGATAAAGGCCTGGGCAGTAAATGAGTTTGGTCCCTTAAGTTTTGTAGCCTTTTAGGTGACAGACCCTGACTCAGAATGAACCCTAATAGTTCTTTGTATACTATCCATTGTTTGATTCTTACTGCCAGACAATGATTAATAAGCTGTATCTGTATTCCTGCCCCAAAAACCCAATAAAAGCCTGCCTAGGCAGGGGTGTGGAGCGCTCTCCCCTAGAGAGAGTGGCCTGCCTCTTTTCCTCCACAGGATTCGGTAGTCCCTGTGAATTGGCCTTGTATCCCACCCATAACGCCATGGACACTGCCGGCCGGCATCTGTGTCAGTTGCAGGTTCAATTCCCAGGTGGGGCACACACAGGAGGCAACAGATAGATGTTTGTCTCTATATAGATGTCTCTCCCTTTCTGTCTCTCTCTCTCTCACACTCTCCCTCTCTTTCTAAAATCAATCAATATATTCTAAGGTGAGGATTCAAAGAAAAATCTCCAGGCTTGATAAGTGTAATTTTTTTCCCAATAATGAGTCAAACTCATATTATGATTTAAACTTGTTATTAATTCCTAATTTTTCTCACTGTTATTCTAAAATAGTAATGGGTTTTAAACCAACATGAATGATACATATTAGAAGTGATGTTTATTCTGCATATTGTAATAAGTTGTAGCATCCCCTCTATTTTTTATAAATAATTTTTTCTTTGCACTTTTTTTATAAAATACTGATTGTGGTACCTCAAAGTTCTCACTAATTGTATTAATTTAAGAGCTACCTGTTCCATAAAAATATGTTATTTTTTAATGGACTGCAGTGTCCCTACCCAAATCCTCACAATATGGATATGTGTCTTTTTCTCCATTATCTCTTCTGATTTGTGCAATCTATTATATAAAATAATTCTTATCCTATCAGCAGCTGAAAATATCATTTGTAAACCTCATAAACTATTATTAATCCTCTTCAAAATTGATGAGTAAAACACTCAGTCTGTATACTCTCTTAACATTAATAAATTTGCTAGTAAAAGCACTAACTGATTTACATAAAATGACAGATTATAATTAAAAATAAATGTTTTAAATGATTATTAATTTGTTATTACAACCATAGTCATTAATAAGCTAAGTTCCTGGGGTCACCTTATAAAAGGAACAAAAAATCCAGTTCTCATTAACAAAACTTTTGAATTCAACTTGCTTGATAAGATAGTAGTAACTGGACTTCTTTACTTGTAGAATCAATGCCATTCCTTTACTTTTCTTGCTTAATATATTCATGGATTTTTTTCCCATTAACATTTACACTGCCCTAACCACCACTCATTGGTTGGATTTCTTTGTCTCTTCATCCTCTGTAGGAGACCATTCTGCATGGCATGGGCCCAGCTCCCAGTGGAAAGTAAGGTCTGATGCATAGGACCCATGCCTATGGATAGGTTCTCCCACGGAGAATCAGGCCTGCATTGTACCTAGGGCGCTTTGGGACTTGCTTTTGCTAAAACTCCCTCACCCTCGATTGAGATACCAAGTGCTTACTGTAACTTCCTAATATCCATGCTAAAACTCCCCAGTATGGAGTGTAACCAGTTCAACCACTTTTCCCTTTGCATTTGCAAATATCCTTCTGTGACATGATTAGCAGCATCCTGCCTTAGTTTTCTGTAAAAGGTAACCACCTAAAGCCAACCTGTGCATAGTAAATTAGGACCATCATGTAATGTGCCCAGAAAAACCTAATAAAGGCCTGTTACAGCAAGGGCCAAGGCTTTTCTCCTCTTGAGAGAAAAGCCATGCTGTCCCTTTTCCTCCAAAGGACTCAGTAGTC
Organism: Trachops cirrhosus; assembly: GCA_028533065.1. NCBI lineage: Eukaryota > Metazoa > Chordata > Mammalia > Chiroptera > Phyllostomidae > Trachops > Trachops cirrhosus. The sequence goes on from CM052539.1 coordinate 142,333,479, forward strand.
TGTGAGAATTTGTCTCATATCTCATTCACAATGTGGTGGACCCCACAAGCCGAGGTCCACATCAATCCTCTGTCCACACACTAGAAATGCATTGTTTTGTCAAAAAAAAAAAAGTTTGATCCTGGCTGGTGTAGCCTGGTGGATTAAGCACGGACCTGTGAACCAAGAGATCATGGTTCGATTCCCAGTCAGGGCACATGCCTGGGTTGCAGGCCAGTTCCCAGCAGGGAATGCACAAGAAGCAACCATACATTGATATTTCTCTCCCTCTCTCCTTACCTTCCCCTCTAAAGATACATAAATAAAATCTTTTAAAAAAAGTCTGTATCCAATTCTGTCTGAATATTCTCAGTAGGATTGCCTTTATGATAGATGCTGTAATTGGCTATATTCATAATTGTAAGATTTATCATTTCAACATTTGAAATGAAAAATAAATGTGCCCATTGTTATTCTTTCGGGGGACCTTATTTCAAAGAAAAAATATGAAAAATCTTCCATGTATTTTCATCATTCAAATGTGTGATAAAATTAACTTATCAAAGAAAACTATAAATTAAAAAGCCCTAATTGCTCAGAGTTCTTATTAGTCATATGCTCTTTCTGCACAAGATGTGGAGTCAGATAGGCTTTTCTTGATTTGAAACTGAACTGTTGGACCCTGCTAAGACGTTAGATGTGCTGATATGTAAACTTCTACAGGTAAGCATTTGCATTTTGATGGAAGTTTTCTGAAAATCTGGCATCTAATCCAAAGCTAGACTTCAACTGTGAAATGTAGCAAGCCAATAGGGGTAATATTGTGTAATAAGAAGCTTATTTTTCTTTCTTTTCCTGTTCAAATCAAATCATTCTTTTGGCAATTTAACTCCATGTTGCAGTTTTGTTTTCCAACTGGACAGAATTAGTGAAAAACAATCTAGTTGTACATCATCCAGTTCAAGCACCTTCATTCAACATATAAAATATTCCATAAAGTGCACTAGCCCCAGAATCATCAAATGCAATCTGGATTATATTAATGAACTGCATTTGGTAAACCAAAATGATAATTCACCAAACCCAAAGATTAATTTTCACCTCTAATGTATGGTATATTTTGTTCACCCACATTGTCCCTATCAGTTTCTCTTAGTATTCCAAGGTCATCCCATACTGAACTATCGGTACTCATATTTCTGAATCACACTCTACTGATTGATGTAAAATGTTGAGACATAATGACCAGATTCTCCTTGTTTATCTGTCTCAAGATTCAGCATAAAAATGTATCATTTTAGTAATAATTTTTTTCTGATCACAGGATATAGTCTTCTGTGCTTATACATATGTAGATGTATAAAATATATAATATACTATATGTACCCTATCTTTTATATAACACTTTTAATTGCATAGAACACTTGCTTTCCCTAATAAATGGATACATTTGATAAAGCATAAAAGCATAATTTTATCTATTACCTAGAATGCAGCTTGGACTTTGACATGAGTGATCAGTAAGAGAGTGAGAGATAATATTCAATTTCCAATTTAACATTCTTTACACCACATCTTGTATTTGTCTAAATCTCCCCAGAAAAAACAAAGTCGCAAACTTCATTCTAACTTCTTGGTTCATACAGTAATCGGTTGCTAACCTAGCAGCCTAAAACGGGACAGGCAAGTGCATTGGCTTTCCTCTTGCCTCACTTCTCCCTACACAGTGACCTACACATACACTTTTTTGTTTATTCATAAAAAAATTTATTCTGGATAAAGACATCCAGAAAATAAAGTTTCCATTGTGAAATGTGTTACTCTAGAAAGTTCCTGCTTGGGTTTGCAACTTTTTATTGTAGGAAGACCAAATCTTAAATAAGGTGTTACACCTTTGCCGAACGCAATCACTGATTTATTTCAGCAGGAAGGGGTGTCATCAAGGCAATCAAGTTCCTATTTGGGGTTGCCTCTGGAAACATATCAGGAGGTGGTAGCTCTTTACTTGTATGGCCTACTCCTTCTCACATTTCCTCGCCAGTGGGCCTGTTTGACATATGACAGGAGAGCTTGAACAAGTTTTCCTAATGATGTCTTCTAGTGATTAACTTACCTTTTACTGGGATAGCTAGGCTTTCTCGTGTTACACATTCCACACATAATCTAACCAGTTTAACCCACACTTTTTCTGAAGGATAAAGTAACTTGTTCAAAGCCCTTACTGTGTTTAGTAGAGGAATAGATTGGGAAGCTCAGTGTTCCTATTTCCTAGTATATAGGCTCTGCGAATTCAATGCCTTGTTTTTAATTGCTTGTATTAAAACATCTGAGGTTCTTTTTTTCCTAATTTCCTATGGAATTTCTCCATAAGGAATGCTGGAGAATGCTAGTCCAGCAAGAGCAAGCATGCTCAAGATAATTAATAACTCCCTTTGGAAGCAAGGCTTCAATTGATAGCAGTTACATAAATTTTCCTGTCATTTTCTGACAGATGGGGAACAGATGGTTATTAATTTCATGAAAATAAAAAGTGGTAGCATATAGTATTAAAACATTTATTGGGCTTCATACAAAATCCCAACACCGTACATGGTACTAGTGAAGTTGCTTTGTTGCAGACATTGCAAAGAGAGTCAGCCTCCTTAGCCAATGATGCTTCTGGCAAAGAAGTATAAATGTTATTAATTTTTAAAAAGATGTTATAGACTTTATTATAAACATAAAGACATTAAAGTATTGTGCATTCTCACCTATGGAAAGAAACATTAATTTTTTCCTGTCAGCAGGTGCAAATTTGTAAAATCACCTTCACTACAGGATTCAACAACATGAGATTTAACAATTATACTTAGTCACAGTGCTCGTAGAGTTTTTCCAAGGAGATGATCTGTCTGACATGATATGTCCAAAGAGTGTGCTTTACATGCCCTAGATAGGTTTGAACTCTAGTCAGTTGTTAATTTTTTGGCAAATTGTCTCCCCTTGTAATCTAGACCATTTATATCTTTGATAGATTCTTTAATAAGTTTTATTTTTGGCAAATCAACTTATCATAATTTTAATTGCTTATATATTTGAGAAATACTTCAAATTTTTGTTTTCTTTATTTGTGAAGTCTTTAAACTGGTTACAATGGGGAGATTACAAACACAATTCTCATATAACACACACCTTTCTACATCTTTGAGTAAAACCATTCAACAACAGACATCATTTATAGAGCTGATTTTTGCATGAGCCCAACCAAAGGCAGCCTACAGGAGCCTCCATTATTCACTGCCCAGCCTCTTCTAAGCTATGAGAAAGCCTATTCCAGTGTCGAAGTGCTGTGTGCAGAGTTAACTGTGTACACGTGTTACACCAGCTTTAATTCTACCTGGTCCCTTCAACTTTCAACACTACAGTTTATTCATCCGTAAGATTGGAACCATTTCACTCAAAATTTTATTTGTTCTATTAAAAAATATAACTTTTAATGTATTGAAAATGAGACTAGATAATGTTTCTTTTTAAAATATGAGGCCAAATCATAATAGAATCATTTAGCATGCCACCAGCACAGCACATGTGTAAGAATTGACTTAGCACACATAACGTGGTGTCAGCAATGCCTTGTGTGAGTCCTGCGGGTCCTGGCTAGTTGTATAAAAGATGCAGCTAACTGAGAATTATAGTAGAAAATGTTAATTTTTTTACTCTTTTAACCTAAGATGCTTGTTAGGAAATTTTCTTTGTTTTTTGTTTTATTTTCTTCTCGCAGCTCTTATTATCCTCCTTCTTCCTTCTATGATCTCTTTCAGATGTTCAAGAGTTTATTGCAGAAGGGAGTTTAGAATGATCTGGGGTCAGTGGGATACAAAAATTGGAGAAACATGTGCCTTCACCGTAGAGATTGAAAGTAGCTATAAGTGTTAAAGATTTAAACAATAAAAAGAAAATGAAAGAATAAATCTAAGACCAATACTTTGCTAGAAATTATTCACAGATATGATAAATAAAACTCTAAAATTTAAGGACATAATCATAAAAATTATTTATTCTTTTGTGTGTGTGTACAATTACTAGGCACATTGTGGAAATTCACTGGTTCTTTCAAGAAGAAATGAAAGCCATTTGAAAGGTATAGGAAATTATCATTTAATACAAAGAACTACTCTGGGCTTTGCATAGTAAAATAATGACATTCCACTCAATGTTTCCATTCTTTTATTTTTTCTTTCAAAGCTGCTGGAAGTGAAAAATTACAATTAAAGAAGAAGGGTTTTTGTGTAGGCTTGTCATGTGAAATTTTATTGAAGGAGATGGCTATATACATTTCTTTATAAAGAGTTTGTCAAGTGTCAGAAAAACTTGAATACTGAAACAATAGTATGGTTTTTTCACATGTTTTCCTGATTAGTGTCATGCCACTCAAGCAAAATATAATAGTTCTAATTTGCCTAATTATGCTGAAAAACTGAAAATTTCCAGGTATGTTACCTGCCTGTTTTTTTTCTTTCAGAAAACAAGTCACTGAATTTAGTAGAAAATCAAATCAGACAAGCAGTTGATAGGTACTTACTGTACGTGTTCAATGATAAAAGCTTCTTTAGAAAGGAAATGAAAAGCAAAATATGACTGCCTTTCCACGTGTAAATTGTGTGTATAATCACTTAGCAACAAATCAAATGTATCTGAAGCAGTGCTCATAGGAAAAAAAACTCTTCAATTTCCATCATAACTAACCTATCACATTCAATGGTTTATTATTGTAATTCTCATTATAATTAAATGCAATTTTGCCTAAAACAAACTACTAAGAAATATACATTTTACTAAAAGGAAGTTTAATGTATTAATTTTCTTATTCTCAGTCCAGCTCAACAAGCTGAACCTGGATCCTTATTAAAGATGTATCTTCTTAAACATGTACTTCATTATATTGGAAGAATGATAATTAAAAATAGAAGTTAAAGATCTGTTTTAATCTTTGCAATTTTCTATTTAATATTTTAAATAATTTCAATTGTCTTCTAATAATATTACATAAGTATAATATATTTAGAATATCATTATTTTACTTCTAGCCTTCAATGGAAAAAAAACTAGAAAAATGTTGCAATGATCACAAACTTATATGGCTTATGTATATCTATCTATACCTATATCTATCTATATCCTTTTTTCACTATACATTCATTTCATATTACTATACTGACAAAATTATTTCTTGGTCTATCTATAATAAAATCTTTCTCTAAATACATCCTGTACTGTCTTAATCAATTATTCAAAGAATGGATACTGCCATACTTTGTGAAAATCCCTGTTTCCTCTCCCTTGGAAATATTTTATTATTTCTCTCCCAGAGGAGAGCTTAATGAACCTGACTTGCATACATCTCTCTGAGGATCACAGTGTAGGTGGGATCATGTAAATCTGAAGTAAGACTGGTAGGTGACTCCATTTCTGATTCATGGAAGCTCTAATCTTATGCAATTTCAAATACAAAGAAATATTCAGTGATGATAGTAACCCCCCAAAAATCAGTAATATCTTTCAAATCTTATCTTCATTATGGAGGAAAGACATCTGAGTCAGGAGACCCCATCCCCTGCCTCAGTTCTTGTCTCCCAACAAGAGACTAATTCAAACGACAGACAACATGTACAGTAGAAATGAGATGGCAAGTGTATTTATGAAACATATGTACACATAAAGTTGCAAGCAGGCACCCAGCTAGTCTAAATGCCCAATGTATAGAGGAAATAAAGTTGTTAGTAAGTTTGTTCTATACACTTGAGCCAAGGCTACAAGTTGGTATTTAGCTAATCTAAGTATGCCAACTATTGGGGTTCAGAGATTATACACCTTAGTCAGTTTCTAGGTTCTTCCTCTTCCTTCCCCTTGGGTACAATGTACAGCTACACAGGCTTTCATTTTCAGTTAGTAAAGGCCCTTTGTTTTAGTGAAATTGTTTCAGAGGCTTCCCTTCCCAGCACAGAGTCTCAAGGATTCCCCTCCTTCTGCGTAATTTTTGCTTGTGATGCTCAGGACACCTGACAATCTTATCAAACTGGGCTCAGGACTGCTGAATTAATTGGTAAGCCGTGTCTCCTTTTTGCGTCTAGCCTCCTCTATTAAGTTCTTTGTTAGACTGGAATTCAAAGACCCTGCTTTATTTCCCTCTGGCCACTCATTCTTAACACCTTCAATGATTTTCTCTGTCTCTGCCTTCTATCCTCAGATCCATCTGAAAATGAACCCTGACAAGTTTTTTCACTCTCAACTTAAGATCCTCTCTTCTTTATCATTCATAAAAACTTTCTCTTAAACTTTCATTATACAGAGATGGGCAAATGTAGGTTTACAGTTATTGTATGGAAATTAATATGATTATTAGTGACTAATAATACAAGAATAAACTCTGTTCCACATACTCACAATTGTAAACCTACTTTTGCCCAGCCCTGTGTTTTCTGTCAGTTTATTTGCAATTTCTTACTTAATTCATTTTCTGTAACTGTATCTTATTAGTGCAATGTTTCTTAGGAGTCTACATAGGTCATTTCAATCTTCCAAAGACCTAAATTTAATTAGCTAAAAGATGCAGATGACTAATTATCTCCCTAACCTAGATTCACTTCATGGTTTCAGGACTGTATACGTAGTATACTTCCTCTGCATCTCTGCATGATATTTAGTGTGATCATTGAGATCAAGTTGATACATAGTGTGTGTTCATTAAATAAATGATTTAATATATAATGTACAGTTGCAAAGTATCCTAAGTACAATTAATTGAATAATTTAAAATAACTCAAATGTGGTGAGTCAGACACTAGAATCTGCTCATAGTAGTAATATAATGAGAAGGATCCTAAACAAACCTGAGTTCCAATCTTGACTGTAATGTTTGCAAGGAATATTACAGTATTCCAAGCCACATGTTGGATCTTCTTAACAAAGCAGAGCTGATAATACTAAACTCAATCCTGTTTTAAGAATGAGTATTAAATATACAAATATGTGTGGTAAATGACTACTTGAAAATAAATATCATTAACACACACTGTTAATGTGTACTCAATAAGTAAAAATTAAGTGATTCAAAATACAAATAAGATTTAGAAGCATGAAATATATGAGCATTGGAATGAAAAGTCAGTGTTATCATACTCTGTCATCAGATATGAAAAAACCTAGATGTGTAACAATAACTGTGACCATTAAATGTTTGAGTTCCTCATTTTACTATTATTATTAATATTTACATTAGTAAATGTTAGTTTACTAATATTAATTAGTATTTACTAATGAATACATTAATATTTGTTAAATATATTATATATCAGTCATGGTGTTAGGTTTTGCAGGTAGAGTGGTGTATAAGATAGACAAACCCCTGACATTAAAGATCTTAGACACTGATAGGGGGTAGGGATAAGTAAATATAACATCGCTATAAATGCCATAGAGAGCAAGCACAGAAAAGTGCATTGAAATGTACTCTTATGCTTTACTTGAGAGATTATTTTCAAGAAGTGACACATAAGATAAGATATGAAGAATCAATAGCCATTGACAGTGTTCAGAGGGGAGAAGGGAGGGAATTTCAGGGGAATTTCAGGGGAAAAGAGGAAGGGTGTACAGGAACAAGTATAAAGGACACACGGACAAAAATCTAGGGGCAGGTGGAAATGGGAGGGATGTGGGGAGGGCTGGGTGGGTGGGCTGAGATTGGAGTAAAAGATAGAAAATTGTACTTCAACAACAATTGAAATAAAATTTAAAAAAAAAAGAATCAATAGCCATGGTCTTGAGTGATATTGGATGAAGATTGGGAAAACCATTCCAGTTACAAGGTTTAGCATGTGGAACATGGTACTGATTGTTTTAGCTTGTTCAGATATAAAAGTTACCATTCAAAATTGTGATGATTTATTACTGGTAAAATTGCAGAGTATTTCCTGTTTTCTTTAGTACCATCATTATATTTATGTGGTACCATCACCATAGAAAAACAACAAACATTTTAAAGCAATAAAAGTGCTTGTATTATCCTGCATTTCCTCAAAGTTGCTAACAAGTATAAATTAATTCCTGCCCTGAATGGGATTTAAGTTATATTCTAAGTGAAAGATACCTAAAGATGTTCTTTGCAAGGATACCAGGTCCACAGCTTTCTCCCCTCAATGCCTGGCAATGTATCTGAGATATATAAAAGGAGACCAAAAATACATATTGAATTATAGAAATAATTCTATCCAGGTAATAGAATATTATTCAGCACTAAAAAGAAATGAACTAAAAGAGTTATGAAAATAAATGCAAAAACCCTAAGTGCACACTACTAAATGAAAGAAGTCAGCCTGAAAAGACTGCATACTGTATGATCCCAGCTGTGTGACCATCTAGAGGATGCAAACCTGCACAGAGTGAAAAGATGAGTGGTTTTCAGTGGGCGGGGAAAGAAGGTGATGAATAGGTGGAGCACAGACGATTTTAGGGCAGTGAAAAATACTCTGTATTCCAATATAATAATGGGTGTATAGCATGATATATTTGTCCAAAACCCTAGAATAGTCAAGGCAAAGAATGAACTCGAAGATAGACTATGGATTTTGGATGATTAAAGTGTGTCAATATAGGTTTATCAATTGTAAGAAATGTACCACTCTGGTGGAGGATGTGGATAATGGGAGAAGCTATGCAGGTGTGGGGACAGGGGCTGTTCGGGGAAATCTCTGTACCCTCCGCTCAATTTTTTATGAACCTAAAACAGTGATAAAGTAGTCATACATGTTTGGGAAATCTTTAGTAAATAAAGATTAAAAACATTTTTATATGAACAAGTGAAAAGATGAGTGAGAATAAAGGCATGATTCATTCCAAGATATATACTGTCTGTGGAGTCTCTTTAATAGAAATTCTGTCCATGGAAACAAATAAAAAAGCAAATCAGTGAATGTAAATGGAAAATTAACTTGACAACAGTGTAGACAATAGAGTAGAGAAGAGTAACTTTTGAGGCAACAGTCCTGTTAGAAGATTTATACAATAAGCTATGAATTATTGTACTTTCTCCTGCCACATAGCAAAGTTGGTTAGCATAACAATATAGGTATCTTTGCTGAAGCAGATTCAGTTAGTAAGATGAAAAGTCCGTGGCTTTTCATTTAAAATATTTGAGAAAAATTAATAGGGTCTGTGGCTTGTCCCCATCTTATAAAGGATATCATTTTATGTAGGTAGTATGATAGTCTAATATGAAGTCAAGATGACATTTCTAATTGACTTTTGGGTAGGTTTGCTGAATTATCTTTTGAAATTTCAAACTTTCAAACATTAAAACAAACTGTTGTTTCAACATAATTTTGTTCTAGCTTTAGTGAACACAGAGATGATTGTAGGGTACTTTTACAATTAGATTGGAGTGATAAAGCAACTTAAAACCGTTTTAAGCACTGGATTAGCCAAGGGTAATTGATTTTTGTATGTGAGCAGTACACTGAGGAGGAATCCACCAGCAATCGAATACCGTTCTTTTCTAAATTAACCTCAATGAATAAGGAAAAATCATAGCTTGCTTAGTGGAAAAACACCGGAATAGAAATGTGTTCACATGAGAGCAAAATGCTTTCAGTCTTTGTTCTGAGGGAACTTACTCAAGGCTTATGTAACTATTCTTTGAGTATAGTATGTGTGTGTGTATGTGCATTTTTACATGGGTTCTTGTGAAATTATCGTGATGGGAAGTTTCTGTATTTCAAACTTGGTTTTCTTGTAATTCTTATTCAACAATTTAAGCTAACTCTGTTGAAAAAAAATTTATGTGATATTCAAATAGCTTTTTTCTTTATTGCAGAAGTATGCCTTCCTTCTCTTTCCCACTCTCCATGTCTTAATGTCTTTTCTATCAAGCATTCTTAGAAAATATGTGTTCCTATAGATAGATTACATTATGATGTTTAAGAATGTGAAAATGAAAATGATTAAAACCAGATAGCACCATTTATCAAACAAACATGTACGGAGTACTTACTAAATATTGTAGAAAAAAGATAATTTGAATGAGGATTTTTTGCTGGAATGTCACATATTACTTTTGACAAACAAGAGTGGAATAAACAATTGCCCACAGGACATGGTTATTATTCAATGCTGTGCTACACCAGCATGTAACAGTTTGCAAGAGTTGATTGAGCACATCAATTCCCAACTCCACACGGTGCCCTTTCAGTAATCTGAAATCAGTCCACTGTGGGAGTATTTTCATTAAGAAAATCGGCAAACACTACAAATCAGAGCTTCCTCCCACCCCATCCTGTTTTTAAACCTTCACCAGCACATTCCAATTTTGTTTTGGTTTTAATAACAATAAGTCACCCACTTCTCCTATACAAGCCCTTCTAATACTAATGAGTTAACTAGATTTCTTCAAGAGCACAGTAAACTATGTCAGTGGCCTCCACGCTTTTTGAACATGCATCTGACAAATATAAAAGTTATGTATTTCCTAATATATATAAATTTATTTAATTACATTTTGGAGAGTATATATGGCAAGGGCTGTTCAAAAAGTATCCAGCAGCCATGTAATAGGAAAACTAGAGACATTTCTGGAGAAGATACAAGATATAAGAAACACTTTACATAGGACAATGACACCTCAGTACCCTTCAAAGTAGACACCTGGGGACCTCACACAGTTCTCCCAATCACTATCAACTGCCTTGTTGTATTTTTCTGAACCTCATAGACCTTCTGAAATTTTTTACCTTTCAAAGGCGATTTTAGTTTTGGGAAAAACCAGAATTCACAGGGTGTCAAATCTGGGCTGTAAAGGGGCTATGTGACCTGGGTGATTTGATGTTTTGCCAAAAAAAAAAAAAACCTCTGCATGAGACATGATGCAAGAGCAGGCCCATTGTCATGGTGAAGCTGCCAATCACCAGTTGCCCATAGCTGCAGTCTTCTGAATCATCTGAATAGTTTTTTCAGGGAAATGTTCAAGTTTAATGCAAAATTTGATGCAGATTTGTTGCTCTACTCGCTCAGTCATTTTGAATGCAACAGCCACACAGTATACATGCTCCCTTAATAATGCCTATCACCCCCACTAACTAGTACAATGAAGTCATCATTGCTCACACATGCGCATTCGAGTCCACTTTCTTTTACTGCCAGTTTACATCAGTGTCGCATAAACCATTCTCATTATATTAATAATGGCTGGACTTTTACCAGACAGACCTCATATATCCCACACAATTAATAAAGTTTATATATTACATGTAAAAAAGCAAAAACCAAGATATATAGGAATATGTGAAAATAACATTTTAAATTTGTGATTTCTAATATATTAACTTTATAAAATGTTTTGGCCTTTTCTACATTATAGAAAATCTACATTTTATATAGCAACACACTTTGCTTTTGCTTTACAATTTTTAAGTACTCAGTTTTAATACATTGAGAAAATACTTGGAAAGAAATTTTTGAAGTTTATTTTTTTATACTTGGTTGAATTAGCTGTGGTACCTGGAGATGAGACTTCAGAAAGATATATGGGGCTGGCCAAAAGGTTTGTTTAGTTTTTTCCATATGATGGTTCTAGTAGTGCTTAGTTATTTTTAACTTCATTTGAAACAATTTTGTTAGATTGTATTGTGATAGTTGTCATATCAACATGCATTTAGAAGAAAAATGAAAATTGGTGAATTTTTGCGCAGCCATTTTAATACTGAAGATGGAAGATATGAAACATTTTTGGTGTATTATGCTTTATTATTTCAAGAAAGGTAAAAACACAACTGAAATGCAAAAAAAAAATGATTTGTACAGTGTGTGGAGAAGGGGCTGTGACTGATCAAATGTGTCAAAAGTGATTTGTGAAGTTTCTTGTACTATTGACATTTTGGCCAAATAATTATTTGCTGTGGGGCTGTCTCATGCATTGGAAGATGTTTAGCAGCACCCCTGGCCTCTACACAGTAGAAGTCAATAGCGAGAGATAGCTGCCAGCATACTCAAAATATCCAAATCACTAAAGTTATTGGTGAAAAATAGGTATTTTATTTTATGGAAAAAACTAAACAGATTTTTTAACCAACCCAATGTAATATACACAAATAGAAGGAAAGTGTTAGCTTAACTTCAAAGTATTACTTTTTCACTCTCTATTTATGAATATGCAAAGATTTTGTTAAAATTGAGAGGTTAAAAACCTATCTTCTTTAATGTGGCTCTTATAAACTAATCTGAAAATGTGTTTTATATAAATAACAAATGGCTTCAAAGAGTATTAAATATTAGTTTTGAAACACTTCAAATAGATTAAAATGTATTTTTCTACCTTTTCAAGAGTATAGATTTAAGTGTATTGTTTCCAGTTATAAAAATTATTTTAGGTAACAAAATTATAAAAGGTTTGGAAATAATCAAATACTCATATTTCAAGTGCTTCTTATTAACAGAATTTTTCACGAAACATTTTCTCCTTTATTTTAAAATCATAACCTTTATACTACAGGGATAGATTGTATTATATTTTTTAAAATACCTACAAAATAGTGTACTACTAACAGATACTTGTCATCAAAATACAGTTGATAAATTTAGAATTCTTGTATTTATTTTTCAAAATTACTCCCATTATTATTCCATTATTTTAGCTACTTTGCCAAAGATAACCAGCATACTTCTTTGTGTTTAAGAAGACTTTCATAGCTATTCTCCATGTCATTATAAAATGTTATAAAGGCCCACTATACATTTATACATATATCTCATTCTGTGAAATTAATGACATGGATGTTTGCAAGTATAATTTGTGCATACCTGATTTCTATCCGTTTAAAGAAACAATAGCTTTCCTCTAAAAAATACTGTGAATGAAATTCTTGCATGATATAATCTTTGAAGCAATAGCCTAGAATATTTAACTATTTTTCCCAAAATATTTTAAAAGTATTGTTTACTTTTAAAGGCATACATTTTCCAGCATACCTCTTCTTTAGTATTTTACAAAAAATATTTCTTGATATATTAGTTTGTGAAACAAAATCTAGAAAATAATAGGAGACACATTAAGTAATCTGGACTGTCATACAACTCTACAGTAAACTTCCAACAGTGTATAATTTTCCTGAAACTGCATCATTATTACATTCCAGCACCTGTCAACAGTGCATACTGATAAAAGAATACAGTTTTATTTGTCTCTATTTTGACTTCTGTGGACTATTCAAGCTAATTTAACTGCTTCAGTAGAGCAAACATTTCAGTGATGTTATACGACTCTCGGTTTCCAGTACTAAGTAAAAGGTGTGAACAGAAACTGCATTACATTCTGAAATATTGCCACTGGGTTTTGTTTTCTTTTTAAATTTAATAGGTAACATTCTGAAATATTTATTGTTATCCTTTATTACTGATTTCTTTGTAGGAAGACTTAAGTCAATTTTCCATTTTCTAAATATTGACTCAGTTAAAACTAGGAAACATAATCTGCAAACCAACTGAACTGGAGACATGGAGACTGTCTTATGATACAACATGCAGAAAGTGAGGGAAATGGCCCTCATAAACACTTTGCTTTGTGCAAACCCAACATTTCCTTAAGGATATCCTACACACCAATAGGCTATGTCACCACTTAAAGAAACTAGTTCTACTTTATGCATTAAAAGTATTACTAAAGCATAAGATTTACTGTATTTTTAAGTGAAATAGTAATAATAATAATAATAATAGAAGGCCTAATATTTACTCCCCTATTCAACAATGGTTTGCTTTGCTCACTGAAAATACCATTTTATGTAATTGAATTAGTTGTGTGATAATTCAAAATGCATAATCTTAAACCCCACTTTAAATCTGCTACATCAGAACAATAGGGAGGTGGGCAAATGTTAAAACCAGAGAGCTAAATTCGGAAAGCTTCCTAAGTGAATCTTTTTTTAATTGAATTTATTGGGGTAACATCAGTTAATAAAATTATACAGGTTTCAGGTTACAATTCTATAATACATCATCTCTATATTGTGTTGTGTGTTCATTACATCAAGCCAAGTCACCTTTCATCACCATTTGTCCCCTGTTCTACCTACTCTCACCCCCGCCCCTTTCCCTCCAGTGATCACCGAGCTGTTGCTTGTGTCTATGAGGTTTGTTTGTTTGTTTGCTTAATCTCTTTACCTTCTTTACCCAGCCCCACATCCCCACTCCCCTCTGACAACTGTCAGTCCATACTTCACAAATTACACAGTGATAGATAATTGACTTAGAGTATGGAGAGTTAAATCAGTGGAGTGGAACATATGAGTACACATGACTCTTCTGAAATGCGAGGGTCAAGTAAAGATAGGTTGTTTTCCTGATATATATTTGTAACGTGCTCCTGTGAGGAGTGTTATAGCTGCACAATATAAATATCTTCAAGAATGCTGTCTGTAAAATCAAAGTGACAGTTATAGTGCCTAGCATCACAGGTTACTTTAGAGATGAAAAGGATCATGAGATACAAAAATGTCACTCAAACAGAATTATTTAGTTCCTTTCTACTTTTTTACTGGTATGTGTATTTGCCATAACACATTTAAAATTTACTTTGAAGAATTTTGCTTTTTTCTCCCTCCTTTAATGTTATATCCAGTAGTGAAGTTTTCACAATGTTTTCCTCTTCAGTTGCTTGGGCTAAAAAATAGCATATTTAATTTAATTTAGATTACTCTAAGATAATTAGACTTGGGATATGGGGACTGGGACATTGATCAGTTCCATAGCACCGACGAGGAAAAATGATACAGATGTGATTGTAGCAAAATATTTGTTTACCTCAGACCCAGAGACAGCTTCAGAAAAGAAAACAAGTTTTGAAAAAGGAGTCACTGAAGAAGAATTGAGGTGCATGTCGGAGATGAGGCTTGATATCCTGCAGCAACACGCAAGGACGCTGAAAGTTCAGGCAGATGACAAGATAACAGGGCTCCCCAAAGACCAGGTGTAGGTAAAAAAAATGGATTAGGAGTTACTAATAAAAGAGATCACTAATGTTAAAAGCAAGACTAAAAATCTGTCTTGCCATGATATCACAATTGGCTTGACCTTTAAGGTGGACATTTAATCTTAAAATATACAAAAGACTCTAAGTTTAAGCAAAGTGAATTTAATACTTTCAAAGGCTAAACTATCAGATTGGAAATTAAAGATTGTATACTCAGATTCTTTAACTCTGAATTGAGTTTTCAACCTCAGTATGTTTTTATTTTAAATTATTTCTTTATTTCCATTATGAAAAGGTATGACACATTGAAGGAAAATGTATAGTGATATAAAATACTATAATAAAATGTGTAGTGATATAAAAAAGATTCTGGGAATTTACATTTAGGCTTAGTACAAATTGCTGTCTCCCTCTGCCAAATGTAGTCATAAAATTAGGTTAAGGATTAGTTTTGGATGAACAATTAGAAATAAAGCTAGAATTGACCAACCTTCCACATATTTATTAGTCAGTTGTTATTCTTTCATAAAATGTTCTTTCATTTACAAATATTATCTTCTTTTCTTCTATATTTTGTGTCCTTTACTTTAGTTTCAATTTTCACTTATATGACCATTGACATATTAGGGGTAAGATCTTTTAACTGTAGCAGATGTTGCAAATTACATCTCCCATTCTGTCACAGTTATTTTTTGACAGCTTTTACTACATAGTACATTGAATTTGTCAGCCTTTTATCCATTATTTCATGGTTTTGTTTCCAAAGAAAACCAAGTTGTCATGTTCTCCAGTGTTTAGAATCCCTTTAATATCTTGAATGGAACACACATTTTATCAGAATTTCATTATCACTCTTTATTTCATTCTATGCTTTTTGCCTTGGGATTTTTTTTATCACACTGCCACTCTAAAAATTATCATTTATATTGCCAATATTATGGTGGAAGAGGCCGGTTGTCTACAAAAACCATTTTTCTTTTCTGCTACAGTACATGGTTAACGGCTACCATATTGCAGAGCCTCACTCTCTAACCTTACGCATTTTCCTCTTCTTCAAGAACACACCTACTGAGATTATCTGTTTACTTACTTATTTTAACATGTGTCCATGTGTATTGTGTGTATTATTTCCAACTGATGCTGTAACAAATTATCACAGGTGAGTGCCTAAAAAGAACTCAAATGTTTCAGTTTATAATTGAAAGGCCATTATGTGAATTAGGTCACAGTGAGCTAAAATCAAGTTGTTAGTAGGGCTGTGTTTCTTCTGGAGGATCCAGGGATAATTCTCTATGCCTATACCAGTTTCTCAAGGCTTCTCATTTTCTACTCATTACCCTTTTCTGTCTTCAAAACTACAATCTTATCGCTTTAACTTCTGTATATTAGTCACATCTCCACATTATCCGTTTTGCCTCTGACTTTCCTACCTGTCTCTTTCACTTAAAGGCCCTTGTGATTATATATATCATGCCCACCCAGATAATTCAAAATAATCTCCCTAACTTAATATTCTTAATTATTTCTTCAAAGTCTCTTTTGCCATGTAAGGTAACATACTTATAGTTTCTTGAGATTAGGACAGGGATATATTTGGGCATCAATTTCTTGTCTATCATTGTACATAATGTAGTAGTACATAAATTCCTGGGCTCAAAACCTGCCTTCTGTTTTATTGCAAAATGCATAACACATACAGCTTTTAATAGAATACTATTGTTCTATTTCTTTAAAATTTTAGATATATTTTTGAATATTTTAAAGCTGGAATAAAAACTCCAAAAAGTAATAAGAAGAAACACTTTCACAGAAGTATACCACATGAAATTAAAGTGAATCAATCAAGATCTCCTTCCCTTCACCCCTAAATAACTTTTGTGCCATGAAATGCTCTGTAAAAATTAAAAGACAAGTTACAAATGGGAGAAAATATTTATGATACATACCATGTACAAAGGATTTTTTTATCTGACTATTTAAAAGATCCTTGGAAACAATGAGATAATAATACTCAATCTCAGTAGTGATCAGAGAGACAGATAAGAAAACAAAAAGGTTTATATTAAAAATATGGAATTTGGTGTATGAGGAGGTTGCCCCATTAATGTGATTAATTTACTCACATATCACTAGTGGAAATCATTTGAAAGGAATACATCTTCTTGGGATTAAACAAAATAATAACTCTACATTTAAATAACTATTCTAGAGACATAGTCACAAATAAGCAAAAAGAATCATATACAAGCACGTTATTGAAACGTTATTTCAAATAAGTAGTATTTGGTAGATAATATAATTGCACAACATTAAAAACATGATTATATTAATCTGGTTACACCTATGTAACTCTTCAGAACTGAAGATAATGAGATACAGCCTTCTGTGTATCAACATGGAAATACCTGGCAGTCTCCCTTCACCTGGCTGTCTCACCAAGCAAGGTAAGTGGCCCCACCTGCACAGACTCGGTGGCGCTCATCTGTCAGCGTGATGTAGAACATGGAGCTTCGGGATGAGGAACCCAAAGGAAAGCCCCTGCTCCAAGACCCAAGGCCTGGGGAAAACCTACACCTTGCACACTGAGTCAGTCAACAGCAAATATTCTGTGATTCTCAGTCAAGGGATCTTTTACAATATTTAGGGATTTAGCACAATATTTCTCAACTAATATATATTTTACTCTAGAAAATCTAGTAAAATACATAAAAATTCAGATGTATAAAGAATATATATTTGGAAAAAGTAACACTTGCCATAAAAAACTCTTAAGGAATTCTGATTTTATAATATCTAAAAGATATCATTCAATGAAACTAAAATTTAATTTAAAAGTAACATTTAATGAATATAATTTATCATAAATGTTTCAGATTCATTTTTTTGTGTAAAACAAGGTAAGCTGCATTTAAAATCCTATTGTTTTTACCCCACATTTATGGTGTATGCCTAAAATCCTGTTGTTCACAACATTCCCCTGAGTAACTCTTGGTTTTAAAGAATACATAGCAAACAGAGAATTGGAATAATCTTGAGACACAAATGAGTTTTGAATGTTAAAACCAGACTTGCAGTATAGTCTACCTGAGACCTCCCTAAGCAACTATTTTGGTTCCTTTGTAGTAGAAAACAATAGTGACTCAACTAAAAGAGGGAAGCTGAGTCAGTGTGAGGCAAGATGGAAAGAAATTAGGGAAAGCTCCCAACAAGGGAATGAGGAAGTAAGAATGGACACAGAGTCTCATGAACCCCTAGGTCCTTCCACCCAGAGCCTGCCCTCAACTCCCTGCCTGCCATGCATGATCAAAGAGAAGCAATTTATGGCAGGAAATTCTTGTGGTGTTTGCAGAAGTCAACAATAAGAACTGGCTAAAACCAGATTAATTCAAGATAGAGGAAAAGGTGACCAGAGATTGACCCCAAAGCTCATTATGCCATCATTATAATGAAAACTGACACTACAAGTGGAAGAGTGGCAGAGGGGAGATGGACTGCAATACTTCTGGAACAAACTGTATTGGAACCAGGACCCCCTCACAACCAGAAGGCAGAGACAGAATTTGGTGCCACAAAGTTCAGGTACAACCGGCCCTTGGAAACATGAAACTGCAAGAACTGACTGCCTCAGCCTGCAACTCACTCATGAGTTTACTCTTGTCCACTGGACATGTACTTTCATTTCTTTCAAGCAGTGCCCTACGACATTTGCAACTAGAGGAGCAGCAGGCAGTGTCAGCCAGTCTCCGGCTGACCCCCAATCCTGTCTCTGAGAACCCACATCCCGGCGACCTTCTCTCAACGGAGGTAAAATTTGATTTTGTTTTCACTTGGATATAACCTTGGATTCTTTCCTTCGCTGTCAAGAACCTGAAGGTCACAGAGTGCTGAGATGCCCCATTCCAAGTCTGCCTATAGTGTCAAGAGCTGCATTTTAGTCTATTGGTTCCTGTCCGTACATGACTCACTCAGGGCTTACGTTTAATACAACACTGCGGAGTATCTGTTGTTTAGTCTCATGAACCCTGGCTGACTGGGAGCTGCAGCTAACTGCCACTGCCCAACCTCAGGAGAAAGTGTAATTGACATCATTAGCCTAGAAAAAGATCAAAATTCAAAATCTGAAGTATGGCTTTTACAGAATGTGTATTACTTTCACACTACCATAAAGTTGAAAACCATAAGTTAAAGTATCTGTAACTGGGGACGACTGGTATAAAGCTCTATGTGACTTGATTTGTTAAATAGGATGTCAATGGCCTTACATGATAGGAGGTGAGTTGATGTTGATGTTCCACACTATCTGTGATAAGCCATGTTAAAGAGAAAGACACAGATCCGAAATGGCATCACTTGTGCTCATGATTCAAAGTCTAGATTTAATACCCAATGTAGTAGCTATTTCAGCCTCTTTTAGAAATTTACTTTTAATCAGCCAACCTGGAGTTTTCTGGTCAACCCTTGTCCCACTCACAGTTCTTCCTATACAATCTTTATTTTTTAGGAGAAAGGAAGTGAGAGAAAGAAACATTCACGCAAGAGAGGAGCATCTATTGGTTGCCTCCTATATTCATCCAGACCAGGAATCGAACCCACATATGTATGTGCCCTGACTGGAAATCAAACCTGCAACCTTTTGGTTACAGGACAACATTCCAGTCAACTGAGCCACACTGGCCAGGGCTTCCTATACAATCTGTCCATTTTGTACAACCTCCTGGATCTCCTTCTATCTACTGGATGAAATGCTACCTGATTCATTGCTTACTTAGTAAGCCAATTGGTAAAATTTTATTCTTTATCAAACATTAATCATTTATTATATACAACACCTCCTATTTCTGACAACCTTATGTTCTCAGGAGGTCCTCATCTAGTTTTTCAAAAGTTTGAATTCAGAATACTTTTGAAATAGTATTCAGGTTTTTAAAAACCTTTCCTCAATGAACTGATCTACTAGTTCTTTGTTTTATCTATCTCCTTCTCCCTTCCTGGCATATCTTTTCATTTCACTCCTATGTTTGATGACCATCATCTTTGATGAAACTATTTCTTTTTTACTTGTGAATCCATCTCTATTTTTGTAGTATTTGTTGTAGAACACCAGACACTTCAATCATCTCTGTCTTCCATTTCTACATCTCATTTCCTTCCCTCTCCCCACTCTTTCCTCCTTTCTTTCCTCTCCTCATCACTCAACAGTGGAATGAATTGTGTAGGGTGTCAGCACTTGCATGTAAGGAATCCTCATTTTGTTTTGCTGTTTCACTTTCTATCTGTCTAGCTGTCTATCTATCTATCATCATCATCTATCTATCATCTATCTATCAATCTATCATCTACCAAGAGAGGGTAAGGGAGGGAGAAAAAGAGGAGGAAAAACACTGATCTGAGAGAGAAACATCAATTAGTTGCCTCTTCTTTTATAGGTACACTGACTGGGTTCAAATCTGGCATGTGTACTGACCAGAATTGAACCTGCAACCTGACCTTTTGGTTTGCAGGATGATCCCCAACCAACTCAGCCATTCCAATGAAGGCTTAACTATCTTTTTATGTTGTTGGTGTTACTATATTTTTGTTTGTTTGGTGGTGTTCTTTTCATTGCATTTTTTACACTTTAAATTTATTTTATCACTCTTTTCTAGCTTGCATCACTTCTCTGTGTACTCCTTGGGCTATAATGGAATGCATTAACATTTGGAAAAACAATTTGTTCTTATGTTATCACAAAAGTTTTGTTGTTTGTTTTTTTAACTTTCACTGCTTGCAAGAAGTTTCATATAATTGAATGTCCTAAATAATATTCTTGATATGAATAATAAATGTAATTATATTTAAGTAAATATTTTGATATATATAATTATCAAGCTCACCGTCAAATATAATTTATAATTTTTCAAATGTATTTCATCACAACTAATAATATTAGTGTTTGGTTCAGGAAATACTATTATAGAATATATTATTTTTTTATTATTTTACCTTATTTTATTAAATTGTAAAAATTAAGTATTCATTGAAACTGCATTTATAATGCACATTAGTAAACTGAAGCTCTTCTTATATTCTACAATATTTTTAGGGTCAAAAAGCTCCAGGAGCTATGCCAGAGGATTCATAGACTGACCTAATTTAATCATTAGGGTAATCCTAGAGCATGATCTTAGAGCTTCATCGAAAAAAAATTATTTATGAAAGCTGAATTATGGAGAGCTTAGTTAAGATATTTCTTCAAAGGCCCACATATAGTAAACATCAGCGCACAGATCTGAGAGCCTAGATACTTTCTTTTTTTTTAAGATTTATTTATTTTTAGACAGAGGGAAAGGGAGGGAGAAAAAGAGGGAGAGAAACACCAGTATGTGGTTGCCTCTCACATACCCACTAATGGGGGACTGGTGAGAAACCCAGGCATGTGCCCTGACTGGGAATCAAACTGTCAACCCTTTGGTAGCAGGCCGGGCTCAATCCACTGAGCCACACCAGCCAGGGCTTTCCATCTCACTATCACTTTCACTACTGTATTTCTCAAATTTTATTTGCTTGATATGTTTCTTAAATCCGCTTTATTGGAAACTAATTTTTAGAAATAAAAATGAACCATTTTCATACACAGAGGAGGGCAAACAGGTTTATAGATGTTCATGTGGAAAATGTCATGCAGGTTATGATTATTGTAATAACTTCATTAACTTAAAAGAATGTCACACTAGCAAAGTACACTTAGGTACAATCTTGTAAGTGCTCATATTGCCATCTTTTATTTGCTCATTCTGTCGTCTACTTGCTATACTCAAGCACACATTGACCCAGAGTTCTTACCAACTTTTCCCCATCCCTGTATATATTGATTTACTTTGACAAATGCATACACTGGTATAACCACCACCAATCAAGATATTGAATATTCTGTTCTTTCTACCAGTTTCCAGATGGCCCCCCAAAATCAATTCCTCCTCAACCCTTGCTCTAGGCAATACTGACCTCCTTTCAAACACTAGTTCTTTTTGTTTCATCTTTTTAGTGTTTCTTATAAGCTAAACAACAGAGCATATACTCTTTTGTCCAAGGCTTCCACTGCTCAGCCATTTGTCAATTTCAAACGGATCAATACTTTGCTCCTTTTCATTGCTCAGTAGTAGTCTATTCTATAACTATGACAAACTTTTCTTATCTATTGTCCAGTTGATGGTTGTCAATTTTTGGTTATAAGGAATAAAATTGTTAGGAACACTCACTTACATTTTTCATGTGTTCTTTCTTCAATCAAAACCTAGAAGTAAAATGCTGTTTTTACATTTGCACAGAGTTAATTTAATCAGAACCTGCCAAACCATTTCCAAAGTGGTTGTTAAAGTGAATGTGTGGTCTTGCGCTCCAGTTCCACATCTTGGTTTTGTTGATCTTTTTAATTAAAACTTTTCCAGGCAAAGTGTAGTGCCATCTCACTGTGCATCTGGTTGTCACTTCTCTACTGATAACAACGTTAGATGTTTCATATATTCACTGTACTTTTATGTGTCTTCTTTTGTAAGTGTTTGCTCAAATTTTTTACCTGTTTTCATTGTGTTCTTTGTATTTCTGTTATTGACTTGTAGGAGTCATTTTTTAAATATAATAAAATACCAGTTCCCAATTGTCATTGTCAATAATTTATTAACTAAATAAATGGAACAAGAATATTAACAGTATATGATTTTTCACTTTGTACTTTTTTTACATGTTCTAGCATAACAGAAGACAATATCATTTCACTCCATTACTTCACCTAGATTTTTTAAGTGATCTAAGGTACTATACAATCCTAAGTGGGTAACGTGGGGTTCACAAATTACACAAAACTGCTTTGAAACCTTGGTGATGCTACCTAGTGATACTCTGTAGCAATTTACTTAATCTTTCTGGAAATTAATTACCTCACTTAAAAGAAGTGAGTTTGAACTTTCAGGTAATTTTGTGTGTGTGTGTTTTTTTTTAAGATTTTATTTATTTATCTTCAGAGGGGAAGGGAAGGAGAGAGGGAGAGAAATATCAATGTATGGTTGCTTCCTGTGCATTCCCTGCTGGGAACTGGCCTGCAACCCAGGCATGTGCCTTGACTGGGAATTGAACCGTGATCTCTTGGTTCACAGGCCCGTGCTCAATCCACTAAGCTACACCAGTCAGGGCATGAACTTTCAGGTAATTTTGAAGATGAAATGTGATTGTGTTGTGTATGGGGGAGTGGATCAGGGAGATCTTCATTTCTGATACGTAAGTATTAAGTAATTTTAGTTTCATTCCTTGCCCTTCAATACTAAAAAGCTAAGGTAAATAATAAAATCTAAGTAATTTAAATCAAACATAGAATGAGGAAATCAATGAATTTGTGACTCATTGTGTTTTAAGTATTGACAAATCAATGAATTTGTGACTCATGTTTTTAAAAAATATTGACAAGAAATAGTTAATTCTTTAGCCATTTTAGTTAGTAGTATTGGATAATTTTTTAAGCTACTAAAAGAAAAAATGTCTTAAGTTAATTAAGATTTTAATCACCTTTGATAAGAAAAGCACACATGCTTTTTGAATTTTGAACTTCTCTTAGTACACAAAACAAATTATATCTGGGTAAGCAAATCCATAATTGCATTACCATAGAAATCATACATGTAAAGTTATAATTTTATCTTGAAATACATTTATATATGTTTACCCACACATTTCAAATTATTCACACTTAGTTATATAAGTAGTTTATTATCTTAAAGAGTGTTGATTTAATAAAATAGGTAAATTCCAGTTTGCAAAGCTAAAAATAAAATTATGATGTTTAAATATAAATTTTGCATTTTTTGACAAAGAATAAAACTTACATTTATTCTAACTCCCATAGTATTTCTATTCCTTGGTGATATATTAAAAAATCTTAGAAATAATCAAAATTCACAAAACAAACATTATTCACAACATTACAGATCTATTAAATATAAAATATAAAACAAACTTTGTAGAAGAAAACACAACACAATAAATTGGACTGCATAAAAATTAATGTTTCTGTGCAACTGACCTTATATACTCTCTACATTTAATAGTAAAAAAAAAGAGCATTTAAAACAAAATAATCAAAATTTTAAAACACCTCTTTACAGGAGGTTTCATAGAGTATATATAGAATATATATAAGTAATATAGATAAATAAACATACAATATTTTCAACATTATTAAACATTAAGAAAATACAAATTAAAACTCCAGTGACATACTACTACAAACCTATCAGAATGAATAAAATAAAAATTACCTGTGGTACCAAGTATGGGTGAGGATGTGGAGCAGCTGATTCTTGCACATATTGCTAGTGGGAAGATGAGTGGTACTAGCACTTGGGAACATATTGTGTGTCAGTTTCTTGTGATATTAAACATACCACAAAACTTAGCAATCATCCTCCTTGGTATGTATCCTAGATCGGCAATTTTTAACCTTTTTCATCTTGTGGCACATATAATTGTTAAAATTCTGTGGCACATTAAAAATATATAATATTTTTGCCAATCTTACAAAAACAAATAATTTTGATTCATTCATAATGGATGGCTATTGATATGTTGGCTGTTGTCATTTTTTTACAGTCTAAGGCAAAATAGTTCAGTGTCCCTGACTAAATAGTCAGGTATTACATGTTTTAAAAAAGTCTTGTAGCACACCAGTTGCAAAACTGGTGTCCTAAATGATGCACAGTTTTTATTCATACAAAAACCTGTATATGAATCTCTATAGCAGTTATTTTTCCATTATTCCATATTGGAAACAACCTAATGCCTTTCAGTAGGTGAATGGATAAATAAACTGTTACATTGGTATCATGGAATACTATCTTTCAATAACAAAAAATGAACTATCATAAACAATTTGGATGGAACTCAAATCCATTATTATGCTTCATGAAATGCATCAATCTCAAAGGTTATGTACTGAAGAGTTCTGTTTATGTGATGCTCACGAAATGCAGAAGAATAGTGAAGGTGAATTGGTCATTGCTTGCCAAGGGTTTGGGTTGGGAAAGAATATGATTATTAAGAAGTTACCTAAGGAGCTTGCTGGTGGGTGATGGAAGAACTGTCTTCTTCTGATTGTGGTGATGGTTACACAAATCTGTGAGTGTGATAAAATTTCATAAAACTAAACATTTAAAAAGCACCTGCAAAAACTGATGAAATCAAATAAGGTCTATAAGTTAATAGTAGTTAATATTCAATATCCTGGATTTTTTAATAATACATTATGTCCATGTCAAATTTTCTAATTAGGGGAAGCTGAGTGAAGAGTACGTGAAAACTGTGTACTATTTTTTTAACTTCTTGTGAATTTTTAAGTAATTTAAGGTGAAAAGTTAGAATACAGGAGAAACTTTTAACCTTTAAACAAATACTATCAATTACTGGAGGATCCAGGCATCACGATTCCAATGCACTTTCAGAGTCACAGTCACAGTCCAACTCGGAACCTGTGCTTGGAGAATCAAGATACGTGTGGGTCAGGTGTTCATCGGGGCCTGTTCAAAAGAGGCAGAGCTTGCAGGGTGAGGGTGGTGGTGAGAGCGGCAGCCCTGGAGAAGGCTGGCAGCAGGCCAAGGGAAGCAGGGTCCTAGCGTGGAGCCGGAAGTTGAGTTAGGTTTCCATTCTCCACTGGTAGTCACAAGAACAAGGCAAAACATACTTTGGTGGATATCAGGACAAACTATCAAAATCAGATAAAAGCAGCATTCGATTTTCTGATGCTAAAGTCTTAACCATCATATAGGACAACACATAGTCATCAAACTTACTGTCATTTGTATTTTAAGTTCCCTCTACCTATGCTTAAACTAGCCTCAGATTCTGGGTCACAAATTGGGGGAGAAAACAAGTGACTTGTCCAGAGTCACATTGATTGTAAGAATCCACAGTATACCATAAAATAACACATACCTATATTTAAGTTTATAGGTAAAGAACTCTGCATAACAATAGGAAAATTTAGATAAGTCAGGCAATAGGAAAATACAATTTGCAGTTTTGTAATCCAATATTCAGACGATTGTTTTTTCTGAATTATTATTTCCATTGTCTACATCACTTTTGTATATTTGATCTGTCATTAGAGAAAATATACTATGATTTATTTAATCACCTATGAACATTAATAATAATGTCTCCACATACAATTCTATTTTGCTTGCATGGCTTGCTCCTCTTATTTATCTTTTGGTATAATACACTTGAAGGTAATGAGAATAGAAACAATGACTAGCCTAATGGTTTTTAAAAATAATTTTACTATCTTTGTTTCCTAAACTGTTTGAATGAAATGTCACATCAGAACTAAAGTACAGCCTTGGCTGGTGTGGCTCAGTGGGTTGCGAGCCAGACTGTGAACCAAAGGGTTGCTGGTTCGATTCCCAGTCAGGGCACATGCCTGGGATGCAGGCCAAGTCCCCAGTGGAGAGTGTGTGAGAGGCAACCACACATTGATGTTTCTCTCCCTCTCTTTCTCCTTCCCTTCCCCTCTCTCTAAAAATAAATAAATAAAATCTTTAGAAACTAAAACACAGCCCTTGTGGGTGTGGCTTAATTGCTTGGAGCTTCATCCTCATGTGATCTCCAGTAGGGTCACTTTTATGAGGCAATCAATAAATGCTTCTCTCTCACATCAATGTTTCTCTCTCTCTCTCTCTCTTTCTCTTCCTCTCTCCCTTCCTTTATGTTTCTAAAAAAGCAATGGAAAAAGTTTCCTCAGGTGAGAGGAAAAACAAACTAAAATATAATTAATCTGCTGTGCGCTGACAACAGCATTTGCTTCAGAATTACAGAGGGGCAAGATTTCAATACCTGCATTAATCCTGTGATAACCCAACTCCAGGAACATTTTTCAAAGGCTGTTCAGCCTCATAGAGATACATGCAATTTAAAACCAACATGTTTTTCATTGGAAAATGAGTCTGAATGGTGTTGTTAGCCATTCAAATTGCAAGTCATGAAAAGATCAATTGAGAGTGTAGTTATTAAAGGTAAGAAAAAGTAATTATAAGTAAAAAATAAACAGCACATATGTTTCCTTCTAGCTATCTGTTTTAAATCAGTAGAAAAATAACAAATGGTCTCCCTTTTGAGGAAGATAATAAGCTTTTAAAAATACTTTAATGTTATGCAATAGTTCTAGCAAAACACCCATTTAAGCATCTTGTTGGCCTTGGCTACCAACTCCTGGTAGCAAAGTCAGATGGACTACTATTGCCCCCAGCAAAAACCTATCGGATACATGTTCTTTCCTAAAGATGCAGTGGCTGTTGTGTCATTTCCCGCAATTGTTGGGCTTTAAATACCTTTAAACAGCCTGCAATGGAACTGCAGGGGAATACATGACTCAAGGGGCAGTCGTGGCCAATCATTATCTTGTCATCTTGTAAATGCACAAGCAGTTTTTACCTCCTCAGTTTGGTAACATTTGTATTCAAAGATATTTCTAAACAATGAAGCTGGCAAAGAAGTTCCCTTTAACAAAGACACTATCCTTAAGTCGACAGATGGGTCCTGCACCAGAGAAATATTTGTGACATGGTCTTCTCAGTCCAGGGATTCTCTCAGCATCTGCTACACTCTCATGTTACTCATGATGACTGATATCTTCTACTGACTCTCAGTGCCATTGAAAATATTTATAACCTCTCCGCTAGAGAGGGAAGTCCATGAAGATTGAGGTTGCTTTTTGTCTCTGCATTCCTGCAACGTAGTGAAGTGCATGACACACCAGGCTTGTGATGAATGTTTGTTGAATGGAGAAGCAGATTTAAATAAAATAATAATTTATGATACTCCTGCTGTACTCCTCATATACTTGCTGGTCCATAAACAATGTTGCCTAATCTCACTGAGAAGAATACTATAACTGAGAATGTTTTAGAACTTGTATAATGAATTGAAAGATCATTTATTTAAGTTTGTTGACTAATAATTTTAAAATGTGCCTTGTGTATTTCTTTTTAAAAGTATCTCTCTGGTTACTCATTTTTATATTTTTAAAACATCAATTTGTGACAGACTAGAAATACATTTGAAAAAATAAAACATCTTTTATAGCTGAGAATTTAAGAAAAATGCTCTTAGATTATTTATATGTGCCATAAATAAGCTACATAAAACTCTGTATGCCAGAAGAGTTATATTAATGCTAATTTAAAATACGGTATTCTGAAAAAATCTGGAGGGAGTGAATTTAAGAAAAAGACTTTTAAGAAATGACAAACACTGGCAATTCTAACTGTGCTAATAGTAAAAAACATCATATTAAATTTTTTTAAAAATGTTGGTTAAGCTGCAAATACATAGTAGAGTCATTTCCTTCTCTCTGAGCAGATGGAGCACATGCCTGTTATTTTTGTTTCCAGCACGGAGCTTAAGAGTTACTATTGACCGGAGGTGGCACATGAGATAGATTCTATTTGAGATCAGATAACTTAGGTGAAAGAAAAGTTAACACAGACTATCTCACCTTTGGTATCAGTGACATGTGGGGCCAGAAAATTCCTGGCTGGTAGGGCTGTCCTATGGATTGTAAAACATTTAGCATCAAGCAGTTGCTAGTAGCAACTCTTCCCTTCTTCCTCCACAACTTTGCATTTGTAACAATTGAAAACAAACTGACAGTAACCAGAGTGGAGGTGGGAGGGGATATTAGTGGGAAAGGGGGAAGAGTTTTCAGAAGCAACTATAAAGGACACATGGACAAAACCAAGAGGGGCTGCAATCAGGGGAGGGAGGTGGGGGAAAATGCAGACAACTGTACTTGAACTACAACAAAAAATAATTTTAAAAAATATGCCCCCAGACATTAACAACTTTTCCCTGTGGCTAAAATTTTTCCAGTTGAAAATGACTATCTGATGACAATTTGGGGCATTTGGAACTTCTGGGAAAAGAAGTTGGAACCACAGCAACTATAGTGTAAGTTTCCCTTTTTAAACTTATTTTTATGTTCAAAACACAAATATTGCAAGGACCTTGCACAGTAGAAAACTTATAGAACTGCAAAAGAGAGAACTAGAATTCTTGCCCAATTCACTGTGACTAAGGTACAGCAACTTTAATTCTGACACAGCCAGACCTCATCTTTAACACAAGTATGTTCCAGTTCTGAAACTCCATGTTTTCTGACATTGTCTACAATGAATGTGTTATTTTATTTCTTTAAGTTTTATTTTTTATTTTATTTTTATTGTTTACACTCTTACAGATGCCCTGCTCCTGCCACCCCCCTCCCCCAATTTTTTACTTCCCCTCCTTCCTCACCCCCCTCCCTCTGGCCACCACCACACGGTTGTCTGTTGTCACGGGTCATGTTGCCATGTATGTTATTTTGCTAATCCCTGCACCTGCTTTCAGCTAGTCCTTCCCCCACCTCCTCTGACAGCTATCAGTCTGTTCCATGTATCTATGACTCTAAAACACCTGTAGTATTTACAACCTAGTGCATTAATCTGCCCTCGAGACAATATTCTGTAAAGAAACATGTCTGTCTTAAATATTAGAGTCCTTAGTAATGTCTGATAAGTTTTCATTTCAGGAGACCAGAAAAATAACCTATTAGTTATTGGCTTTAAATCATATTATAATACATGAGAAGCATGCCTATAGGTTCTATTAAAAAGTTCTTTTTCACATATGCATTTAACCTAAAACATATCTCTTTGCCAATGTTCTAAAAAGAAGTAACAATCATACCAATAGTATTCTTTTCTGGAATGGACATTATATGGCTCCAGAAATTTACGACCTGAAAACATCTCAAAAACTCTTCTGTTTTATTCATTAATTGAATTTATCAAAGATGGACAATAATGCCAAAATTGACTGGGGTTTCTGAACCATTAAATTGCCTTCTAAACTGTCAAAGCAAAACTACAGGACATTTGTATGACATTACCTTTACTGTTAACAGGATTTTTCAAATGTCAGCTTTTATCTGAAAAGTGTGTGCTGGAAAAAAGACTTGATTTGGGATAATGAACACAATACAATATACAAATGATGTATTTAGAATGGTACATCTGGAATCTATATAATTTTATTGACTAATGTCACCCCAATAAATTCAATAAAATGAAAAAATAAAAGAAAAAAGAAACGAAAACAAAAATGTAATAAATGCTCAAAATATTCTAAAAACTATAAACCTTGAACAATTAACCAATGATTTTTTTGTGACTACTGCTTATATATTTGTACATGGAGGCTATATAATTTTGATTTGTAATTGGCTGAGCTATATTTTCTCTCCTTTACTATAACAATGTTCATTCGGAGCTTGAATACTGGGAGGAGGGGTCAAACACAGTCACCCATGATCACATCACATAAAAACAAGCACACACTCAAGACATGTGGTACTTCTATTTATAACCAAAATGAATGGAGACTTAGGCCAATACTCCCAATGCACTGATCCATATGTATAGTGGTCCAGGGGTAGGGAAGCGGAGGTACTTCATGGGAGAAGTACCTCATCACATAGGTTGAAGTTTTTTTCTCAAATAAAACATACTGTGGGTCAGAGAGCAGTGATGACAATGACATTATTGGGTCTAGATGGCTTGTAAATGTACTGGAATGAGAAGATAGCCATATGTGTCAGAAAGGCGACAGCCTAAACCAAGAAACTAATTTAAGTGTTTAGAGACTAGGACTTTTGTTTTGTTTTGGTTTGCATAGTCCCTGAGAATACTAAGAAATTTAATTCCTCAGAGATCGTATTTGCTAATGTAATCAGGAGCCTTATGAACCGAGGTTAGTGCAGTGGGTTGGCAGTAACCTTCACAGTGGGCGCATCTTCCAGCTTCACTGCACAACTGAATGAGAAGATAGTGTCGACGTCCAACTCTTAAACTAGACTTAGAGGCAGCACTTTTGAGGGAAATAAGCCTATGAGAGCCATCAGGAAGCAGTAACTGTGTGGTTTTATTTCAAAAGTAATTTCAAATTATTTATTCTCCCAGCAAGCAGCAGAAGTTCTGCACAGAATAGCATTGGCTCATATGAAGAGACACTGGGTGTTTGGGGGTGAAGAAAAGCACCAATGAACTGGAATCACTGTTGGTGAAGTGGGTAGGGGCTCAGGGTCATTGATATTTGTCAGTTTGGTATAGAATGACACTTGTATCTATAGATTAAGAACACCTGGAAACATCGTTATAGGGACTTGATCTTCATCAACTTTAGGTGTGAGAAAGCTTCACAGTGTCTCTTTCAGTGTAGAGAGCAGAATTATTAACACCCTGTTATCTAACCCAGCCTGAATAAAAGGTACCCTTACAAAATATGTAATGTAGTAAACTTTTACTAAATAACTCTAAGGATAAAAATACTAATGAGTTGACCATGTTCCCCATAGTAGTTCCATTACCTGCTAGTTTTTCTGACACATTTTTTTGTTTTGTTTTGCTTTTTGTCTGGCACATTATAGTGCTTCTAAAATGGTCCAGAAATACTATTGACTCTAGCCAACTTGCTATCCACCAGAGCAACTGCTGACCTACCATTCAGCAACATTGCACTTTCTTCACATTGAAGCACAACAGGGCACATCGCAGCTCCTGTACCTGTATAGACTAATGATTCCTAACCTGCAGTATTTACAGAGAATCTTATACAACTAAACAACCTTACTAAATTCAGGTCATGCCATCATATTTTCTTATTCACTGCATGCTGTAAAATATTGGAGGGATTGGGCTTTGTGAAAAATGAATGGACCTGAGAGACAGATGATCTCAGGGTTCAAATATCACTGCCCAGTGTCCCAGGTGTATTAGCTGAAAAACATTACTAACCCTCTCTGAGCATCAGAATTCTCATCCTAAAATACAATAAAAAAGCCTTACTTCTAGGTTTAATCAATATTAAATAAAAATATGTGTGAGAAACTACAGCATACTCTCTGATGCTTTCCTGGTATTCAATAATGCTGTCATTATATGCAAGCAAAACCTGTACTAAAGTGGGTGAATTTGATATATTTAACAGTTAGAAAATAACAACCACAAAATTAGTTACCGAACTAAAGAATGTTACTGAATTTTGATAATGGATTCATTCAGATCTGGTCAGATTTTTGAATTGTAAAAAATTAAAGCTAATTAACAGTCCCTGGACTCCATGACAAAACACTTCAATAATTCATTGTAAAAGTGAAAATATATACATCAATGCTGGAGCTTCTATAATTCCTCAAATTAGAGAAGTTAACAGCATATGCAGTGTTATTAAATATTTAATGTTGTTTATTCCATGCTCTTGTCAAGTAAAATCTTATCATTAAACCTAGATATATTCACTAGCTTGATGATGCTTTATAAATGTATGCTTGCATATGCCACTCTCTAATGTACAGAAGAATTCAAGTTCAAGAGCACATTTTTAATAGCAGCTTTATTTTAATGACCCTTTGGCTAAAACTCTTTAAGGATGTCTTTTATTGTATCCAGGCTATCTCAGATTATAAATGCTATTACTGGAAGTTATTTTCATTTTTCCTGCTGACATTTAGGAGACAATTATATGAGTAGTTTCTGTTTTCCCTCTAAACCACAATATAAAAATACATATGGAACAGTATTATGTGTGTGGTTAAATCTGTTTTCCAATTGTAGGTTTTGGTCCATTTAGAATAACTCCTCCTCTCACTGTGAGCAATATTTTATTTCATAAGTTATTGCTTTTATGCAGAGAACAGACAAGAAAATTAAACTCAAGAAAGGGTTTGCCATGTTCAAATTTTGGTTCTAAATTGCTATTATTAAAAACAATACTTCCCAGTCAATGTTACTGTTTATACAATTGTTTAGAATGTGCTTTATATCTACCTGCTTATGTTGACTTCTCTTGATCAGAATAAAATCCCATTAAATTGAATTATTTAAATAGTTGTTTATTTCCCCTTTATTCAAAGGAAATACTAATCATGCATTTAATTTGTATAGCAACTAATTATGATTTTTATATAACTGCGGAATACTTTTAGATTTTAAAAAATGCAACAGAGTTCCCATATACACCACACCTAATTTATCCTATTGCTAGCCTCTTACATTAGTGAAATGGCACACTTGTTATACTTAATGAACCTATAGCAATACCATGTTATTAACCAAAGTTCATACTTATTCATATTTCCTTAATTTCTACCTAATAAATTTTTCCTGTTTCATGAATCATTTCAGGTTTTCATAGTACATTTAATGGTCATGTCTCCCTAGGCACTTGTTGGCTGAGATAGCTTCTAGAATTGTCTGTGTTATTTATAGACATTGATATTTGGGGGAATTATTACTTAAGAATTTGGTAGATATTTGGTAGAAATGCTTACTTAAATGTGATATTTTGGTTATCATTTAAAAAAGAATGCTAATTAGTACTTCAGGCCAAGATGGAGGCATAAGGTAGAGACATTTTGCCTCCTTCCCAACCAAAAGGACAACAAATTCAGAAACAAACAAACAAAAAAAAACAACAAGAATTGACAGAAAATTGAATTGTATGCAAGTCCAACAACCAAGGAGTTAAAGAAAAAACATTCACTCAGACTGAAAGGAGGGGCAGAGACATGCAGGTGGGGCAAGAAGACTCTCAGCAGGGAGGTGTCTGGCAGACTGAGTGGTCCCACATTCGCATATGGATAAACCAGGAGGAATAACTGGGGAGCGAGAAAGATGCACAACTCAGGGTTCCACTGTGGGGAAATAAAACCTCAAAACTTCTGGCTGTAAAGACTGTGAGAATTGTGATGGCAGGAGAAACTCCCAGCCTCACAGGAGAGTTCGTTGGAGAGACCCACAGGGTCCTAGAATATACACAAACCCACCCAGCCAGGAATCAGCACCAAAAGGGCCCAATTTGCTTGTGGGTAGTTGGAGAAGTGACTGAAAGCCAGTTGAGAGCCAAGTAATCATCCTTGTTCCCTCTCTGACCCCTCCCCCACATACAGCATCACAATGCAGCAAAGTGGGTTGCCCCATCTTGACAAATATCTAAGGTTCTGTCCCTTAGAACGTAACAGGCATACTAAGAAAAAAAATATGCCCATAATGGAAGAACAGATCAAAGCTCCAAAATTAGAACTAAGAGATGAAGAAATAGGCAATCTGTCAGATGCACAGTTCAAAACACTGGTAATCAGGATGCTCATAGAGATAATTGAGTATGGTCACAAAACAGAGAAAAAAGTAAAAGCTATGAAAAGCAAAATAAAGGAAAATATATAGGGAACCAACAGTGAAAGGAAGGAAACCGGGACTCAAATCAATGATTTGGAGGAGAAGGAAGAAGGAAACATTCAACCAGAACAGAATGAAGAAACAAGAATTCAAAAAATGAGGAGAGGTTTAGGAACCTCAAAGACAACTTTAAAAGTTCCAATGTCCAAATCATAAGAGTGCTAGAAGAAGAAAAGGAAATGCAAGAATTGGAAAAATTATTTGAAAAGGTAATAAAAGAGAACTTTCCCAATCTGGCAAAGGAAATGG
The DNA here is from genome assembly GCA_028533065.1 of Trachops cirrhosus. Lineage (NCBI taxonomy): Eukaryota > Metazoa > Chordata > Mammalia > Chiroptera > Phyllostomidae > Trachops > Trachops cirrhosus. The sequence continues at coordinate 142,367,991 of CM052539.1, forward strand.
ACTTCCAGGAAGTCCAGGAAGCTCAGAGTGTCCCAAAGAAGCTGGACCCAAGGAAACACACACCAAGGCACATCATAATTACATTACCAAAGATTAAAGATAAGGAGAGAATCTTAAAAGCAGCAAGAGAAAAGGAGACAGTCACCTACATAGGAGTTCTCCTAAGACTATCAACTGATTTCTCAGAAGAAACCTTACATGCAAGAAGGGGCTTGAAAGAAGTATTCAAAGTCATGAAAGGCAAGGACCTACATCTAAGATGATTCTATCCAGCAAAGTTATCATTTAGAATAGAAGGGTAAATAAAGTACTTCCCAGATAAGGTCAAGTGAAAGGAGTTCATCATCACCAAGCCCTTATTATATGAAATGTTAAAGGGACTTGTCTAAGAAAAAGAAGATGATCAAAAATATGAACAGTAAAATGACAGCAAACACAACTATCAACAACTGAATCTAAAAACAAAAACAAACTCAGCAAACAACTAGAACAGAAACAGAGTCACAGAAATGGAGATCACATGGAAGGTTATCAGCAGGGAGGGGAAGAAGGGAGAATGAGGGAAAAGCTACAGGGAATAAGAAGCATAAATGGTAGATCCAAAATAGACAGCGGGATTTTAAGAATATTATGGCAAATGGAGAAGCCACAGAATTTATATACATATATATGATCCACGGACATGAACTAAGGGAGGAGTAATGGTAGGAGGGATATACAGGGCAGAAGGGAATCAAGGGGAGAAAAAATGCTAGTCAAAACACAAGGCTTTCATAAACCAGTCTTTTCTTGGAACATTTTTGACTAGAACTGATCCAAAAATTTCAGATTGTTACAAAATCAAGTACCTCTAGTTGATAGCACTTATTCTGGTTCTTTTTAAATATTTGTTTGTATGATTATTTGCTTAATATAGCTTTCTTATTTCCTCACAATACTGTAATCTTTATGAAGGTAGAATTTATGTCTCATTGAACTTTACATAAAAATATAGCACAAGACACACAAAATACAAAGCCAGGAAAGTAATAATCTCTAATATACACACATTATACCAGCAGCCTTTCAGTCTTTTCCCAATTTCAATTTGCACTTTGTACAAATGAAAACTACTCCTAGCATCTTAATTCAAAGAGTGAAGCAGAATCTATCTGCACAGAGGGTCAAACTTGCTAGTTTTAACAACCTTCACTCTTTGTTCTTAGATGCCAGTGCTCATCTTTTCTTTCTAATACTTGGGGTTTACTAAAATTCTCATTGAATGATGTTAATGAAAGAGGATAGTTGTTAGATCAACTAATAATGTCTTCTAACTACAGTATAATAAAGAATTGTATTTTTAAATTATATTTTTAGTTATAACTGTATTTCAAATTATCTTTAGGTCAGCTGATTTCAACATTATTATAAGAAATATGAGAGATGATTGTGCCATACTGCGCCAGTATGTAGAAAGGGTAGAAGTCTACAATAAATGCAATAATTTGACCTGAATATTTCCATTAAATACTTGCTTTTTGAAAGAATTAAGATTAATAATATTGTTGCAATCTTATGTTGTTTCAAAAACTATGCTGGGAAAACTTAGAATATAATTAAAGAACAAAGCTTATTTAAATTATAATTAAAGTTTATTTAAAATAAAGCAGGAATCACAAAACAGTATTATTCAGGTATATTGTTTTAAAAAGGCACATGTGTGTCTAGATTAAAAAATAAATGAGGCAGAATTGATTTTAATTTAATTAAGGATATTATGTATTTTGTTAATAGATTAATTACTCATATATGTATGTGTGTGCATACATATTATACATATATATGCATGCATACATACATATATACACATATGTGTGTATATATGCTCTCACTCTTTTATTTTTCATGTAAATTATTTTAAGCAGCATGTACCATCTGGTCAAGTGAGACCATTCTTGTTTCCCTAAGCATCACGTCAATATATACATATCATTTTTCTGGACCTTGGAAAGGCTGAATATTATATATTTTTGATAGCTTTATGGGTCTCAAATTCTCAAGTGTCTGAGTCTTTTAAATTGTCCAATTCATATTAACTAAAGGATATCAGATGTCAAGTTTTCAATTGAAATAACCCAGGGTGAGAAATCAGAGCCCATGTTTTAAAATTTATTAAGATTAAATCAATATTTGTCGCCCATCTATTTAGTAAAAAAAGGACCAAGTGACTTAGTTGGCAGGGTAGCTAACATTTGACTTCCTAGTTTTCTGAGCACCTGAGAAGCCACTCAACAAGACAGAAACTTATATGAAAACACAAAGGACCACATAGCAACAGTGATCTTGAAAAAGAAGAACAAAGTTGGAGCAATCATGCTACGTAATATCAAACTATACTATAAGGTTGTAGTAATCAAAACAGCATGGTACTGGCATAAAAACAGACGCATAGATCAATGGAACAGAATAGAGAGCCCAGAAATAAATCCACAATTTTATCATCAATTAATATTTGGCAGAGGAAGCAAACACATACAATAGACTGAAGGGAGTTTATTCAATAAATGGTGTTGAGAAAATTGGACTGATATGTACAGAAAAATGAATGTAGAGCACCTTCTTATACCACACATAAGAATAAATTCAAAATAGATCAAAGACTTAAATGTTAGACCTGAAACCATATAAACTGTAGAAGAAAACAGGCAGCAAAAACTCAGACATTGCTCATAGCAATATTTTATGGGATACAACTCCCCAGGCAAGGGGGGAGAAGAAAAAAATAAACAAATGGGACCTCATCAAAATAAAAAGTTTTTGGACAACAAAAGAAATCAACAGAATAACAAGACAATCCACAAAATGGGAGAACATATTCTCCATACATCTGATAAAGGGTTAATATCCAAAATTTTTAAAGAACTTACAAAACTCAACCCCACAAAAACAAACAACCCAATTAAAAAATGGGCAAAGAACCTGAATAGATACTTCTCCAAGAAGAACATACAGATGGTCCACAGACATATGAAAAGATGCTTAATGACACTAATCATTGGAGAAATGCAAATTAAAATCACAATGAGATATCATCTCACAATTGCAGGATGACTATCATCAATAAATCGACAAACAACAGGTGTTGGCAAGGATGTGGAGAAAGGGAACACTTTGACACTGTTGGTGGGAATGCAGACTGGTGCAGTCACTGTGGAAAGCAGTATGGGGATACCTCAAAAAATTAAAAATGGATCTGCCTTTTGACCTTGCCATCCTGCCTCTGGGAATACATTACAAGGAACCCAAATACTACTTCAAAAGAACCTAAGCACCCCTGTGTTCATTGTGGCATTATTTATAATCACCAATATATGGAAGCAGCCCAAGTGTCCACCAGTAGATGAGTGAATAACACAACTATGGAACATTTACACAATGGAATACTACTCAGCTATAAAAAAGAAAAAATTTACCCTTTGAGACAGTATGGATGGACCTGGATAACATTATGCTAAGTGAAATAAGCCAGTCAGAGAAAGACAAATACCATATGATTTCACGCATCTATGGAATCTAATGAACAAAGTGAACCAACAATGAAAATAGGGACAAACTCATGGATGGAGAGAAGGATGACAGCTGGGGGCAGGGATGTTAGGGTGTGGAGGGATTGAGCAGAAAGGAAAAAGGACTCAGGAACATGGACAAGAGCCTGGTGCTTGCTAGGGGCAGGGGAGTATAATGGAAAAAATATAAGATTGAATTAAGAAAAGATAGAAAGGATCATGCTGTAGTAGTAACAAGTCAAATTCACCATAAGTATATAGGGTCATAAAATGTTGTGAATCAAATTATATTGTAACAGTATTCAAAGCAAAGCCATTCTAAACATGACAAGACTTCAATACATGTGTCTAACATGAAGATAATTATAAAGTATATCATTTAGTGATGCAATAAAGACTAGATACATACCAGAATGTACACATTTGTTTTCCCTTATATGTATAATTCCTCTAAAATTATACTTTCCAATTTGTTGTGATACAATTTTATTTTTATATTTCTTTTATAAAGCATGGCTATTTCTGGACTAGTAGTTGTGTGTTATCCAATGATTGCTGTTTTAAGTTTTTTTCATTTTTTCTACATGGAATTAAATTTAAGCAGCAAGACGATTTGGATACTTAAAAGCAGGGTGTACACTGTGGAATCCAGAAGACTGTCAATGGTCAGATTTTTAGTTTCAAACAGTCTTAATCCTTTTTAATTAATGTGCCACTTATACATGTAAAAGACATACACTAAGTGTTTTGTTCAATGCATTTTGACAATTGTACATATCAATATTTTCACCACATCTCTACACTTTTTTCCTTTAGAAAATTCCCTAAGTACTTGCACTCAACACACCCACACCTGCAGAAACACTACTTTAGGATTTCTTTAATTACGGATTAGTTTGTCTGTTTTTTGACTTTACACAAATTTAATACTATACAATATGTAACTATTTGTGTCCAAATACTGTCCCTCAGAATAATATCTATGTGGGTTTTCCCCATCATCATGTGCTCCTAATCAAATCCTTTTTATTAACGGGTAGTGTCCCATGGTATGCAAGTAAATACACGCAATGTGTTTATCCGCTCTCCTGTGAATGAACAGGTACGGCTTTTTGCTGTATCCTATCCAATACATGTTTGTGTACTCTAGGTTCATAATGATTACTCCTAACTTTGCTTCAAGAGGTTTAATAATGCTAAAATTTCAGATCCATAATTCATCTAAAATTAATTTTGGGGTAAAGAATGAGATAGTTTGGAATATATTTTATCCAAAGAGATATATAGTTTTTCCAACACCACTTTATTGTAAAAGAGATAGATTTTTCTGTGCTGAGCAATGATGAATTGAACTATAATCAAATTCAGTATCACAATGCCTTGATTATTGTAGTTGTAGTATATTTCTTATAGTCAGATGTTTTAAGAATGAAAATAATTTTCAGTACCAAGATTTTTTTTTGCTGTAAGAGATACTTTGCATTGCTATATAATCTTTAGAAATGGTATCTAATTCTAAAAACTATTAGAATA